>JAOAOB010000026.1:0-667518 GCA_027563665.1 Antrozous pallidus | reverse complement strand
ATGTAAAACCAGTTGCAGGACACCCATGAAAAAACACACATGGTGTCAAAATAAGCCAAAGGAAAATCATTTAGGCAAAAATAAAAAGAATCCCAAGTCTATTTTGCAGAGAATCCCTTTGTTAACTTTTGGTCGAGAATGTGTTTCTTTATTTGCAGAGAACAACTCCAAGACCATGTGGATTCCTGCAACTCTGAGGAAGTGACCGATCTGTTCCAGTCACGAGGATAGTCTAGAGATGGGGTACACTAACGACACCTTGCCATGCGAGCACTCGGCAGCTGTGTATGGCTGCAGGCAGCCCAGGACCAAACTAGAGAGGATGGATCTTGCATTGCCACAATGTGTCCACCATCTGGATACCATTGCTGACATGTGCACATAAAGAATTATTAGACACTAATCCTGAGACTCAGAACAATTGGATATTGAAACTGAGACCCAAACATTTTTTTGTTCTTATACATTTATTTCTAGTATGCAGAGGCAAGATATTTTTGAAGAAAAGAAACAGGGGAGAGTGATTGATGTAGAGGCAGGATTGCCTTGAACAGGCTATCAAGCTACAGGGGAAGGCTTGGGTGGATGGGAGGTGGATGCTGGGGGAGATCAACTGAAGGACTTGTATGCATGCATATGAGCATAACCAATGAAAGAAAGACTCTGGGGTGGGGAGGGTGGTGGGTGGGGACATGTGTTGGGGGCTAAGAAAGGCTGGGGGGAGGATAATGGGGAAGGGGAAAGGAAAACATGTACTACTATTAAATATATGTTATACTGCAAAAAATCAATAAAAATATATTAAATTCAAAAAGAAAAAGAAAAACAGAAAGAGGAACAAAGCTTAGATGAACTATTTAAAGAAATAATGTCAGAAAACTTCCATGATGTGGCCAAGAAAAAAGTCACAAAAGCATAGAGAGTTCAAAAAAGGATGAACCCAGAAAGACCCACACCAAGGCACATCATAATTACAATGGACATATTCATTATAAAGAGAGAATCTTAAAGATTGTAAGAGAAGGTTACATACAAAGGAGCCCCCATTAGATTATCAAATGATTTCTCAAAAAAAAAACACATCAAGCCAGAAAATAATGGAAGGAAATTTGTAAAGTGATCCAAACCAAGGAATTGCATTCAAGAATACTGTATCCAGCAAGGTTATCATTTAAAATTAAAGGGGAAGTGTGGAGCCTCACAGACAGTAAAATACTAAGGGAATTTATTACTACCTAGCCAGCAATGCAAGAAATGCTAAAGGGACTGGTGTGAAAAGAAACAATAAATAGGTAAGAGAGAACACAACACAAAAAAATTAAAATTGCTATAAATAAGTACCTCCCAATAATAACTTTAAACACAAATGGACTAAATGCTCTAATCAAATTACATTGACTGTCTTAATGGAAAAAAAAACACATGACCCACCTCAGAAAAGAAACTCATACAGACTAAAAATGAAGGAATTGGGAAAGCATTTTTAAGGAAAATGAAAATGAAAAAGAAAAAGTTGGAATTAAAGAGATCTCCAGGGAGGAGAAAAGATGGCGGCGGAACAGTAGGACAGATAATCATTTGGTATGGGGGGAAGACGGAGGGAGCAGCTAAGGTTCACATGGGGAGTGTTGTTGGCGAGTTGGGGGACAGCTGGGCTTTGGGAGAGGGAGGAGGACTGCTTAGATTAGCCTCCCTTAACCAAGCGGCTCCAGTGCGGCTGGGTTTTCTCCGGAAGCCACTGGCTCAAAGGCGAATTGCGCCATCTTAAAGGGGAAGAGCCTGAAGATTTTACAGATGCGGTACCCACTGGGCAGCTGTGACCGCCCCCCAACATCGGTTCATAGTTGGCATAGAAGCAGATTCCCAGGAACCCTGTGCTCTGCCACAGAAATGTCAGATTTCTTGGGGGGTTAAGGGAGCTGGTAACACAGGGAGATTCGCACGGGGGTGGGGGGGTGGGGGGGGTGGGGGGGAGAGGAAAAGTCCCTGGCTGTTGGAGATGGCAAACCTGGAAGAGGGCCCTCAGAGCTGGTGGCAGGGGGGATACATAGAGGGCAATCCATTTGGACCTGACAGACAAGGCCAGCCTGGTAGTTTTGGGAGGGATTGGGCTGCCAAAACCAAGGGGGAAAGATATTTCGAGTAAACATACCAGCAGGAGGAGTTCTGGTGCCTGTGTTTGTCCTCTCCAAATCCCAATTTTTCTGCACTGAACCAGGAAGGGGGATCACCTGTTGGGGGATAATCTGGGAGACCACAGGGGCGAGCTGTTTTGCTGAGGTTCGGGATCAGAACAGGTGCTCACCATTAGAGAGGCAGCTCTGGGATAGCCTATTTCCACAAATCAGTAGTGAATACCATAGACATAGTAGGATTTTAGATCAGGCTAGAGAGGACCAATAGACCCTGAGGTCAATTCAGAAACACTGCCACCTAGGAGCAGAATCAAATTGACTCTTGTGTAACACAAATTAAGGAATCAATTTTACTCCTACTACTATTTAAACCTTTTTTTAAGTGCCAGTTTATTTCATCTTTATTCTACTTAGAGATTAGTGTTATACAGTCTTTTTCCATCTACCCTTTAGTATCTTTTTACTCTACTTCAACTTCACCCTTATGCCAGCACACTCTTGTTAACATTTTGCTAGTTAGTGTCTTCTTCTGCTTAAACTTTTTCTGGTTTAGATTTTTCTTATTCTCTCTTTTTACCCCCTGTCAAAATTTCACCCCACTTTTATATCCAATCTCCAAACACCTGCTCCAAGTCCATACACATCTAATGCTTCTCCAACTTCACTATACTAAATTGTTTTTCTCTCTGTCCTGCTGATGTTGTTTATATTTTATGCATGTTTGTGAGATTGGTTTGGTTATTCTTTTCTTTTAGTTTGTTTTGTGGGGGTGGGTTGGCATTGTTTTGTGTTTTGGTGATGTTTACATTATTTTTTGATAGATTTAAGCTTCTGTGTTCCCTAACCTACCTTGATATTAGTTGTTGTATGTAGTTTGTATCAATCTCCAGGTACTCATTGCTGACTTTTCCTGGGATTAGTGGCAGTCCTTTGGGAGTTTCAAACCCATATTTATATTTTACTCCCTTTTCATTTCTTTTTGCTCCTTCCCATTTTCCCAATTTTATTTTGGCATTCCCTTTTTTCTTCCTTCCTTTCTTTCTTCCTTCAATCCTTTCTTCCTTCAATCCTTCCTTCCTTCATTCCTTCCTTCCTTCCTTTCTTTCTTCCTTTCGTCCTTTCTGTCTTTCTTCTTTTGTGTGTGTGAGGGTGTTCTCTTACTCTCTTTTTTCCCCACCTCTCACCTAATTTACCTTCCTCTGGCAATCACCTTTAATTTGGAGTTACCAATATTGTGTATACATTCTTCTTCAGTGCCTGGAGTGCTGCACCTGGTAGTGTTGTAGTTTGAGCCTTTAAATCAACACAGGAGAGTGAGAACTACATAACAAGACACACAGAGGAGAGATACCATGGGGAGACAAAGAAATATCCCACCAATGAAAGAAAAGCAAGCCTTACCAGAAAAGTGGTAAACAAAATGGAAGCAAGCAATCTGTCAGAGAGAGAGTTCAGAGAAATGGTCGTAGGGCGGGTGAAGAGAACAGAAGCCAATATGAGTAAGAAGCATGAGGAATTGAAGAGGAATCTAGGAGAAATGAAGAAGAGCCATGAAGAAATAAAGAAGAATTACGACGAAATGAAGAAGACCCGAGAGGAAATGAAGAAGACCCAAGAAGAAATGAAAAATGAAATTGCTGAGGTAAAGAAATTCATAGAAAGTATCAGGAGTAGACTAGATGAAGCAGAGGACAGCATCAGTGAGTTGTAAGACAAGGTAGGAAAAATACCCAAGTAGAGCAGCTTCTAGAAAAAAAATTAAAAAGCAGGAGGAGAGCCCAAGAGAATTTTGGGACAACATGAAACAAACAACATCCGCATAGTACGGCTTCAAGAGGGACAGGAAACTGAGCAAGGAATAGAAAACCTTTTGGAAGAAATAATGACAGAAAACTTCCCTCATACAGGAAAAAAAAAACCACACAAATCAAAGAAGCTCACAGAGTTCCAAGCAAATTAAACCACAAAAGACCTACACCAAGGCACATTATAATTAAATTGGCAAACATGAACAACAAAGTGAGAATCTTAAAAGCTTCCAGAGAGAGTCAGAAAGTCCCTACAAAGGAACCCCCATCAGATTAGCAAGTGATTTCTCAACAGAAACTTATTAGGCCAGAAGAGATTGGAATGAAATATACAAAGTCATGCAAAGAAATGGTCTGAATCCTAGAATACTCTACCCATCAAGGCTATCAATAAAAATTGAAGGTCAAATCAGGAGCTTCACAGACAAAAAAGGACTAAGGGAATACATTACCACCAAACCAGCTAAGCAAGAAATGCTAAAGTGTCTGCTGTAAAAAGCAATAGGAAGCCAAGAAAGAACACAGGGGCAAAGAACAAAAATGACTACAAATAACTACCTATCTAAATAACTTTAAATGTAAACAGTTTAAATGGTCCAATCAAAAGACATAGGGTAATAGACTGGATAAGAAAACACCACCCATATATCTGCTGTCTACAAGAAACCCACCTACAAAAAAACACACACAGAGAGACTGAGGGTGAAAGCATGGGAAAAGGTTCTTCAGGTGAATGGAAATGGAAAAAAAGCTAGAGTAGCAATACTTATATTCAGCAAATTAGATATCAAATTGAAGGTTGAAACAAGAGATAAAATGGCCACTACATAATACTAAAGGGAGCAATCCAACAAAAAGAAATAACTCTGATAAACATATACACACCCAATACAGGAGCACCCAAATACATACTAAAACTCCTAGAGGACATCAAGGGAGAGATAGACAGCAATACTATCATAGTAGGGGACTTTAATACCCCACTATCACCATTGGACAGATCCTCTAAACAAAAAATCAGTAAAGAAACATCAATCCTCAATGACTCACTGGACCAGATGGAATTAATTGACATCTTCGGATCATCTCACCCAAAAGCCACAGAATATACATTCTTTTGAAGTGCCCATGGTCATTCTCAAAGATAGACCATGTGTTGTGTCATAGGCAAAGTCTCTCCAAATTCAAGAAGATAGAAATCATATCAAGCATATTCTCAGATCAAAGTGGCATAAAGCTGGAAATCAACTACAATAGAAACAACCCAAAAAATCAAACACATGGAGACTAAACAGCATGCTATTAAACTATGACTGGGTTACTGACGAGATCAAGGAAGAGATAGAAAACATCATGGAAACAAATGACAATGATAGCACAACAATCCAAAATCTATTAGACACAGTGAAAGGCAGTTCCGAGAGGGAAGTTCATAGCTTTACAATCCTACTGCAAAAGAAATTAGAAACAGTGGCAATAAATTATCTAACCCAACAACTCAAAGAGTTAGAAAGAAAGCAACAAGAAAAGCCCAGTGTAAGCAGAAGGAAGGAAATAGTAAAGATCAGAGCAGAGATAAACGACATAGAGACCAAAGAAACAATACAGAAGATCAACAAAACCAAGAGCTGGTTGTGTGAAAGCATAAACAAGATTAATGAACCTCTAGCCAGACTTACCAAGAAGCAAAGAGAGAGGACCCTAATAAATACAATCAGAAATGAAAGAGGTGAAACAACAACAGACCCCATAGAAATAAAAAGGATTGTTAAAAAATTCTATGAACAACTCTACTCCAACAAACTGGACAACTGGAGGAAATGGATATGTTTCTAGAAAAATATAACCTCCTAAAACTCAATCAGGAAGAATCTAAACAACTCAATAGACCAATAACTGTGGAAGAAATTGAAGCAGTCACCAAAAAACTTCCAGCAAACGAAAATGCTACCAGAATAAGACCTTCATCTCACAACTGGTGGTGAGGGCGGGCAGGCTTCAAGAGTAAGGAAGTACTCCAGAATTAGACATTGCTGTTAAAATTTTTGTTGTAATCAGGTTTTAGGGGTAAATTCTCCCAGAGATGGACATTGCTTTGACAATTTGTCCTGTGAGCAGATTTCGCAGAAAGTATTTCCAGAACTAGGCCTTGCTTTGAAAATTGGCACTGGGAAACCATTTTATAAATAAGAGCTCCTGGAATTAGACCTTGCTCTGCAAACTGGTGCTTATAGCTGGATATTGCAATAAGTGCTCTCAGAATTAACCTTGCTCTGAAAATTGGCACTGGGGCAGGATTCGGACGTAAGTATACTCAGATGAAGACCTTGCAGTGATAATTAGAATTGTGAGCTGGGATGCAGAGAGTACTCTTAGATTTAGACATTTACTCTCATTAATAGACACTGTGTGCAGGTTTTAATAGAAAGTCCTCAGAGAATTCGAGCTGGCTTTGAAAATTGGTGCCTAGAGCATGAGGAAGGAGTAAGAAATCTCATAATTAGATCATGCTTTGAAAATTGTTGCTGTTGAGCAGTATTTAGAAGAAAGTTCTCTGAGAGTCAGACCTTCCTCTTTCAATTGCTACTGCGAGCCGAACCTAGCAGGAAGTCCTCCCCGATTTAGACCTTTCTCTGACAACTGCAGCTGTGTGCAGGATTCAGGAATAACTACATCCTGATTAGATCTTCCATTGACAATGATTCTGTGAGCAGGGTGCTGTGAGCAGGATCCTGGAATAAGTATTCCCAGACTCAGAGGCTGGTCAAATAGATGGTGCTGAGTGCAAAATTCAGGAGTAGTTACTATCCGAATAACATCTGCCTGAGACAATTGGAGCTAATGGACAAGTTAAGGAGTAAGTCCTCCAAGAATTAGACCTTGCTCTCACAATTGGTGATGTGAGCAGGGTGGGTGTAGAAGTCTATACCGCTAGAATTAAACCTGGCTCTGACAATGGTTTTTGTGAGCAGGAGTTAGGAGAAAGTACTACCAGAAAAAGACCTTGATCTGAGAATTAGAGTTTTCCCACTAAAACCTTCACAGTGTGTCAGTTATCACACTATTGTCTAAATGTAAGAGTACTTCTCCATTCAGCCCACCGTGCTGTTAGCACATCTAGACCTTATTCTCATAATATTTCCTGGGGGATCCTGCTCACATTGCCTGCCAATTATTGGAGGAAGCTTTCCTTCTAGGTGTACTTACTCTGATATTCAGCTTCAACCTCCAGTTGTCAGAAGTAGGTGTCATTCCAGGAGTACATGTACCCAAATCTCCACATGGCACCTATTGTCAAACCGAGGTTTCATTCTTGGAGGAATTACTCCTAAAAGCTAATTGTGATCCCAAAGACCAGAGAAAGTTCTGTTTCTGGGACTACTAACTCCCGAAGCTTGGCCTCATCACCAAGTAATTAGTGAGAATTAGAGTTTGCTCTGACAATGATTGTCGTGAGAAGAAATTAGGAGGATGTACTCCCATAATAAACCTTGCTATGACCATTGGTGCTGTTAGAAGGGTTCAGTAGAAATACTCCCAGAAAGAAGACTTGAAAATTGGTGTCTTGAACGGGTTTGAGGAGGAAGTAATCAGGAATGGGACCGTTCTTTGAGAAGGGTGGTATGACAGGACTTAGGAACAAGTACTCCAAGAATTATGCCATGTTTTGACAATTCATGCTGTAAGCAGGCTTCGGAAGTAAGTCCTTTATGAAGGAGACATTAGAGTCATAATTGCCATTGGCAGGTTTTAGACATATGTCCTCCGAGATTTAGCTCTTCCTCTACAACTGGAGCTGAAAGAACTCTTTAGAAATAAGTACTTTCAGAATTAGACCTTGCACTGACAAATTGTGCTGAGCATAGGATCCAGGAGTTTGACCTTGTTCTGACAACTCGTGCTGTATGAGGATTCTGTACCCCGAAAATTCGTCCTGGATTTGACAATAGGTTTTTTGAGCAGGAGTTATGAGAAAATGCTACCAGAATAAGACCTTCATCTCACAAGTAGTGGTGAGGGTGGGCAGGCTTCAGGAGTAAGGACTCCCATAATTTTATATTGTTGTTAAAATTGTTGTAATCAGATTTTAGGGGTAAGTTCTCTAGAGATGGACATTGCTTTGACAATTTGTCCTGTGAGCATATTTCGCAGAAAGTACTTCCGGAACTAGGCCTTGCTTTGAAAATTGGCGCTGGGAAACCATTTTATAAATAAGTGCTCCTGGAATTAGACCTTGCTCTGCAAACTGGTGCTAGTAGCTGGATATTGAAGTAAGTGCTCTCAGAATTAACCTTGCTCTGAAAATTGGCACTGAGGCAGTATTCGGAAGTAAGTATTCTCAGAGGAAGACCTTTCAGTGATAATTAGCATTCTGAGCTGGAATGCGGAGTCAGTACTCTTAGTTTTAGACATTTAGTCTCATTAATAGACACTGTGTGCATGTTTTAATAGAAAGTCCTCAGAGAATTCGAGCCGGCTCTGAAAATTGGTGCTGTGAGCATGAGGAAGGAGTAAGGAATCTCAGAATTAGACAATGCTTGGAGAATTGGGCAGTATTTAGAAGAAATATCTCTGAGAGTCAGACCTTCCTCTGTCAATTGCTACTGCGAGCAGACCTGAGCAGTAAGTCCTCCCAGTTTTAGAACCTTCTCCGACAACTGCAGCTTTGTGCAGGCTTTAGGATCATCTACCTTCTGAATTAGATCTTCCATTGACAATGGGTGCTGTGAGCAGGATCCTGGAATAAGTATTCCCAGACTCAGAAGCTGGTCAAACAGATGGTGCTGAGCGCAAAATTCAGGAGTAGTTACTATCCGAATAACATCTGCCTGAGACAGTTGGAGCTAATGGACAAGTTAAGGAGTAAGTCATCCAAGAATTAGACCTTGCTCTCACAATTGGTGATGTGAGCAGGTTGGGTGTAGAAGTCTATACCGCTAGAATTAAACCTGGCTCTGACAATGGTTTTTGTGAGCAGGAGTTAGGAGAAAGTACTACCAGAATAAGACCTTGATTTGACAATTGGTGATGAGGCCAAGCTTTGGGAGTAAGTAGTCACAGAATCAGAACTTGCTCTGGTCATTGTGGTCAAAATCAGGTTTTAGGAGTAAGTCCTCCAAGAGTGAGACCTCGGTTTGACAATAGGTTCTGTGAGCAGATTTAGGTACATGTACTCCTAGAAAAACACCTACTTCTGACAACTGGAGGTTGAAGCTGAATATCAGAGTAAGTACATTTAGAATGAAAGCTTCCTCCGATAATTGGCAGGCAATGTGGGCAGGATCCCTGAGGAAGTATTCTCAGATTAAGGTCTAGATGTGCTAACAGCTTGGTGGGCTGAATGGAGAAGTACTCTTACATTTAGACAATAGTGTGATAACTGACACACTGTGCAGGTTTTAGTGGAAAAGCACTGTGAGAATTAGAACTTGCTCTGACAATGTTTGTCGTGAGAAGAAATTAGGAGGATGTACTCCCAGAATATACCTTGGTCTGACCATTGTTGCTGTTAGAAGGATTCAGGAGAAATACTCCCTGAAACAAGCCTTGAAAATTGGTGTCTTGAACAGGTTTGAGAAGGAAGTAATCAAGAATGGGACTGTTCTTTGACCAGGGTGGTATGACAGGACTTAGGAACAAGTGCTCTAAGAATTAGACCTTATTTTGACAATGGTGCTGTAAGCTAGCTTCGGGCGTAAGTCCATTCTGAAAGAGATGTTATGGTCATAATTGCCATTGGCAGGTTTTAGACATATGTCCTGTGAGATTTAGCTCTTCCTCTACACCTAGAGCTGTGAGAACTCTTTAGAAATATGTACCATCAGAATCAGATCTTGCCCTGACAAATTGTGCTGAGCATCGGATTCAGAATTTAGACCTTGCTCTGACAACTCGTGCTGTATGAGGATTCTGTATCCCGAAAATTCGTCCCGGCCCTGGCAATGGATTTTTTTAGTAGGATTTACAAGAAAATACTTCCAGAGGAAGGCATGTTTCCCCCACAGGAAGAAGGCTTCCTTCACCAGAAGGCCTGTTTTCACTTCAGGAAGGAGTGTTGCTCTTAAAGGAAGATGAGTTCCCCACAAGAAGTTGCATTTCCTCTACATAAAGAAGGGTTCCAGTATAGAAAGGTGAGTTTCCACCACAGGAAAAAGATTTCCCCCAGAAAGTTGTCTTCCTCCCCCAACAGGAAAGTGTGTTTCCCCTAAGGGAAGCATGGTGAGCTTAGGAAAATTTTATCCCCAACAGTAGGTTGCATTATTCCCCACAGGAAGGAGAGTTCCCCTACAGAAAGAAGAGTTCTCCCAAAGAAGAAGTGTTTCCCCACAGGAAGCCTTGTTTCCCTCACAGGAATAATGGTTCTTTCACAGGAAGGCCTGTTTTCACAACAGGAAATAGTTTCGGCCTTTAGGGAAGATGGGTTTTGCACAGGAAATTGCATGTTCCCCCCAAAAAAGAAAGGTTCCCTTACAAAAAAGTGACTTTCTCCCACAGAAAGAAAAGTTCCTCCACAAAAAAATTGCATTCCTCTCCCACAGAAAAGTGAATTTTCCCTACAGGAAGAATAGTTCACCCACAGGGAAGAAGGATTCTCCTATTGGAAGATGTGATTCTACCACAAGAACTTTGGATTTTCCATGGGAAAAGGGGTTTACTCACAGGAAGGTGTGACTCCCCCACAGGAAGTTTCATTTTCCCAAAAGGAAAGTGTGTTCCCTCTACAGGAAGCATGGTGACCACAGAAAAGCGTATCCCCCACAGAAAGTTGCATTATACTCTATCATGTGGTAACCATGCTTCCTGAGAGGGAAACACACTTTACTGTTGGGGAAGAAATGCAATTTCCTATGTGGGAATATTTCCTCCTGTGGGGAAACTCAGCTTTCTGTAGGGGTACTCTTTTTTATTTTTATTTTATTTTTTATTTTTTTGATTTTTTTAATTGAGTTTTTTTGCAGTATAATAGTAGTACATGTTTTCCTTTCCCCCTCCCCCTTATCCTCCCCCCAGCCTCCCCTACTCCCCAGCACATATCCCCAGCTTCCCCCTTCCCCGCCCCAGTGTCTTTCATTCATTGGTTATGTTCATATGCATGCATACAAGTCCTTCAGTTGATCTCCCCCCGCATCTGCCTCCCATCCACCCAAGCCTTCCCCTGTAGCTTGATAGCCTGTTCAAGGCAATCCTGCCTCTACATCAATAACTCTCCCCTGTTTCTTTTCTTCAAAAATATCTTGCCTCTGCATACTAGAAATAAATGTATAAGAACAAAAAATGTTTGGGTCTCAGTTTCAATGTCCAACTGTTCTGAGTCCTAGTTTCAGTGTCAAATAATTCTTTATGTGTACATGTCAGCAATGGTATCCAGATGGTGGACACATCATGGCAATGCAAGATCCATCCTCGCTGGTTTGGTCCTGGGCTGCCTGCAGACATGCACAGCTGCCGACTGCTAGCATTGCAAGGTGTTGTCAGTCTCCCCCATCTCTGGACTGTCGTCCTGACTGGAACAGATCCATCAGTTCCTCACAGTCGAAGGAACCCACATGGTCTTGGAGTTGTTCTCTGAAAACACACAAACACATTCTCGACCAAAAGTTAACAAAGGTATCCTCTCTGCAAAATAGACTTGGGATTCTTTTTAATTTTTGCCTAAATGATTTTCCTTTGGCTTATTTTGACACCATGTGTGTTTTTTCATGGGTGTCCTGCAATTGTTTTTACAAATGGAATTTACTTTACTGGAGTAAGAATTTTCTAGATGTATTTTACTTACTCGATATTTTTTTCCCTTACATGATATTACCCCGCTGTCCCCTCCCCTTTTTTGATTAATGGGGACTTTTGGAAATTTTATATTGCAGTCTTGGTAATTTTAAATTTTAATTTTTGCACACAAATATGACTGCTTTAAGTTCTTTGGATGTTAGGCAATTTTACAGTGAGATGAACTACTAATAGATTTTTTAGTTAATGTTTTAGGAAAAGCTTTTTGTCCAGTACACTATAATTTTCTTAGTATTCACATATTTCACTTGGCCAATTTAAATTAATCTGAAAACTTGATTACTATTTTCCTGTCAATTTTAATACTCAAGCAGAAATCTTAGTTTACCCTGTAAATACTAGTGGAAAGGAATATTTGCAATTTTGAGTAGGTCCTGAGCATTCCTGGTAATAGACTGAATTTAGATATAGAGCAGCTATTGCTGGCCGAGTCTCTGTCTGCCATCTGGGTCCCGGTAAGAGTTGTGTATGGGAGGCTAAGCAGCTGTGGGGGTAGGAGACCTCCCTCAGGAGGGGTGAGAATTCAAACCCCTGCAAGGTTTGTGGATGAGGGTCTGTGCCCCACCTCTGTTGACCTTTTAGTTCTCTCCTGTTGGCCCCTCTGCGACTGTGCCTGTCTTAGGTTGTTCCTTCCCTGAGGAATCTTACCCGTGTCTGGCTAACCAGCCATCCTCTGGGGCCAAAAATGGTGATGTGAGGTTCAGTTCTGTCTCCTTTGTAGTAAATGCCCCCGTGGCCTCCACGTCCAGTACCTGCCTTGGGGTCCCCTCGCCTGCTGGCGGGGTCCCGGTACTGATCACATATCTCGGGGGACCCAGGTTTCTTCTCCAGAGAGGGTCCAGCTCACAGCATTGGTCGAGATACAGATCCATGGTGCCAGCTGCCCAGAGGCTTCAGCCACAGCTGGAACTGAGAACTCAGGCATCATCTGTGTGTATTTGGATAGTAACAAGAAGGTCCCTCTTGGCAGAAAGGGCAAGAAGGGCCAATATAGAATGCTCAGATGCCTTCCCAGTGCCTTAATTCCTTCTGAAAGGGATTAATTTCTTTCCTATCCTTTTTTAAGTTGCTGCCCAACATTCAAAGAATTAGTTTGTAAGTTTATTTGGGATAATTGTATAATATGCTGTTGTCAAATATCAAATATTATAATGACATTGTAGAATAATATCATGTAAGGGTATTATGGTGTCATGGGAGGTTAAGCAGGGCCTAGCCTAAGGACTGGTCTCCATAGGATATGACAAGCTCTAGGCCATGTCAATTCAATGTCAAACTAGCTGCCGTTTTTTTTTATAACTTTATATAAACTTTGTCAGGGATGTAAAAACACAAATCACTTACCTCAGTTCAAGAGTTCAAGTATATTGACTTTTCCAATTACTCCCAATACCTGTCACTTACCCTGAGGTTTGACATTCTGATGGACTTTTCTCAGTCTCTGGATCCATTCTTGTTCATCAGTCTATGTCATTGATTGTATTCCTCAAATGAGTGAGATCATGTGATATTTGTCTTTCTCTGCCTGGCTAATTTCACTTAGCATAATGCTCTCCAAATCCATCCATGTTGTTACAAATGGTAGGAGCTCCTTCTTTTTTTCTGCGGCATAGTATTCCATAGTGTAAATGTACCATAGTTTTTTAATCCACTCATCTGCTAATGGGCACTTCGGCTGTTTCCAAATCTTAGCTATGGTAAATTGTGCTGCTATGAACATAGGGGTACATATATCCTTTCTAATTCGCCTTTCTAATTTCTTGGGGTATATTCCTAGAAGTGGGATCACTGGGTGAACAGGAGCTCCATTTTTAGTTTTTTGAGGAAACTCCATAATGTTCTCCACAGTGGCTGTACTAGTCTACAATCCCACCAGCAGTTCTCGAGATTTCCTTTTTCTCCGCATCCTCGCCAGCATTTGTCGTTTGTTGATTTGTTGATGTAAGCCATTCTGACAGGTGTGAGATGGTACCGCATAGTTGTTTTGATTTGCATCTCTCGGATAATTAGTGACTTTGAGCACGTTTTCATCTGTCTCTGGGCCTTCCTTTTGTCTTCTTTCGTGAAGATTCTATTTAGGTCTGTTGCCCATTTTTTTATTGGATCATTTATCCTCCTTTTATTGAGTTGGGTAAGTTGTCTGTAGATGCTTGAGATTAAACCTTTATCACTAATAACATTTGCAAAAATGTTCTCCCATACAGTGGGTTTTCTTGTTGTTTTGTTGATGGTTTCTTTAGCTGTGCAAAAGCTTTTGATTTTGATGTAGTCCCATTTGTTTATTTTCTCTTTAGCTTCCATTGCCCCAGGAGCAATATCATCAAAGAAGTTCTTTTGGCATATGTCTGAGATTTTTCTTCCTGTAGATTCCTCTAATATTTTTATGGTTTCCTGTCTTACGTTTAAGTCCTGTATCCATTTTGAGTTTATTTTTGTGTATGGTGTAAGTTGGTGCTCTAGTTTAATTTTTTTTGTATGTATCTGTCCAATTTTCCCAACACCATTTATTGAAGAGACTGTCTTGACTCCATTTTATGTTCCTGCCTCCTTTATCAAATATTAATTGAGCAGAGTGGATTGGGTTGATATCCGGATTCTCTATTGTATTCCATTGATCTATATGTCTGTTCTTGTGCCAGTACCAGGCTGTTTTGAGAACAGTAGCTTTGTAATACAGCTTGAAATCTGGTATGGACATCCCACCGACTTTGTGCTTCTTTCTCAGGATTGCTGTGGCTCTTTGGGGCCTTTTTTTGTTCCAGATGAATTTTTGGAGAGTTCTTTCTAGGTCAGTGAAATATGCCATTGGTATTTTAATGGGGAGTGCATTAAATTTATAGATTGCTTTGGGTAGTATGGACATTTTAATTATGTTGATTCTCCCAATCCATGAACATGGAATGTTCTTCCACTTGTTTACATCTTCCTTATCTCTTTTTTCAGTGTCCTGTAGTTTTCCACGAATAGATCTTTTACCTCCTTAGTTAAGTTTATTCCTAGGTATCTTATTTTTTTTTGGTGTGATGGTAAATGGGATTGCTTTTTTAGTCTCTCTTTCTGTAAGTTCACTATTAGTGTATAGAAATGCCATAGATTGAGGGAGAACTAAGATGGCAGCAAAGGTAAAACACCTATCTTGCTGTCATAATCAGCAATTTTAATACTACAACTTAACGAAAGAACAAACACCTTCCAGAATCATCAGAAAGCCTGCCGAGTGAAAATTCCACAAATAAAAGTGAAGATAAGACACTGTGACTTGGAGGAGCGGCGGCGGACAGCGTTGAAAGATTCTCTAGCAGAGAGAGGTTAGGAGTGCGCGGAGAGGGCGGGCGGCTGAAAACCGGCCAGTTTTCTGGATCGGGGAGACAAAGGCGTCTCACTGGACTGATTCTCTAGTTCTGGGCGAAGTCCAGAGAACCCACCATCACACGGGGTGAAAACTCGACAGTGGGAGGGCACGCCCATGCTCAGGTGCTGGGTCTCCCGGCTTGTGGAGAAGGCAGCTTGCTACAACAGCTCGGCTCTGTGATGCACAGAAAGCGCACCCGACTTGTCTCTCATTCAGAAAACCGTCAGATCGCTTTGTTTTATGACCCTGGTTGAGACATTTCACACGCAGACTCATTTTGAGAAAGTCTGAATTCCCTGGCAGCCGGTGGAGCTCAGCAGCAGCTCTCTCTCAGAGGTGCTGGTGGCCATTGCCCACGGCACAGAGTCCCCGGGGCCACATAGGGCGGAGCTAACACTGTCTGCTTGGCCCGGAGACTCCGCCCACCCAACCTGAGCACAGCTGAGCTTCACATACAATTGGCCTGTAGGTCAACCCTCCAAGTGCTAACAATGATTAACTGAGCTTAACTTCAGCAAGACTGTGCAGCCCATATCCACCTCAGGTAACTGGGGAAGCTGAGCCACTATCCCTAGTAGGAAGTCTACCACACAAAGCTAATTGACCAACTCAGGGAAGCAGCCACCATGCAGCGACATGGAAAGAAATCAGATGTGAAAGAAATGGAGGAAAAAAAACGACTGGACTTGGAATTCAAAACCACGGTTATAGGGTTTTTCAAGAGGCTCCAACAAAAGATAGAGGCCTATAAGGAAATAAGCAAGACCACAAAGGAAATGAATGAGTCCTACAAGGAAATGAACAAGATCCTCAATGATATAAACGAGAGCTGCAAAGAAATGATCAAGACCAACGTGGAAATGAATGAGTCCTACAAGAAAATGAAAGAGACCCTCAAGGATATAAAGGAGAGTCTCAAGGATATGAAAAAGGACCAACCAGAAATTAAGCATACACTGACTGAAACAAAAAATATTATACAAAGACCTAAAAGTGCTCTGGAGCACCCCAAGAACCAAGTTAAAGATTTGAAATACAAAGAGGTAAAATCCACTCAGCTGAAAAAGCTAGAAAACAAAAGAATCCAAAAAATTGAAGATAGTGTAAGGGGCCTCTGGGACAACCTCAAGCGTACCAACATCCGAATTATAGGGGTGCCAGAAAAAGCGAGAGGCCAAGACAATGAAAACCTATTTGAAGAAATAGTGACTGAAAACTTCCCACACCTGGTGAAAGAAATTGACTTAGGAGTCCAAGAAGTGCACCGAACCCCAATATATAGGAACCCGAAGAGGACCACACCGAGGCACATCATAATTAAAATGCCAAGAGCAAAAGACAAAGAGAGAATATTAAAAGCAGCAAGAGAGAAACAGTTGGTTACCTATAAGGGAGCACCCATACGATTGTCAGCGGATTTCTCAACAGAAACGATGCAGGCCAGACGGGAATAGCAAGAAATATTCAAAGTGATGAACAGCAAGAATCTACAACCAAGATTACTCTACCCAGCAAAGCTATCATTCAGAATTGAAGGTCAGATGAAGTGCTTCACAGATAAGAAAAAGGTAAAGGAGTTCATCACCACCAAACCAACATTATATGAAATGCTGAAAGATGTTCTTTAAGAAGAGGAAGAAGAAAAAGGTAAAGATGAAAATTATGAACAACAAATACACATCTATCAACAAATGAACATAAAAATCAAGTGAATTGATAGGCTGTTGAACAGGATAGACTGGTGAATATAACAGAGACATGGACATAGAGAGCGATTG
The DNA here is from genome assembly GCA_027563665.1 of Antrozous pallidus. Taxonomy (NCBI): domain Eukaryota; kingdom Metazoa; phylum Chordata; class Mammalia; order Chiroptera; family Vespertilionidae; genus Antrozous; species Antrozous pallidus. Next base: position 650,657 of record JAOAOB010000026.1, on the reverse strand, counting down.
GACTGACAATTCCTGGGGAGAAAAGGGTTGTGGGAAGCGCAGCAAGAGACTGGGCAAAAATCTTGCAACAATGGGAGAGGACAGTGGGGAGGGGGAGGTGAGGGTGGAGGGTGGGATAGGTACAGATTGGAGGGGAGCTATAGGGGGATAAAAAGAGGAAACAATGTAATTAATAAACTAAACAATAAAGATAAAAAAAAGAAATGCTATAACCTGCTACGTTGCTGAACTCATTTATTAAGTCTACTAACTTTTTTATGGAGTCTTTCAGGTTTTTTATGTACAATATCATGTCATCTGCAAATAAAGATAGTTTAACTTCCTCTTTTCCAATTTGGATGCCTTTTATTTCTTCTTCTTGTCTAATTGCAACGGCTAACACTTCCAATACTATGTTGAACAGGAGTGGTGAAAGTGGGCAACCCTGTCTTGTTCCTGTTCTTAGGGGAAATGGTTGTAGTTTTTGCCCATTGAGTATGATGTATGCTGTGGGTTTATCATATATGGCTTTTATTATGTTGAGGTATGATCCTTCTATTCCTACCTTATTGAGAGTTTTTATTAAGAAAGGATGTTGGATTTTGTCAAATGCTTTTTCTCCATCATTGATATGACTATGTGATTTTTATCTCTCAATTTGTTTATGTGATGTATCACATTTATTGATTTGCGGATATTGTACCATCCTTGCATTCCTGGGATAAATCCTACTTGGTCATGGTGTATGATCTTTCTGATGTACTGCTGGATCCGATTTGATAGAATTTTATTGAGGATTTTGGCATCTATATTCATGAGGGATATTGGCCTGTAATTCTCTTTCATTGTGTCGTCTTTATCTGGTTTTGGTATTAGGGTGATGCTAGCTTCATAGAAGGAGTTTGGAAGTGTTCCATCCTCTTGAATTTTCTGGAATAGTCTGAAGAGTGTAGGTTTTAGTTCTTCCTTGAATGTTCGGTAAAACTCCCCTGTGAAGCCGTCTGGCCCTAGGCTTTTGTTTGCTGGAAGCTTTATGATGACTGCTTCAATTTCTTCCACAGTTATTGGTCTATTGAGCTGTTTAGATTCTTCTTGATTGAGTTTTGGGAGGTTATATTTTTCTCTAACTCTCATTCTGTGAGGTAAAATGCAACTTCCTGTAAGGGAAACACTCTTTACCATACAGGAAGAAGAGTTCTCCCACAGGAAGAAGTGTTCCCCCACAGGAAAACCTGATTCCTCCACAGGAAGATGGGATCCAAACAAGAAGTTGCAATTCGCACACAAGAATGTCTGTTTTCCCTACAGGAAGAAGGGTTCCCTCACAGGAAGGTGTGATTCCCACACAGGAAGACAGGATCCCCCACAGAAAGTTGCATTCCTCCCCAACCGGAAAGTGGGTTTCCCCTACAGGAAGAATGGTAACCACAAGAAATAGTGGAGCCCCCACAGGAAGTTACAATATAACCCACTGGAAGGAGAGTACTTTTACAAGAATAAGAGTTCTCCCACTGGAAGTAGTGTTCCCCTACAGGAAGGCCTAATTACCCCACAGGAAAATGGGATTTCCAGAGGAAGTTGCAATTCTCACACAGGAAGTTTTGTTTCCCCCACAGGAAGAAGGCTTCCTTTACAAGAAGGCTTTTTTCACCACAGAAAGGAGGGTTGCCCCTACAAGAAAATGGGTTCCGCCCAGGAAGTTGCATTTCCCCTTCATGAAGATTCCCTTCAGGAACATGAGTTTCTCCCACAGGATGAAGGTTTACCCCACAGGAAATTACATTTCTCCTGCATGAGTAAAGTATGTTTACCATACAGAAAGCATGGTGTTCACAGGACAAAATGTTTCCTTCAAAGTAAGTTGCATTTATCCCTAAAGAAACTGAGTTTTCCCTACAGGGAGAAGTGTTCATTCACAGGAAGAAAAATTATTTCAGAGGAAGGTCTGATTCTCTCACAGGATGGTTGGTTTTCCTGATAGGAAGAAGGGTTTCCTCACAGGAATGTGTGATTTCTACACAGGAAGAAGGGAACCCCCACAGGAAGTTGGATTCCTCCCACCCCCCACCTCACGCCACGAGAGTGTGTTTGCTCTACAGGAAGCATGGTGACTGAAGTATAGAGGGTATCCCCCACAGGAAGTTGTATTGTTCTCCACAAGAAGGAGTGTTAACCTACAGGAAGAAGAGTTCTCCCACAGGAAAAAGTGTTCCCCACAGGAAGTCCTGTTTTCACCACAGGAAGGAGTGTTGCCCGTACAGGAAGACAGGTTCCGCACAGAAATTTTCGTTTTTCCTACAAAAAAGAATGGTTCCCCATAAGGAAGTTTGGTTTACAAAGAAGCAAGATGCTTTCTCCACAAGAAGTTGCAGTTCCCCCATAGGAGTGTGAGATTCCTCCCACAAGAAGAAGGATTACCAAGAGGAAGGTGTGATTCTCCCAAAGGAAGGTTCATTTTTTCCATAGGAAGAAGGGTTGCCTAACAAGACGGTGTGATTCCCCTCAGGAAGAATTGTTCCCCCAAAGAAAGTTGAATTCCTCCCCCAATAGGAAAGTGTGTTTTCCCTACAAAAAGCCTGGTGACCACAGGAAAGAGTGTATACCCCATAAAAAGTTGTATTATAAGCCACAGTGAGGAGTTACCCTACAGGAAGAAGAGTTCTCCCACAGGAAGAAGTGTTCCCACACAGAAATGCCTGTTTCCCGAACAAGAATAAGGGATCTTTCACAGGTAGGACTGTTTTCACCATAGGAAAGAGTGTTGCCCCTATGGGAAAATGGGTTCACATAGGAAGTTGCATTTTCCCTACAAAAAAGAAGGGTTGCTTTACAGGAAAGTGAGTTTTCCCCACAGGAAGTAGAGTTGCAACAGAGGAAATTGCATTCCTTCCCCAAAAGGAAAATGTATTTCCCTTACAGGAACCATGGTGACCTCAGGAAAGAGTGTATCCTCCACAGGAAGTTGCATTATACCCCACAGGAAGAAGAGTTGCCCTACAGGAAGAAGAGTTCTCTCAGAGGAAGAAGTGTTCCACCACAGGAAGGCCTGTTTTCCCCACAGGAAAATGTGTTCCAGACAGAAAGTTGCAATTCCCGCACAGGAATGAAATTTTCCCCACAGGAAGGAGTTTTGCCCCTACAGGATGATGAGATACACACAGGAAGGAGCATTTCCATATCAGTAAAGTGAGTTTCTCCTACAGGAAGAAGAGTTCACAATCAGGAAGAAGGAATCTCCCACAGGAAGGTGTGATTCTCCCACAGGAATGTTGGTTTCTCCCACAGAAAGAAGGGTTCCCTCACAGGAAGGTTTGATTCCCCCACAGGAAGAAGTGTTCCTCCAGAGAAAGGAGTGTTTCTCCTACAGGAAGAAGGCTTTCTTCACAGGCAGGCCTGTTTTCACCACAGGAAGGAATGTTGCCTCAAAAGGAGGATGGGTTCCACAGAAGTTGCATTTGCCCTAAAAAAAGAAGTGCATTTACTGAAAGGTGAGTTTCTCCCACAGTAAGAAGGGTTACACTACAGGAAATTGCATTCTTCCCCAAACAGAAATATGTGTTTCCCCTCCAGGAAGCATGGTGACCATCAGACATAGTGTTTCCCCCTCAGCAAGGTACATTTCCCCAACAGGAAAGTGAGTTTCTTATAGAGGAAGAAGAGATCACCCACAGGAAGGAGGATTCTTCCACAGGAAGGTGTGATCTCCCAAGGAAGTTTGCATTCCCCTACAGGAAGTAGGATTTTTTCACAGAAAGCTGTGATTCCCCCACAGAAGGAGTGTTGCCCCTACAAGAAGATCATTTCATACAGGAAGTTGCATTTCCTCTAAAAAGAAGAAGGGTTTCCCTACAGGTAGGTGAGCTTTCCTTTCAGAAAGAAGGGTTCCCCCACAGGAAATTATTTTCCTCCCCCAACACAAAAGTGTGTTTCCCCTATAGGAAGCATGGTGATCACAGGAAAAAGTGTATCCCCCATAGGAAGGAGAGTTAACCTTTCAGAAGAAAAGTTCTCCCACAAGAAGAAAGGTTCTCCCACAGGAAGGCTTGTTTCTTCCACAAGAATATGGTATCCCAACAGGTAGTTGCAATTTCCCCAGAGGAAGTCCTGTTTTCCCCAAAGGAAAAAGGCTTCCTTCACAGGAAAGCCTTTTTTCACCACAGGAAGGAGTGTTGCCCCTACAGGAGAAAGGAATCCACACAGGAAGTTGCATTTCTCCTGTAGGAAGAATGGTTCCTTCACAGGAAGATGAGATTCCCCCACAGGAAGAAATATTCCCTCACAGGAAGGCCTGTTTCTCACACAGAAAGATGGGTCCCTTAAAGGAAGTTGCAATTTCCCTACAGCAAGGCCATTTTCCCCCATAGGAAAGAGTATTGCCCTTACTGGAAGAAGGCTTCCTTCACATGAAGGCCTGTTTCACCACAGGAAAAGTGTTGCCCCAACAGGAAGATGGGTTCCACACAGGAAGTTGAATTGCCCCTAAAAAACAAACAAACAAACAAAAAAAGAGTTCCCCTACAGGAAGGTGAGTTTGCCCTACAGGAATCAGGGTTTCCCTACAAAAATTGCATTCCTCCCCAAACAGTAAAGTGAGTTTCTTTTTCAGGAAGCATGGTGACCACAGGAAAGAGTATATCCCCCACAGGAAGTTGCATTTCCCCCACAGGAAAAAGTGTTCCCTCACAGGAAGTTGTGATTGCTCCATAGGATGAAATGTTCCCCCACAGGAAGGCCTGTTTCTCTCACAGAAAGATGTGTTCCACATAAGAAGTTGCATTTCCCCTATAAAAGCGAAGGGTTTCCCTAACGGAAGATGAGTTTCCCCTACAGGAAGAAGGGTTCCCTCACAGGAAATTGCTTTCCTTCCCTGACAGGTAAGTGTGTTCCCTCATAGCAAGCATGGTGAGCACAGGAAAGAGTGTATCCCCCACAGGAAGTTGCATTATACCCCACTGGAAGAAGAGTTACCCTACAGGAAGAAGAGTTCTCTCAGAGGAAGAAGTGTTCCCCCACAGGAAGGCCTGTTTTCCCCACAGGAAGATGGGATCCCCACAAGAAGTATCAATTTGCACACAGAAAGGCTTGTTTCCCAAAAAGGAAGATGGCTTCTTTACAGGAATGCTTGTTTTTACCATAGGAAAGAATGATGCCCCTAGGGGAAGATTTGTTCCACACAAGAAGTTGAATTTTCACTACAGAAAAGAACGGTTTCCGTACAGGAATGTGAGTTTCCACCACAGGAGGAAGGTTTTCTCAATAGGAAAGTGTTTTCCCTACTGGGAAAGGGTTACACTACAGGAAATTGCATGGTGACCACAGGAAAGAGTGTATCCACCATAGGAAGTTGCATTATACCCTACAGGAAGGAGAGATATTTTTCAGGAAAGACATTTCTCCCACTGTAAGAAGTATTCCCCCACAGGAAGGCCTGATTCCCCCCCCCCAAGAATATGGGCTCCCCACAGTAAGTTTCATTTAGCACACAGCAAAGCTAGTTTCCCCTAAAAGAAGAAGGCTTCCTTTACAGGAAGTCCTGTTTTCATGACAGGAAAAAGGTTGCTTCTACAGGAAGATAGGTTCCGCACAGGAAGTTGCATTTCCCCAACATGAAGGGCCCAATTACAGGAAGGTGAGTTTCCCCCAAAGGAAGGATTCCCCCAAAAGAAGTTGTGTCCTCCCCAAACAGGAAATTGTATTTCCTCTACAGGAAGCATGATGACCAAAGGAAAGAGTGTATCCCCCACTGGAAGTTGCATTAAACACCACAGGAAGAAGAGTTCCCCTACAGGAAGAAGAGTTCTCCCACAGGAAGAAGTGTCCCCACAATCGAAGTCCTGTTTCCCCAATAGTAAGAAGGATTTCTTCACAGGTAGGCCTGTTTTCACCACAGGAAGTAGTGTTGCCCTTAAGGGAGGAGGGTTCCGCATAGAAAGTTGCCTTTATTTTACACAAAGGAAAGGTTTCTTTTTAGGAAGGTGAGTTTCCTCCACAGGATAATGAGTTTCCACATGGGAAATTGCATTCCTCCCAAAGCAGAAAAGTGTGTTTCCCCTCCTTAAAGCATGGTGACTACAGGACAGAGTGTTTTCCCCACAGTGGTTTGCATTTCCCCAAAGGGAAATTGATTTTACACTACAGAAAGAAGAGTTAACCCACAGGAATAGGGGTTATCTCACAGGAATGTGTGATTCCCCCACACGGAAAAGAATTTCCCCAAAGGAAGTTGTGTTTCTCCCCCAACAGCAAAGTGTTTTCCCCTACAGGAAGCATGGTGGCCATAGGAAAGAGTGTATCCTCCACAAGAAGTTGCATTATGCACCACAGGCAGGAGATTATCCTACAGAAAGAAGAATTTTCTCAGAAGAAGGATTGTTCTTTGCAAGAAGGCCTGTTTCCCACACAGGAAGGAATGTTGCCCCTCGATAAAAAGTGTTCCCCAAAGAAAGCCGCATTTTTCCTACATGAAGAAGGGTTTCAGTTCAGGAATGTGAGTTTCCCCATAAAAGAAGGGTTCCCCCAAAAGAAGATTTGTTCCTCTCCCAACAGGTAAGTATATTCCCCTACAGGAGGCATGGTGACCACAGTAAAGAGTGTATCCCCCACAGCAAGTTGCATTATACTCCACTGGAAGGATAGTTACCCTACAAAAAAAAGTTATCAACCTTGAATAATTGTTCCCCCATAATAAGGCAAGTTTCCTCAACATGAAGATGGGATCCTCCCAGGAAGTTGCAGTTCTCATACATGAAGGCTTATCTTTCCCACAGGAAGAAGGCTTCCTTTATAGGAATGCCTGTTTTCACAACAGGAAGGAGTGTTTCCCCCACAGGAAAATGAGTTCTGAACAGAAAGTTGCATTTACCCTACATGACAAGGGTTCCAGTTCACAATGGTGAGTTTCCCCCATAGGAAGAAGGATTCTCTCAAGAGCAGTTGTGTCCTCCCAAAAGGAGAAAGTGTATTTCCTCCACAGGAAGCATGGTGTTCAAAGGAAAGAGTGTATCTCCCACAGGAATTTGCATTATACACCACAGGAAAGGGAGTTCCCCTACAGGAAGAAGAGTTCTCCCACAGGAAGAAGTGTTCCCACAAACAAAGTCCTGTTTCCCCAATAGGAAGAAGGGCTCTTTCACAGGCAGGCCTGTTTTAGCCATAGGAAGGAGTGTTACCCCTTTGGGAAGATGGGTTCCGCACAGGAAGTTGCATTTCCCCTACAAAAAAATATGGGTTCTCCTCCAGAAAATGAGTTTCCCCTACAGGAAGATGGGTTCCCACAGAGGAAATTGCATTTATCTCCAAACAGGAAAGTGTGTTTCCCCTACAGGAACCATGGTGACCACAGGACACAGTGTTTCTCCCTCAGGAAGGTGCATTTCCCAAAAGGAAAGTGGGTTTCCATTACAGGAAGAAGAGTTCACCCACAGGAGTAAGAATTCTCTCACAGGAAGGTGTGATTCTCCCATAGAAAAGTTGGTTTCCCCCACAAGAAGAAAGGTTCCCTCACCGGAAGGTGTGATTCCCCAAAGGATAAAGGGTTCCCCAAATGAACTTGCATTCCTCCCCCAACAAGAAAGCGTATTTCTCCTACAGGAAGCACAGTGAGCACAGAAAAGTGTGAATCCCCCACAGGAAGTTGCATTATACCCCACCAGAAGTTGCATTATCCCCTACAGGAAGTAGAGTTCTTTCATTGGAAGAAGTATTCCTTCACAGGAAGGCCTGGTTTATATACAGGAAGTTGGGATCCCCACAAAAAGTTGCAATTTGCCCACAGGAAGACTCGACTCCCCCACAGGAAAAAGTTTTCTTTACAGCAAGGCCGATTTCACCAAAGAACGGAGTGTTGCCCTTACAGGAAGAGGGGTTCCGCACAGCAAGTTGCATTTCCCCTACATAGGGTTCTAGTAGGGGAAGGTGAGTTTCCCCATAGAAAGAAGGTTTACTCCAAAGGAAGTTGCATTCCTCACCCAACAGGAAAATGTACTTCCCCTACAGGAAACATAGTGACCACAGGAAAGTGTGTATCCCTCACAGGAAGTTGCATTATATCCCACAAGAAGGAGAGTTACCCTAAAGTAAAAAAGTTCTCCCAGAGAAAAGAGTGTTCCCCCATAGAAAGGTCTGTTTACCCCATAGGAAGAAGTATTGCCACAACAGAAATATGTGTTTCACACAGGGGAAGGTGCATTTCCCCTATATAAAGAATGGTTCCAGTTCAGGAAGGTGAGTTTCCTGATAGGTAGAACGGTTTCCCCAATAGAAGTTGTGTTCTTCCCTTAACAGGAAAGTTTATTTCTCCTATGGGAAGTATGGTGTCTACAGGAAAGTCTATCTCCCATAGGAAGTTGCATTATACCTTATGGGAGAAAGTTACCCTATAGGAAGAAGAGTTCTCCCAAGGAAGGAGTGTTCCCCCACAGGAAAGTCTGTTTCCCCCACAGGAGGATGGGATTTTCACAGGAAGTTGCAATTCCACCACAGGAAGCCCAGTTTCCCACACAGGAAGAAGGGTTCCATCACAGGAAGGCCTGTTTTTACCACAGGAAGGAGTGTTACTCCTATAATAAGATTTGTTTTACACAGGAAGTTGCCTTTTTCCTAGAAAAAAGAAGGGTTCCCCTACAGAAAGGTGAGTTCTCCCCATGAAGAAGGGTTCCCCTACAAGAAATCGTGTTTCCCCTTCAATGATGCATGATAACCATAGGAAAGAGTTAATTCCAACAAGGAACTTGCATTACACCACACCAGAAGGAGAATTATTTTACAGAAAGTTGAATTTCACTCAATGGAATAAGGGTTCCCAAACAGGAAATTGTGTTTCCCCTACTGGAAGCATGGTGACCACAGGAATGAGTGCTCCCCCCACAGGAAGTTGATTTATACTCAACCAATAGCAGAGTTACTCTACAGGAAGAATAATTCTCCCACTGGAAGAAGTGCTCCCCCACATGAAGGCCTGAATCCCCCACAGGAATATGGGACCCCACAGGATGTTGCAATTCTCACACAGGAAGTTTTGTCTCCATCAGGGAAAAAAGTTTTTCCTTACAGCAAAGCCTGTTTTCAGCAAAGGAAGGAGTGTTGCCCATACAGGAAGATTGGTTCCACTCAGGAATTTGCATTTTCCCTCCATAAAGAATGGTTTCAGTACAGGAAGGCAAGTTTCTCCATAGGATGAAGGGTTCCTCCAAAAAAATGTGTCCTCTTTCAACAGGAAAGTCTATTTCTGCTACAGGAAGGATGGTAGCCACAGAAAATAGTTTATCCCCCGCAGGAAGTTGCATTATACCCCACCAGAAGAAGATTTAACCTATAGGAAGAAGAGTTTTTCAATTGAAAGAAGTGTTCCCCCACAGGAAGAGCTAATTTGTACACAACAATAAAGAATTCCCACAGGAAGTTACAATTCTCCCACAGAAAGGCTTATTTTTCCCAAAGGAAGAAGGCTTATTTTACAGGAAGGCCTGTTTTCATCACAGGAAGGAGATATGCCCCTACAGGAAGATGGGTTCCACACAGGAAGTTACATTTCCCCTACATGAAGAAGAGTTCCAATACAGGAAGGTGAGTTTCCCCATAGGAAGAGGGTTCCCCCAAAAAAGTTGTGTTCCTCCCCTAACGGAAAAGTGTATTTCCCCTACAGGAAGTATGGTGATCACAGGAAAGAGTATATCACCCACAGGAAGTTGTATTATACCCCACTGGAAGCGAGTTACCCTAGAGGTAGAAGAGTTGTCCCAGAGGAAGGAGTGTTCTTCCACAGTAAGGCTTATTTCCCTACAGGAAGATGGGAACCCCACAGGAAGTTGGGTTCCTGTGTATGAAAATTTTAACTTCCTGTGGGGATCCCTTCTTCCTGAGTGGGAAACAGCCTGCCTGTGGAGGAACACTTCTTCTTCTGCAAGAATTCTTCTTTCTGTAGGGTAACTCTTCTTCTGGTGAGGTATAATGCTACTTCCTTTGGGTAATACACTCTTTCCTGTGGTCACCGTGCTTTTTGTAGGGGAAATATACTTTCATGTTGGTGGAGAAATGCAACTTCCTTTGGGGGAACAGTTCTTCTGTGGGGGTATTACACCTTCCTATGAGGGAGCCCTTCTTCCTGTGGGGGAAACCAACTTTTCTGTGGTAGAATCAAACCTTCTTGTGAGAGAATTTTTTCCTTTGGGTGAACTCTTCTCCCACAGGAAGAAGGGTTCCTTCACAGGAAGGCCTGTTTTAACCACAGTTAAGAGTGTTTCTCCTAGAGAAAAATGTATTCCACACAGAAAGTTGCATTTCCCCTACATGAAAAAGGGTTCCAGTACAGGATCCTGAGTTTTTCTCATAGTAAGAAGGGTTCCCCCACAAAAAGTTGTGTTCCTCCCCCAAAAGGAAAGTGTGTTTCCCCTACAGGAAGCATGGTGACCACAGGAAAGAGTGTATCCTCCACAGAAATTTGCATTATACACCACTGGAAGGAGAGTTGCCCTACAGGAAAAGGAGTTCTCCCACCCAAACAAGTTTACCCCTAAAGGAAGTCCTGTTTTCCCAATAGAAAAGGGTTCCTTCACATGTAGGACTGTTTTCACCATAGGAAGGAATGTTGCCCCTACTGGAAGATGGGTTCCACACAGAACATTTCCTTTTACCTACAAAAGCAAAGTGTGTTTCCCCTACAGGGAGCATGGTGACCACAGGATAAAATGTTTTCCCCACAGGAAATTGCATTTCCCCATTTCTCCAAAAGGAAACTGACATTCCACTACAGGAAAAAGAATTCACCTACAGTAATAAGAATTCTCTCACAGGTATGTGTGATTCCTTCACAAGAAGAAGGGTTCTCCCAAAAAATATTGCATTCCTCCCCCAATAGGAAAGTGTATTTCCCATACAGTAAGCATGGTGACCACAGAAAAGAGTGTATTCCTTTCATTATACCCCACTGGAATTAGAGGTACCCTACATTAAGAAGAGTTTTCCCAGAGAGAAGAGTGTTCCCCCATGGGATGGCCTGTTTCCACTAAAGGAGAATAGTTGCCCCTATAGAAATATATATTCCTCACAGGAAGTTGCATTTCCTCTACATGAAGAAGAGTCCCAGTACAGGAAGGTGAGTTTCCACATAGGAAGAACAGTTCCCCCAATAGAAGTTGCATTCCTCCCCCATCAGGAAAATGTATTTCTCCTCTGGGAAACATGGTGACCACAGGAGAGTGTGTATCCACTACAGGAAGTTGCATTATACCTCACCAGAAGGAGAGTTACTCTACAGGAAGTAGAATTCTCCCAAGGAAGGAGTGTTCCCCCACAGGAAGGCCTGTTTCCTCCCTAGACAGATTGGATCTGCACAGGAAGTTGCAATTCACCCATAGAAAGGCCTGTTTCCCCCACACAAAGAAGGGTTACTTCACAGGAAGGCCTGTTTTCACCATTGGAAGGAGTGTTTCCCTACAGAAAGATGTGATCCACACCAGAAATTGCATTTCCCCTATGAAAAAGAACGGTTCCCCTACAAGAAGGTGACTTTCCCCACAGGAAAAAACGGTCCCCAACAGGAAATTGGGTGTACCTTACAAGATGCCAGGTGACCATAGGAAAGAGTGAATTTCCAAAAGGAACTTGCATCATACCCCACCAGAATGAGAGTTATTTTACAGAAAGTTAAATTTCACTCAAAGGAAGAAGGCTTCCCCAACAGGAAAGTGTGTTTCTCCTACAGGAAGCATAGTGACCACAGGAAAGAGTGTATCCCTCACATGATGTTGCATTATACACCACAGGAAGGAGAGTTACCCTACAGGAAGAAGAGTTCTCCCACAGGTAGAAGTGTTTCCCCACAGGAAGGCCTGAATCCCCCACATGAAGACAGGATCTCCACAGGAAGTTGTAATTCACACAGAGGAAGGGTTGTTTCCCCCACAGGATGAAGGGTTCCCCCACAGGAAGTTGCATTCCTCCCCAACAGCAAAGTGTGTTTGCCCTACAGGAAGCATGGTGACCACAGGAAAGAGTGTATCCCCCACAGGAAGGTGCATTATACCCCACCAGAAGAAAAGTTCTTTTACAGGAAGAAGAGTTTTCCCACTGAAAGTAGTGTTCCCCAACAGGAAAGCCTGATTTCCCCACAGGAAGATGGGGTCCACACAGGAAGGTGCAATTCTCACACTGGAAGTCTTGTCTCTCACACAGCAAGAAGGGTTCCTTCAAGGAAGGCCTGTTTTCACACAGGATGTAGTGTTGCCCCTACAAGAATATGGGTTCCACACTGAACAAGTTGCATTTCCCTTACATGAAGAAGGGTTCCAGTACAGGAAGGTGAGTTTCACCCACAGAAAGAAGGGTTACCCCACAGGAAGCTGCGTTCCTTCCCCAACAGGAAAGTGTATTTCCCCTACAGGAAGCATGGTGACCACAGGAAAGAGTGTATCCCTCACAGGAAGTTGCATTATACACCACAGGAAGGAGAGTAACCCTACAGAAAGAAGAGTTCTCCCAGAGAAAAGAATATTCCCCCCACAGGAAGGCCTGTTTACCCCACAGGAAGGAGTGTTGCCTCTACAGAAATATGGGTTCTGCACAGGAAGTTGCATTTCCCTTACATGAAGAAGGGTTCCAGTACAGGAAGGTGAGTCTCCCCATAATTAGAAGGGCTCCCTCAGTAGAAGTTGCATTCTTTCTTCAACAGGAAAATCTATTTCCCCTATGAAAATAACGGTTCCCTTACAAGATGGTGAGTTTCCCCCACAAGAAGAAGAATTCCGCAACAGGAAATTGTGTTTCTCCTACAGGATGTATGGTGGCCAAAAGAAAAAGTGTATCCCCCACAGGAAGTTGCATTATACTCCACTGGAAGGAGAGTTATTTTATAGGAAGATGAGTTCCCCCCTAGGAAGAATAGTTCCCCAACAGGAAAGTATGTTTCCCCTACAAGAAGCATGGTGACCACCAGATAGAATGTATCCCCCACAGGAATTTGCATTACACTCAACCAGAAGAGTTACCCTACATGAAGAAAAATTCTCCCTAAAGAAGAAGTGTTCCCCCAAAGGAAGTCTTGTTTCGCCTTGGGAAGAAGGGCTCCTTCACAGAAAGGCCTGTTTTCACCACAGGAAGGAGAGTTGTCCCTACAGGGAGTTGGGTTCTGCATAGGAAGTTGTATTTTCCATACAAAAAATCAGGGTTCCCCTTCAGGAAGGTGAGTTTCCCCCACAGAAAGAAGGGTTTCCCTATGGGAAATTGTATTCCTCCCCAATAGGAAAGTGTGTTTTCCATACAGGAAGTATGGGGATCTTTGGACAGAGTGTCTTCCTCACAGGAAGTTGCATTTTCCCAAAGGAAACTGAGTTTTCATTACAGGAAGAGTTCACCCATAGGAAGAAGGATTCTCTCACAGGAACATGTGATTTTCCCATCAGAAAGTTAATTTCCCCCACAGGAAGAAGGTTTCTCTCACAGGAAGGTGTGATTCCCCCACAGAGGAAGTGTTCCCACAAGGAAAGTTGCATTTCTCCACCAACAGGAAAGTTTATTTCTCCTATAGGAAGCATGATGACCACAGAAAAGTGTGTATCCCCCATAGAAAGTTGCATCATATCCACCAGAATGAGGCTTACCCTACAGGAAGAAGAGTTCTTCTATTGGAAAAAGTATTCCTTCACAGGAAGGCCTCATTCACATAACACCAAGATGGGTTCCTCACAGAAAGTTGCAATTCGCCCACAGGAAGGCTTGGCTTCCCCATAGGATAAAGGCTTTCTTTACAGCAAGGCAGGGTTGCATCAAAGGAAAGAGAGTTGCCTCTATGGGAAGATTTGCTTTGCACAGGAAGTTGCATTTTTCTTACAAAATATAAAGGTTTCCCGACAGGAAGGTGAGTTTCCCCCACCAAAAGAAAGTTTCCTCAACAGAAAAGTGTGTTTCCCCTACAGGAAACATGGTGATCACAGGAAAGAGTATATCCCCCACAGGAAGTTGCATTATACCCCACAAGAAGAAGAGTTACCCTACAGAAAGAAGAGTTCTCCCACAGGAAGAAGTGTTCCCCCAAAGGAAGGCCTGTTTTCGCCACCGAAAAATGGGATCCCCACAGGAAGTTGCAGTTCCTCCATTGGAAGGCCTATTTCCGCCACAAAAAGAAGGCTTCCTTCACAGGAAGGCCTGTTTTTACCACAGGAAGGAGTGTTGCCCCTACAGGAAGATGTGTTCCTCACAGGAAGTTGCATTTCCCCTCAGGAAGAAGGGTTCTCTCAAAAGAAGGTATGATTCGCCCTCAGGAAGAAATTCTTCTTCACAGGAAGGCTTGTTTTCTCTACAGGAAAATTGGTCTCCCATAGGAAGTTGCAATTTCTTCACAGGCAAGCTAGTTTCCCCCACATGAAGGAGTGTTGCCCTTATAGAAAGATGGGTTCAACACAGAAAGTTGCAGTTCCACTACAAAAAAGAAGTGTTCCTATACAGAAAGGTGAGTTTCCCCCACAGAAAGAAACAATCCACCAAAGGAAATTGCATTCCTCCCCCAATAGGAAAGTATGTTTCTTCTACAGGAAGCATGATGACCACAGAAAAGAGTGTATCCCCCACAGGAAGTTAAATTATACCCCACAGGAAGGAGAGTTACCCTACAAAAAGGAGAGTTCTCTCACAGGAAGAGGTGTTTCCCCACAGGAAGAAGGCGTTTTTCACAGGAAGGCCTATTTTCACCACAGGAAAAAGTGTTGCCCTTACTGGAAGATGGGATCCACACAGGAAGTTGCATTTCCCTCACAGGAAGAAGGGTTCCACCACAGGAAATTGCACTCTTCTCCCAACAGGAAAGTGTTTTCCCCCTATCAAAAGCATGGTGACCAAAGGACAAAGTGTTTCCCTCTCAGGAAGTTGCATTTCCCAAGCAGGAAAGTGAGTTTTTCCCACAAGAAGCAGAGTTCAAGCACAGAAAGAAGAATTGGCCCACAGGAAGGTATGATTCTCCAACAGGAAGTTGCATTTCCCCAATAGGCAGAAGGGTTCCCACACAGGATGGTGTGATTCCCCAACAGGAAGAAGTATTGCCCCACAGGAAGGCATGTTTACCCCACAAGAAGGTTTCCTTCACAGGAAGGCCTGTTTTAAACATAGGAAAAAGTGTTGCCCCTACCGGTAGATGAGTTCGACACAGGAAGTTGCATTTCCTCTACAAAAATGAAGGGTTCCTTTACAGGAAGGTGAGTTTCCCAAGCAGGAAGAAGGGTTCCACTACAGGAAATTTCATTCCTGCCCCTACAGCAAAGTCTGTTTCCCTTACAGGAAGCATGGTGACCATAGACACAGTGTTTCCCCATCAGGAAGGTGCATTTCCCCAAGAGGAAAATGAGTTTCCTCAACAGGAAGAAAAGATCACTCACAGGAAGAAGGATTCTCTCACAGGAATGTGTGATTCTCTCTTAAAAAGTTTGCTTTCCCTCACAGGAAGGAGGGTTCCCTCCAGGAACCTGTGATTCCCCCACAGAGGGAATGTTTCACCACAGAAAGGCCTGTATCCCCAACAAGAAGATGAGTCCCCAACAGATAGTTCTAATTATTCCACAAGAAGGCCAGTTTTTTCCACAGGAAGGATTGTTGCCCTTACAGGAAGATGGGATCCATACAAGAAGTTGCATTTACCCTACAAAAAGAATGTTTCCCCTACAGAAAGGTGAGTTTCTTCTTCAGGAAAAAAGGGTTCCCCCACAGGAAATTACATTTTTTCCTCAACAGGAAAGTGTATTTTTCCCACAGGAAGCATGGTGAACACAGGAAAGAGTGTATCCCCCATAGAAAGTGTTATTATAACCCAAAAAATGAGAGTTGCCCTACAGAACAAAGAGTTTTCCCACAGAAAGAAGTATTTCCTGTTTCCCCCACAGGAAGGCCTGTTTCCCCACCAAAAGATGGGAACCCCACAGGAAGTTGCAATTTCCTCACAAGAAGGCCTGTTTCCCCCACAGGAAGAAGGCTTCCTTCAGAGGAATGCCTACATTCACCTCAAGAACGATTGTTGCTCCTATAGGAAGATGGGATCCACACAGGAAGTTGCATTTGCCCACAGGAAGAAGGGTTTCACCACAGGAAATTGCATTCCTTCCCCAACAGGAAAGTGTCTTTCTTCTGCCCAAAGCATGGTGACCACAGGACACAGTGTTTTCCATTCAGGAAGGTGCATTTCCCCAACAAGAAAGTGAGTTTTCCCCCCAAAAAAGAAGAGATCACCACAGAAAGAAAGATTCTCTCACAGGAATGTGTTATTTTCCCATAGGAAGTTTGCTTTCCCCCACAGGAAGAAGGGTCTCCTCACAAGAAGGTGTGATTCCCCTATAGGAAAAAGTGTTTTGTCACAAGAAGGCCTGTTTCCCCTACAAGAAGATGAATCCCCTACAGAAAGTTGCAATTCTTCCACAGGAAAGGCCAGTTTTTCCTACAGGAAGGAGTGTTGCCCCTACAGGAAGATGGGCTCCACACAGGAAGTTGCATTTCCCCTACAAAAAAGGAGGGTTCCCCTACAGAAAGGTGAGTTTTTTCCACAGGAAGAAGAGTTTCCCAAAGGAAATTGCATTCCTCCCTCAACAGGAAAGTGTGTTTCCCCTACAGGTTGCATGGTGACCACAAAAAAGAGTGTATCCCCCAGAGGATGTTGGTTTATACCCCACAAAAAAGAGAGTTGCCTAACAGGAAGAAGAGTTCATCCACAGGAAGAAGTGTTCCCCCACAGGAAGGCATGTTTTCCCAATTGAAAGATGGGATCCCCACAGGAAGTTGCAATTCCCCCCAGGAAGACCTGTTTCCCCCACAGGAAGAAGGCTTCTTTGATAGGAAGGCCTGTTTTCACCACCAAAAGGAGTGTTGTTCCTACAGGAAGATGGGATTCACACAGGAAGTTCATTTCCCCCATAGGAAGAAGGGTTCCCTCAAAGAAAGTTGTGATTCCCCCACATGAAGAAATATTCCCCCACAGGAAGGTTTGTTTCCCCAAAGGAAGATGGGTCCCCAACAAGATTTTGCAATTCCCCCACAGTAAAGCATGTTCCCCCCACAGGAAGAAGGCTTCTTCACAAGAAGGCCTGTTTTCTTTTTTTTTCTAAATATTTCAATCTTTATTGTTATTAATTACATTGTTTCCCCTATAGTTCCCCACCACCCGGTACCCATCCCACTCTCTTCCCTCACCTCCCCCCACACTGTCCTCTCCCATAGGTGCATGATTTTTTTTGATTTTTTGATTTTTTATTTTTTTGCAGTATAACTTAGATTTAATAGTAGTATATATGTTTCCCCCCCCATTTTTCTCCCCCTAGTCTCCCCTACCTCCCAGCATAAGTCCCCATTGCACATTGAAACTGAGACTCAAATATTTTTGTTCTTATACATTTATTTCTAGTATGCAGGTGCATGATTTTTGTCCAATCTCTGCTACACCTCCCACACCCATTTTCTCCCCAAGAATTGTCAGTCTATTCCCTCTCTATGCCCATGATTCTATTATATTCACCAGTTTATCCTGTTCATCAGATTTTTAATTCACTTGATTTTTATATTCATTTGTTGATAGATGTGTATTTGTTATTCATATTTATTATTTTTACCTTGTTCTTATTCCTGTTCTTAAAGAATACCTTTCAGCATTTCATATAATATTGGTTTGGAGGTGCTAAATTCCTTTAGCTTTTTCTTATCTGTAATGCACTTTATCTGACGTTCAATTCTGAATGATAG
Organism: Antrozous pallidus; assembly: GCA_027563665.1. NCBI lineage: Eukaryota > Metazoa > Chordata > Mammalia > Chiroptera > Vespertilionidae > Antrozous > Antrozous pallidus. The sequence continues at coordinate 632,972 of JAOAOB010000026.1, read as the reverse complement.
CTTTGCTGGGTAGAGTAATCTTGGTTGTAGATTCTTGCTATTAATCACTTTGAATATTTCTTGCCACTCCTGTCTGGCCTGCATAGTTTCTGTTGAGAAATCTACTGACAATCATATGGGTTCTCCCTTATAGGTAACCATCTGTTTTTCTCTTGCTGCTTTTAATATTCTCTCTTTGTCTTTTGCTCTTCGCATTTTAATTATGATGTGCCTTAGTGTGGTCCTCTTTAGGGTTCCTATATTTTAGGATTCAGTGCACTTCTTGGACTCCTAACTCAATTTCTTTCACCAGGTGTGGGAAGTTTTCAGTCACTTATTCTTCAAATAGGTTTTCATTGTCTTGCTCTTTCTCTTTTCCTGGCATCCCTGTAATTTGGATGTTGGTATGCTTGAGGTTGTCCCAGAGGCTCCTTATACTATCTTCAATTTTTTGGGTTCTTTTTGTTTCTTGCTTTTTCAGCTGAGTGGATTTTGCCTCTTTGTATTTCAGATCTTTAACTTGGTTGTTGGGGTGCTCTAGAGTACTTTTAGGTCTTTGTATAATATTTTTTATTTCAGTCAGTGTATGCTTCATTTCTGGTTGGTCCTTTTTTATATCCTCATAGGTCTTGTTCATTTCCTCATAGGTTTTGTTCATTTCCTTGTAGGTCTTGTTCATTTCCTTGTAGGTCTTGGCCTTTTCTAGGAGCCTCTTGAAAAACCTTATAACCATGGTTTTTAACTCTATGTCCAGTTGTCCCCCCACCCTCATTTTTTCACATATTTCCTTCCATGTCTCTGCATGGTGGCTGCTTTCCTAAGTTGGTTGATTAGCTTTGTGTGGTAGATGTCCTCTAAGGGACAGTAGCTCAGCCTCCCCAGTTACCTGAGGTGGATATGGGTTGCACAGTCTTGTTGAAGTTAAGCCTAGCTTATTGTTGTAAGCACTAGGAGAGTTTGACTTCCAGGCCAATTAGCTGTGAGGTTCAGCCATGCTCAGGTTGGATGGGCAGAATGTCCAGGCCGCACAGGCAGTGTCAAATCTGCCCTATGTGGTACCTGGGTCTCTGTGCCGGGTGGCAATCACTACAAGCACCTCTGTGAGAGACCTGCCAACAAGCTCCACCTGCTGCCAGACAATTCAGCATCTACCCAAATGAGTTTGCACACCCAACATATCACTCAGGGTCATAAAACAATGCATTCTGGTGGATTCCCAAACTTGAGACTAAGTCATGAGTCCTCTCTGCTGTTCCCAAGTTTATGTGCAAAAGCTTGCCCTCTCTACAAGCTCGTAGACTCTTGCAGCTCCTGAGTTTCAGTGTGCCTCCCCACTGTCCAGTTTTACCCCATATAATTGTGGATTCCCCGGACTTCGCCTGGAGCTGGGGAATCAGTGCAGTGGGATGCCTTTGTCTCCCCGTTTTGAGTCAATCGGCTGGGTTTGTAGCTGCCCTCCCTATTGGCTCGCCTGCACACAGCTCCAAACCTCTGACACCGCACATATCTTCAATGTTGTCCTTCACCATTCCTCTGAGTCAGTGTCCTATCTTCACTTTTATTTGTGGAATTTTCACTCAGCCAGCTTTCCAGTGATTCTGGATTATGTTTGTTTTTTTCCTTAAGTTGTAGTTTTGAAATTGCTGTGTATGGCAGCAAGATAGATGTTTACCTATGCCGCCGTCATGTCTCCTCCATTGATGTGATCAGGAAGTCCTGTTTTCAATACAGGAAGGAGTGTTTACCCTACAGGAAGATTGGTTTTATACAGGAAGTTGCATTTCCCCTACAAAAAAAATGATTCCCTTATAGAAAGGTGAGTTTCCCCCACAGTACGAAGTGTTCTAACACAGGAAATTGCATTCCTTCCCCATAACGAAAATGTGTTTCTGTTAGCGGAAGCATGGTGCCCAGAGGACACAGTTTTTTCCCCCTCAGGAAATAGCATTTCCACAACAGGAAAGTGAGTTTCCCCTATAGGAATAAGAGGTCACCCACAGGAAGAAGGATTCTCCCACAGAATGTGTGGTTATCCCACAGGAAGTTTGCTTTCCCATACAGGAAGTAGGGTTCCCTCACAGGAACGTCTGATTTTTTTCCAGAGGAAGAAGAATTCCCCCACAGGAAGGCCTGTGTCCTCCCCCCACAGAATTGTGGGTCTCCCACAGGAAGTTGCAATTCCCCCACAGGTAGGCGAGTTTTCCCCCACAGGAAGGAGTGTTGTCCCTACAGGAAGATGTGTTCCACACAGAAAGTTGCATTTTCCCTACAAAAAAATAAGGGCTATCCTACAGGAAGGAGCATTGCTCCTAGAGGAAGAAGGGTTCCACCACAGGAAATTGCATTCCTACCCCAACAGGAAAGTGTTTTTCTCCTACTGGAAGCAAGGTGACCACAGGACACAGTGTTTTTCCCTCAGGAAGGTCCATTTCCCCAACACGAAAGTGTGTTTCCCCTACATGAAGAAGAAGACACACATGGGAAGAAGGATTCTCTCACAGGAAGGTGTGATTCTCCTACAGGAAGGTTGATTTCCCCTACAATAAGAAGGGTTCCCTCACAGGAAGGTGTGATTCCCCCACAGGAAGAAGTGTTTCACCACAGGTAGGATTGTTTCCCCCACAAGAAGATGAATCCCTCACAGAAAGTTGCAATTCTTCCACAGGAAGGCCATTTTTTCCCACAGGAAAAAGTCTTGTCCCTACAGTAAGATGGGATCCGCACAAGAAGTTGCATTTCCCCTACAAAAAAGAAGGGTTCTTGTTGGTTATTGATGTCAAAAACAGGGAAGGACACAGCCAGAATCAGGAAAGATGCATAAAGAGGTGTGGTAACGGAGGCCCACTGTAATCCACAACTGGCACCGAACTCTGCTACCTCATGGCTTTTATTCTGTTTATCTAATCACAATCACCACCTGAAGTAAAGCAGGCTGATTGAATCACAAGGACGAATCTTTTTCTAAAACTTCCCAGTTTCTGCTTTCCCTGATTGTGGTCAAGTAGGACCCCCAATTACTTTCTCCACCACATAAAATTCCTTCCCAACAGGAAAGTATGGTTCCACTACAGGAAGCAAGGGGACAACAGGAGACAGTATTTCCCCATCAGGAAGATCCATTTCCCCAAAAGGAATGTGAGTTTCCAGTACAGGAAGAAGAGTCCATCAATAGGAAGAAAGATTCTCCCACAGGAAGGTGTGATTCTCCCACAAAAAGGTTGGTTTACCCCACAGGAAGAAAAATTCCCTCACAGGAGGGTGTCATTCAACCACAGGAAGAAGTGTTCCACCACAGGAAGGCCTGTTTTCTCCATAAAAAGATGGATTCCCCACAGGAAGTTGCAATTCCCCCACAGGAAGGACACTTTCTCCTACAGGAAGGAGTGTTGCTCCTACAGTAAGATGTGTTCCAGAATATGTGTTAGGCCAGTTTTCACCACAAGTAGGAGTTTACCCCTACGGGAAGATGGGTTCCCACAGAAAGATGCATTTTGCCCATAGGAGAGTGAGAGTCCTGCCCAGTAAGAAGGGATCCACCACAGAAAATTGCATTCCTCCTGCAACAGGAAAGTGTGTTTTCCCTAGCTGAAGCATGGTGACCACAGGAAGTGTGTTTCCCCAGCAGGAAGTTGTATTTCCCTAACAGGAAATTGAATTTCCCTCCAGGCAGAAGAGTTGACCAACAGGAATAAGGATTCTCCCCAAGGAAAGTGTGATTTTCCCACAGGAAGTTTGGTTTCCCCCACAGGAAGAATGGTTCACTCATAGGAAGGTGTGATTCCCTCACAGGAAGAAGTGTTCTCCCACAGAAGGCCTGTTTACCCCACAGGAAGATGGGTCCCCCACAGGAACTTGCAATTTCCCTACAGGAAGGCCAGTTTTTCCCACAGAAATATGTGATTCTCCCACAGGAAGTTTGCTTTCCCCCACAGAAAGAAGGGTTCCCACACAGGAAGGTGTGATTCCCCCACAGGAAGAAGTGTTGTACAACAGGAAGGCCTGTTTTTCCCACAGGAAGATGGGTCCCCATAGAAAGTTGCAATTCCCCCAAAGGAAATCCAGGTTCATACACAGGAAGATGGCTTCCAGATAGGAAGTTGCATTTTCCCTACAAAAAGAGGGGTTCCTGTACAGGAAGGTGAGTTTCCTCTACAGGAAGAATGGTTCTCCCACAAGAAGTGTTCCCCCACACTAAGGCCTGATTCCCCCACAGAAAGAAGGGATCCTTTACAGGGAGGCCAGTTTTCACCACAGGAAGGAGTTTTGCCCCTACAGAAATATAGGTTCTGGACAGGAAGTTGCATTTCCCCCCAAAAAAGAGGGGTTCCCGTAGAAATAGGTGAGTTTTCCCTACAAGAAGAAAGGTTCTCCCACAGGAAGAAATGTTATCCCACAGGAAGGTTTGTTTCCTCCACAGGAAAATAATATCCCAATGTGAACTTCCAATTCCCCCACAGGAAGGCCTGTTTCTTCCACAGGAAGAAGGCTTCCTTCACAGGAAGGCCTGTTTTCACCACAGAAAGGATTGTTGCCCTTACAGGAAGATGGGGTCCACACAGGAGGTTGCATTTCATTCATAGCACAGGACGATGGGTCTCCTAGAAAAAGTTGCAATTCCCCAAAAAGAAGGCCAGTTTTCTTCAAAGGAAAGAGTGCTGCCCCTACTTGAAGAAGGCTTCCTTCACAGGAAGGCCTATTTTCACAACAGGAAGAAGTGTTGCCCCTATAGCCAAATATGTTCCACACAGGAAGTTGCACTTCCCCTTCAAAAAACAAGGGTTCCCCTATAGGGAGGTGAGTTTCTCCTGCAGAAAAAAAGGTTTTATTACAGTAGGTAATTTCACTACTAACCAACAAGAAAGTGTATTTCCCATATAGGAAGCACAGAAACCAAGGACACAGTGTTTCCCTATCAGGAAGTTACACTTCCACAACAGGAACATGAGTTTCCCATACAGTAAGAAGAGCTCACCCATAGAAAGAAGGATTCTCCCACAGGTAAGTGTGATTCTCTCACAGGAATTTGTTTTCCCCCACAGGAAGTATGTTCCCTCTCATGGAGGTGTGATTCAAGCACAAGAAGAAATGTTCTCAAACCATAAAGCCTGTTTCCCCACAGGAAGATGGGATCCTCACAGGATGTTGCAATTCCCCCACATGAGGGCCTGTTTCCCTCATAGGAAGAAGGCTTCCTTCACAGGAAGGTTTTTTTTATTACAGGAAGGAGTTAACTTTACAGGGAGATGAGATCCACACAGGAAGTTGCATTTCCCCCACAGGAAGAATGGTTTCCTCATGGGAGGGTGTGATTCCCCTCAGGAAAAAGTGTTCCCCCACAGGAAGTAGGATTCTGTCTTAACAGGAAAGTGTATTTCTCCTACAGAAAGCATGACGACCACTGTAAAGAGTGTATCCCCCACAGTAAGTTGCATTATATGCCACAGGAAGGTGAATTACCCTTCCTGTGGTTCTCCCACAGGAAGATGTGTGTCCTTACAGGAACGTCGGTTTCCCCCATGAGAAGAAGGCTTCCTTCACTGGAAGGCCTGTTTTATCCACTGGGATTAATGTTTCTCCTACTGGAAGAGGGGTTCCACACAGGAAGTTGCATTTCCCTTAAAAAAGGGGTTCCTCTACAGGAAGGTGAGTTTCCCCACCAGAGGAAGGATTCCAACACAGAAAATTCCATTCCTCCCTCAACAGGAAAGTGTGTTTCTTCTACAAGAAGCATGGTAACCACAGAAAAGAGTATAACCCCCACAGGAAGGAAATTTACCTTACAGGAAGAAGAGTTCTGCCACAGGAATAAGTGTTCCTCCACAGGCAGGCCTGTTTTACCCACAAAAAGATGGGTCTCCCACAGGAAGTTCCATTTCCCCCTCAGGTAGGCCAGTTTCCCCCATATGAATGAATGTTTTCCCTACAGGAAGATGGGTTCCACACAGAAAGTAGAATTTTCCCTACAAAGGAGAAGGGTTCCCCTACAGGAGGGTGACTTTCACCTACATGAAGCATGGTGTCCACAGAAAAGATTATACCCCCCACAAGAAATTGCTTTATACTCCACCATAAAAAGAGATACCCTACAGGAAGAAGAGTTCTCCCACAGAAATAAGTGCTTTCCCACAGGAAGGCCTGTTTCCCCCACAGGAAGATGGGATATCCATAGAAAGTTGTAATTCCCCAACAGGAAGGCCTGTTTTCACCACATGTAGGAGTGTTGCCCCTACAGGAAAATGGGATCCGCACAGGATGTTGCTTTTCCCACACAGGAAGAAGGGTTTCCTCACAGGAAGGTGTGATTCTTCCACAGGAAATATGTTCCCCCATTGGAAGGATTGTTTTTCCCACAGGATGATGGGTTTTCCACAGAAAGTTTCAATTTCCCTACAGGAAGGCCAGTTTCCTCCACAAGAAGGAGTGTTGCCACTAAAGGAAGAAGGTTTCCTTCACAGGAAGACCTGTTTTTATCACAGTGATGCTTGTTGCCCCTTCAGAAAGATGTGTTCCGCACAGAAAGTTGCATTTTGCCTACAAAAAGACGGGTTCCTCTACAGTAAGGTGAGTATTCCCCACAGGAAGAAGGGTTCCATGACAGGAAATGCATTTCTCCCAAACAGAAAAATTTGTATCCATTATAGCAATCATGGTGACCCCAGGAAAGAGAGAGTCTGCCACAGGAAGTTTTTTTTATACCCCACAGGATGGAGAGTTACCCAACAGGAAGAATACTTCTCCCACAGGAAGAAGTGTTCCCCCACACAAATGCCCGTTTCCCCCACAGGAAGTTGTGTTTCCTTATAGAAAGAAGGGTTCCCCCAAAAGAAGATTTGTTCCTCTCTCAACAAAAAAGTGTATTCCCCTACAGAAAGCATGGTGACTACAGGACAGTGTGTTTCTCCCACAGGAAGTTACATTTCCCCAGAATGAAACTGAGTTTCCAATACAGGAAAAAGAGTTCACCCATAGGAATAAGTATTCTCTAACAGGAAGGTGTGATTCTCCCACAGGAAGTTTGGTTTCCCCACAGAAAAAAGTTTTCCCTCACAGGAAGGTGTGATTCTCACAAACGAAGAGGGCTCCTCAAAAGAAAGTTGTGTTCCTCCCCCAACAGGAAAAAGTATTTCCTCTACAAGAAGCATGGTGATGTCAGTAAAGAGTGTATCCCTCACAGGAAGTTGCATTATACCCCAAGGAAGGAAAGTTACCCTTCAGAAAGAAGAGTTCTACCAGAAGAAAGATTTCCCCCCGCCCCCACAGAAAGGCTTGTTTCTCCCACAGGAAAAAGTGTTGCCTCCACACAGGGAGTTGCATTTCCCTTCATTGAAGATTAATTCCAGTACAGGAAAGTGAGTTTCCCCATAGGAAAAAGGGTCCCCACCCAAGTAGTTGTGTTCCTCCCACAACAGGAAAGTGTATTTCTCTTACAGGAAGCATGTGGACTACAGAAAAGAGGGTTTTCCTCACAGGAAGTTGCATTATATGCCACAGGAAAAAGTTTCATCCTAAAGGAAGAATTTTTCCACAGGAAGAAGTGCTCCCCCACAGGAGGGCCTGTTTCCCCCACAGAAAGAAGGCTTCCTTCACAGGAAGGCCTGTTTTCACCACCGGAAAGAGTGCTGCCCTACAGGAAAATGGATTCTGCACATGAAGTTGCATTTTCCCTTTATGAAGAAGGATTCCAGTAAAGAAAGGTGAGTTACCCCACTCAGAAGGGTTCCTCCACATGAAATTGCATTCCTCCCACAAGAGTAAAGTGTGTTTCCCCTTCAGGAATCATTGTGACCACAGGACACAGTGGTTCCTTCTTAGGAAGTTACATTTCCTCAAAAGGAAATTGAGTTTCCCCTACAGGAAGAAGAGTTCACCCACAGGAAGAAGGATTCTTCAAAAGAAAGGTGTGATTCTGCCACAGGAAGGTTGGTTTCCCTGACAGAAAGAAGGATTCCCTCACAGAAAGGTCTGATTTACACACTGGAAGACAGGATCCCCCCAAAGAAGTTGCATTCTTTCCCCAATAGCAAAGTGTATATAACCTACAGGAAGCATAGTGTTCACAGACAAGAGTGTATTCCCCACAGGAAGTTGCATTATACCCCTAGCAGAGGAGGGTTACTCTACAGGTATAAGAGTTCTACCATTGGAAGAAGTGTTCCCCTACAGGAAAGCCTGATTCACTCACAGGAAGATGGCATCCCCACAGGAAGTTTCAATTTGCCCACAGGAAGGCTTATTACACCCACAGGAAAAAGTCCTTCTTTACAGGAAGACCTGTTTTCACCAAAGGAAGCAGTGTTGCCCCTACATAAAGATAGCTTCCACAAAGGAAGTTGCATTTTACCTACATAAAGAATTATTCCAGTATGTGAGGTCAGTTTCCCCAGGGAAAGATGGGTTCCTCCAAAAGAAGTTGCATTCCTCCCCCAACAGGTAAATATATTTTCTCTACAGAAAGGATGGTGACCAGAGACAAGAGTGTATCCCCAACAGGAAATTGCAACATACCCCATCAGAAGAAGAGTTACTATACAGAAAGAAGAGTCCTTCCATTGGAAGAAGTGTTCCCCCACAGGAAGGCCTGATTCCCACACAGGAAGAAGGCTTGTTTCCCCCACAGGAAGAAGGATTCCTTCACAGGAATGCCTCTTTTCAACACAAGAAAAAGTGTAGCCCCTACAGGAAGATGGGTTCCACACAGGAAATTGCATTTCTCCTGGAAAAAATAATGATTCCCCTAAAGGAAGGTGGGATTACACAAAAGGAAGATGCTTTCTCCACATGAAGTTGCACTTCCCTCCAAGGATGGTGAGATTCCTTGCACAAGAAGAAGGACTACTGAGAGAAAGGTGTGATTCTCCCAAAGGAAGATACGTTTTCCCCACAGGCAGAAGGGTTCCCCCACAGGAAGGTGTGATTCCCCTCAGGAAGAAGTTTTCCCACACAAGAAGTAGCATTCCTCGCCAATAGGAAAGTGTGTTTCCCCTACATGAAACATGGTGACCATAGCAAAGAGTTTATCCCCCAAGGAAGTTTCATTATACACCACATAAAGAAGATCTAACCTAGGGAAAAGGAGTTCACCCACAGGAAGAAGTGTTCCCCCACAGAAAGGCTGTTTTCCCCACATGAAAAAACGGTTCCTTCAAAGGAAGCCCTGTTTTCACCACAGGAAGGAGTGTTGCCCCTTTTGTAAGATGGGTTATGCACAGGAAGTTGCATTTTGCCTACAAAAAGTCAGAGTTCCCCTACAGGAAGATGAGTGATTTTCCAGCAGGAAGGTTGCTTTCCCCACAGGAAGAAGGGTCCCCCACAGGAAGTCGCAATTCCTCCACAGAAAGTTGCAATTCCCCCACAGAAAGGCCAGATTCCACCACAGGAAGAAGTGTTGCTCCTACAGAAAGAAGGCTTCCTACACATGAAGGTCTGTTTTCACCACAGGAAGGTTGATGCCCATATAGCAAGATGGGCCCCCAACAGGAAGTTGCAATTTCCCCAAAGGAAGACCAGTTTCTCTCATAGGAAAGAGTGTTGCCCCTACTGGAATAAGGCTTACTTCACAGGAAACCCTTTTTTTTCACCACAGGAATGAGTATTGCTTCTACAGGAAGATGTGTTTTTCACAAGAAGTTGCATTTACCCTACAAAAAAGAGGTTTTTCCCTCTGGGGGGTGGGGTGAGTTTACCCTACTGGAAGCATTGTGACCATGGGAAAGCGTGTATCCCCCTCAGGAAGTTGAATTATATCCCAAAGGAAAAAGTTATTCTACATGAAAAAGAATTCTCCCAAAGGAAGAAGTGCTCCCACACATGAAGGCCTGTTTCCCACACAGGATGATGGGATCCCCACAGGAAGTTACAATTCCCTGACAGGAAGTCCTATTTCCCACACAGGAAAAAGGCATCTTTCACAAAAAAGGCCTGTTTTCACCACAGGAAGAAGTGTTACCCCTACAGGAAGGTGGGATCCAAACAGGAAGTTGCATTTCCCACACAGGAAGAAGTGTTTCCTCACAGTAAGGTATGATACCCCTACAACAAGAAGGGTTCCCCCACAGGAAATTGCATTCCTCCACCAACAGGAAAGTGTGCTTCCACTACAGGAAACACCGTTACCACAGAAGAGTGTATCCCCAACAGGAAGTTGCATTATACCCCACATGAAGGAGAGTTACCCTACAGGAAGAAGAGTTCTCTCACAGGAATAAGTGTTCCCCCACAGGAAGGCCTGTTTTTCCCACAAGAAGAAGAGATCTCCACAAGAAGATGCAATTCCTTCACAGGAAGGCCTGTTTTCACCTCAGGAAGGAGTGTTTCCCCTATAGGAAGATCGGATTCACACAAAAAGTTGCATTTCCCCCATAGGAAGAAGGGTTTTTTCATAGAAAGTTTTGATTCTTCCACAGGAAGGAATGATCCCCTACAGCAAGGCCAGTTTTCCCCACAGGAATATGGGTCCCCCACAGGATGTTGCAATTCCACCACAGTTCAACCAGTTTCGCCAACAGGAAGGAGTGTTGTCCCTACAGAAAGAGGTGTTACACACAGGATGTTGATTTCCCATACAAAAAGAAAGGTATTCCTACAGGAGGGTGAGTTTCTCCTTCAGGAAGCGTGTTGACCACAGGAAAGAGTGTTTCCCCCACAGGAAGTTGCGTTATATCCCACAGGATGAAGAGTTACCCTACAGAAATAAAAGTGCTCTCGCAAGTACTTTTCTCCCACAGGAAGACATGTTTCTCCTCAGGAAGACGGGATTTCCACAGGAAGTTGATATTCCTCCACTGTAAGGCTTCTTTCCCCCACAGGAAGAAGGTTCCTTCACAGGAGGAACTGTTTGCACTAAAGAAAAAAGTGTTGCTCCTGCAGGAAGATGGGATCCACACACGATGTTGCATTTGTCCCACTGGAAGAAAGATTACCTCACAGGAAGGTATGATTCCCATAGGAAAAAATGTTCCCCCACAGGAAGGTGTTTTTCCCCCCACTGAAAGTAGGTTTCCCCACAGAAAGTTGTAATTCTCCCACAGGAAGGCCTATTTCCGCAAAAGAAAGAAGGCTTCTTTTATTGGAAAGCCTGTTTTCACCATAGGAAGAAGGGTTGTTCCTACAGGAAGATGGGTTCCTCCCAGGAAGTTATATTTCTCCTACCAAAAACAAGGGTTCCCCTACAGGAAGGTGAGTTTCCCACATGGGAAGAACAGTTCCACCACAGGAAATTGCATTTCTCCCCCAACAAGAAAGTGTGTTTCTCGTACAGGAAGCATGGTGACCACAGAACACTGGATTTCCTCCTAAGAAAATTGCATTTCCCCAACAGGAATATAATTTTCCCCTACAGAAAAAAGAGCTCAACCACAAGAAGAAGGATTCTTCAACAGAAAGGTGTGATTCTCCCACAAAAAGTTTGATATCTCCCACAGAAAAAAAGGTCCCCTGACAGGAAGATGTGATTCCCATACAGGAAGAAGTATTCCCCCACAGAATTCTTGTCCCTCAGGAAGATAGGTCCAGCACAGGAAGTTGCAATTCCCGCACAGGAAGGCCAGTTTCTTCCAGTTTCTTCTACCTTTCTTTTTGTTGCAATTCCCGCACAGGAAGGCCAGTGTTCCCCTTACAGGAAAAAGGCTTCCTTCACAGGAACATCTGTTTTCACCACAGGAAGGAGTGTTGCCCCTACAGGAAGATGGGTTCCACACAGGAAGTTGCATTTCCACTACAAAAAACGAGGGTTTAATTACAGAAAGGTGAGTTCCCCCCACGAAAATAAGGGTTCCATCATAGGAAATTGCATTCCTTCCCCAACAGAAAAGTGTGTTTCCCCTACAGGAAGCATGGTGACCATATGATACAGTGTTTCCCCCTCAGGAAGTTGCATTATACCCCACATGGAGGAGAGATACTCTATAGGAAAAATAGTTCTCCCACTGAAAGAAGTGTTGCCCCACAGGAAGGCCTGTTTCCCCCACAGGAAGAAGTGTTGCCCCTACAGAAAGATGGGTTATGCAAAGGAAGTTGCAATTCCACTATAAAAAACAAGGGTTTCTCTACAGGAAGGTGTGTTTCCCCTACAGTAAGCATGGTAATCAAGGGAAAGAGTGTATCCACCACAGGAAATTGCATTATACCCCACAGGAAGAGGAGTTACCATACAGGAAGAAGATTTCTCCCACAGGAAGAAGTGTTCTCCCACAGGAAGGCCTGTTTCCCCCACAGGAAGATGTGTTATCCAAAGGAAGTTGCAATTCCTCCACAGAAAGGCCTCTCTCCCACAGGAAGAAGGCTTCTGTCACAGGAATCCTGTTTTCACCACAGGAAGGACTGTTGCCCACACAGGAAAAAGGGTTCCCTCTCAGGAAGGTGTGATTCCTCCACAGGAAGGCCTCTCTCACCCACAGGAAGATGGGTACCCCACAGGAAGTCACAATTCCCCCAGAGGAAGGCCAGTTTTCCCCACAGGAAGGTGTTCTGCGGCTAAAAGAAGACTTTCTTCACAGGATGGCCTGTTTTTAACACGGGAAGGAGTGTTCCCCTTACAGAATGATGGGTTAAAGATAGGAAGTTGCATTTCTCCTAAACAAAAGGTTCTTCTAGAGGAAGGTGAGTTTCCCCCACAGGAAGAAGGGTTCCACCACAGCATATTGGATGTCTCCCCCAACAGGAAAGTATGTTTCCCCTACAAGAAAAAGGGTTCCCCCACAGGAAATTGCATTTCTCCAATAACAGGAAAGTGGTGTTGCATGGTGACCACAGGAAAGATTCTATCACCCACAGAAAGTGGCATTTTATTCTACAGGAAAGAGAGTTCCTCCACAGGATGAATACTTCTCCCACAGGAAGAAATGTTCCCCCTCAGGAAGGCCAGTTTCTCTGACAGGGAGATGGGATCCCCATGGCAAGTTGAAATTTCAGCACTGGAAGGCCTGTTTCCCCCAGAGGCAGATGGGATCCGCACAGGAAGTTGCAATTCCTCCACAAGAAGGCCTGTTTCCACCACAAGAGGAAGGCTTCCTTCACAGGAAGACCTGTTTTCACCACAGGATGCAGTGTCGCCTGACAGGAGGATGGAATCCACATTGGAAGTTGCATTTATCCAACAAAAAAGAATGGTTCCCCTACAGGAAGGTGAGTTTCTACCTCAGGAAGAAGGGTTCCACCAAGCATATTGCATTCCTCCCCAAACAGGAAAGTGTGTTTCCCCTATAGGAAAAAGGGCTCCACATAGGCAATTGCAGTCCTCCACCAACAGGAAAGTGGTGTTGCATGGTGACCACAGGAAACAGTGTATCTCCCACAGAAAGTTGCATTATACCCTACAGGAAGGAGAGTTGCCCTACAGGAAGAATACTTCTCCCACAGGCAGGCCAGTTGCCCCCACAGGAAGATGGTATCCCCATAGGAAGTAACAATTCCACCACTGGAAGGCCTGTTTCCCCCAGAGGAAGGAGTGTTGCCCATATGGGAAGAATGGTACCATACAGGAATTTGCATTTCCCCCCAAAAAAGAAGAGTTTCCCTAGAGTAAGGCTAGTTTCCCCCACAGGAAGAAGTGTTCAACCCTTGGAAGATGTGATTCTCTTACAGGGTGTTTGCTTTCTTCCACAAAAAGAGTTCCCTGACAGGAAGGTGTGATTTCCCCCACATGAAGTAGGGTTCTACCACAGGAAATTGCATTCCTCGGCCAACAGGATAGTGTATTTTTCCTACAGAAAGCCTGGTGACCACATGGAAGAGTGTATCCCTCACAGAAATTTGCATTATACCCCACAGGAAGAAGAGTTACCTTATAGGAAGAAGAGTTTTCTGACAGGAAGACGTGTTCCCTCACCGGAAGGCCTTTTTCCCCCAAAGGAAGATGGAATTTCCATAGAAAGTTGCAATTACCCACAGGAAGGACTGTTTCCACCACAGAAAGAAGGTTTCCTTCATAGGAAGGCCTGTTTTCACCACAGGAAGGAGTGTTGTTTCTACAGGAAGATGGGATCCACCCAGTAAGTTGAATTACCCCATAGGAAAAAGGGTTCCCTCAGAGGAAGTGGTGATTCCCCAACAGGAAGTAATATTGCCCCACAAGACGGGCTATTTTCCCTACAGGAAGATATGTCCCCAACAGGAAGTTGCAATTCCCCCACTGGAAGGCCAGTTTCTTCCACAGGAGTGTTGCCCCTACAGGAAGATGGGTTCCACACAGGAAGAAGCACAGCCCTTACAAAAAAAGGAGTTCCCTCACAGGAAAGTGAGTTTCTCCTACAGGAATAAGGGTTCCACCAAAGGTAATTGCATTCCGCCCCCAACAGGAAGCATGGTGACCACAGGACATGGTTTTTCTTCCTCAGGAAGTTGCACTTTCTTAAAAGGAAAATGAGTTTCCTTACATGAGGAAGAGTTCACCCACAGGAAGAAGGATTCTCCCACAGGAAGGTGTGATTCTCCCACAGAAAGTTTTCTTTTTCCCACAGGAAAAGAAGCATTCCAGACAGGAAGTTGCATTTCTCCTACAAATAAGAGGGGTTCCCTCACAGGAAGGTGAGTTTCCCCTACAGGAACAAGTGTGGCCCCTACTGGAAGAAGGCTTCCTTACCAGGAAGGCTGTTTTCACCACAGGAAGGAGTGTTGTCCATACAGGAAGATGAGTTCCACACAGGAAGTTGTATTTTCCCCATAGGTAGAAGGGTTCCCTCACAGGAAAATGAGATTCCTTCACAGGAAATAAAGTTCTCCCACAGGGAGATCTGTTTCCACTCAGGAAGAAGGGTCTCCACACAAAGTTGCAATTTATCCAAAGAAATGTTAGTTTACCCTACTGGAAGAAGTGTTGTTCCTACTGGAAAAGGCTTTCTTCGCAGGAAGGCCAGTTTTCACCACAGGAAAAAGTGTTGCCCCTACAGGAAGATGTGTTCCGCATAGCAAGTTGAGTTTCTCTTACAAAAAAGAAGGGTTCCCCTACAGGAAGGTGAGTTTTCCCCACAAGAAAAAAGGTGCCACTACAGAAAATTCCATTCCTCTCCAACAGGAAAGTGTGTTTCTTCCATAGGAAGCATGGTGACTATAGGACTCCATGTTTCCTTCTCAGGAAGTTGCATTTCTCCAACAGGAATGTGAGTTTCCCCAATAAGAAGAAGAGTTCACACACAGGGTGAAGGATTCTCCCACAGGAAGGTGTGGTTCTCCCACAGAAAAGTTGCTTTGTCCCATAGATATCAGAGTTCCCTTATAAGAAGGTGTGATTCTTCCACAGAAAGAAGTGTTCCCCCACAGGAAGGCCTGTTTCCCCAACAGGAAGTTATGTCACCCACAGGAAGTTACAATTCCCTCAAAGGAAGGCCAGTTTCCCCCACAGGAAGGTGTGATTCTACCACAAAAAGTTTGCTTTCCCCCACAGGAAGAAGGGTTCCCTAACAGGACTGTGTGATTCCCCCACAGGAAGAAGTGTTTTCCAGCAGGGTTGCCTGTTTCCCCAACAAGAAGAAGGGTCCCTAAGAGAAAGTTGAAATTCCCCCACAGGAAGGCCAGTTTCCCCCACAGGAAGGAGTGTTCCCCCTACAGGAAGAAGGCTTTCTTCCCAGGAAGGCTTGTTTTCACCACAGGAAAAAGTGTTGCCCCTCAGGAAGATGAGTTCCACACAGAAAGTTGCACTTCCCCTACCATAAAAAGAAGGGTTCCCTACAGAAAGATGAGTTTCCCCCACAAAAAGAAGGGTTCCACAATAGGATATTGCATTCCCTTCCAAACAGGAAAGTGTGTTTCCCCTACAGGAAAAAGAGTTCACCCAGTTGAGGAATGATTCTACCACAGGAAGGTGAGATTCTCCAACAGGAAGAAATATTTCCCACAGGAAGGTCTGATTCTGCCACAGAAAGAAGGCTTCCTTTCCTGGAAGCCCTGTTTTCATGACAGGAATGAGAGTTACCTCTACATGAAGATGGGTTCCACACAGGAAGTTGCATTTCCCCTCCAAAAAAGAAAGGTTGCCCTAAAAGTAGGTGAGATTATCCGACAGGAAGAAGCATTACCCCACAGGAACATGCATTCATCCTGCAAGAGTAAAGTGTGTTTCTCCTACAAGAAGCATGGTGACCACAGGACACAGTGTTTCCTTGTCAGGAAGTTGCATTTCCTTAAAAGGAAAATGAGATTACCCTACAGGAAGAAGAATTCACCCACAGGAAGAAGGAGTCTCCCACAGGAAGATGTGATTCTCCTACACAAAGTTTGCTTTCTTTACAGGAATAAATGTTCTTTCACAGGAAGGTGTGATTTCCCCACAGGAAGATATGTTCCCCCACAAAAAGAAGGGTCCCCACAGAAGTTGAAATTCCACCACAGGAAGGCCAGTTTCGCCCATAGGAAGGAGTGTTGTCGCTACTAAAAGAAGGATTAATTCACAGGAAAGCCTGTCTTCACCGCAGGAAGAAGTGAGGCCACTACATGAAATTGGGTTCCACACAGGAAGTTGCATTTCCCCTACTAAAAACAACTGTTCCCCTATAGGAAGTTTAGTTTCCCCCAAAGAAAGAAGGGTTCCACTATATGAAATTGCATTCCTTCCCCAACAGGAAAGTGTGTTTCTCCTACAAAAAGCATGCTGACCACAGGACACATTGTTTCCCCATCACAAGGTGCATATCTCCAACAGGAAATTGAGTTTCCCCTATAGGAAGAAGAGAACACCCACAGGAAGGAGAATTCTCCCAAAGGAAGATGTGATTCTCCCACAGGAAGAAGTGTTGCCCCACATTAAGACCTGTTTTCCCTACAGGAAGATGGATCTTCCACAGGAAGTTTCAATTCCACCACAAGAATGCCAGTTTCCCACACAGGAACGAGTGTTGACCCTACTGGAAGGAGGCTTACTTCACAGGGAGGCCTGTTTTCACCACAGGAAGGAGTGTTTCCCTTATCCTTATGGAAAGAAGGCATCGTCCACAGGAAGGCATTTTTTCACCACAGGAAGGAGTGTTTCCCCTACATGAAAATGGGTTCCACAAAGGAAGTTGCATTTCCACTACAAAAAAAAGAAGGGCTCCTCTACAGGTAGGTGAGTTTCCCCACAGGAACAATGGTTCCATCCCAGGAAATTGCATTCCTCCCCAACAGGAATGTGTGTTTCCACTAGAGTAAGCATGGTGACCACAGGAAATAGTGTAGTTGCATTATACCCCACAGGAGCGGGGGTTACCATACAGAAAGATGAGTTGTCTCAAGAAGAAATGTTCCCACACAGAAAGGCCTGTTTCCCCCACAATTCTATTCCAGGGAGTCCAGTTTACCTTAGAGGAAAATGGGTTCCTTTTCAGGAAGACCTGTTTTCACCATGGGAAGGAGTGTTGCCCCTACAGGAAGATCGTTTCCACACAGGAAGTTGCATTTTCCCTACAAAAAAAGCAGCTTTCTACTACAGGAAGGTGAGTTTCTGCCAGAGGAAGAATGGTCCCACCACAGAAAATTGCATTCCTCTCCCAATAGGAAAGTGTGTTTCCCCTATAGGAAAAAGGTTTCCTCCACAGGCAAAGCATTACTCTCCCATCAAATAAGTGGGAAAGCATAGTAACCACAGGAAAGAATGTATGCCCCACAGAAAGTTGCATTATACCCCACAGGAAAAAGAGTTACCCTACAGGGAGAAGAGTTGTCCCAAAGGAATAAGTGTTTCCACACAGGAATGCCAGTTTCTCCCACAGGAAAGAGTGTTCCCCCTGTGGGGGAAACATTGTGTCCTGTGGTAACCATGCTTCCAGTAGAAGAAACACAATTTCCTGTGAAGGAAGCCTTCTTCCTGTGAAGAAAACAGTCTTTCCTGTGGTGAATTGCAGCTTTCTGTGGGGATCCCATCTTTCTGTGGGGAAAACAGGCCTTCCAAAGGAGGGACACTTCTTCCTATGGGAGAACTCTTCTTCCTGTAGGGTAACTCTTTTTCCTGTGGGGTATAATGCAACTTCCAGTGGGGGATACACTATTTCCTGTGCTCACCATGCTTCCTGTAGGAAATATACACTTCATTTTGGCCATGGAATGCAATTTCCTGTGGTGGAACCCTACTTTCTGTAGTGGAAACTCACCTTCCTTTAGGGGACCTATTTTTTTTGTAGGTGAACTACAACTTCCTTTGTAGCACCCATCTTCCTGTAGCTCCAACACTCCTTCCTATAGTGTAAACTGGCCTTTCTGGGTAGGAATTGCAACTTTCGGTGGAGTAACAATCTTCCTCTGGGGAAACAGGAGTTCCACTTCTTCTTGTGGGCAAACACACCTTCCTGTCAAGGAACCCTTATTTCTGTGGGGGAAAGCAAATGTCATATGGGAGAATCACATCTTCCGTGGGAGTACACTTCTTCCTGTTGGGGAAACTCACCTTCCTGTAGGAGAACCTTCTTTTTTGTAGGGTAAATGCAACTTCCTGCATGGTACTTATCTTCCTGTAGGGGCTACAGTCCTTCCTGTGGAAGAAATAGGCCTTCCAGTGGAAGAATTGCTACTTCCTGTGGGGATCCCATCTTCCTGTCAGAGAAACTGGCCTTGCTGAAAGGGAATACCTCTTCCTGTGGGAGAAGTATTTATCCTATAAGGTAACTCTCCTTCCTGTGGGGTATAATGCAACATCCTGTGGTCTCGAGATACACTCTTTTCTGTGGTCACCATGCAACACCACTTTCCTGTTAGTGGAGGAATGCAATTGCCTGTGGAGGAACCATTCTCCCTGTAGGAGAAACACACTTTCCTGTTGTGGAGACATCCAATATGCTGTGGTGGAACCCTTCTTCCTTCTGTAAGGGCAACATTCCTTTCTGCAGGGGAAACTGGCCTCCCATGAAGTAATTGCAACTTTCTGTGGGGGACCCATTTTCCTTGGGGGAAACAGGCCTTCCTGTGGTGGAATCACACCTTTATTTGAGGGAACCCTTCTTCCCGTGTGGGCACCAAGCTTTCCTGTGGTGAAAACATGCCTTCTTGGGAAGGAAACCTTCTTCCTGTAAGGGCAACACCCCTTCTTGGGGGTAAACTGGCATTCCTATGGGGGAATTGAAACTTCTTGTGGGAGACCCTTCTTCCTGTGGAGGAAACAGGCCTTCTCTTGGGGGGAACACTTCTTTTTTGGAAGGGAAATGCAACTTCCTGTGTGAAACCCAACTCCCTTAGGTTCAAAACTCCTCTGGTGAAAACAGGCCTTCCTGTGAATGAAGCATTCTTCCAGTAGGGGCAACACTATTTTGTGTGGGGAAACTGGCCTTCCTGTGGGGGAGTTGCAACAACGTCCTGTGGGGGGACCCATCTTTCTAATGGGAAAACACATCTTCGTGTGGAGGAACATTACTTCCTGTGAAGGAATCTAATCTTCCTGTGAGGGAACCCTCCCTCCTATGGGGGAAATACAACTTTCTATGTGGATCCCATCTTCTTATAAAAGCAATACTCCTTCCTCAGGTGAAAACAAACTTTCCTGTGAAGGAGGCCTGCTTCCTGTGGGGGAAACAGGCCTTTTTGTGATGGAATTGCAACTTCCTATTGGGATACCATCTTCCTGTGGGGGAAACAAGCATTCCTGTAGGAGAACTCTTATTCCTGTAGTGTAACTCTTCTTCAGGATTGTGTTTCCCCCACAGGAAGGAAGTTTCCACCACAAGAAATTGCATTCCTCCCCCAACAGGAAAGTGTGTTTTCACTACAAGAAGCCTGGTGACCACAGGAAAGAGTGTATCACCCACGAGAAGTTGCATTATACCCTCAGAATGGAGAGTTACGCTACAGGAAAAAGAGTTCTCTCACAGGAAGTAATGTTAACACACAGAAAGGCCTCTTTCCCCCACAGGAAGATGGGTCCCCCACAAGAAGTTGCAATTCCTTCGCAGGAAGTGCTGTGTACCCTAGAAGAAGAAGTGTTCCTTCACAGGAAGGCCTGTTTTCACCACAGGAAGTAGTGTTGCCCCAACAGGAAGATGGTATCCTCACAGGAAGTTTCATATCCCCTACACAAAGGCAGGTTTCAATTACAGGAAGGTAAGTTTCTTCCAGAGGAAGGAGGGTTCCACCACAGGAAATTACATTCCTCCCCTAATAGGAAAGTGTGTTTCCCCTACAGGAAAAAAGGTTCCTCCACAGGCAATTGCCTTCCCCCAGTCCCCCCACAACAGGAAAGTATGCTTCTCATACATGAAGCATGGTGACCACAGCAAAAAGTGTATCCCCCTAAGGAAGTTGCATTATACCCCACTGGAAGGAGAGTTACCATACAGGAAGAAGAGTTCACTCACAAGAAGAATGATTCTCCAACAGAAGGTATGATTCTCCCACAACAAGTTTGCTTTATCCCACAGGAAGAAGGGTTCCCTCTCAGGAAGGTGTGATTCCCCCACAGGAAGTATTCCCCCACAGGAAGCGCTTTTCTTTCCACAGGATGATGGGTTCCTCACATGAGGTTGCAATTCCCCCACAGATAGGCCTCTTTTCCCCACAGGAAGGATTGCTGTAACTATAGGAAAATGGGTTACGCACAGGAAGTTGCATTTCAACAACAAAAAAGAAGGGTTCCCCTACAAGAAGGTGAGTTTCCCCTGCAGGAAGCTTGGTGACCATAGGAAAGAGTGTATCCCCCACAGGAAGTTCCATTATACACCACAGGAAGGAAAATTGCCCTACAGGAAAAAAGTTCTCCCGCAGGAATAAGTGTTTTCTCACAGAAAGGCTTGTTTCCCCCACGGGTAGATGGGATCCCCACAGGAAGTTGCATTTCTTCTACAAAAGTATTGTTCTCCTACAAGAAGGTGAGTTCTGCCACAGGAAGAGGGGTTCCACCACAGGATATTGCATTCCTCCCCCGACAGGAAAGATGTTTCTCCTGCAAGAAGGTGAGTTTCCCCTACAGGAAGAAGGCTTCCCCCACAGGCAGTTGCATTCCTCCCCCAACAGGAAAGTGGGAAAGCATGGAGACCACAGGAAAGAGTGTATCCTCCACAGAAATTTGCATTATACCCCACAGTAAGGAGAGTTGCCCTACAGGAAGTAGAGTACCCCCACAGGAAGAAGTGTTCCCCCACAGGAAGGCTTGTTTCCACCTCAGGAAGAAGTTTTGTCCCTACAGAAAGTTGGAACCAAATAGCATTTCCCCACAGAAACAAGGGTTCCTTCGCAGGAAAGTGTGATTCTCTCACCAGAAGAATTGTTCTCCCATTGGAAGGCCTGTTTCTCCCACAGAAAGATGGGTCCCCCACAGGAAGTTGCAATTCTTCCACAGGAAGGCCAGTTTCCCACACAGGAAGGAGTGTTCCCTGTGTAGGAAGATGTGTTCTGGATAGGAAGTTGCATTTCCCCTACTAACAAGAATATGAGTTTCCCCTATAGGAAGAAGGGTTCCCCCACAGGAAATTGCCTTCTCCCTCAATAGGAAAGTGTGTTTACTCTACAGGAACTATGGTGACCACAGAAAAGCATGTATCCCCCACAGGAAGAAGAGTTACCCTACAGGAAGAAAAGTTCTACCACAGTAAGAAGTGTTCCTTCACAGTAAGCTTTTTCCCCCCACAGGATGACAGGATCCCCAAAGGAATTTGCAATTCTTCCACAGCAAGACTGGTTCCCCCCACAGGAAGGACTGTTTTCACCACAGGAAAAAGTGTTGCCTCTACAAGAAGATGGGATCCACATAGGAAGTTTTATTTCCTTCATAGGAAGAAGCGTTCCCACAGGAAGAAATGTTCCCCCATAGGAAGACCTCTTTCCCCCCAGGAAGATGGGTCCCCCATAGGAAGTTGCAATTTCCCCACAGGAAGGCCAGTTTTTTCCACAGGGAAGGGTGTTGCCCTTACTGGAAGAAGGCTTTCTTCACAGGAAGGCCTGTTTTCAACACAGAAAGGAGTGATGCCTCTAAAGGTAGATGAGTTCCACACAAGAAGCTGTATTTGCCTTATAAAATACCAGAGTTCCCCTAGAGGAAGGTGAGTTTTTCCCACAGGAAGAAGGGTTTTGCCACAAGAAATTGCATTTCTCCCCCAACAGAAGAGTGTGTTTTCCTCACAGGAAGAATGGTGACCACAGAACACATTGAAATAAGTTTCATTTCTCCAAAAGGAAATTGAGTTTCCCCTAGAGGAAGAAGATTTCACCAACAGGAAGGAGTCTCCCAAAGGAAGGTTTGATTCCCCCACAGAAAGTTTATTTTCTACCACAGGAAGAAGGGTTACTTCACAGGAAGGTCTGATTTTCACACAGGAAGAAGATATCCCCCACAGGAATTTGCATTCCTCCCCCAACAGGAAAGTGTGTATCCCCTAAAGGAATCATAGTGACTAAAGTAAAGGGTATCCTTCACAAGAAGTTGCATTATACCCCACAGGAAGGAATGTTACCCAACAGGAAGTTGCACTTCCCCCATAGGAATAAGGGTTCCTTCACAGGAATATGTGATTCCCCCACAGGAAGGCCTGTTTCCCCCACAGAAAGAAGGCTTCCTCCCCTGGAAGGCCTAGTTTAACAACAGGAAGAAGTGTTGCCCCTATAGCAAGATGGGTTCAGACAAAAAGTTGCATTTCCCCTCCAAAATAGAAGGGTTCTTCAATAGGTAAGTGAGGTTCCCCGACATGAAGAAGGGTTACATCATAGGAAATTGTATTCCTCACCCAACAGGAAAGTGTGTTTTCCATAAAGGAAGTATGGTGACCACAGGACAGTTTCTTAGTCAGGAAGTTGCATTTCCTTAAAAGAAAAGTGAGTTTCCACTACAGGACAAAGAGTTCACCCACAGAAAGAAGGAGTCTCCCATAAGAAGGTGTGATTCTCCCTCAGGAATTTTGCTTTCCCCAACAGGAAGAAGGGTTCCTCCACAGGAAGGCCTGTTTCATCTACAGGAAGATGGGTTCCCCAAAAGAATTTGCAATTCCCCCACAGGATGGCTTGCTTATCCTATAGGAAGAAGGGTTCTTTCATAGGAAGGCCTGTTTTCACCACAGAGAGGAGTGTTGCACCATCAGGAAGATGGGTTCTGCACAGGAAATTGCATTTCCCCTGCAAAAAAGAATGGTTCACCTAAAGGAAGTTGGGTTTACAAAAAAGAAAGATGCGTTCTCCATAGGAAGTTCCAGTTTCCCCAAAGGCTGGTGAGATTCCTTCCAGAAGAAGAATGACTACTTAGAGGAAGTAGTGATTCTCAAAAAGGAAGGTTTGTTTTACCCACAGGAAAAAGGGTTCCCTCACATGAAGTTGTGATTCCTCTCAGGAAGAAGTGTTCCCCCACAGAAAGTTGCATTCCTCCCCAACAGGAATGTTGTTTCCCACACAGGAAGTATGTTGACAACAGGAAAGAGTGTATCCCCCACAGAAAGTTGCATTATATGCCACAGAGAGAAAATTTAACCTACAGAAAGAAGAGTTCTCCCACAGGAAGGAGTGCTCTCACACAGGAAGGACTATATTCCCCATAGGAAGATGTAATTCACCCAGAGGAAGGCTTGTTTCCCCCACAGGAAGAAGGCTTCCTTCATAGGAAGGCCTGTTCTAACCACAGAAATCAGTGTTGCTTCTACAGGAAGATGGGATCCACACAGGAAGTTGCATTTCCCACACAGAAAGATGTGATTCCCTCACACAGAGTAATGTTCCCCACAGGAAGATCTGTTACCCCCACAGGAAGAAGGGATCCTCAAAAATAGGCCTGTTTTCACCACAGAAAAGGGTTTTGCCCCTTTGGAAAGATGGGTTTGGCATAGGTAGTTACATTTTGCCTGCAAAAAAAGGGTTCCCCTACAGGAATGTGAGTTTCCCTAACAGGAAGAAGACTTCCAACACAGAAAATTACATTCCTCCTCCAACAGGAAAGTGTGTTTTTCCTAGAGGAAGCATGGTGACCACAAGAAAGAGTGTAACCCCCACAGAAGGTTGCATTTTACCCCACGGGAAGGTGAGTTACCCTACAGGAGAAGAGTTGTCCCACAGAAAGAAGTGCTACCCCGCAGAAAGGCTTCCCCTCTCCCATATGAAGATGAGATCACCACAGGAGGAGGCAATTCTACAACAGGAAGGCCTGTTTCTCCCACAGGAAGAAGGCTTCCTTCACAGGAAAGCCTGTTTTCAAAACAGGAACAAGTGTTGCCCCTACAGAAAGATGGGATCCATAAGGAAGTTGCATTTCCCTCCAGGAAGAAGGGTTCCCTCACAGTAAAGTGTGATTCACCCTCAAGGAGAATTGTTCCCCACAGGAAGACCAGTTTCCCCCACAGGAGGGAGTGTTGCCCCTACAGGAAGAAGGCTTTCTTCAGAAAAGGCTTGTTTTCACCATAGAAAGGACTATTGTCCCTACAGGCAGATGGGTTCCACACAGGAACTTGCATTTCACCTACAGAAAAAGAAGGGTTCCCCTACTGCAAGGGGAGTTTTTCCACAGAAAGAAGGGTTTCATCACAGGAAATTGCATTCCTCCTCCAACAGGAAAGGGGGTTTTTCCTACGGGAAGCATGGTGACCACAAGACACAGTGTTTTCCCCATAGAAAGTTGCATTTCCCCAAAAGAAAGTGGGTTTCCCCTACAGGAAGAATAGTTCAACCACAGGAAGAAGGATTATTTCACAGGCAGATGTGATTCCCCCAAAGGAAGGAATGTTTTTCCTAAGGAAGGCCTGTTTCTCCCTCAGGAAGTTGGGTCCCCCCAGTAAGTACAATTTCCCCACAGGAAGGCCAGTTTCCCCCACAAGAAGGAGTGTTACCCCTACAGGAAGATGGGTTCCACAAGGAAGTTGCATTTCCGCCTCATAAAAGAAGGGTTCCCCTACAGAAAGTTGAGTTTTCCCCAGAGGAAGAAGAGTTCCCCCAAAGGAAATTGCATTAATCATGCAAAAGTAAAGTGTTTTTCCCCTATAGGAAGCATGGTGACCACAGAACAAAGTGTTTCCTTCACAGAAAGTTGTATTTCCCTTAAAGAAAACTGTGTTTTCTCTATAGGAAGAAGAATTCACCCACAGGAAGTAGGATTCTCCTACAGGAAGGTGTGATTCTCCCACAGGAAGGTTGATTTCCCCCACAGGAAAAAGGTTTCCCTTACAGGAATGTGTGATTTCCACAGAGGAAGAAGTGTTTCCCTACATAAAGTTGTGTTCCTCCCTTAAAAGGAAAGTGTGTTTCAACTACAGGAAGCATGATGACCACAGTAAAGAGTGTATCCCTCACAGGAAGTTGCATTATATGCCACAGGAAGGAGTGTTACCCTACAGGAAGAAGAGTTCTCCCACTGAAAAAAGTGTTCTCCCGCCAGAAGGCCTGTTTCTCCCACAGGAAATGAGTTCTCCCCCCAAAAGTTGCAATTCTTCAACAAGAAGGGCTGTTTACCCTACTGGAAGAAGGCTTCCTTCACAAGATAGCCCTGTTTTCACCACACTAAGGATTGTTGCTTCTACAGGAAGATGTGTTTTGACAGGAAAGTGCATTTCCCCTGCAAAAAAAATGGCTCCCCTAAAGGAAGGTGGGTTTACAAAAAAGGAAGATGCATTCACCAAAGAAAGTTGCAGTGCCCCCAAAGGATGATGAGATTTCTTCCACAAGAAGGTTTACCGAGAGGAAGGTGTGATTCTCCCAAAGGAAGGTTTGTTTTCCCCACAGGAAGAAGGGTTCCCTCACAGGAAGGTGTGATTCTCCTTAGAAGAAGAGTTTCCCCCATAGGAAGTTGCATTCCTCCCTCAACAGGAAAGTGTGTTTCCCATACAGGAAGCATGGTGACCATAGGAAAGAGTGTATCTCCCACAGAAAGTTGCATTATACCCCACTGTAAAGAGAGTTAACCTATAGGAAGGCATGTTACCCCCAAAGGAAGAAGGGATCCTTGACAGTAATGCCTGTTTTCACTAAAGGAAAGAGGGTTGCCCCTAAGTGAAAATGGGATCCACACAGGAAGTTGCATATTCCCCATAGGTAGGCCTGTTTCCACCACAGGAAGAAGGCTTTCTTCAAAAAGCCTGTTTCCCCCACAGGAAGGAGTTTTGCCCCTACAGGAAGATAGGTTCCACACAGGAAGTTGCATTTCCCTTACAAAAGCAAGAATTTCCCTACAGGAAGTTGAGCTTCCCCACAAAAAAAAGAGTGTTTGCTCACAGGAAATTGCATTCCTCCCACAACAGGAATGTGTCTTTCCCCTTTCTCCCAAATAAGGACTTTTATTCCACAGGAAGACCTGTTTTCTGCAGTGGAGTATGGGATTTCCAGATGAAGTTGCAATTCACCAGAGGAGGGCCTGTTTCACCCATACAAAGAAGGGTTTCCCAAGATGTTGCATTCCTCCAGCAACAGGAAAGTGTATTTCCCCTACAGAAAGCATGGTAACCACAGTAAAGAGTGTATCCCCCACAGGAAGTTGCAATATAAGCCACAGGAAGGAGAGTAACCTAAAATGGAAGAAGAGTTCTGCCACTGGAAGAAGTGTTCCCCCACAGGAAGACGATTCCACCACAGTAAGACAAGTTTATCCCACAGGAAAAATTGTTGCCTCTACAGGAAGGTGAATTTCCCCTACAGAAAGAAGGGTTCCTTCCAAAAAGTTGGGTTCCTCCCCCAACAGGAAAGTATGTTTCCCCTATAGGAACCATGGTGACCACTGCACAATGTTTCACCCACAGGAACTGCATTTCCACAAAAGGAAACTGAGTTTCCATTACAGGAATAAGAGTTCACCCACAGAAATAAAAATTCTTTCACAAGAAGGTGTGATTCTCCCACAGGAAAATTGTATTTCCCCACAGGAAGAAGGATTATCTCACAGGAAGGTGTGATTCCCCCAAAGGAAGAAGGGTTCCCCCAAAGGAAGTTGTGTTCCTCCCCCAAAAGGAAAGTGTATTTCCCCTACAGTAAGCATGGTGACCACAGGAAAGAATGTATCCCCCACAGGAGGTTGCATTATGCACCACCAGGATAATTATCCTACAGAAAGAAGAGTTCTCACAGAAGTAGTGTTACCCCATAGGAAGGCCTGTTACCCCCACACAGAGAAGGGTTCCTTAATAGGAAGGCTAGGTTTTACCACAGGAAGGAGTATTGCCACTACAAGAGAGGTGTTTCGCTGGAAGTTGCATTTTCCTATAAAAAAAAAGAGTCCCCCTAAATGAAGTTGAGTGTCCTTCACAGGAAGAAGGGTTCCCCAAGAGGAAATTGTATTTCCCCTACAGGAAGCATTATGACACAAGAAAGAGTCTATCCCTCACAAAAAGTTGCATTATGTTCCACAGAAAAGAGGGTTACAGTACAGAAAGAAAAGTTCTCCCATAGGAAAAAGTGTTCACCAAAAGAAAGTCCAGTTTTTACATTAGAAGGTTACCTTCACAGGTAGGCTTGTTTTCACCACATGGGAGTGTTGCCCCTATGGAAAGATAGGTTTAGCACAGGAAGTTGCATTTATCCTACAAATAAGAAGGGTTCCCCTACAAGAAGGTTTGATTCCCACACAGGAAGAAGGGTTCCAGCAGAGGAAATTGCATTCCTCTCCCAAAAGGGAAGTGTTTTCCCCCTAAGAGAAGCATGATGACCACAGGACACAGTTGTATTTCCCCAATAGGAAATTGAGTTTCCCCTACAGGAAGAAGAGTTCACCCTCAGGAAAAAGGATTCTCCCACAGTAATGTGTGATTCTCCCACAGGAAGTTTGGTTTCCCCAAGAGGAAGAAGGGTTTCCTCACAGGAAGGTGTGATTCTTCCACAGGAAGAAGTGTTTCCCCACAGAAAGGAGTCTTGTCCCTACAGGAAAATGGGTTCCACACAGGATGTTGCATTTTCCCTACAAAAAAAAAGGGTTTCCCTTCAGGAAGGTGAGTTTCCCAAAGGAACCTTACATTCCACCAGCAAGAGGAAATTGTGTTTCCCTGACAGGAAGCATGGTGACCACAGGACAGAGTGTTTCCCCCACAGGAAGTTGCATTTCCCCAAAAGGAAACTAATTATCCACGACAGGAAAAAGAGTTCATCCACAGGAATAAGGATTCTGTCACAGAAAGGTGTGATTCCCCTTTGGAGAAGATGGGTTCTCCAAAGGAAGTTACATTCCTTCCTGAACACAAAAGTGTATTTCCCCTACAGAAAGCTCGGTGACGAAAGGTAAGAGTGTATCCCCCATAGGAAGTTGCATTATACTCCACCAGAAGGAGAGTTACCATACAGGAAGAAGAGTTATCCCAGTGGAAGAAGTGTTCCCCCACGGTAATGCCTGTTTCCCCAAAAGGAAGGAGTATTGATGCAACAGAAAGATGTATTCCACACAGGAAGTGGCATTTCCCCTACAGGAAAAAGGCTCTCTTTACAGGAAGGCCTGTTTATACCACAGGATGTAGTGTTACCCCTACAGGAAGATTTGTTTCACACGGAAGTAGTTGCATTTCTCATTCATGAAGAAGGGTCCCAGTATAGGAAGGTGAGTTTCTCCCTGAGGAAGAAGGGTTCCCCCACAGGAAGTTTCATTTCTCCCCCAAAAGGAAAATGTATTTCTCCATTGGGAAGCATGGTGATTATAGGAAAGAGTGTATCCCCCACAGGAAGTTGCATTATATGCCAAGGAAGGAGAGTTACCTGAGAGGAAGAAGTGTTATCCCACTGGAAAGAAGTGTTCCCCCACACGAATGCCTGATTCCCCTACAGGAAGATGGGATGCCCACAGGAAGTTGCAAGTTGCACACAGGAAGGCTTATTTCCTCACAGAAAGAAGGCTTCGTTGGCAGCTTGGCAGGTAGGCCTGTTTTCACTACAGGAAAGAGTGATGCCCCTACAGATAGTTGTGTTCCACATAGGAAGTTGCATTTTCCCTACAAAAAAGAAGGTTTCCCCTACAGTAAGGTGATTTTCTTCCACAGGAAGAAGGGTTCCTCAACAGGAAAGTGTGTTTCCCCTACAGAATGCATGGTGACCACAGGAAAGACTATATCCTCCACAGGAAGTTTTATTATACTACACCAGAAGGAGAGCTACCCTACAGGAAGAGGAGTTCTTCTATTGGAATAGGAGTTCTCCCACAGGAAGCCTGATTCCCACAGAGGTAGATGGGATCCCCACAGGAAGTTACAATTCACACACAGGAAGGCTCATCTCCCCCACAGGAAACAGGCTTCTTTTCAGGAAGGCCTGTTTTCACCACAGGAAGGAGGGTTGAATTCCTCCTTACAGGAAGTTGAATTCCAAACAGGAAGTTGCATTTCCCCTACATGAAGCAGGGTTCCAGTACAGGAAGGTGAGTTTCCTCCATAGGAAGAAAGGTTTCCTCAAAAGTAATCTTGTCCTACCAAAACTGGAAAGTGTATTTCCTCTACAGGAAGCATGGTGACTTCCTAGTTGCAATATATGCCACAGGAGGGGGAGTTCCCCCACAGGAAAAAGAGTTCTTCAAGAGGAAGAAGTGTTCCCCCAAAGGAAGTCCTGTTTCCCCAAATAGGAAGAAGTGTTCCTTCATAGGTAGGACTGTTTTCACCACAGGAAGGAGTGTTGCCCCTATGGAAGGAGGGTTCCACACAGGAATGTGAGTTTAGGCACCTGAGGATGTCCTCCCACATGGAAAATTGCATTGCTCCCCCAAGAGGAAAGTGTGTTTCTTCTATAGGAAGCATGGTTCCCACAGGACATAGTATTTCCCTCACAGGAAGTTGCATTTCCCCCAAAGGAATCAGAGTTTCCACTACAGGAAAAAGAGTTCACCCACAGGAATAATATTCTCTCAGAGTAAAGGTGTGATTCTCCCGGAGGAATGTTGATTTCCCACACAGGAAAAAGTATTCCCTTACAGGAAGGTGTGATTACCTCTAACGAAGAAAGTTGCATTCCTCCCTCAATAGGAAAGTGTATTTCCCCTACAGGAATCATGGTGACCACAGGAAAGAGTGTTTCCCTCACAGGAAGTTGCATTTTATCCCAAGGAATAAGAGTTACTCTATGGGAAGAAGAGTTTCCCAGAGGAAAGATTTTTCCCCATAGGAAGGCCTTTTTCTCTCACAGGAAGGAGTGTTGCCCTACAGGAAGATGCATCTACAAGGGAGTTGCATTTCCCTAGCTTGAAGAAGGTTTCCAGTATAGGAAGGTGAGTTTGCCCATAGGTAAAAGGGATCTCCCAAAAGTAGTTGCGTTCCTTCCACAACAAGATAGTGTATTTCATTTACAGTATCGATGGTGGCCACAGAAAGAGTATATCGCCCACAGTAAGTTGCATTATATGCCATAGAAAGAAGAGTTATCCTAATGAAGAAGAATTCTTCCACAGGAAAAAGTGCTCCCCCACAGGAAGGCCTGTTTTCCCCACAGGAAGTTGGTATCTCCAAAAGAATTTGAAATTCCCTAACAGGAAGGCCTGTTTCCCCCTCAGGAAGAAGACCTCCTTCACAGGAAGACCTGTTTTCACCACAGGAAGGTATGTTACCCCTATGGTAAGATAGGTTCCGCACAGGAAATTGCATTTCCCCTATGTAAAAGAAGAGTTCGGTCCTTGGGAAGATGGTGGCATAGGTAAAACACCTATCTTGCCATCATATTCAGCAATTTTAATATTACAGCTTAACAAAAGAACAAACACCTTCCAGAACCACCAGAAAGCTTGCCGAGTGAAAATTCCACAAATAAAAGTGAAAATGAGACACTGTGACTCAGAGGAGCGGCAGCGGACAGCGTTGAAATATTCTCGCAGAGAGAGGTTTGGAGCGTGTGCCAGCAGAGAAGGCAGGCGGCTGAAAATGGGCCAGTTTTCTCGAATGGGGAGACAAACACGTCGCACGAGACTGATTCTCCAGCTTTGGGCGAAGTCCAGGTAACCCACTATCATATGGGGGGAAAACTGGACAGTGGGAGGGCATGCTGAAGCTCGGTGCTGCAGGGGTCTCCGAGCTTGTGGAGAAGGCAGCTTGCGTGAACAGCTCGGCTGCGTGACCGGGCAGAGAGCGCTCTGCGACTTGCTATCTCATTCGGGAAAACGTCAGACTGCTTTGTTTTACAACCCTGGGTGAGACATTGGGCGTGCAGACTCATTTGGGGAGAGTCTGAATTCCCCAGCAGCTGGTGGAGCTCGACAGTGTTTCTCTCTCAGAGGTGCTGGCAGCCATTGCCCCCAGCACAGAGTCCCTTGGGCCGCATAGGGCGGAGCTAACACTGTCTGCTTGGCCCGGAGACTCTGCCCACCCAACCTGAGCACAGCTGAGATTCACAGACAATTGGCCTGGAGGTCAACCCTCCAAGTGCTAACAACAATTAACCTGAGCTTAACTTCAGCAAGACTGTGCAGCCCATATCCACCTCAGGTAACTGGGGAGGCTGAGCCACTGTCCCTAGTAGAAAGTCTACCACACAAAGCTAATTGACCAACTCAGGGAAGCAGCCACCATACAGAGACATGGAAAGAAATCAGATGTGAAAGAAATGGAGGGGAAAAAACGACTGGACATGGAATTCAAAACCACGGTTATAGGGTTTTTCAAGAGGCTCCAACAAAAGGTCGAGGCCTATAAGGAATTAAGCAAGACCACAAAGGAAATGAATGAGTCCTACAAGGAAATGAATGAGACCCTCAAGGTTAAAAAGGAGACTCTCAAGGATATGAAAAAGGACCAACCAGAAATTAAGCATACACTGACTGAAATAAAAAATATTATACAAAGACCTAAAAGTGCTCTGGAGCACCCCAAGAACCAAGTTCAAGATTTGAAATACAAAGAAGTATAATTCGCTCAGCTGAAAAAGCAAGAAATCAAAAGAATCCAAAAAATTGAAGATAGTGTAAGGGGCCTCTGAGACAACCTCAAGCATACCAACATCCAAATTACAGGGATGCCAGAAAAAGAGAGAAAGCAAGACAATGAAAACCTATTTGAAGAAATAGTGACCGAAAACTTCCCACACCTGGTGAAAGAAATTGACTTAGGAGTCCAACAAGCGCACTGAACCCCAACATATAGGAACCCGAAGAGGACCACACCGAGGCACATCATAATTAAAATGCCAAGAGCAAAAGACAAAGACAGAATATTAAAAGTAGCAAAAGAAAAACAGATGGTTACCTATAAGGGAGCACTCATACGATTGTCAGCAGATTTCTCAACAGAAACGATGCAGGCCAGACAGGAGTGGCAAGAAATATTCAAAGTGATGAACAGCTAGAATCTACAACCAAGATTACTCTATCCAGCAAAGCTATCATGCAGAATTGAAGGTCAGATAAAGTGCTTCGCAGACAAGAAAAAACTAAAGGAGTTCATCACCACCAAACCAATATTATATGAAATGCTGAAAGATATTTTTTAAAAAGAGGAAGAAGAAAAAGATAAAAGTGTAAATTAGGAACAACAAATACACATCTATCAACAAATGAATCTAAAAATCAAGTGAATTAATAAGCTGATGAACAGGATATACTGGTGAATGTAACAGAATCCCGGACATAGAGAGGGAATGGACTGACAACTCTTGGGGAGAAAGGGGGTGTGGGAAGTGCAGCAAGAGACTGGACAAAAATCGTGCAACTATGGGAGAGGACAGAGGAGAGGGGGAGGTCGGAGGGTTGAATGGGTACCAGGTGGAGGGGAACTATAGGGTGAAAAAAAGGGAACAATGTAATTAATAAACTGAACAATAAAGATATAAATAAATAAATAAATAAATAAATAAATAAATATTTTGCTTTCAGGAAGGTGTGTTTCTCCATAGAAAGAAGGGTTCCCCCATGGGATATTGCATTCTTCCCAAACAAGAAAGTGTGTTTCCCATAAAGGAAGCATTGTTACCACAGTACAGAGTGTTTTTCCCAAAGAAAGTTGCATTTCCCCAAAAGGAAACTGAGTTTCTATCACAGGAAGAAGACTTCACCCACAGGAATAAGGATACTCTCATAGAAAGGTGTAATTCTTTCACAGGAAGGTTGGTCTCCCACAGGAAGAAGTGATCCCTCACAGGAAGATGGGCTTACCCCACTGGAAGAAGGGTTTCCAACTGGGATATTGCATTCTTACCGAAACAGGAATGTGTGTTTCCCCTCCTGGAAGTATGATGACCACAGGACTCAGTGTTTTCCCCTCAGGAACTAAGTTCCCCCTACAGAAAGAAGAGTTCATCCATGGGATGAAGGGTTCTCCCACTGGAATAAGTGCTCCCCCACAGGAAGGACTGTTTCCCCCACAAGAAGATGGAATCCCCACAGTAAGTTGCAATTCCCCCACTGTGAAAATACGCTGTCTCCCACAGGAAGAAAGGTTCCTTCATAGGAAGGCCAGTTTTCACTACAGGAAGGAGTGTTGCCCCTTCAGGAAGATGGGTTCCACAAAGAAAATTGCATTTCCCCCATAGAAAGAAGGGTTCCCTCACAGACAGTTGTGATTACCCCATAAAAAGAAATGTTGCCCCACAGGAAGGCCTCTTTCCCTCACAGGAAGATTGGTCCTGCTCATGAAGTTGCAATTGTCTCACATAAAGGCCACTTTCCTCCACAGGAAGGAGTGTTGCCTCTACAGGAAGAAGGCTTCCTTCACAGGACGGCCAGTTTTTACCCCAAAAGGATTGTTGCCCCTACAGGAAAATGGGTTCCACACAGGAAGTTGCGTTTCCCCTACCAAAAAGGATTCCCCTTCAGGATTGTGAGTTTCTTTCACAGAAAGGATTCCCATAACGGAAATTGTATTTCTCCCCAACAAGAAAGAGTATTTCCCATACAGGAAGCATGGTAACCACCAGAGTGTTTCACCCATAGGAAGTAGCATTTCCCCAGAAGGAAACTGAGTTTCCATTATAGGAAGAAGAGTTATTCCACAGGAGTAAGGATTCTCTCACAGGAAGGTGTGATTCCCCCACAGGAAGAAGGGTTTTTCCAAGGGAAATTGCATTCCTTCTCCAAGAGGAAAGTTTATTTTCCCTACAGGAAGCATGGTGACCACAGAAAAGTGTGTATCACCCAAAGAAAGTTGCATTATACCCCACCAGAAGGAGAGTTAACCTACAGGAAGAAGAGTTCTTCCTTTGGAAGAAGTGTTCCCCAACAGGACAGCCTGATTCCTTCACAGGAAGATGGGATCCCCACAAGAAGTTACAATTCACTAAGAGGAAGGCTAGTTTCCCCTATAGGAAAAAAAATTCCTATACAGGAAGACAAGTTTCACCACATAAATAAGTATTGCCCCTAAGGAAGATGGGTTCCACACCGGAAGTTGCATTTCTTCTACATGAAGAATGGTTCCAGTACAGGAAGGTGACTTTCCCATGGGAAAGAAGTTGGGTTCCTCCCCAAACGTGAAAGTGTATTTCTTCTATAAGAAGTTTCATGATCACAGGAAAGCATGTATCTACCATAGAAGTTGCATTATACCACACCAGGATGAGAGTTATAGTATAGGAAGATGAGTTCTCCCAGAAAATGGAGTATTCCCCCACAGGAAGAAAGTTTCCTTCACAGCAAGGCTCGTTTTCATAACAGGAAGTAGTGTTGTCCCTACAGTAAGATGAATTCCACATAGGAAGTTGCATTTTTCCTACAAAAAAGAAGGGTTCCCCTTCAGGAAGGTGAGGTAAACCCACAACAAAAAGAGTTCCCCTATGGGTAATTGTATTCCTCCCCAACAGGAAAGTGTGTTTCCCATAAAGGAAGTCAGGTGACCACAGAACAGAGTGTTTCTCCCACCGAAAGTTGCATTTTCTCAAAAGAAAACAGGTTCCATTACGGAAAATGATTCCCCACAGAAAGTTGCATTTCCCCTACAAAAAAGAAGGGTTCTCTAAAGGAAGGTGAGTTTGCCCCCAAGGAAGAAGGGTTCCACCACAGAAAATTGCATTCCTTACCCAACAGAAAAGTGTGTTTCCTCTAAAGGAAGCATGATGAGCACAGGAAAGTGTGTACCCCCCACAGGAAGTTGTATTATACTCCACCAGAAGGTGAGTTACGCTACAGGAAGAAGAGTTCTCCCACTGGAAGTAGTGTTCCCCCACAGGAAGGCCTGATTAACTGAAAGGAAGATGGGATCTCCACAGTAAGTTGCAATTCTCACACAGGAAGGTTTGTCTCCTCCACAGGAAGAAAATTTCCTTTACGAGAAGGATATTTTTACCACAGGAAGTAGTGTTTCTCCTACAGGAAGATGGGTTTCTCACAGGAAGTTATATTTCCCCTTCATGAAGAAAGGTTCCAGTACAGGAAGGTGAGTTTCCTCCACTGGAAGAAGGGTTTCCCAACAGGAAATTGCATTCCTCCCGGAAGAGTAAGGTGTGTTTCCCTTTAAGGAAACATGGTGAAACAGGACAAAGTGTTTCCCTCACAGGAAGTTGCATTTCCCCAAAAGGAAATGAAGTTTTCCCTACAGAAAGTAGTGTTTACCCACAGGAAGGATTCTACCACATAAAGGTGTGATTCTCTCACACGAAGGTGGGTTTCACCTGTAAGAAGAAGCATTCCCTCCCAGGAAGGTATGATTTTCAAACAGGAAGAAGTGATCTCGCACGAGATCCCTTCTTTTTTATAGGCGAAATGCAACTTCCTGTGTGGAATCCATCTTCCTATAGGAGCAGCACTTCTTCTTGTGGTGAAAACAGGCCTTTTTGTGAAGGAAGCCTTCTTCCTGAAGGGGCAACACTCCTTCCTGTGGGAGAAACTGGCCTTTCTTTGGGGGAATTGCAACTTCTTGGGGAACACATCTTCCTGTGAAAGAAACAGGCTTTCCTGTGGGGGAACACTTCTTCCTGTGAGGAAATCACACCTTCTTGTGAGGGAACCTTTCTTCGAGTGGGGGAAATGGAACTTCCTGTGTGGATCTCATTCTCCTTCCTGTGGACACCATGCCTCCATAGGGAAAACACACTTTCCTTTTGGTGGAGGAATGCAAATTCCTGTGGTCGAACCGTTCTTCCTGTGGGGGAAACTCACCTTTCTGTAGAGGAACCCTTCTTATTTATAGGGGAAATGCAACTTCCCATGTAAAACCTATCTCCCTGTAGGGGCCACAATCCCTCCTGTGCGGGAACTAGCCTTCCTCTAAAGGAATTGCAACTTCCTCTAGGGGACCTTTTTCCTGTGTAGGAATCACAACTTCCTTTAAGGGAACCTTTCTTCCTCTGTGGAAAATGTACAATAGTGTGTGGATCCCATTAATCCTGTGTGGGCAATACTTTTTCCTATGGTGAAAACAGGCCTTCCTGTTAAGGAAACCTTCTTCTTGTGGTAAAAACAGTCCTTCCTATGGGGGAAGTGCAACTTTCTTTGGGGATTTTTTTTCCTGTGAGGGAAACAGGCCTTCTTTGGGTAAACACTTCTTCCTATGAGAGAACTCTTCTTCCTGTAGGATAACTCACCATCCTCTGGGGTATAATGCAACTTCCTGTGAAAGATACTCTCTTTCTTGTGGTCACCATGCCTCCTAAGGGTGAAACACATTTTCCTGTTGGGGAAGGAATGCAATTTCCTGTGTGGAACCCATCTTCCTATAGGAGCAACACTCCTTCCTGAGGGGAAAACAGGCCGTCCTGTGAAGGAAGCCTTGCTCCTGCATGTGCAACATTCCTTCAGGAGGGGAAACTTGCCTGGCCTTCCTGTGAAGAATTTCAACTTCCTGTGGGGGACCCATTATCCTGTGGGGTAAACAGGTCTTCCTGTGGAGGGAAAATTTATTCCAGTGGGGGAGTTCCACCTACCTGTGGGAGAATCCTTCTTTTTGTGATTGAACTCTTCTTTCTGTAGGGAAACTCACTTTCCTGTTGGTGAAATGTAACTTCCTGAATGGAAAACATTGTCCTGTGGTCACCTTGTTTCCTATAGGGGAAACATACTTTTCTTTTGGGGGCAGAATGAAATTTCCTGTAGTAGAACCCTTCTTTCTGTTGAAGAAATGCAACTTCCTGTAGGGATCCCATCTTCCTGTGGGGGAAAGAGGCCTTCTGGTGGGGGAACATACCTTCCTCTGGGAGAACTCTTCTTCCTGTAGGGTAACTCTCCTTCCTGTGGGGTATAATGCAACTTTCTGTGCAGGATACACTTTGCCATGGTCAGCATGCTTCCTGTAAGGGAAAATCACTCTTTTGTAGGGGATCCCTTCTTTTTTATAAAGAAAATGCAACTTACTGTGCAGAACCCATCTTCCTATAGTTACAACACTCCTTCCTTTTGGGGAAACTGGCCTACTTGTGGGGGAACTGCAACTTCCTGTGGGCAACCCATTTTCCTTTGTGGTAAACAGGTCTTACTATGGGGGAACACTTCTTCCTGTGGTGTAATCATATCTTCCTGTGAGGGAACCCTTCTTTCTGTGGGGGAAACCAAGCATCCTGTGGGAGAATCACATCTTCTGTGGGACAATCCTTTTATTGGTGGGTGGACTCTTCTTCCTGTAGAGGAAACACACTTTCCTGTTGGGAAAGAAATTCAATTTCCTGTGGGGGAACCCTTCTTCCTTTCGGGTAAACTCACCTTCCTGTAGGGGAACCCTTTTTTATAGGGTAAATGCAACATCCTGTATGGAACCCATAGTACTGTATGAGCAACACTCTTTCCTGTGGTGAAAACAGGCCTTCCTGTGATGGAATCCTGCTTCCTTGGGGCTTGTTTCCCCCCCCCCCCCCCAGGAAGAAAGCTTCCTTCAGAGGAAGGCCTGTTTCACCAACAGGAAATGGGATCCCCACAGGAAGTTGAAATTCCCCCACAGGAAGTACTGTTTCCCAAACAGGAAGAAGACTTCCTTCACAGGAAGGCCTTATTTCACCACAGGAAGAAGTGTTGCTCCTACAGGAAGATGGGTTCCACACAGCAAGTTGCATTTCCCCTCTAAAAAAGAAAGGTTTCCCTACAGAAAGGTGAGTTTGCCCTACAGGAGGAATGTTTCCCCCACAGGAAATTGCATTCCTCTCCAAACAGGAAAGTGTGTTTCCAGTACAGGAAGCATGGTAACAACAGGACACAGTGTTTTCTTCTCAGGAAGGTGCATTTGTTCAACAGGAAAGTGAGTTTCCCCTCTAGGAAGAACAAATTACCCACAGAAAGAAGGATTCTTCAACAGGAAGGTGTGATTCTCCCACAGGAAGTTTGGTTTCCCACATAGGTAGAATGGTTCCCACACAGGAAGGTGTGATTCCCCCACAGGAAAAAGTGTTCTTCACAGGAAGGCGTGGTTCCCCCACAAGAAAAAGAGTCCCCAACAGGAAGTTTCAGTTCTCCCACAGGAAAGCCTATATCTCCCACAGGAAGCAGTGTTTCCCCTACAGGAATTTGGGGTACCTCACAGGAAGTTGCACTTCCCCTACTAATAAGAAGAGTTCCCCTGTAAAAAGTGAGATTCCCATGCAGGAAAAAGGGTTCTCCCAGAGGAAATTGCATTCTTCCCCCAACAGGAAAGTGTTTTTTTTTTCTCCAAAAAGCATGGGGACCACAGAAAAGAGTGTATCTCCCAAAGGAAGTCGCATTATATCTCACAGAAAGGAGAGTTATCCTACAGAAAAAAGTTCTCTCACAGGAAGAAGTGTTCCCCCACGGAAAGACATGTTTCCCCCACAGGAAGAAGGCTTCGTTCATAGGAAGTCCTGTTTTCAACACAGGAAGGAGTGTTGCCCTACAGAAAATTGGGATCCACACATAAATTTGCATTTCCCCTACTAAAAAAGGGTTATTCTACAGGAAGGTGAGTTTCCCCCACAGGAAGAAAGTGTGTTCGCCTACAGGAAGCATGGTGACCACAGGACACAGTTTTTCCCACTCAGGAAGTTGCATTTCACAACAGGAAAGTGAACTTACCCTATAAGAATAAGAGTTCACCCACAAGAAGAAGGATTCTCCTACAGAAGTGTGTGATCCTCCCACAGGAAGTTTGGTTTCCTCCACAGGAAGAAAGGTTCCCTCACAGGAAGGGGTGATTTTCCTACAGAAATATGTATTCCCCCACAGGAAGTCCTGTTTTGCCCATAGGATGATGGTTTCCCACAGGAAGTTACATTTCTTAAAAGGTAGGCCAGTTTCCCTCAGAGGAAGGAGTATTGTCCCTACAGGAAGATGGGTTTTTCTCAGGATGTTGCATTTCCCCTTAAAAGCAGAAGGGTTCCCCTACATGAGGGTGAGTTTCACCTACATGAAGCAAGGTGACCACGGGAAAAATTGTATTCCACACAGAAAGTTCCATTATATCCCACAGGAAGGAGAGTTACCCTACAGAAAGTAGAGTTCTCTCACAAGAAGAGGTGCTCCCCCACAGGAAGACCTGTTTTCCCCAAATGAAGATGGGACCTGCATAGGAAGGAGTGTTTCACCTACAAGAAGATGGGTTCCACAGAGGAAGTTGCATATCCCCTTAAAAAAAAGAGTTCCCTACAGGAAAGTGAGTTTCCCTACAGGAAGAAGGTTTTTCCCCCGGGAAATTGCATTTTTCCCCCTACAGGAAGCATGGTGATCAGAGGAAGAAGTGTATCCCCCACAGGAAGTTGCATTATAACTCATAGGAAGGACATTTACCCTACATGAAGAAGAGTTTTCCAACAGGAAGAGTTCCCTCACAGAAAGGCCTGTTTCCCCCAAAGGAAAGTGCAAAAATGAAGGGTTCCCCTACAGGAAGGTGAGTTTTGCCCATGAGAAGAATGGTTTCACTACAGGAAATTGCATTCTTCCCCCAACAGGAATGTGTGTTTCCCATACAGAAAGAATGATGACCACAGGACGCAGTGTTTCCTTCTCAGAAATATGCATTTCTTCAACAGGAAAGTGAGTTTCCTTTCCAGGAAGAAGAGTTCACCTACAGGAAGAACGATTCTCCCACAGGAAGTTGTGATTCTCCCACAGGAAGATTGCTTTCTTCCACAGGAAGAAGGGTTCCACCACAATAAATTTCATTCCTCCCCCAACAGGAAAGTGTTTCTGTTACAGGAAGCATGGTGACCACAGGAAAGAGAGTGTCCGCCACAGGAAGTTGCATTATACCCACAGGATGGAGAGTTACCCTACCGAAAGTATAGTCCTCCCACAGGAAGAAGTGTTCCCCCACACAAAGGCCTATTTCCCCCACAGGAAGATAGAATACCCACAGGAAGTTGCATTTCCCCCACTGGAAGGCCTATTTCCCCCACAGGAGGGACTGTTTCACCTACAAGATGATGGGTTCCACACAGGAAGTTGCATTCCCCCTACAAAAAAAGAAGCGTCCTTTAAGGAATGTGAGTTTCCCCTACATCAAGAAAGTTTACTGCAGAGGAAATTGCATTCCTCTTCCAACAGGAAGGTGTGTTTTCTCTACAGGAAGCATGGTGAATACACGAAAAAGTGTGTTCCCCAACAGGGGCTGAAAATGGCGCCAAAACAGAAGGCCGCATTCTGAATTGAGTCCCAGGGCAGACAGAGGGGGCAGCTGAGGGTCGTGCAGGGAGTGTTTGTTGGTGAGTTGGGAGACATTTGGGCTCCAGGAGGAGGAGGAGGACTACAGGATTTGCCTTTCCTGACCGAGCGGTCCCTAGTATGGCTGGATTCTCTCAGGGAGCAAATGGCTTGGAGACAGACTAGGTGGTCACCATTAGAGATGCAGCTCTGGGGCAGTCCATTCCCACAAATCAGTATTGAATACCGAGGGACAGTGAAATTTTAGTTCAGTCTTGAGAGGACCAATAGACCCGGAGGTCAATCCAGAAACACTGCCACCCAGGGACTGAATCACTAATTGACTCTTGTGTAACACAAATTAAGGAATCAATTTTATTTCTAATACTATTTAACCTTTTTTAAAGTGACATTTTATTTAATCTTTATTCTACTTTAGGATTAATGTTATACTGTCTATTTTCATCTATCCTTTAGTATCTTTTTACTCTACCTCAACTTCACCTTTATGCCATTACTCTCTTGCTAACCTTACCCTAGTTAGTGTCTCGTTCCCCTTACACTTTCCTGCTTTAGATTTTCCTTATTCTTTCTTTATACCCCCTGTTAAAATTTCATCCCACTTACATATCTAATCTCCAACCATCTGCTCCAAGGCCATACACACCTCTTGCTTCTCTGACTCCACTATCATAAATTGTTTTTCTCTCTGTCCTGTTGCTGTTGTTTACTTGAGTGAGGTTACATCAATATTTCATGCATGTTTGTGAGATTAGTTTGCTTATTCTTTTCTGTTAGTTTGTTTTGTGGGGATTTTTCTTGGCATTGTTTTTTGTTTTGTTGTTTGCATTTTTAAAATAGATTTATGCTTCTGTGTTCCCTCACCTCCCTTGATATTAGTTGTTGTATGTAGCTTGTATCAATCTCCAGGTACTTGTTACAGGCTTTTGTTGGGACTAGTGGTTGTCCTATAGGAGTTTTCATCCCATATTTATAGTTTATTACCATTTTCTTTCTTTTTACTTCTTCCCCTTTTCTCAATTTCATTTGGCTTTCTTTCTTTCTTTCATTCTTTCTTTCTTTCTTTCTTTCATGTGTGTGTATGTGTGTTTTCTCTTACTCTCTTCTTTCTTACCTATCACCTAATTTGCCTTTCTCTGGAAATCACATTTAATTTGGAGTTACCAAAACCGTGAATACATTTCTATTCAGTGCCTGGTGCAATGCATCTGGTTGTGTTGTATTTTGAGCCTTTAAATCAACACAGGAGAGTGAGAACTACATAATCAGACACACAGAGAAGAGAGACCATGGGGAGACAATGGAAGAAAAACATGCCTCACCAGAAAAAGAGATAAACGAAATGGAAGCAAGCAACCTGTCAGAGAAAGAATTCAGAGAAATGGTCATAAGGTGACTGAAGAGAAAGGAAGACATTATGAGTAAGAAGCAAGAGGAACTGAAAGAAGAACCAAGAGGAAATGAAGAAGACCCAAGAAGAAATGAAGAAGAGCTAAGAAGAAATGAAGAATACCCAAGAAGAAATGAAAAGGACATTACTAAGGTAAAGAACTCCATAGAAAGTATCAACAGCATACTAGAAGAAGCACAGGACCACATCAGTGAGCTAGAAGACAAGGTAGGAAAAAATACCCAAGTAGAGCAGTTTCTAGAAAAAAATTTCAATAAGCAGGAGGAGAGCCTAAGGGAACTTTGGGACAACATGAAACAAAACAACATCCACATAATAGGGCTTCCAGAGGGACAGGAAACTGAGCAAGCAATAAAAAACCTGTTGGAAGAGGGGATCTTTCTCTCGACCAATGGTGTGAGCTGGGCCCTCTCTGGCAAAGAAACCTGGGTCCCCAGAGATATGTGATCAGTACTGGGACCCCGCCAGCAGGTGAGGGGACCCCAAGGCAGGTGCTGGGCATGGAGGCCACAGGGGCATAGACTACAAAGGAGACAGAACTGAACCTCACTCACCTTGTTCAGCCACGGAGGATGGCTGGTTAGCCAGAGACAGTTAAGATTCCTCAGGGAAGGAACAACATAAGACAGGCACAGTCGCAGAGGGGCCAACAGGAGAGAACTAAAAGGTCAACAGAGGTGGGGCACAGACCCTCACCCACAAACCTTGCAGGGGCTCAAATTCTCACCCCTCCTGAGGGAGGTCGCCTATCCCCACAGCTGCTTCGCCTCCCACACACAACTCAGACCGGAACCCAGTGCAGACAGAGACTCAACCAGCAATAGCTGCTCTATATCTAAATTCAGTCTATTACCAGGAATGCTCAGGACCTACTCAAAAATGCAAATATTTCTTTCCATTAGTATTTACAGGATAAACTAAGATTACTGCTTGAGTATTAAAATTGACACTAAAATAGTAATCAAGTTTTCAGATTAATTTAAATTTCCAAGTGAAATAAGTGAATACTCAAGAAAGTTTTAGTGTACTGGACAAAAAACTTTTCCTAAAACATTAACTAAAATATCTATTAGTAGTTCACCTCACTGTAAAATTGCCTGACATCCAAAGAACTTAAAGCAGTCATATTTGTGTGCAAAAATTAAAATTTAAAATCACCAAGACTGCAATATAAAATTTTCACAAGCCCCCATTAATAAAAAAGGGGGGTAATATAATGTAAGGAAAAATATCCTGTAAGTAAAATACATCTAGAAAATTCTTACTCCAGAAAAGTAACTTCCATTTGTAAAGCCAACACCAGGACACTCATGAAAAAACACACATGGTGTCAAAATAAGCCAAAGGAAAATCATTTAGGCAAAAATAAAAAGAATCCCAAGTCTAATTTATAGAGAGGATCCCTTTGTTAACTTTTGGTCGAGAATGTGTTGGTATGTTTTCAGAGAACAACTCCAAGACCATGTGGGTTCCTGCCACAGTGAGGAACTGATGGGTCTGTTCCAGTCAGGACAACAGTCCAGAGATGGGGGAG
This sequence comes from Antrozous pallidus, assembly GCA_027563665.1. Classification (NCBI taxonomy): domain Eukaryota; kingdom Metazoa; phylum Chordata; class Mammalia; order Chiroptera; family Vespertilionidae; genus Antrozous; species Antrozous pallidus. The sequence continues at coordinate 589,790 of JAOAOB010000026.1, read as the reverse complement.
ACTGACAACACCTTGCCATGCTAGCAGTTGGCAGCTGTGCATGGCTGCAGGCGGCTCATAACCAAACCAGAGAGGATGGATCTTGCATTGCCATGATGTGTCCACCATCTGGATACCATTACTGACATGTACACATAAAGAACTATTTGACATTGAAACTGGGACTCACAACAGTTGGGCATTGAAACTGAGATTCAAACATTTTTTGTTCTTATACATTTATTTCTAGTATGCAGAGGGTAGATATTTTTGAAGAAAAGAAACAGGGGAGAGTGATTGATATAGAGGCAGGGAGGCATTGAACAGGCTGTCAAGCTACAGGGGAGGCTGGGGTGGATGGGAGGCGGATGCTGAGGGGTGACTTGTATGCATGCATATGAGCATAACCAATGAATGAAAGACAATGGGGCGGAGAGGGGGGCAGGTGGGGACATGTGCTGGGGGGGTAAGGGAGGCTGGGATAAGGATAACAGGGAGAAGGAAAACATATATACTACTATTAAATATAAGTTATACTGCAAAAAATCAATAAAATATTTTTTAAAAAACCTGTTGGAAGAAATAATGACAGAAAACTTCCCTGATATAGGAAAGAAAAAACCTGCACAAATACAAGAAGCTCACAGAGGCCAAAGCAAAGTAAACCCCAAAAGAACTATGCCAGGGCACATTATAATTAAATTGGCAAACATCAACGACCAAGTGAGAATCTTAAAGGCCGCCAGAGAGAGACAGAAAGTGATCTACAAAGGAACCCCCATCAGATTAGCAAGTGATTTCTCAATAGAAACTTATCAGGCCAGAATGGACGGGAATGAAATATACAACATCATGCAAAGAAAGTGTCTGAATCCTAGAATACTGTACCCAGCAAGGCTATCAATCAAAATTGAAGGTCAAATCAGGAGCTTCACAGACAAAAAAGGATTAAGGGAATACATTATCACCAAACCACCAATGCAAGAAATGAGTCTGCTGTAAAAAGAAATAGGAAGCAAAGAAGGAACACAGGGGTAAAGAAAAAAATGGAAATAAATAAGTACCTATCAATAACAACTTTCAATGTAAATGTTTTAAATGCTCCAATCCAAAGACATAGGGTAACGGACTGGATAAGAAAACACGACCCATATATCTGCTGTCTACAAGAAACCCACCTTCAAAAAAAAGACGCACACAGACCGAGGGTGAAAGGATGGAAAAGGTTCTTCAGGAGGCCCCAGCCTGGTCTGCAGTGTGAGGCTGTCCCACCAGGGCTTCCAGACCAGCGTTTAGCTCTCCACCCTCTTGACAGTGAACTTGTAGACATAGTTGGGCAGCAAGTTGTAGACATTGAAGGTGCAGACGGCCACGGGGATGATGCCATGCTGCAGGTACAACTGCTGTGTCCATGGGCCCAGCAGCTTGAAGTGCAGTTTGAACTGTTCCGGTACCACTGGTTGGATGGTGACAAACCAGCGCAGGGCAACCCACTCCTGATGAGCCACCAACTCCTTGCCATTGAACATGACGGGCATCTTGGTGCTGAGCATGAGCTGGATATGCGGAATCTTGGTGGTGCCAACATCAGACACCAGGAGGTGCTTGATGTGCAGGCACCCTGGCACCATCATGGCCAGGAAGTTGTCCATGATGGCTGACAGGTCTGCCAGCCATATTTCACAATTGCCCAACCCACCAGGAAGGGCCGAGGGTCAGGCAACTCGAGCAGGTCATCCAGCTGGGCAAGGCCATGATCCAGCTGCTCCAGCATGTCTCCAAGTAGCAGGAGCTGGATCTTGGTCTTACCATACCCACCTTCTTCATGTGCTGGAAATTCCAGGGGTAAATGAGCTGGAACATTATGCTGGACAGCACCAGTGGGTTCTGGTCTCCCAGCACCAGGTGCTTGGGGAGGATATCCATTGGTAGGAGCACTTCCTCAGCAGCTCCAAGCAAGCTTGATGGCGCTTCAGTAGATGGGGCTCAAGTCACAGGTCAGGAAATCCCGCAGCATGTTGAGGCATACTGTGTAGGTCCTCCAAGCTACTGGCTCCAGCAGCTGCTGGTCCTCAGCCTCCACCACTTCCTCCTGGTCCAGGAAGGACTGAGGCCTGTCCAGCTTCATCTTGTCCAGGCCCAGGCCTGTCACCTGGAAGCTCATTGTCTGGAGGTAAGGGTGTAGGGTGAGGCGTGAGTGGGAACAGTCAAGCAGGCCTTCTGTGCCCACCAGGGGCTCACGTGTGTGTGTGTGTGTGTGTGTGTGTGTGATTTCAGGCTCATTTACCCCCACATGGGGCATCCTATCCTTCCTGGGAGGAGGACCTTGTGGGGAGCACTTTCTCTAGAAGAGGCTGCCTGGAAGGCTAGGTGGGCAGCCTGCAGAATCATTAAATTAGGCATTTAGAGCCTTAGCTGGTTTGGGTCAGTGGATAGTGTCAACCTGCAAACTGAAGGTCCAGTCAAAAGCACATGGCTGGGTTGCAGACTGGATCCCCAGTAAGGGGGGTGAGGAGATGCAGGAGACAGCCAATCAATGATTCTCTCTCATCATTGATGATGCTATCTCTCTTCTTCTTTAAAATCCATAAAAACTATATATTTTTAAAAGTAGGTATTTAGGGGCAAACACTACTGATGATTGGTTGTGAGGATGCAGGGCAGTGATAAGACCAGGGCTGGGCTCTGGGGCCAGAATGACTTGAACAGAAATGTCAGTTACTGACCAGTTGGACAGCTTGGCAAAAGTTTCCATCCCTTGTTTGAAATGGGGTTACAGTGCTCCTCAGGGCCACGGAGTCATATCTGAGCAACACCAAACTCCCCTTGAGACACCACTGCCCTGAATACCATCCTCTGGTACACAGCAGAGGGCCAGGCTCACCCCAGGACAGTCCATTTGGAGACCAGGGCCAGCTGGGAGGCAGGGTGGCCTCAGGCCCCCTCCCTGAGGAATAACCCTGCTAGCTCCCAGATCCCGAGACCTTGGGTGTCCTGGGGTCACCAGAGCCTTAAAGACCAACTGAATCCCTAGGAAAGACTCAGATCCTGAGTTCTGGTCACTCTCCCATACAGGTGGGCACCAAGACTAAATTCTTAGCAACTGGCTCTCACTCCAGGTGCAAGGATGCCATGGACCCCACAGCCTGAAGCTCTTTTGGGGCCACAAATCCCCCCTGTTTCCAGTTCTGGGTGTCAGTGTGCTCCACATCTGGATACAGCCACAGTGAGGAGACTACTCCCTACAAGCTGGGGCTCCTTGGAGAAGGAGTGTGTGTGTTGGCTCCAGCAGCTGCTGGTCCTCAGCCTCCAAACCACCAATGCCAGCATCCCTGGATGCTGTTCCAGGTCCCAGCCACACCCAGGGTCCCATTCTTCCCCTGGGAAAGCTATGGTTGTCCCAGCAACCCAATGGGCCGGTGAGTTAGAGGAATGCCCAATAGATGCAGTAACTTTCCCAAGAAACCACCAAGTGGCAGGGTAAGGCTGGGCAGGCTGCCTCCTCCCAAAAGGTCCTTGCCCTTACTGGGGCAGAGGAGCCAGAGGAGGCCAGGGCACCACAGAGAGGCTATGGGGCTGAGGTGCCAGCAGAGCCCAAGATCCCAGGACTTAGGCCTAAGTCTTGCTCTGGCCTCTGGAGGGAACTCTTGCCCCTGGATATGGATATGGGTCAGGATGTTCCAGTCGCCAACAGTCTCCCAGGTGGAAAACCAAGATAGGTTGGTGTAAACTCCCAGGTGGGGTCACCTGCAGTTTTGGCCAGCCTCCTTGACCCCTACTCCATCCCTTCTGCCACTCCCCGCCCCACTTCCCTGAGACCTAAGTCTGTTGCACGCCCCCACCTCTCCTCCAGCCTGGTGTGCCCACTTGCCCTGCCTCCCGGACCTCGGTGGGGCTGACTGTGCGCAAAGCGGGACATCCAGTTTCTCACTGGTGGCAACCAGCGTTGCCGTGGGGATCCTCAGTCTTTGTTAAGCCCAGTAGAGCCCGGTAGTGGGTGCGAAGTGGAAGGAACCCAAGGCTTAGAGGGGAGACCCGCTCCCTGGGTTCTGAGATCTGTCTTCTTAGGGCAGACCTCGCAGGGGGCGCTCTGGGGTTCCAAAACCCCTGACGAAAGGAACCGCTGACCTCTCCCCGGGCTCCGCCCTCCTCACAACCCCTGCCAGTTCATAGGAATTGTCCTTGCTTTGCTCTCTCCTCTGGAAGACCTGGGAGCCAGACCCGCAGTGGGACCCTGCAGAAGAGAGGCTGAGAGAAGCTATGGGGCTCAGGTGCCAGGTCGACCCTTGCTCAGGCGGTCCCTGAGTCACCTGCCGGGCATAGCAATTTCGAGGGCAGCGTCCGCTGGATCCCTGGCTGAGCACAGCTCAGGAAACCCATCATTGGAGCTGCTCAGAGGCAGGGCAATGGGCACTGGAGTGTGGGCGGTGCTGGTCACCCTGGGTGAAGGTGTGGCCAGCTTTTCCTCCCACCCTGGGACACCATCCTGGTCTGGACAATTGGGGTCAACACAGCTCTCAGCGCCCCTCAGAGGTATTCTCAGTCTCTGGAGCCTCACTTGTGGGGTCATGGCCTTTGGGACTCCTCAGACAGCCTGCGTGACCCACCTGGAGTGGTAGGTCTGACTCCCTAAGACACCCTTTGCCCACCTTGGGAAGACTGAAGAAGCACGGACATCCGAAGCCATGCTTGTCTGGTCCTCCTGGGAGGTCAGTGGTGGGGCACCTTCCAGGAAGACTGACTGTCTTCCAAGATAGACTGTCCTTCCCAGTCTGTTCTGTTCCTGAGCCCGCCCACTGCACCCTGCCCACCGGAGAAGTCTCCCCTGGGTAGCTTCCATCAGGCATTCTCAGGTACAGGCCTAGGGGGCGCCAGAGTTGGAACCCGAGGAGGGTGTGTTGAGGCCTTTTCTGTCCTCCTTGTCCATCCTGGGCTCTAACTTAGCAATGGGAACTGCTGTTATTCGGGGATCTGAGGGGCAAGGGCTGAATTGTTTGGAAAGGGGGATGCTGTCTGAAGATTGAGGGGGAGAAAGAGCCTCAGCACACCTACAGAGAGGGTGGGGCACACATAAGCCCCACCCCTGGACCTCTGCCACCTCTTTGGCTCACCCCTTTTACTGTTTCTTGTTCCTAAGCTAATTTTTTATTATTAAACTTTTCTAGATATTGTAAATCACACCCAGTTGTAAGATGTAACAGAGACACCATGAACCCGCTGCCCATTTTCTGCAAAAGCTGTGTAAGATCACAGCAGGGTTGTCCCACAGGAACCATTTCATGCCTCTCAATGCTGGCAGCCCTGGTCTGGGTTGAAGCCACTGTATAAGTGAAGCCCTCAGTGGCAGCCTTGGGGAACCGCGTTCTGAGTCCAGCTTCCGCCTGGGCAGCTCTTCTTGTTTCTTCCTTTGAGTGCTGCTCTAAGGTATGGTCCCCCATCTGTTTTCTCTTTTGCCCAACTCTGCAGCCACCAGGCTGTGTTGCCTTTGGCAGAGCAACCCTGGAACCTGAGGGTGGTGAACCTGTGGATCTCAAGGTCACAGCCTTGGCTAGGGGACTGCACCTGAGTACGGACACCCCCATCATGTGTCCTCCACATACATGAACCCTTAGGGTGGTGACTCCTCAGCCTGCATGCCAGGAGGCCCCTGCTCACTACGTCACTGTGAACTCAGTGTTCTTACAGTTGTGGAAATCAAGGTACATGACAGAGGTCAGCACCTTGCCTGTGGATAGTGAGTCTGAGAGCAGGATTTCAACCCCATAATCTGACCATATCCAGAGTTGTGGAAGACTCCATGTGCTCACACCCACCACCACAGCCCACCCGACCCCACCACAACCAGCAATGCCCGCTCCTTAGAGCAATGCTGGAGCCAGAGGGCCTGCCTAGTGGAAGGCCCAGAGTGGGCTTCAGGGGCCATAGGTACTCCCTCCAGAGCCCTGGGCCAAGGAGGAGGAGCCTCTTTCCCCCTTCACTGGGAGAGACTGAGAAGGGCCAATGTTCTTTTGAGCTGGGAGGGGGTGCCCAATTAATTCCCAGCACAGTTTCCTGCTAGAAAAATGTCTCTGCTATGACCTTGAGGAGGATGGATAGCATCTGTTTTCTTTGCCTGTAGGAGGAAGACCTAAGCCACCATGGAGTCTCTGTCTGGGCTATTTGGGGGCTAACAGGAGGCCTGGAGCCAGGTGTGGGAGCTAGCCCAGAGGATCTAGAAGGGCCCTCCTTGCCTGCCCTGGTTCCTGAAGAAATGTGCTGTTCCAGAGGCCCTGTAACTCTAGGGAGCAGCAAGTCTTCAAGGAGAATATATCCTGGATCTGAGTGCTTGACCCTGAGCATGGTCAGCATGAGTGGGGCCCTGGCCTGAGGAGGCCCTGCAGTTACAGGTCAGAGCCTGGCCTCAGAGGAGGGGGGGCCATGTATCTGGACTGAGGGAAACACACCCACAAATCTCAGACTTGCACTGGTGGATTAGGTCGTGATGGGGTTGCAGGCTCTTCCAGAACACACTGCCCTTCTCCAAGTGTGTGTATGTAAATATCCTCTCCTCACACTCCCAGCAGGATGAGTCTCAGGTGCCTGAGATGCCCCTAAGCCTTTGCGCCTTCCATTCCCTGAGTGCTGCCATACCACATTGTGTAAACTATATAAGCAGTTCCCCAGTTGTGTGGCAGGGGCCTCCAGGTGCAACAGAGAGAAAAGTTTTGGCTGCCTCTCTGGGGCCAGTTGGGACCATTCACCACAGAAAACAAAGTTTTGGCCAGTTTTTCTCAGTGGGAAGAATGTCAAGTCAGCCTGTGGACTGAAGGGTCTCAGATTCACTTCTGGTTAAGGGCACATGTCTGTGTTGTGGGCTCAATCCCCAGTGTGGGTGCATTGCAGAAGGCAGCCCATCAATGATTCTCTCTCATCATTGATGTTTCTATCTCTCCTTCTCCCTAACTCTCTGAAATCAATAAAAATATATTTTTAAAGCAGATCAAACTTTTGGGTGTACATAAAGATCAAGGAGAGGAAGGAAAGCTTACAGCCATAAGAAGAGAGATATGGCCTCCATAATAACCCTGTGGGGAGGCAGATGCACATGGGGAGAGAGCAGGCTACCGGTCTGGGATCCCACACACCACAATCCCTGTCCCAGGGCCCCACCCAACCCGGAAACACAGGCCAAGTTTGCTTCATCGTGCAGGGGGTTTGGCCATGTAGCAAACTCATCTCCACCCCTTCTGTACCACTGGGTTCATATCCTTGGCAGAGCAGTATCTCTCCATCCTACCTGGATCTGGGGGTAGGACAGAAGAAAGGAGGGGAGGAGCTGCCCCACCCAAGGCCATGCGCAGGACCTCACCCATTTCCTGTGGGGGAAATAGGCCTTCCTGTGGGGAAATTGCAACTTCCTCTGTGGAACTCATCTTCCTATTTTGTAAACAGGCCTTCCTGTAGGAAAACACTTTTCCCTGGGGAAAACTCTACTTCCTGTAACTATACTTCCTGTTGGGTATGATGCAACTTCCTGTGAGGGATACACTCTTTCCTGTGGTCACCATGCTTTCTGTAGGGGAAATACACTTTCCTGTTTGGGGAACAACACAACTTCCTTTGGGGGAACCCTTCTTCCTGTGGTGGAATCACATCTTCCTGTGAGGGAATCCAGCTTACTGTGAGGGAAATCGACCTTCCTTTGGGGGAATCACACCTTTCTAGGGGAGAATCCTCCTTTGTGTGGGTGATCTCTTCTTCCTGCAGGGGAAACTCAATTTCCTATTGGGGAAATGTAACTTTCTGTTGGTGATAATATTGTTTCTGAGGTCACCATGATTCTTGTAGAGGATACACACTTTCTTGTTGAAGGAGGAATGCAATTTCCTGTGTGGAACCCTTCCTCCAGTGAGAACCCTCCTTTTTTGTAGGGGAAATGCAATTTCCTGTGTGTTACCCATCTTTCAGTAGGGGCAACACACTTTCCTGTTGTGAAAACTGGCATTACTGTGAAGGAACCCTTCTTCATGTGGGAAAAACTGGCCTTCCTCTGGCGGAATTGCAACTTCCTTTGGGTGACAAATCTTCCTTTTGGGGATACAGGCCTTCCAGTGGAGGAACACTTCTTCCGGAGGGTAATCACACCTTCCTGTGAGAGAACCATTCTTCCTGTGGGGGAAACCAACCTTCCTCTGGGAAAATACCACCTTCCTGTGTCATAATCCTTCTTACTGTGGGGGTAATCTCACCATCCTTTTGGGGAACTACAACTTCTTGTGGAGAACGCATATTCCTGATGTGTAAACCCACCTTCCTTTAGGAAAACTATTATTTTTTGCAGGAGAAATGCAATTTCCTGTGAGGAACACATCTTCCTGTAGGGGCAACACTCCTTCCTATGGTGAAAACAGGCCTTTCTGTGAAGGAAGCCTTCTTCCTGTGGGGTAAACATGCCTTCCTGGGGGGAAATGCAATTTCTTTTGGGGAACCCATGTTCCTGTGGGTGAAATAGGCCTTGCCTTTGGGGAACACATCTTCCTGTGTTATAAATCTTTTTCATGTAGGGTAACTCTTCATCCTGTGTGGTATAATGCAACTTCCTGTGGGGGATACATTCTTTTCTGTGGTTACCATGCTTCCTGCAGGGGAAACACACTTCCCTTTTGGGAGAGGAATGCAACTTCCTGTGGGGGAACCCTTCTTTTTATTGGGGAATCACACCTTCCTGTGAGGAAACCCTTCTTCCTGTCTGATAAACCAACCTTCTTATGAAAGATTTACACCATCCTATGGGATAATCCTTCTTCCTGTGGGTGAACTCTTCTTCCTGTAGTAGAAACTCGGTATTTTTGGGGGGTAAGGTAACTTCCTGCAGGGGAAAAACACTTTTCTGTTGGGAGAGGAAGAGAACTCCTTTTGGGGGAACCCTTCTTCCTGTGGGGGGAATTACACCTTTCTGTGATGGAATCCTTCCACATGTAGAGGAAATGCAACTTTCTCTGCAAAACCCATATTTCTGTAGGAGCAACATTCCTTCCTGTTGTGAAAACAAGCCTTCCTGTGAAAGGACCCTTTTTTCTGTGCAGGAAACCGGCCTTCCTATAGAGGAACTGCAACTTCCTGTGGTGGACTCATCTTCCTGTGGGGGAAAGAGGCCTTCTTTTAGGGGAATACTTCTTTCTGTTGGGGAATCGCACCTTTCTGTGAGGGAAGCCTTCTTCCTGTGGGGGAAACCAACTTTCCTGTGTGTGAATCAGATCTTCCTGTGAGATAATCCTTATTCCTGTGAGAGACTCTTCTTCCTGTAGGGTAACTCTCATTCCTGTGGGGTATAATGCAACTTCCTATGGGGGAGACACTCATTTCTGTGATCACTATGCTTCCTGTAGGGGAAACAAACTTTCCTGTTGGGGGAGGAATGCAACTTTATGTACGGAACCCATCTTCCTGTAGGAGCAAGACTTCATGTGGGAGAAAGTAGCTTGCCTGTGAAGAAATTGCAACAGACCCATTTTTCTGTGGGGGAAATAGACCATCAAATGAAGTAACACTTCTTCCTGTGGGGAAATCACGCCTTCGTTTGAGGGAAACCTTTTTCCTGTGGGGGAAATTCAACTTCCTGTGTCCAACCATCTACTGGTATGGGCAACACTTCTTCCAGTGGTGAAAACAGGCCTTCCTGTAAAGGTAGCCTTCTTCCTGTTAAGGCAACACTCCTTCCCGGGGGGAAAACTTGCCTTCCTGTGGGGGAATTATAACTTCCTGTGGGGAACCCAACTTCTTGTTGGGGAAATTGGTCTTCTTGTGGGGGAAATTGGCCTTCTTGTGGGAGAATACTTCTTCCTGTGGGAATCATACCTTCCTGTTGGGGAACCCTTCTTCCTGTGGGGGAAACTCACCTTCCTATAGGAGAACCCTTCGTTTTGCAGGAGAAATGCAACTTCCTGTGTGGAACCCATCTTCCTGTAGGGGCATCACTTCTTCCTGTGGTGAAAACACACCTACCAGTGAAGTAAGCCTTCTTCCTGTAGGGCTAACACTTCTTCCTGTGGTGAAAACAGGCCTTCCTGTAAAGGCAGCCTTATTCCTGTAGGAAAACAAGGCTTCCTGTGGGGGATTTGCAACTTTCTTGAGGGACCCATCTTCCTGTGGGAAAAACAGGCATTCCTGTGAGGAAACACTTCTTCCTGTCAGAGAGCTTTTCTGTAGTGTACCTCTCCATTCTTTGGGAAATAAGGCAATTTCCTGTGGGGTATACACTCTTTCCTGTGGTAACTATGTTTCCAGTAGGGGAAACACACTTTCCTGTTGGGGGAGGAAAGCAATTTCTTCAGGTAGAACCCTTCTTCCTGTGGGGGAAACTCACCTTTCTGTATTGGAACTGATATTTTTGTAGAGGAAAAGCAACCTCCTTGTGGAACCCATCTGCCTGTAGGGACAACACTCCTTCCTATGGAGAAAACAGGCCTTCGTGTAAAGGAAGCCTTCTTCCTGTATGGGAAACAGGCCTTCCTGTGGGAGAATTGCAACATCCTGCCAGACTCCCATCTTCCTATGGGGAAACAGATCTTCCTGTGGGGGAGCATTTCTTCCTGTGGGAAACTCTTCTTCCTGTAGTGTAACTCTCTTTTCTGTAGATACAATGCAACATCCTGTGATGGATACACTCTTTCCCATGGTCACCATGCTTCATGTAGGCAAAACTCACCCTCCATTAGGGAACCCTTCTTTTTGTAGGGGAAATTCAAATTCCTGTACAAAATCCATCTTCCTGAAAGGACAACACTCCTTCCTGTGGAAGAACCTGGCCTTCCTGTGGGGAAATTGCAACATTCTGTGGGGCACCCGTCATCCAGTGGGGGAAACAGGGCTTCCTATGAAGAAATAATTTTTCCTGTGGAGGAATCACATTTTCCTGTGAGGGAACCCTTCTTCCTGTTGGGGAAAGCAAACTTCCTATGAAAGAAACACATCTATCATAAGAGAATCCTTCTTCCTGTGGGTGAACACTTCTTCCTGAAGGGTAAATCGCTATTCTGTTCTGAAAATGCAACTTCCTCAGGAGGAAAAACTGTATCCTATGGTCACCATGCTTCCTGTAGGGGAAACATACTTTTCTGTTGAGGGAGGAAAGCAATTTTCTGTGGTGGAATCCTTCTTCCTGAGGGGAAAACTCGCCTTCCAGTAGGGGAACCGTTTTTTGTAGGGGAAATGTAACTTTCTGTGTGGAACCCATCTCCTGTAGGGTCAACACTATTTCCAGTGTTGGAAAGAGAAATTCCTGTGAAGGAATCCTTCTTCCTGTTGGGAAAACAGGCCTTCCTGTGGGAAAATTGCAACTTCCTGTGGGTATCCCATCTTTCGGTGGAGGGAACAGCCCTGCCTGTTGGGGAACACTTCTTACTGTGGGAGAAATCTTCTTCCTGTAGGGTAACTCTTCTTTTTGTGAGGTATAATGCAACTTCCTGTGGAAATACACTCTTTCCTTTGGTCACTATGCTTCCTCCAGGTAAAACACACTTTTCTGTTGGGGGAGGATTGCAGTTTTCTGTAGGGTAACCCATCTTTTCCAGGGGCAACACTCCTTCCTGTGGGGGAAACAGGCCTTTCTGTAGGGGAACACTTCTTTCTGTGGGAAAATCACAACTTCCTGTGAGGTTTTCCTTCTTCCTGTGGGGAAAAGCAAACTTCCTGTGAAAGAAGCACACCTTTATATGGGTGAATCCTTCTTCCTGTGAGTGATCTCTTCTTACTGTAGAAGAAACACACTTTTTTATTGGGGAAATGCACATTTCTGAGGTGGAAACACTGTGTCCTGTGGTTACCATGCTTCCTGTAGGGGAAACACACTTTTCTGTTGGGAAAGGAACGCAATTTTCTGTAGTGGAACCTTTCTTTCTGTGAGGGAAACTCACCTTTCTGTAGGGGAAGCCTTCTTTTTTGTAGAGGAAATATGAATTTCTGTGTGGAACCAATCTTCCTGTTGGACAACATTCCTTCTTGTGGTGAAAACAGGCCTTCCAGTAAAGGAAGCCTTCTTCCTGAAGGAGCAACACTCCTTCCTTTGGGGGAAACTGGCATCCTGTGGAGTAATTGCAACTTCTTGGGGGGGACCCATTTTCTTGTGGGAGAAACTGGCCTTCCTGTGGGGGAACACTTCTTCCTGAGAAAAAATCATACCTTCCTGTGAGAGAACACTTCTTCCTGTAGGGAAACCAAACTTTCCATGGGAGAAGCACACTTTCCTATGTGAGAATCCCTATTCCTGTGGTCACTCTTCTTCCTGTAATGGAAACTCAGTTTCCTTTTGGTGAAATGCAACTTCCTTTGGGGAAAACACTGTGTACTGTGGTCACCATACTTCCTGTATGGAAACACACTTTCCTGTTGGGTGAGGAATGCAATTTCCCGGGGGGGAACCCTTCTTCCTGTGGGGGAAATACACCTTCATGAAGGGGAAATCTTCTTTTTTATAGGGGAAATGCAACTTCTGTTGTGAAATGCATTTTGCCGTAGGGGAAACACTCTTTCCTGTAGTAAAAACAGGCCTACCTGTGAAGGACCCATTCTCTCTGTGGAAAAAAAAAAGGAATTCCTGTAGGGGAATTCTTCTTTTTGTGGGAGAACTCTTCTTCCTGTAGGGTAACTCTTTTTCCTGTGGTGTGTAATGCAACTTCATGTGGTGGATATACTCTTTCTTGTGGTCACCATGCTTTCTGTAGGGGAAATGCACTTTTCTGTTCTGAGAGGAACGCAACTATTTTTGCAGGAACCCTTTTCCTATGGGGAAACTAACCTTTCTGTACTGGCACCCTTCTTCAAGCAGAGGAAATGCAACTCCCGGTGAGGAACACATCTTTCTATAGTGCAACACTCCTTTCTGTGGGAGAATCAGGCCTTCCTATGGGGGAAAAATCTTTCCTCTGGGAGAACTCTTCTTCCTGTAGAGTAACTCTCATTCCTTGGTGTATAATGCAATTTCCTGTGAGGGCTACACTTTTTCCTGTGGTCACCATGTTTCCTGTAGGGAAAATACACTTTCCTATTGGGGGAGGAATGCAACTTCCTTTGGGGGAACGTTTCTTTGTGTAAGGGAATCTGACCTTCCTGTGAGGGAACCCTTCTTTCGTGGGGGAAACCAACCTTTCTGTTGGAGAATCACACCTTCCTGTGGGAGATTCCTTCTTCCTGTGGGTGAACTCTTATTGCTGCAGTGGAAAATCAGTCTCCTTTTGGAAAAATGCAACCTCCTGTGGTGATCTGTGGTTACCATGCTTCCTGTTGGAAAAACAGTACTTCCTTTGAGGGAACACTCCTGCCTGTTGGAGAACTCTTCTTCATGTACGGGAACTCCCCTTCCTGTGGCATATAATGCAATTTCCTGTTGGGGATACAATTTTTCCTTTGATCACCATGCTTTCTGTAGGAGGAAATACACTTTCCCGTTTAGAGAGGACACAACTTCTTTTGAGGCAACCCTTATTCCAATGGTGCAAACTCATCATCCAGTACTGGAACCTGTCTTCATTTAGGAGAAATGTAAATTTTTTTTGGAAACCATCTTTCTGTTGGGGCAACACTCCTTCCTCTCATGAAAATCAGCCTTCCTATAAAGAAAGCCTTCTTTCTGTGGAGAGACAAACCTTCATGTGAGAAAATGGCAACTTTCTGTGGGGATCCCACCTTCCATGGGGGAAACAGGCCTTACTGTGAAGGAACACTTCTTCTAGAGGGAAAACTCTTCTTCCTGTAAGGTAACTCTCCTTCCAGGGGAGTATAATGCAACTTCCTGTTGGGGATACACTCTTTTCTGTGGGCACCATGCTTCCTGTAGGGGAATACCCTTTACAGTTGGGGGAGGAACAAATCTTTTTTGGTGGGAACCCTTCTTTCTATGGGGAAACTAACCTTCCTGTACTGGAGCGCTTACTCATGTAAGGGGAAATGCAACTTCCTGTGTAGAACACATCTTTCTGTAGGGGCAAGACTCCTTCCTGTGGCTAAACAGGCCTTCCAGTGGGGGAACAATCCTTCCTCTGAGAGAACTCTTCTTCCGGTAGGGTAACTCTCCTTCCTGTGGGGTATAATGCAATTTCACAGGAGGGATATACTTTTTCCTGTGTTCACCATGCTTCCTGTAGTTTAAATACACTTTCCTGTTGGGGGAGGAATGCACCTTCCTTTGGGGGAACCCTTCTTCGTGTAGGGGAATCAAAAGTTCCTGTGAGGTAATCCTTATTCCTGTGGGTAAACTCTTATTCTGTAGTGTAAAATCAGTTTTCTTTGGGGGAAAAGAAAATTCCTCTGTGGGAAACACTCTGTCCTGTGGTCACCATGCTTCCTGTAGGGGAAACACACTATCCTTTTGGGGAGGAATGAAATTTTCCATGTGGGAACCCTTCTTCCTACGGGGGAAACTTACTTTTTTATACTGGAACCCTTCTTCATGTAGTGGAACCCATTTTCCTGTAGGAGAAACACTCCTTCCTATGGGAAAACAGGCCTTCTTGTAAAGAAAGCCTTCTTCCTATGGGGAAAACAAGACTTCCTGTGTAAGAATTGCAATTTCCTGTGGGCTCCCTTCTTCCTATGCAGGAATCAGGCCTTCCTGTGGGGGAACTCTACTTCCAATGGAAGAAATTTTCTTCCTGTAGGGAAACTCTTCTTCTGGTAAGGTATAATTCAACTTTCTATGGTGGATACACACTTTCCAGTGGTCACTATTCATTCTTTAAGGGAAACACACTTTCCTGCTGATGAACTCTTCTTACTTTGGGGAAAACTCACCTTCTTGTAGAGCAACTTTTTTTGTAATGAAAATGCAACTTCCCATGTGGAACACATCTCCCAGTAGGGGAATCAATCCTTCCTGGGGTGAAAATAGGCCATCTTATAAAGGAAGCTTTCCTGTGGGGGAAACAAGCCTTCCTGTGTGCGAATTGTAATTTCTTTGGGATCCCATCTTCCTGTGGGGAAATCAAGCATTCCTGTGGGGGAATACTTCTTTCTGTGGGAGAACTCTTCTTCCTGTAGGATAACTCTCCTTCCTGTGGAGTAAAATGCAACTTCCTGTGGGGGATACACTCTTTCCTGTGGTCACCATGTTTCCTGAAGAGAAAATACACTTTCCTGTTTGTTAAGAGAGGACACTTCTTTTGGGGAACCCTTATTTCTATGGGGGAATCTCACCTTTCTGTGTTGGAATGTTTTTTCATGAAGGGAAAATGCAACTTCCTGTGTGAAACCTATTTTTCTGTAGGGGTAACACTCCATCCTGCGGTGAAAACAGGCCTTCCTGTAAAGGAAGCCTTCTTCCTGTAGGGAAATACAACTTCCTGTATGGAATACATCTTTCTATAGGGTCAACACTCCTTCCTGTGCGGGAAACAGGCCTTACCATGGGGGAACACTTCTCCCAAAGGGGGAACTCTTCTTCCTGTAGGGTAACTCTTTTTCCAGTGGGGTATAATGCAACTTCCTGTTGGGGATACCCTCTTTCCTGTGGGCACCATGATTCTTGTAGGGAAAACACACTTTTCTGTTTGGGTAGGAATGCCACTTCCTTTGGGGAACTCATCTTTGTTCAGGCGAATCACACCATCCTGTGAGAGAATTTTTATTCCTGTGGTTGAACTCTTTTTCCTGTAGTGGAAACTCAGGTTCCTTTTGGGGAAACAAAAATTCCTGTGGGGGAAACACTCTGTCCTATGGTCATCATGCTTTCTGTAGGGAAAACACACTTTCCTCTAGGGGGAGAAATGCAATTTCCTGTGGAGGAAGTCTTCTTCCTGTGGGGAAACCCACCTTCCTAAAGGGCAACCCTTCTTTTTTGTAGGGGAAATGCAATTCCCTTTGCATAACCCTCCTCTCCTTGAGGCAACACTCCTTCCTGTGATGAAAAGAGAGCTGCCTGTGAACGAACCCTCTTCCTATTGGGGAATCAGTGCTTCCATTGGGGAAACATTTCTTCCTGTATGAGAACACTTCTTGTTGTTGGGTAACTCTCGTTTCTGTGGCATATAAAGCAACTTCCTGTAGGGGATAAACTCTTTCCTTCAGCCACCATGCTTCCTGAAGAGAAAATACACTTTCCTGTTAAGGGAGGACACTTCTTTTGGGGGAACCCTTCTTCCTGTGGGGGAAACTCACCTTCTTGTACTGGATTCCTTTTTCATGTAGGGGAAATTCAACTTCCTGTGTGGAACCCATCTTCCTGTAGGGACAACATTCCTTCCTGTGGTGAAAACAGGCATTCCTGTAAAGGAAGCCTTCTTCCTGTGCGGGGAAAAAGCCTTTCTATATGGGAACTGCAGCTTCCTGTGGGGATTCCATTTTCCTGTGGGGGAATCAGGCCTTCCTGTGGGGAAACCCTTCTTCCAATGAAAAAATTCTTCTCCCTATAAGGATAACTTTCCTTTTGGTGGGGTATAATGCAACTTCCTGTGGAGGATACACTCTTTCCTGTGGTCACCGTGCTGCTTGTAGGGGAAACACACTTTCCTATTGAGAAACCCTTCTGCCTGTGGGGAAATTCACCTTCCTGTAGGGAAACGCTTCTTTTTTGTAGGAACAAAGCAACTGCCTCTGTGGAACATATCCTATAGGGACATTACTCCTTTCTGTGGTGAAAACAGGCCTTCCTGTAAAGGAAGCCTTCTTCCTATGAGGGAAAAAAGCCTTCCTGTGTGCAAATTACAACTTCCTGTGGTAATCCAATATTCCTGTGGGGGGAGTCAAGCCTTCCTGTGGGGGAACACTTCTTCCAGTGGGAGAACTCTTCTTCCTGTAGGGTAACTCTCCTTCCTGTGGGGTATAATACAACTTTCCTATGGCCACCATGCTTACTGTAGGGGAAGTACACTTTCCTCATGGGGAGGAATGCAATTTCCCATGTGAGAACCCTTCTTCATGTGGGGGAAACTCACCTTCCTGTAGGAGAACCCATCTTTTTTGTAGAGGAAATGCAACTTCCTGTGCAGAACCCATCTTCCCATAGGGGCAACACTTCTTCCTGTGGTGAAAACAGGCCTATCTGTGAAGGAACCCTTCTTCCTATTGGGGAAACAAGACTTTCTTTGGAGGAACACTTCATCCTGTAGGAGAACTCTTCTTCCTGTAGGCTAAATCTCCTTTTTGTGACATATAATGCAACTTCCTGTGGGGGCTGAATACTTTCCATTGGTCACTATGCTTCCTGAAGAGAATATACACTTTTCTGATGGAAGAAGACACTTGTTTTAGGGGAACCCTTCTTCATATAGTGGAAACTCACCTTCCTTTACTGAAACCCTTCTTCATGTAGAGGAAATGCAACTTTCTGTGCAGAACCCATTTTCCTATAGGGGCAATACTGCTTCCTGCAATGAAAACACGCCTTCCTATAAAGAAAGCCTGTTTTATGTGGGGGAAAAAAGCCTTCTTGTGTGCAAATTGCAAATTCCTGTGGGGATCCCATCTTCCTCTGGGGGAATCAGGCATTTCTGTGGGGGAACTCTTCTTCCAATGAAAGAACTCTTCTTCATGTAGGGTAACTCTTATTTTAGGGAGGTACAATGCAACTTTCCTGTGAAGGATACACTCTTTCCTGTGCTCACCATGCTTTTTGTAGGGGAAGTACACTTTCCTATTTGGAGATGAATGGAACTTTTGGGGGGAACACATTTTCCTGGGGGGAATCACACCTTCCTGTGAGATAACCCTTCTTCCTGTGGGGAAACAGGCCTTCCTCTGGGGAAATTGCAACTTCATGTGGGGATCCCATTCTTCTGTGGAGAAAATACACCTTCCTCTGGGGGAACCCTTCTTTCTTGGGAGAAATCTTCTTCCTGTAGGGTAACTCACCTCTGTAAAGTATAATGCATCTTCCTTGGGGGATGCACACTTTCCTGTGGTCACTAAGCTTCCTGTAGGAGAAATACAATTTCCTGTTAGGGGAGGATTGCAACTTCTTTTGGACGAACGCTTCTTCTTATGGGGAAACTCACCTTCCTGCACTGGAACCCTTCTTCTTGTAGTGGGAAAACACTCCTTCCTGTTGAAAAAACAGGCCTTACCATGGGGTAACATTTCTTTCACTGGGAGAACTCTGCTTCTTGTAGGTTAACTCTCCTTCTGATAGGGTACAATGTAACTTTCTGTGAGGGATACACTCTTTCCTGTGGTCACCATGATTCCTATAGGGGAAATACACTTTCCTGTTGGGGGAGAAACACAAATTCCTTTGGGGGAACACTTCTTCCTGTGGGGGAATCACACCTTCCTGTGAGGGAACCCTTCTTCCTGTGGAGGAAACCAACCTTCCTGTTGGAGAATCACACCTTCCTGTGAGAAAATCCTTCTTCCTGTGGGTGAACTCTTCTTCCTGTGGGGGAAGCTCAATTTCCTCTTGGGGAAATGCAACTTCCTGTAGGGGAAACACTCTTTCCTGTGGTCACCATGCTTCCTATAGGGGAAACACACTTTTATTTGGGGGGTAGGAATGCAATTTCCTGTGGTAAAACCCTTCTTCCTGTGGGGAAAACTCACCTTCCTGTAGGGGAACCTTTCTTTTTTGTAGGGGAAATGCAACTTCCAGTGCAGAACACATCTTTCTGTAGGGGCAACACTCCTTCCTATGGTAAAAACAGGCTTTTCTGTGAAGGAATCCTTCTTCCTGTGGGGGAAACAGGCCTTACTATGGGCGAATTGCAACTTCCTGTGGGGCTCCCAACTTCCTGTTGGGGAAACTGGCCTTCCTGTGGGAGTGCACTTTTTCCTGTGGGAGAACTCTTCTTACTGGAGAGTAACTCTCATTCCTGTGGAGTATAATGCAACTTATTGTGGGGATACACTCTTTCCTGTGGTCATCATGCTTCATGTGGGGAAAATACTCTTTTCTGTTGGGGGAGGCTATTTCCTGTGTGGGTACCTTCCTGTGCAGAAAATTTACCTTCCAGTAGGAGAACCCTTCCTTTTTGTAGGGGAAATGCAACCTGCTTTGCGGAACCCAACTTCCTGTAAGTGCAACACTCCTTAATGTTGTAAAAACAGGTCTTCCTGCGAAGGAAATATTTTTCCTTTGGGGGAAACAGGACTTCCTGTGGGGTATTGCAACTTCTTCTGTGAAACTCATCTTCCCTTTCGGGAAACAGGCCTTCTTGTGGATAAACACTTCTTTCTGGTAAAAAAAACTCTATTACCTGTAACTCTCCTTCCTGTTGGGTATGATGCAACTTCCTGTGTGGAATACATTCTATCCTGTGGTCACCATGCTTTCTGTAGGAGAAATACACTTTCCTGTTGCTGAAAGAAAGCAACTTCATTTGGAGTAATCCTTCCTGTTGGGGAATCACACCCTCCTGTGATTGGGGACCCTTCTTCCTGTGGGGAAAGTCACCTTCCTGTACTGGAACCCTTCTTCATGTAAAGGAAATGGAACTTCCTGTGTGAAACCCATCTTCGTGTAGGGGCAACACTCCTTCCAGTGGTGGAAAGAGCCCTTTCTGTTGAGGAAGCCTTATTCCTGTCAGGGAAGCAAGCCTTCCTGTGGGCAAATTACAACATCCTTTGGGGATCCCATCTTCCTGTGTGAAAATCAGACCTTCTTGTTGAAGAACACTTCTGCCAGTAGGAGAACTCTTCTTCCTGTACCGTAACTCTCCTTCTAGTGGGGTATAATGTCATATCTGGGGGATACACTCTTTTCTGTGGTCACCATGCTTTCTGTGGGGAAACACATGTCTTCCTGTGGGGGAAAACACACCTTCCTCTGAGAGAAACTTTCTTCCTGTGGGAAAACCAACCTTCCTGTGGGAGAATCACACCTTCCTTGGAGAGAATCCTTCTTCCTGAGGGTGAACTCTTCTTCCTGTAGGGGAAACTCAATTTCCTTTTGAGGAAATGCAACTTCCTGTTGGAGGAACACTCTGTCCTATGGTCACTAGGCATCCTGTAAAAAAAAACGCTTTGCTGTTGGCGAACCTTTCTTCCTGTTGGTTAAACTCACCTTACTGTAGGGGAACCCTTCTTTTTTTGTAGGAGAAATGCAACTTCTGTGTGGAACACATCTTTCTGTAGGGGTAACACTCCTTTCTGTGGAAAAAACAAAACTTCCTGTGAAAGAACCATTCTTTCTATGAAGGAAACAGGCCTTCTTGTGGGAGAATTGCCACTTCCTGTGGGAATACCATATTCCTGAAAGAAAACAGGTTTTTCTGTGGGAGAACACTCCTTCCTCTGGAAGAACTCTTCTTCCTATAGCCTATAGGGCAGCTCCCCTTCTGGTGGGGTATAATGCAACTTCTTGTGGGGGATACACTCTTTCCTGTGGTCACCATGCTTCTTGTAGGGGAAACACACTTTCGTGTTGGAGGAGGAACAAAAATACTTTTGGAGGAACACTATCTAATGGGGAAACTCACCTTCCTGTATGGAACCCTTCTTCACGTAGGGAAAATGGAACTTCTTGTGTGCAACCTTTCTTTTTTGTAGGGGCAACACTCCTTCATGTGAGAAAACTGGCATTTCTGTGAAGGAACCCTTTTTCCCAGTGTTGGCAACAGGCTTTACTGTAGGGGAATTGCAACTTCTCCTTGGGTACACTTCCTTCTGTGGGAAAAAGGCCTTCCTGTCAAGAAACACTTCTTCATGTGGGAGCACTCTTCTTCTTCCTATACCTCTCATTTTTGTGGGGTATAGTGCAACTTCCTGTAAAGGATACAAGTTTTCTGTGGTCACAATGCTTCCTATAGGGGAAATAACATTTCTGTTGGGAAAGGAACACAACTTCCTTTAGAGGATTACTTCTCCTGTGTGGGAATTACACCTTCATATGAAGGCACCCTTATTCCTGTTGGGGAAACAGGCCTTCCTGTTGGGGAACACTTCTTATTGAGGGAGAACTCTTCTCCCTGGAGGGTAACTCTCCTTCCAATAAGGTATAATGCAACTTCCTGTGTGGGATACACTCTTTCAGGTGGTCACCATGCATCCTGTAGGGGAAACACACTTTTCTCTTGGGGGAGAAACACAATTTCCTGTGGGTGAACCCTTCCACCTGTGAGGGAAACTCACCTTTCTGTACTTCAGTCCTTCTTCATGTAGAGAAAATGACCTTCTTGTGCAGAAGCCATCTTCCTGTAGGGGCAACACTCCTTCCTGTGGTAAAAACAGGCCTTCCTGTGATAGAACCCTTCTTCCTGTGGAGGAACTGGCCTTCCTCTGGAAGAATTGCAACACTCTGTGGTAGTTCCATCTTCCTGTGGGTGAAACAGGACTTCTGGTGGAGGAACACTTCTTCCTGTGGGGGAATCACACCTTCCTGTGAGAGAAACCTTCTTTCTGTGGGAGAAACCAACCTTCCTGTGGGAGAATCACACCTTCCTGTGGGGTAATCCTTCTTCTTGTGGGGGGAATCTCACCATCCTTTGGGGAAAATGCAACTTTCTGTGGAGAATGCATCTTCCTTTTGTGTAAACTCACCTTTCTGTAGGGGGACCATTCTTTTTTGTAGGGAAATGCAATTTCCTCTGTGGAACCCATGTGCCTGTGGGACAACACCACTTTCTGTGGTGAAAACAGGCCTTCCTGTGAAGGAAGCCTTCTTCATGTGAGGGAAACAGGCCTTCTTCTGGGGGAATTGCAAGTTCCTCTGGGGAACTCATCTTCCTATGGGGGAAACAGATATTTCTGTGAAGGAACCTTCTTCCTGTGGGAGAACTCTTCTTCCTGTAACTCTTTCCTGTGGGGTATAATGCAACTTCCTGTGAGGGATACACTCTTCCCTGTGGTCACCCTGCTTCTTATAGGGGAAATACACTTTCCTGTTGGGGGAGGAATGCAACTTCTTTGGGGAGAACCCTTCTTCCTGTGGGGGAATTACACCTTCGTGTGAGGGAACCCTTCTTCATGTAAAGAAATTGCATATTCCTGTGTAGAACCCATATGTGTAGGAAGAACAGGAAGTGTGTAGGAACAAAACTTCTTCCTGTTGTGAAAACAGGCCTGCCTATAAAGAACCTCTTCTTCATGTTCAGGATCCTGGCCTTCCTTTGTGGGAATTGAAACTTCCAGTGGGTGATCCATCTTTCAATTGGGGAAAAAGTCCTTCCCTATAGGGAAAAACTTCTTCCTCAGGGGAAATACAAATGCAATTTCCTATGCGAACCCATCTTCCTGTAGGAGCAATACTCCTTCCTGTGGCGAAAACAGGCCTTCCTTTGAAGGAAGCCTTCTTCCTGTGCAGGAAACAAGCCTTCCTGCGGGGGAATTGCAAGTTTCTCTGGGGAACTCATCTTCCTATGTGGTAAACAGATCTTCCTTTGGGGGAATATTTCTTCCTGTTAGAGAACTTTTCTTCCTGTAACTCTCCTTCCTGTGGAGTATAATGCAACTTCCTGTGAGGGATACACTCTTTCCTGTGGTCACCATGCTTCCTGTAGTGGAAATACACTTTCCTGTTTTGGAGGGGGGGAATGTAAGTTGTTTTGGGTTAACACTTTTTCCTTTGATGGAAACAGGCCTTTCTGTGGGCAAATTGCAATTTCCTATGGGGATCTCAACTTTCTGTGGGGAATCAAGCCTTTCTGTGGGGGAACTCTTCTTCTTGTAGGGTAAGTCTCCTTCCTGTGGGGTATAATGGAACGTCGTGTGAAGGATACACTCTTTTCTGTGATGACCATACTTCCTGTAAAAAAAAATAACTCATTTTTCTGTTTGGGAAACGCAACTTCCTCAGGGGAAAACACTGTGTCCTGTGGTCACCATACTTTCGATAGGAGAAACACACTTTCCTTTGGGGGAGGGACACAATTTTCTATTGTGGAAACGTTCTCCCCTTAGGTGAAACTCACCTTCCACCTTCCTGTGGGGAACCCTTGTTTTTTTAGGGAAGTGCAACTTTTTGTGTGGAATGCATCTTCCTGTGGGGCCACACTCCTTCTTGTGGGGAAACAGGCTTCCTGTGGGAAACACTTTTTCTTATTTGAGAACTTTTCTTCCTGTGGGGTAACTCTCCTTCATGTGGGATATAATTCAATTTCCTGTGGGGGATACACTCTTTCCTGTGGCCAACATGCTTCCTGTATGGGAAATACATTTTCCTGTTTGGGGAGGAACTCAACTTCCTTTGCAAAAATCACAACTTCCTGTGAGGGAACACTTCTTGCTGTGCGGGAATACACACAGCAAGTGTGGGAGAATCACACCTTCCTGTGGGGTAATCCTTCTTCCTGTGGGGGAAATCTCACCATCCTTTGGGGAAAATGCAACTTCCTGTGGAGAACACATCTTTCTTTTGTGTAAACTCACCTTCCTGTAGGGGGACCATTCTTTTTTGTAGGGAAATGCAATTTCCTCTGTGGATACCATCTGCCTGTAGGGGCAACACTCCTTCCTGTGGAGAAAACAGGCCTTCCTGTAAAGGAAGCCTTCTTCCTGTGTGGGAAACAGGCCTTTCTGTGGAGGAATTACAAGTTCCTTCAGGGAATTCATCTTCCTATATGGGAAACAGACATACCTGTCGGGGAACTCTAATTCCTATTGGAGAACTCTTCTTTCTGTAACTCTCCTTCCTGTGGGGTAAAATGAAACTTCCTGTAAGGTATACACTCTTTCCTGTGGTCACCATGCTTCCTGTAGGGGAAATACTTTCCAGTTGAGGGCAGAATGCAAGTTCCTTGAATGGAACCCTTCTTCCTGTGGGGTATCACACCTTCCTGTGAGGGAACCCTTCTTAATGTGGGGGAATCAACCCTTCTTTGTGTGGGAAAACAGGCCTTCCCGTGGGGAAATTGCAACTTCCTGTGGAGATTCCATCTTCCTGTGTGGGAATCAGGCCTTCCTGTGAAATAACACGTCTTCCAAAGGAAGAACTCTTCTTCCTGTAGGGTAACTCTCCTTCTGGGGTATAATGCAACTTCCTGTGAGGGATAAACTCTTGACTGTGCTTTCTTTACAGGAAACACACTTTCCTGTTGGGGGAGGAACACAACACATTTTCGAGCAATCACACTTTGCTGTGAGTGAACCCTTCTTCCTATAAAGGAAACCAAACTTCCTGTGAAAAAAATAAACCTTCCTATGGGAGAATTCTTCCTGTGGTGAACTCTACTTCCTATAGAAAAAACTCAATTTTCTTTGGGAAAATGCAACTTCCTGTGGGGGTCCCATCTTCCTGTGGGGAAAACAGGCCTTCCTGATAGGGAACACTTCTTACTGTGAAGAAATCACACTTTCCTGGGAGGAAACCCTTTTCCTTGTGGTAGAAACCAACCTTCCTGTAAGAGAATCACACTTTCCTGCGGTGATCCTTCCTCTTTTGGGAGTAATCTCACCATCTTTTGGGGGTAATGCAACTACCTGTGGGGCATACACTCTTTCCTGTAGAAGAAACACTCTGTAACCATGCTTCCTGTAGAAGAAACACACTTTCCTGTTGGGGGAGGAATGCAACTCCTGTGGGTAAAATCTTCTTCCTGTAGGGGAAACTCAATTTATTTTGGAAAATGGCAACTTCTGGTGTGGAATACAATTTCCTGTATGGGCAACACTCCTTCCTGTGGCGAAAACAGGCCTTCCTGTGATGGGTCCCTTCTTCCTATGGGGAAACTGGCCTTCCTGTAAAGCAATTGAAACTTTATGTGGGGGTCCCATCTTCCTGTGGGTGAAATAGGCCTTCCTTTGGGGGAACACATCTTCCTGTGGGGAAACCAACCTTGTTGTGGGAGAATCACACCTTCCTGTGGGAGAATCCTTCTTCCTGTGGGTGATCTCTTCTTCCTCTAGGGGAAACTCAGTTTTCTTTTGGCGAAGTGTAACTTCCTGTGGAAGATACACTCTGTCCTGTTGTCACCATGCTTCCTGTAGGGGAAACACACTTTTCTGTTTGGGGAGGAATGCAATTTCCCATGGAGGAACCCCATTTTCCTTTGAGGAAAACTCATCTTCCTGAAGGGGAACCCTTCTTTTTCTGGCAGAAATGCAACTTCCTGTTCGGAACCCATCTTCCAGGAGGGGCAACACTCCTTTCTGTAGTGAAAACAGGCCTAACTGCTAAGGACCCCTTTTTCCTATGGAGGAAACAGGTCTTGCTGTGGGGGAACACTTCTTCCTATGGGTAGGGTAACTCTCCTTCCTTTGGTGTATAATGCATCTTCCTGTGGGGGATACACTCTTTCCTGTGGTCACCATGCTTCTTGTAGGGAAAACACACTTTCCTGTTGTAGCAGGAACACAGCTTCCTGTGGGGGAATCCATCTTACTGAGGTTGAATTACACCTTTTTGTATGAGAACCCTTCTTCATGTTGGGGAAATGCAACTTCCTGTGCGGAACTCATCTTCCTGTAGGCCTTCCTGTGAAGGAACCCTTCTTCTTGTGGGAGAAACCAACCTTCCTGTGGGGGAAGTGCAACTTCCTGTGGTGAACCCATAATCCTTTTGTGTAAAATCACCTGCTTGTACGGAATTCCACGTTTTTTTTATAAGGGAAATGCAACCTTCTGTGCGGACCCCACTTATTCATATAGAAAAAACAGACCTTCCTGTGATGGAACCCTTCTTCCTGTGGGGGAAACTGGCCTTCCTGTGGAAAAACTGCAACTTACTGTGGGAGTCCCATCTTCTTGTGGGGGAAACAGTTCTTCCCGTGGGGGGAACAGCTCTTTCTGAGGGGGAATCACAATATCCTTTAAAGGAACACTCAGGGAACTCTTCCTGTGGGAGAAATCAACCTTCCTGTAAGAGAATAACACATTTCTGTGGAGTAATTTTTCTGCCTGTGCGGGAATCTCATCATCCTTTGGGGAAAATGCAACTTCCTGTGAAGAACACATCTTCCTTTTGTGTAAACTCATCTTCCTGTAGGGAAACCATTATTTTTGGAGGGGAAATTCAATTTTTCTGTGGAACCCATCTTTCTTTAGGGGCAACACTCCTTCCTGTTGTGAAAACAGGCCTTCCTATGAAGGAACCCTTCTTCCAGTGCAGGAAACTATCCTTTGGGGGAATTGCAACTTCCTGTGGGTGACCCATCTTCCTGTGGGGGAAACAGGCCTTCCTGTGGGGGAACACTTCTTCCTTTGGAGGAATCACACCATCCTGTGAGAAAACTTTTCTTCCAGTTGGGGAAACCAACATTCCTCTGGGAGAATCACACCCTTCTGTGGGGTCATCCTTCCTGTGTGTGGAATCTCACCATCCTTTGCAGGAAATTCAACATCCTGTGGTGAACACACTTTCCTTTTGTGTAAACTCACCTACTTGTGGCTAAACCCCTCATTTTTGTATGGGAAATGCAACTGCCTGTGCTGAGCCATCTTTCTATAGGTGCAACAATCCTTCCTGTGGTGGAAACAGGCCTTCCAATGAAGGAAGCCTTCCTCCTGTGGGGGAAACAGGCCTTCCTATGTGGGAAAGGCAAGATCCTCTGGGGAATTCATCTTCCTATGGGGGAAGCAGACCTTCATTCAGGGAACACTTCTTCCCGTGAAAGAATTCTTCTTTCTGCAACTCTCCTTCCTGTGGGGTATAATGCAACTTTCTGTGAGGGATACACTCTTTCTTGTGGTCACCATGCTTCCTGTAGGGGAAATACACTTTCCTGTTGGTGGAGGAATGCAACTTCTTTTGGGAGAACCCTTCTTCCTGTGGGAGAATTACACCTTCCTGTGAGGGAACCCCTCTCAATTTCCTGTACTGGAAGCATTCTTCATGTAAGGGAGATGCAACTTCCTATGTGGAACCCATCTTCCTGTAGGGGCAACACCACTTCCTGTGGTGAAAACAGGCTTTCCTGTGAAGGAAGCCTTCTTCCTGTGGGGGAAAACAACCTTCCTGTGGGGTAATCATACTTTCCTGTGAGGGAACCCTTCTTCCTGTGGGGGAAACCAACCTTCCTGTGGGAGAATCACACGTTCCTGTGGGGTAATCCTTCTTCCTGTGGGGGGAATCTCACCATCCTTTGGGGAAAATGCAACTTCCTGTGAAGAACGCATCTTCCTTTTGTGTAAACTCATCTTTCTGTAGGGGAACCATTCTTTTTTGTAGGGGAAATGCAATTTCCTCTGCAGATCCCATCTGCCTGTAGAGGCAACATTCCTTCCTAAGGTAAAGACAGGCCTTCCTATGGGGAAATGCAACTTCCTATGAAGGAAGCCTTCTTCCTGTGAGGGAAATAGGCCTTCCTGTATAAGAACACTTCTTCCTGTGGGAGAACTCTTCTTCCTGTAACACTCCTTCCTGTAGGGTATAATGCAACTTCCTGTGAGAGATACACTCTTTCCTGTGGTCACCATGCTTCCTGTAGGGAAAATACACTTTCCTGTTGGGGGAGGAATGAAACTTCTTTGGGGGAACACTTCTTTCTATGAGGGAATTACTATTACATGTGAGGGAATTCTTCTTCATGTGTGGAACCCATCTTTCAGGTGGGAAACACTTTTTCCTGTTGTGAAAACAGGTCTTCCTGTGAATAAACCCTTTTTCCTGTGCAGGAAACTGGCCTTCCTTTGGTGGATTTGCAACTTCCTGAGGGTGATCCATCATCCTGTAGGGGAAACAGGTCTTTCTGTGGGGAAACACTTTTTCCTGTTGGGCAAACTGGCCTTCTTGTGGGGGAATTCCAACTTCATGAGAGTGATTCATCTTCCTGTAGTAGAAACAGACCTTTCTGTATAGGAACGCTTCTTAGTGGGGGAACTCTTCTTCCTGTACCTCTCCTTCCTGAGGGGTATAATGCAACTTCCTGTGAGGGATACCCTCTTTCCTGTAGTCACTATGCTTCTTGTAGAGGAAATATGCTTTCTTGTTGGGGAAGGAATTCAACTTCCTGCAGGGTAACCCTTCTTCCTGTGGGGGAATCACACCTTCCTGTAAGAGAACCCTACTTACTATAGGGGAAACCAATTTTCCTGTGGGAGAATCACACTTTCATGTGGGAGAATCCTTTCTGTAGGGGAAATTTAGTTTCCTTTTGGGGAAATGCAACTTCCTGAGGGGGAAACATACTGTCCTGTGCTCACCGTGCTTCCTTTAGGGAAACACACTTTCCTGTTGGGGAAGGAATACAATTTTCCCTGGGGGAACCCTTATTCCTGTGGGGAAACATACCTTCCTGAACAGGAACCCTTCTTTTTTGTAGGGGAATTACAAGTTCCTGTGCGGAACCCATTTTCCCATAGGGGCAACACTCCTTCCTGTAGTGAAAAAGGGCCTATCTTTGAAGAACCCCTTCGTCCTGTGCGGGAAACAGACCCTCCTGTGGGGGAACACTTCTACCTGTGGGAGAGGTCTTCTTCCTGTATGATGACTCTCCTTCCTGAGGGGTATAATGCAACTTCTTGCGGCAGATACACTCTTTCTTGTGGTCACCATGCTTGCTTTAGGGGAAACAATTTTTCCTGTTGGGGAGGAACACAACTTCTTTTGGGGATAGCCTTCTTCTTGTGCGGGAACTCACATTCCTGTACCGGAACCCTTCTTCTTGTAGAAGAAATGCAACTTCCTATGTGGAACCCATTTCCTGTAGGAGCAACATACCTTCCTGTGGTGAAAACTGGCCTTCCTGTGAGGGCAGACCAATCTTTCTGTAGGAAAATCAAACCCTCCTGTGAGGGAACACTTCTTCCTGTGGGGGAAACCATCCATCCTGTGGGAGAATCACACCTTCCTGTGGTGTAACCATTCTTCCTGTAAGGGGAATCTCACCATCCTGTGGTGGAAATGTAACTCCCTGTAGAGAACTCATCTACCTTTGGGAAAAACAGGGTTTACTGTGGGGGATCACTTATTCCTGTGGGAGAACTCTTCTTATTGTATAATGCAATCTCCTGTGAGGGATACACTCTTTTCTGTGGTCACCATGCTTCCTATAGGGAAAATATACTTTCCTATTGGGGGAGGAATGCAAGTTCTTTTGGAGAAACCCTTCTTCCTGTAGGGGAAACCAACCTTCCTGTGGGAGAATCCACTTCCTGTGGGAGAATGCTTCTTCCTGTGGGAAATCTCTTGTTCCTGTAGGCAATACTCAGTTTCCTTTTGGGGAAATGCAACTTTCTATGAGGGGGGAACACTCTGTCCTCTGGTCTTCATGGGGGAAAAAAACTTTCCTGTTGTGGAAGGAATGCAATTTCCTGTGCGGGAACCTTTCTTCCTGGGGGGAAACTCACCTTCCTGAAGGGAAACCCATATATTTGTAGGGGAAATGTAACTTCCTGTGTAAAACCCATCTCCCATTGGGACAACACATTTTTTGTGTACTGAAAACAGGCCTACCTGTGAAGGACTCCTTCTTCTTGTGGGGGTAACAGGCCTTCCTGGGGAAGAACACTTCTTCCTGTGCGAGAACTCTCCTTCCTGTGGCATATAATGCATCTTCCTGAGGATGGGGAGAACACTCTTTCCTGTGACACCATGCTTCCTGTAGGGGAAACATACTTTCCTGATGGAGGAGGAATGCAATCTCCTGTGGAGGAACTCTTCTTCCTGTGGGGGAATCACACCTTCCTGTGAGGGCACTGTTCTTCATGTAGGGGAAATGCAACTTCCTGTGCAGAATCCCTATTCCTGTAGGGGCAACACTCCTTCCTGTTGTGAAAACAGGCCTTCCTGTTAAGGCACCCTTCTTCCTGTGCAGGAAACTGGCCTTCCTTTAGTGGAATTGCAACTTCCTGTGGGTTATCATCTTCCTGTGGGGAAAACAGGCCTTCCTGTGAGGGAACATTTCTTTGTTTGGATGAAACTGGGCTTCATGTGGAGAAGTATAACCTCCTGTGGGTGACCCATCTTCCTGTGGGAAAATCAGGCCTTCCTGTGGGGGGAACGCTTCTTCCTGTTTGGGAATCACACATTCCTATGAGGCAACCCTTCCTCCTGTAGGGGAAACCAACCTTCCTGTGGAAGAATCCTTCTTCCTGAGGGTGAAATCTTCTTCCTATAGAGGAAACTCAGTTTCCTTTGGGGGTAGTGCAACTTCCTGTGGGCGAAACAGTCTGTCCTGTGGTCACCATCAATTCTGTAGGATAAACACGCTTTCCTCTTGGTCAGAAATTCAACTTCCTGTGGGGAAAACACACATTCTTGTGAGTGAACTCTTCTTGTAGGAGTAACCTAACTTCCTGTGGGAGAATCAAACCTTCCTATGGGAGAATCCTTCTTCCTGTCTGAGAAACTCAATTTCCTTTTGAAGAAATGCAACTTCCTGTGTGGAACCCATCTTCCTGAAGGGGCAAGTCTCCTTTCCATGCTGAAAACAGTTCTTCCTGTGATGAAACCCTTCTTTCTGTGGGGGAAACGGCCTTCCTATCAGGAAGTGTAACTTCCTGTGGTTGTCCCTTCTTCCTGTGCAAAAAACAGGACTTTCTGTGGGGAAATACTTCTTCCTGAGGGAGAAACCAACATTCCTGGAAATAATCATACCATCCTGTTGGGTAATCCTTCTTCCTATGGTGGGAATCTCACCATTTTTGGGGGGAACAGCAACTTTCTGTGAGGGACACATCTTTCTTTAGTATAAACTCACCTTCCTGTAGAAAAACCAGTCTTTTTTGTAGGGGAAATGCAATTTCCTCTGTGGATGCCATCTGCCTATATGGGCAACAGTACTTCCTGTGGTGAAAACAGGCCTTCCTGTGAAGGAATACTTCTTCATGTGAGGGAAACAGGCCTTCTCTTGAGGTAATTGCAAGTTCCTCTGGGAAACTCAACTTACTATAGGGGAAACAGACCTTCCTGTGGTGGAACACTTCTTCCTGTGGTAGAATTCTTCTTCTTGTAACTCTCCTTGCTGTGGGGTATAATGCAACTTCCTGCAAAGATACAGTCTTTCCTGTAGTCATTATGCTTCCTGTAGGGAAAATACACTTTTCTGTCGGGGAAGAAACTTAACTTCCTTTGGGGGAATCCTTTTTTCTGTGGGTAATCACACCTTCCTGTGAGGGAACCCTTCTTCCTGTGGGGGAATCCAACCTTCTTGTGGGAAAATCACACCTTACTGTGGGAGAATCCTTCTTCTGTGTGTGAACTTTTTTCCTTTTAGAGAACTCACTTTTCTGTTTGGGAAATGCAATGGCTAAGGGGTAACACAACACTGTGTCCTGTGATCTCCATGCTTCCAGTAATGAAAACACTTTCCTATTGGGGGAGGAATGCAAATTTTGTGGTGAAACCATTTTATCTGTGAGGGAAACTCACCTTCCTGTAGTGTCCCTTCTTTTTTGTAGGGGAAATGCAACTTGCTGTGTGGAACCCATCTTACTGTAGGGGCAACACTCCTTCCTGTGGTGAAAACCGGCCTTCCTGTGAAGGAAGCCTTCTTCCTGTGGGGGAAACTGGCCTTCCTGTGGGGGAATTGCAACTTTCTGTTGGTAACCCATCTTCTTATGGAGGAAACAGGACTTCCAGTAGGGGAACACTTCTTTCTGTAGGAGAATCACATCTTTCTGTGAGGGAACCCTTTTTCCTGTGGGAGAATCACATCTTTCTGTGAGGTAATCCTTCTTTCTGTGGGGGGAATCTCACAATTTTTTTGAGAAATAAAACTTGCTGTGGAGAAAACATCTTCCTGTGAGGGAAACTGGCCTTTTTTTGGTTGAATACTTCTTGCTGTGGGAGAACTCTTCTTCCTGTACAGTAATTCTCCTTTTTGTGGGATATAATGTAACTTCCTGTAAGGGATACATTCTTTCCTGTTGTCACCATGCTTCCTGTAATGAAAACACACTTTTCTGTTGATGAGGAACTCAACTTTCTATGGGGAAATCACATATTCCTGTGAGGGAACCCTTCTTCCTGTGTGGGAAACTGGACTTCCTGTGGGGAAATTGCAAGTTTCTCTGGGGAACTCATCTTCCTATGGGAGAAAAAGGCATTCCTCTGAGGGAACACTTCTTCCTGTAGAAGTACTCTTCTTCCTGTAGAGTAATTCTCCTTCCTGTTGGGTACAATGCAACTTCCTATGGGGATGCACTCATTCCTGTAGTCACCATGCCTCCTGTAGTGGAAAACACCCTTTCCTACTTGGGAGGAACATAACATCCTGGGAAAATCACACCTTTCTGTGAGGGAACCCTTATTCCTGTGGGGGAAACCAAACTTCCTGTGGGAGAATCAGACCTTCCTATTAGAGAATCCTTATTCCTGTGGGTGAGCTCTTCTTTCTGCAGGGTAACTCTCCTTCTGGTGTGATATAATGTAACTTCCTGTGGGGGATACACTCTATCCTTGTGGCCACCATGCTTCCTGTAGGGGAAACACAATTTCCTGTTGGGGGAGGAATGCAACTTCACTT
This sequence comes from Antrozous pallidus, assembly GCA_027563665.1. NCBI lineage: Eukaryota > Metazoa > Chordata > Mammalia > Chiroptera > Vespertilionidae > Antrozous > Antrozous pallidus. Next base: position 557,571 of record JAOAOB010000026.1, on the reverse strand, counting down.
GGGGAACCCCTTCTTTCTTTGGGGGAATCACACATTCCTTGATGGAACCCTTCTTTCTGTGGGTGAAAGCAACCTTCCTGTGGGAGAATCACATATTTCTGTGGGAGAATCCTTCTTCCTGTTGGGGAACTCTTCTTCCTCTAGGAAAAACTCACTTTTCTTTTGGGGAAATGCAACTTCCTGTGGGGAGTACACTCTGTTCTGTGGTCACAATGGTTTCTGTAGGGGAAACACACATTATTGTTCAGGGAGGAATGCAATTTCCGGTGGAAGAATCCTTCTACCTGTTGGGGAAACTCACCATTCTGTAAGGGAACCCTTCTTTTTGTATGGGAAATGCAACTTCCTGTGAGGACTCATCTTCTTGTATGGCAAAACTTCTTCCTGTGGTGAAAACAGGCCTTTCTATGAAGAAACCCTTTTCCTGTGTGGGAAACAGGCCATCCTGTGAGGGTATTGCAACTTCCACTCTGATACTCATTTTCCAATTTGGGAAAAAGGTCTTCATGTGCAGAAACACTTATTCCTGTGAGAGAATACTTCTTCATGTAACTCTCATTTCTGTGGGGTATGATGCAACTTCCTGTGAGGAATACACTCTTTCCTGTGGTCATCATGCTTCCTGGAGGGGAAAAACACTTTCCTGTTAGGGGAGTAACACAACTTCCTTTGAGGGAACCCTTCTTCCCGTGGGGGAATCACAACTTCCTGTGTGGGAACCATTCTTCCTGTGGGGGAAACCAAACTTCCTTTGGGAAAATCACTAGTTCCCATGGGAGAATCCTTCTTTCTGTGGGTGAACTCTTCTTCCTGTCAGGGAAACTCAGTTTCCTTTTGCAGAATTGCAACTTCATGTGGGGGATACATTCTTTTCTGTGGTCACCATGCTTGATGTAAGGGAAACACATGTTATTGTTGAGGGAGGAATGCAATTTCCTGGGGGTGAATCCTTCTACCTGTGGGAGAAACTCAACTTCCTGTAAGGGAACCCTTCTTTTTTTGTATGGGAAATGTAACTTCCTGTGCAGAACCGATCTTCCCGTAGATGCAACACTCCTTCCTGTGGTGAAACAGGCCTATCTGTGAAGTACTCCATCTTCTTGTAGTGGAAACTCAATATCCTTTGGGGAAAATGAAATTTCCTCTGAAAAACTCTTTTCTTTGGTCACCATGCTTCCTGTAAGGGAAACACGCTTTCCTGGTGGGGAGGAATGCAATTTTCTGTAGGGGAACCATTCTTCCTATGGGAAAAACTCACCTTCTTGTGGGAAAATCACACCTACCTATGGAATAATCCTCCTTCCTGTTGGGGTAATTTCACCATTCTTGGTTGGAAATACAACTTCCTGTGGTGAACGTTTCTACCTTTTGTGTAAACTCACCTTCCTGCACGGGAACTCTTCTTTTTTGTAGGGGAAATGCAACTTCCTGTGCAGAACCCATCTTCCTGTAGGGGCAACACTCCTTCCTGTGATGAAAACAGGCCAACCTGTGAAAGAACCCTGCTTCCTGTGGGGTAAGCCATCTCTCTGTGGGAAAAACAGGCCTTCCTTGAGGACACACCTCTTTCTGAGGGAGAACTCTTCTTCCTGTAGGATAACTCTCCTTCCTGTGGCATATAATGGAAGTTCCTGTGGGGGATACACACTTTCCTGTGGTCACCATTCTTCCCATAGAAGAAACACACTTTACTTTTTGGAGAGGAACACAACTTCCTGTGGGGGAATCACACCTTCCTGTGAGGGAACCCTTCTTCCTGTGGCGGAAACCAACCTTCCTGTAGGAGAATCACACCTTCCTGTGGGAGAATCCTTCTTCCTGTGGGTGAACTCTTCTTCCTGTAGGGGAAACTAAATTTCCTTTTGGGGAAACGCAACTTCCTGTGGGGAAAACACTCTGTCCTTTAGTCACCATGCTTCCTGTAGGGGAAACACACTTTCCTGTTGGGGGAGGAATGCAATTTCGTGTGGGGGATCCCTTCTTCCTTTGGGGGAAACTCACCTTCCTGTAGGGGATATGCAGAACCCATCTTCCTGTAGGTGCAACACTCCTTCCTGTGGTTAAAACAGGCCTATCTGTGAAGTACTGCTTCTTCCTGTGGGGAACACTTCTTCCTGTGGGAGAACTCTTCTTCCTGTAGGGTAACTCTATTTTCTGTAACGTATCATGCAACTTTCTTTGGGGGAACACTGTTTCCTGTGTTCACCATGCGTCCCATTGGAGAAACACACTTTTCTTTTGGGGAGGCACGCAACTTCCTGTGGGGGAGTCACACCTTCCTGTGGGAGAATCTCACCATTCTGTGGGGGAAATTCAACTTCCTGTGGAGAATGCATCTTCCTTTCGTGTAAACTCATCTTCTTTCCTGTAGGAGAAATGCAAGTTCTTGTGCAGATCCCATATTTCTGTAGTAGGAACACTCCTTTCTGTGGAGAAAACAGGCCTTCCTGTAAAGGAAGCCTTCTTCCTGCTGGTGAAACAGGCCTTCCTGTGGGGGAATTGCAACTTCCTGTGGGAGACTTATCTTCCTGTGATGCAAACCGGCTTCCTGTTGGGGAACACTTCTTCCTGAGTGAGAACTCTTCTTCCTGTAGGGTAACTCTCCTTCCTGTGGGGTATAATGCAACTTCCTTAGGGGGATACACTCTTTCCTGTGGTCACCATGCTTCCTGTAGTGGAAGCACACTTTCCTTTTGGTGTAGGAACACAACTTTTTGTGGGGGAACTCTTCTTCTTATGGGAGAATCACACCTTCCTGTAGGAGAACCCTTTTTCTTATGGGGTAAATGCATCTTTCTATGTGGAAACCCTTCTTCCTATGGGAGAAATGCACCTTCCTTTGGGAAATATGCACCTTCCTGTGGTGAAATCCACCTTCTTGTTTGGAACGCACCTTCCTATGGGGGAACCCTTCTTCCTGTGGGGTAAATGCACGGTCCTATGGGGGAACATATCTTCCTGTGTGGGAAACACAGCTTGCTGTGGAAATAAGGCTGAGGGAAAACCTTTTTTTCAGTGGGCTCAGACACCAAGCCCCAGGGTTTGTTTTGAATTAGGAAAATCGATTCATGATTTGATCAAGAATTTTCAAGCAGAGTGATTTTCTGTTTTTAGAAAGGGATAATTTTGAACTTTGGCAGTTTGTAGTTGCTTATCTATTTGAAATTGATGAAGAGAAAGTGTGGGTGTATGATTACAGAATTTGCATGTGAACCAGTGAACACAGAATTGTGTAGTCTAAAAGGTCCTCGAATACCTGCATCCTGCAGATATGATGCAAGGGTTTCAAGTGCTGCAGGTTTCTTAGTAACCAAGGCAACCTGGGCTTTCTGCTCAGGTGGCCACCAGCAACATGGAGCTGTGGAGGACCCAAAATATGACTAGTCACGGATGGGCATTAGCTGAAATTTTATTTCCTTTCCACTGATTAAATTTATTTTTTAATTTTTGAATATATTTTCTTGATTTTTTACAGAGAGGAAGGGAGAGGAATAGAGAATTAGAAACATCGATGAGAGAGAAACATCAATCAACTGTCTCCTGCACACCCCCTACTGGGGATATGCTCACAACCAAGAGACATGCCCTTTACCAGAATCTAATCTGGGACCTTTCAGTCTGCAGGCTGATGTTCTATCCACTGAGCCAAACTGGTTTCAGGCCATTGATTAAATTTAAATGTCTGTCCATGATAGAGACAAACACTAGTGTGAGAGAAACACATCGATTGGGTACCTTCTGCACGGTCCTTAAGCAGGGACTGGGATGGGCAACCGGTTTGGCTCAGTGGATAGAGCATAAGCCTGGGGCTGCAGTGATTTTGAGAGACAGTGGAAGAGAGACACATAGACAGGAAAATTGATGTGAAAAAAATACATTGATTGATTGCCTCCTGCATGTGCCCTGACCAACTGGAGCTGGGAATGGAGATTCCAACAGAAGTACATGCCCTTGACAGGAATCGAACCTGTGAGCCTTTAGTCCACTGGCTGATGCTCTATCTGGCTAGAGAATTTTTGGAAGATGGGATGATTTGATAGGAGGGCCCAGTCATGTACCTCTCAGCACCCAATTCTTCAATTCACTGTGAACGAGGAAAAGAGAAAGAGAGCGAGAGGCCAGTTCTAATTCCCTTTTGAGACAGACTCAGCTGGAACTGCCCTACTTGTTGGCACTCCCTCGGTGTTAAAAAGGAGCATTTGTTTTTATGTCATTGGCACACTTGCATTCCCTTCATTGAAGTTTTGTCATCTTTAGATTTCAAGCTCCCAGTGTCTAAAACAGTTCTCATTGGGCCTATGTGATACTTTCAACAATAAAGATTTTAAAAACTAAAAAACAAAATAGCTGAAACCAGTTTGGCTCAGTGGATAGGCCTGCAGACTGAAAAGTTCCATGTTTGATTCCAATCAAGGACATGAACCTTGGTTGCGGGTACATTCCAAGCAGGGAGTGTGCAAGAGGTAGCTGATCAATGTTTCTCTCTCATTCATGTTTCTGACTTTCTATCCCTCTCCCTTCCTCTCTCCTTAAAAAATCAATAAAATATATTAAAAACAAAATAAATGTATACATTGGACAAAATAAATTATAATCTTGATTAAAGTACAAAAAAAGTCTGGGGAAAAATGTTCTCAGGTGAGTCTGAACAAGCAAACAAAAGAATATATTGTGATGTTAAAGTGATTTGCATTTGCTGAAACTGGTTTGTATCAGTGGATAGAGCATCAGCCTGCAGACTGTAAGGTCCCAGGTTCAATTCTGGTCAAAGGCATGTACTCAGTGAGGGGGGCGTGCAGGAAGCAGCTGATAGATGTTCTCTCTCATCAGTGTTTCTAATGTTCTATCCCTCTCCCTTCCTCTCTGTAAAAAAAATCAATAAAATATATTTTTAAAAAAACAAAAGTGATTTGCATTTTATACAGATATTTAGCAGTTTGTCAACTTTTGGCCCACACTGTTTATCAATAGTGATTCCATTCATGTACTAATGATGGAGAAGTCAGTAATGATAGATTGGAAGGTCAGATTTCTCATTTTAATTTATTGCCTCTAGCCATGAACTAATTAATTTTGCTGTGTTGCATAACCAGGAGAATTAATAACCCAAGTCCTATTTCCCACTGTTTTTGGCTTTTATAGAACATAGATGATGTTAATTGCACTTAATGAGTTGAACAACATATATGAAAGATAATCCTCAATTCCAAGACTCTAATGTGTGAGTTGCTAACTGTTTTTGGACCAAATAAGAATAATTTGATTCTAAAACTTTCTTTGTGTGTGTGAACAGCTTGGAATAAGAACTGTTTATATATTAATCACTTCCTGAATTATTATGGGTTTTAATGCCTCCCTTTTCAAGCAGTTTGGGGCTTATCGTGTGACATTTGCTCATATTTGGACATTTTAAGGTAGTTAGCAATTTCCCCATAAAGCTGTTGCATCCCTGGTAAATGTACAGTCCAGTCCTGAATACAGTCATTTGCTTTCTGCTGCAGGTTTCCATAAGGAGCATCGTCCCATTCCATCTTTGCGGCAGTTTTTCTCATAATCAAGTGATTTCAGTTTTATAAGCAACATCTGTGGTCCCTTGTGTCTGCTTTTCTCTGGTGCCTTTTGATTCTTGCTCTAGAAGTTGTAGACAAATGTTTAAATATCATTGTTTTTTCCCAGAGGTAGCTTTTTTTTGGTAAAAAAATCACCCTGGTTGTTTCTTTTATATAATATATTCTCTTTTTTTAAAAGAAGATGTTAATTAAGATTTTAAAATTTTGATTTTTAGAGAGAGAGAGAAATATCCATGAAATGAAAACACTGATCAGCTGCCTCCTGCACACCACCTACAGGGGGTCAAGCCACAACCTGGGCATGTGCCATGACTGGAATCGAACCTGGAAGCATTCTGTTCACAGGCCGACACTCTATTCACTGAGCCAAACCAGCTAAGGGACAACCAAAGACATTTCAGAAGGAAGAAGATAAAGTACGCTGAAGACACGCTGGTTGGCTACTCAGTGTGCACAGTGACTGAAAAGTAAAAGCACGTGTGATAGAAAGGGTTATCATGCAACATAAGCCTGGCTTCTTCAGAAATCGGTGCGCATGAACAGAAGCCGTGGGGAATGGAAATGTGTGGCACAGGAATGGAAAGCTGAGGAGTGCTGCTGTCTTTCATTTGCTGTGTTTTAGGGGAGGCTTAGAGGGGAGCAAAGATTCACTGGGCCTAACCAGTGTGTCTCAGTGGTTGAGCATTGACCTATGACCAAGGAGGTCATGGTTTGAGCCCTGGTCAGGACAATGCCCTGGTTGTGGGCTAGATCCCCAGTCGGGGGCGTGCAGTAGGCAGTCGGTCCATGATTCTCTCTCATCATTGATGTTTTTATGTCTTTCCCTTTCCCTTCCCCTCTGTGAAATCAATAAAAACATTTTTTAAATGAAGATTGGGATGCGGTTTCTGTGTTTTTCCAGGCATGTAATGTGTGCAAGACAGATATGTACACACAGGCATACCTATCAGCACGGCTGTCATCGCCACCAGAGCCATATCTGATGTTTCTCTAATGCGTGCTTTTCTAACTTTCTAGGTGTGTGGTACACATTACTGGTGGCCTGTGGCTCAGTCTTGGAGGCATTTCAGAGCGACAGTCACTTATCATAAATGATAACCTTGTCTGAGCTAAAAGTAATTTGACCTACTTTGAGAATTTTAGCATTCAGACTTTCTACAAATAGCATAATAATTTGACAGGCCATTTAAAATATGTGTTTTTATTGGTCCCAGAGAGAAGAAGGGAGGGGAGAGAAGGGAAACATCCTATATAATAAAAGGATAATATGCCAGTAGACAGACAGCAGAACAACCAATCAAAGCGTAATATGCTAATGGCATGCTAAGGTTGCTCAACAGCTCACTGTGATGTGCACTGACCACCAGGGGCAGATGCTTCAACTGGTTGGTTAGCTTGCTACTGGGGTCTGGCCAGGACTGAGCAAGATGGGCCAGACACACCCTGAAGTCCTCCCATGGTCCCTCCCTACCCGATTGTGTACCAGTGGGGTCCCTCAGCTTGGCCTCCTTGGGGGATGTTGGAGATCTGGTTTCAGCCCTATCCTGAAGGGCTGGGAGGGCGCCAGAGGCAGGGATCATAGCTGGTGAGCACTGCTGAGGCAGTGTGAGCCTCTCCGGATGGGGAATGATTGGGTGTGAGCCTGCAGCAGGCACAGAGGGGCCTGGGTGAGTGGGATTGACAGGTAGGAGCTGCACAGGCAGTGTTGTACTGCAGGTTTTGGCCTGATCCCTGCTGGCCACCCAGAGGGACCCTACCCAGAGGGACCCCCCTGTGCACAAATTCATGCACTGGGCCTTTAGTCAATGATGAGAACCATGGATCAGCTGCCTCCTGCATGCCCCCTACTGGGGATCAAGCCCACAACCCGGGCCTGTGCCCTGACCAGTAATTGAACCATGACCTCCTGGTTCATAGGCCGACACTCAAGCACTGAGCCACACTGGCTGGGCTGATTGGCCATTTTCCTTTCTCCTTTTCACTTGGCTAATACAACTACCAAGTCTGTGCTCTTGTGTTTTTGTTGTTGTTGTTGTTGTTTGTTTGTTTGTTTTTCTTTTTAAAAATACATTTTTTTTATTGATTTCAGAGAGGAAGGGAAAAGGAAAGAAACATCAACGATGAGAGAGAGTCATTGATCGGCTGCCTCCTGCAGGGGTCGAGCTCGAAACCCGGGCATATGGCCTCGACTGGAATTGAACCTGGGACCCCTCCATCTGCAGGCCAATGCTCTATCCACTGAGCCAGACGAGCTAGAGCAGTGGTCAGCAGAGCCAAATATCAACAGTACAGTGACCAAAATTTCTTTTGAGAGCCAAATTTTTAAAACTTAAACTTCTTCTAACACCACTTCTTCAAAATAGACTCCCTCAGGCCATGGTATTTTATGGAAGAGCCACACTCAAGGCCAGAGAGCTGCATGTGGCTCGTGAGCTGCAGTTTGCCAACCGATGAGCTAGGGCTTAAATGCAGTCTTGATGAATTTCTGTAATGTGAACAAGCACATGGCACCAGCTCTCAAGTTAGGAAGCATGGCCTGGCCAGCACCCCTCCACCCACTGCCTTCTGCGAAGGGTCCCTCCACCCCCTGCCGGCCTTAGAGGTCAGGGTCTCCTGTTTCTGAGTCCGTGGCGGTAGACTTATGCCGCGTGTTGGTTGTGCTGTCGGGCCAGCGTTCCCCTGTGTGGATGTACCGCCGTCTGTCTGTCCCTTTGCCGCTGCTGGGCATGCGGGCGTTTCCTGTCGGGAGCTGGGTGCACACGCAGAGACCCGGACTCTGTGTCTGTGTTCACGGGGCATTTGCCCCCGAGGAAAGAGCCGGACCGTCGGATGCATGTGCGCTCGACTCCAGGAGATGCTGGGAGGACACTGGGGGTGTTTTCTGGGTCTTTGGATTTCAGTAACCCTGCCGGAAACGTGGGCACACAGGTGTTGGCGTGAACACGGGTGATGGCGTGAACACGTGTTTTCCTTCCTCCTGGGTGAATCCCTGGGAGGCAGTTGGGTCAGGGGGTGGATATCTGTCTAACTTACAGGGAAGGCGTAAATGTCATCGCTCATCTCTCCCTTCCAGAGTGTGTTTACCGCCGCTGATCGCGCGGCAGAAGGCGCCCGCAGAGGGGGGTGTGGAGGGCTGAGAGACGCGTGGGGTGCGCATTCAGACTCGGAGGGGCTGGGAGGAGGTGGTCCCTATTGCTTTTTCAGGATCGCAAACTGAACTTATGTCCCTGGACTGGCCCTGTCAGTGCCGGCCGGGCAGGGACCAGAGCCGGCCCTGCGCCCACGGGCACAGACTGGGCCGCCCGCAGAAGGGCTTCCGGGGGGCCGAGAGGTGTGCGGCGTGTGACCTGAGGCCGGTGGCAGCCTCCTTCCGCCAGCGTCTCTCTTTCCCCTCCAGTGCGGCATCGTCCTGGGCGCCCTGCTCCTGGCGTTCTACGCCTGGATGACGCACCAGTCCTGCATGTTCCTGGTGAAAGCCGCCAGCCTGAGCAAGCAGAGGACCTACGCGGGCCTGGGTGAGTTGCAGCGCCCCCTTCAGGACACGGGGCTCCGGCGGGCGGGCCTTATGCCTTCATTTAGTCACTTTTCTTCCACTTCCGTTTCGTTAATCCTCACCTAAGGATATTCTTCCATTGGTATTTAGAGAGAGCGGAAGTTGTGCTAATGTTTAACACAGAGGTGATGAAGTGATAGATTGGGTTACGTTTGGATTAGATGAAAAAGAAAGCCACCAGCATCAATTTGAAGGAGAAAACTGAGGAATGGGGAGAAAGATCAGAGGCGAATGTGGCCCACAGATTTGTAAGGTGTTTTGTATTTATAAATCTCTCCATGTCTCCCCAGGCAGACGTTCCGGTTTCTATGCTTGGATGCTGGGGGGCCCACCAATATGAAGAGGTGCACATGAAGTCACCATGAAGGTAAACGCCCCACTGGCCTCTGGATCTGTCTTTTTACCCAAAATCTGCTTGTGAAACGGAACTGTGTTTTGCCAAAATGGAATACCTTCTGTTTACAGTGATTTGGTGAAGGAAATGGTGGGGGGAAAGATGCAGGTATTTCTCTTCATTGAACTTGAAGGGGGTGTAGATAGAGCTGGATCACCATTCTGTGAGCTGAACTGGAGTTTTACTGCCTTGCAAGAATTTTGTGCCCTAACCAATATTGCTCAGTGAATAGAGCCCCGTTGATCTGTGGACTGAAGGGTTCCAGGTTCGATTCTGGTCAAGGTCATGTACCTTGGTTGTGGGCTTATCCCCAGTAGGGAGTGTGCTGGAGGAAGCTGATAGATGTTTCTCTCTCTTATCCATCTCCCTTCCTCTCTTTAAAAAATCAATAAAGTATATTTTTTAAAAAAGAATTTTGGCTCTTGTCAACTTTTCTGAGTCTTCCCAGGAAAGGACAGCAGTTTCTAAAATCAATCTTTTCTCAACACTATGCATTAAAATTAAGCTGAGCCCGGCTGGTGCAGCTCAGTGGATTGAACATCGACCCATGGACCAGAAGGTCACCAAATAGGGGGTAGGCAGGAGGCGACTGATGAATGTTGCTGTCTTTCTGGCCTGGGCAGGAAGTGAGGACAGGTGAAAGAGGTGTGTACAGTTTGGGTAGGACCAAGCAGCTGAAAGGACAAAGCAGGATGGATCTATCCTCCATCTTGCAGGGCTGGTCAGCCTAATTCCCCTTCCCCCCTGATGGGAGTGGCCACAGAGGTGCCAGGAATATCCTAACTCCCCCAACCACAGCCTGAGCAGACCAATGCAGCCCAAGGACATGGCTTAGGTCCTAATAAGACATAACCAAAGTACTGGTCATTTCCTGGTTCTTGTGCTGTGAGACCCCTACTGAAAAACCCTGACCTAATAAGGCTATCTCTGTAACCCACGTCACTTCCCTGGGACCATCCAAATGACCAACCCTTTATAACCTATTGTTCTTGCTGGGCTCGCTCTCTGATCTCGCTGCTGTGCCAGATAGAGGCTGAGGGCCAAACCCAGGTTTGAATAAAGAAAAGGCTCTATGCTATTGCAGCCATTTCGGCTCCCTGGTGGTCTTTGGGGATCATGAACTCTGGGCATAACATTTGGGGGCTCATCCAGGATCCCCAAGACCACGAGGGACCCCGACTCGGAGAGCCCAATTGACCACAGTAGGTGTTTGTCTGTCTGTGTTTTCTGTTCCATGGGAGCTCACGTCTGAATTCTATAGCCCGAAATGGTCTAAGCGGATGAGCTAGCGGTCCTCAGGCAGGAGAATTTAAGGGACGCTTTGATCCTCCATCCGGAGGGGTGTAAAAGCCCTTCTTGATGGGAATGGGTTCCCCTCAAATCTCTGGGTTTAAGTGTTTGGTGCACAGCCATCATCCAGTTTTGCTTCTGCCTAGTTGGGAGGCTGTTATCTGTTTAGTCTCTGTGGCTTTCTGGGTATTTCTGTGGACCTAGACAGACTTATGGGGCAGACTCAGAAGGGGAGTTAGAGTAAGAAGATAAATAGTTCTTCCCTTCCTGTTTGGCCTTTTACTGTGCGACTGGATTACTGACCGTTTTTTCAAGGTTCCTTATAGGATTTCGTCTCTTTTAAAATAACCTTGTAGCCGAGACCGGTTTATCTCAGTGGATAGAGCGTTGGACTGTGGACTGAAGGGTCCCAGGTTCGATTCCGGCAAGGGCATGTACCGTGGCTGCGGGCACATCCCCAGTAGGGGGCGTGCAAGAGGCAGCTGATCAATGTCTCTCTCATCAATGTTTCTGACTTTCTATCCCTCTCCCTTCTGCTCTGTAAAAAAATCAATAAAATATATTTTAATAAAATAAAATAACCTTGTATATGTAACCTGTCCCTTCCTGACTAAGCACTCTCTTTTTCCCAGGTCAGCGGACTCAGGGAGCAGTTTTAACCTTTTTTTTTTCCTTTTCACAAAGTGGAGGCAGCAGCAGTAGCAACAACAGCAGTGGCAGTGTTTGCAAGCTTTTCCCCTCCCCCAGGTTGTTGGCTGTACCACCCCTCCTGCTCCTGCCCTCATTATGGGAGGCAGAAATAGCTCCTGGAGAAACCCCCTTGATTGTAGGATAGGGCATTTATATGTTTATTGTGCCCTTATCTCTTTTGTTCCACATGAATACCATTTCTGTTTTGCTGAACCATGGGTCGAGAGTCCTGTCTGGGATGTGGGAAAGATAGTTCCATTACAGAGATGATTCGAGCTTGTCAGAATGTGGGATCAGGACATTTCCTAAAGCAAGTTTTATGGACCTGTGCCACGGGGAACTTTAGAATTATTCTTAGTGGGGAGAGGAGACATCCTTAAGAGAACTAACTGTTTTGCCTGGAGTCACTGATTCAGATTATAAGGAAGAAATTAAAGGTAACCTAGAATGTAATCTTGTTATCTAAATTACTCCAGGACAAAGGTTTACTCAGATACTACTTGTACCTTATGTTCAGCAAGGTGAGGCTATAATAAGGAAAAGAGGAATGCAAGGATTTAGAAGCTCAGACATCTATTGGATACTTGAAATTAGCAAAACCCATGCTCTGATTGATTTAAAAATAGAGGGAAAACAATTTAGAGGTCTGGTGGACACTGGAGCGGATGTTAGTGTTATCAGCAAAGAATTCTGGCCTCCAAGTTAGTCCAAAGCAGACACTATGGGCTCAGTTAGGGGGGTGGGAGTTCCTCATGACACACAGTAGTAGTGCCACCTTGTTAAGGTAGCAAGATGAGGAAGGACTGAAGGGATGGTTTCAGCCTTCCATCATCTCTGGAATTTTAGTCAACCTGATAGGACCTAGGATGTCTTAGAGGGTTTACAGGGGTGTATTATTACCAGCAAAGGACAGCAGGTAATGACCCAGATGGGATATCAGACTGGTCAAGGCTCGGGAAATAATGATCAGGGAATTAAGGAGCCCATCCAAGCCAAAGGAAGCCCACGGGAAGAGGCGTATTTGGCCACATATTCCCAACTAGAAGAGGAGCTCCCTAAATGGGGCTTAAGAATTGCTCCAGAAAAGGTACAGGAAGGAACACCTTTCCAATATCTGGGAACCATAATTGCAAACCAATGCATTAGGCCTCAGAAACTGGAGATAAGATTGTCTTAAAACTTTAAATGACTTTCAGAAATTATTAAGGGACATTACCTGGCTGAGACCTTATCTAAAGATCTGGTAGAGAAATAATAATTTTATTTAATTCACTTAGAGATAACTCTGATCTTTCCTCTCCCTGAAAATTAACAGGTGAAGCTAGGAATAAGAATTGAGAAGGCAGTTTTCTCAGCCCAAGTAGCACGACTATGGCCCAAATTACCTTTATTAGGACAAATGAACCCTATTGCAAATAGTCCTTAGGGCATAGTAAAGAAGACTGGTACAGAAGGCTGAGTGAATTTATGAGGAAACCAGAACCCCAAGAATGCCTGAGAACGTCTTTCTTGCCAGGCTAGCCATAATCAGCTGTATGGTAATATTAGGTAATATTACCTGGGGCAAATAGGAAAGTATTTTGGACTTATATTTCTGACCCTTCCCAGGTAAGAACCCTTATGTGGGTTGATCCATCTAGCAGCAACAGGGGTGGGACAAGAAAGTATAATTACATAGGTGTCGCCACCCAGCTTCCCTTTTGTATTGACACAAATTCAAACCAGTACTCCTTTGTGTGCAAAATTAAAGGCTTCTCTGGCTTGCATAGACACCAAAGGAGGGTAGCAATTTAAAAGGTACATGAAAAGATTTAATCCCTTCTACTGCGTGAAAGGCCTTCTTGAATAGGCAACCAGCATTCTATGTTGGTCCTTTTGCCAAGGAGGGATCCTCTTTTCACAATCCAATTGCCCACAGCTGTTGCCTGAGTTTTCTGTACATGCTGAGGTTGAAGCCTCATGATGGCTGGTACCATAGATCTCTCTGTGGCCCGACGGTGTGAGGTGGGCCCTCCCTGGAGAGGAAACCTGAGTTCCCCAAGATATGTGATCAATTGCCAGGGCCCCAACAGCAGGCGAGGGGATCCCTAGGCAGGTACTGGGTGTGGAGGCCACATGGGCATAGTCTACTAAGGAGACAGAACTGAACCTCACATCACCCTGCTTGGCCCCTGAGGATGGCTGGTTACCCAGAGATGGGTAAGATTCCTCATGGGAGGGACAACCTAAGACAGGCACAGTCACAGAGGAGCCATCAGGAGAGAACATGGGGGCCAACAGAGGTGGGGCATAGAACCTCACCCCTACCCCAGAATTGCAGGGGCTTAAATACTCACCCCTTCTGAGGGAGGTCTCCTGCCCCATGGCTACTTCACTTCCCATGCCCAGCTCAGATCCAGACCCAGGTAACAGACAAAGACTTGGACCAGCCCAGATCAGAACCAAGGCATCAAACAGAAACTTGGATAACCACAGCTAGCACCAAGGATGCTTAGGGCCTACTCAAGAATGCAAAACAATCCTTGCCATTAATCATTATAAGGTAAACTAAGATTGTTATTAGAGTATTAAATTTGACAGTAAAATAGCAGTCAAGTTCTCAGATTAATTTAATTTAGCTAAGGTAGGAGATGTACAGCAGGAGAAGGATACCTTTTCTGCATGGGGAGAGGCATGCCCAACCAAGCATGAAACAGTTTAGGCGATGGCCAAAAAACTGCTAGAAGACATCCTACCCAGGTATAGATTTCCTGCTATGATAGGGTCAGACAACAGGCCAGCTTTTATTTCACAGGTAACACAGGCAGTAGCCAAGGCTATAGGGGCAGATTAGAAATTGCATTGTGCTTATAGGCCCCAAAGTTCAGGGAAGGTAGAAAGCTAAAAGAGACCCTTATCAAATTAACCATGGAGGCTGGTAGGGGCTGGGTGGCTCTCCTTCGTATGCCCTTTACCGGGTAAGGAACTCTTCCCTACACCCTGGGTTTTTAGATCATATTAGTGAATTTGTCTCTTAAGAAGGCTCCAGAGGGTGCACAAGGACATTTGGCCATGCCTCCATGATGAGGTTGGCACCTCATCAGTGTGGACCAGGAGATGGGTTTTTGAGCCGAGTTGGAAGGGCCCTACATCGTGGTGCTGACTACACTCACCTCTCTCAAGTAGACGATGTCTCGACCTGAATTCATCACACACATGCCCGCCCAGCTGACCCCTCTACAATCCAGGAGAACTTTATCAGACAATGGAACATTGACCAAGGCCAACGCAACCCGCTCAAGCTCCAGCTAAGGCACACTCGACCTGCCTGGTAACCTTGCTCGCGATCACTCCTGTCACCGGGAGCCACACACTCCCTATAAGGTTACCTGGCAAATTATAAACACCAAATCAGGGGCAATTCTCAGCCAGGCTTCTCAAACCCATCCCAAAGACACTTGGTTCCCTGAGCTATGGGTGGACCTCCAGACTCTCTTTCCCAAAGTCTACCCTGACCCGTTCTGTAGACCTGCTGCAATAGACGCAGCAGTTGGGGACTCAAAACCATTCAGGACCACCTATTTCTATGTCTGCCCCGAGCCCTCTCAAACTCAGTCCCGGGGAAAGAACCCTGGTGGAGGACCTGGAGACTATTACTTTGCTTCCTGGTCATGCGTCTCAACTGGACACATTTAGTGGGAGGCCCCGAGGAAGGGTGACCTGATCACCGTTGGAAGGCTGCCTTCCCCACCCTGTCCCCGTTTTGGCAGTCATTATTGCAACCCTGTTGGATTACCTTCACGGAAGAGGGAAAGAAGGCTGCCGGATGGGATACCGGAAAGACTTGGGACTCCAAATTTACCAATGCAGAGAATTTAAAATGTTGTACCTTGAGGACCCTGGAATGTTATTCAAAGTCATAGGGGCTTGTTAACTCCTTTTAGGCCCGACCTAACCAAGTCTTAATGGCTGTGTCCCTGATTGCCAACTCCTGCAGGTGGCAGCAAACTGCTGCAAGACTAACCCTCCAGGCAGTAATAGGGTAGGGAACTTGTATAGGCAGCGTACCCTCTAAACAGTCACATCTCTGTAACAAAAACCTGGCTACCCCCAGGGAGGCAGCATATCTTTTGCCCCCTGAGAATGCATGCTGGGTTGTTCCAATGGCCTCACCCCATGCATCCACTCCCTGGTCCTTAATTCCGGAGTGGAGGGCTTCTGCGTACTTGTCCAGCTTATCCCCAAGCTAGTATACCATTCAGGGGAGGAAATACTTAACAGATTAAGTTCTGCTAACCCCCGAAGTAAAAGAGAGCCTGTTACAGCCCTAACTCTGGCCACACTCTTAGGGCTGGGACTAGCAGGGGCAGGAACTGGGATATCTTCACTTGTCATACAACACAAGAACTATAAAGCCCTGTGAGTAGCCATTGACTTAGACATAGAGAGGATTTTTAAAAAATCCATCACCCACCTGCAAGAGTCCCTCACTTCCTTGTCTGAAGTGGTGCTCCAAAACAGGAGGGATTGGACTTAACTATTCATGCAGTAGGGGAAGAATGTTATTTTTACATTGACCACTCAGGAGATGTCAAAGAATCCATGGCCCTCATAAGAGAAGGATTGGAGAAGTGGAAGTTAGAAAGAGAGTGGTCTCAGTCTTGGTATGAAACCCTGTTTAATTGGGCCCCATGGTTAAGTATTCTTATTTCCGCCCTCGTCTGACTCTTTATAATCTTATTAATGTTTTTAAATTTTGGCACTTGTATTATTAACACACTAGTTCAATTTGTAAAAGAACACATAGGGATAGTTCAATTGATGGTCTTAAGGTCCAATACTGGCCTCTAGCAATAGAAGAAGAAATAGAAATGCAGTCCGGGGGTGGGGGGGAGAAAATGGCGGCGGAACGGAGGAATTCGATCTGAATCTGCTCACAGGGCAGAGGGAGGGAGCAGCTGAGGGTCGCGCAGGGAGCGTTTGTCGGAGACTAGGGGGACAGCTGTGCTCCAAGAGAATATAGAGGACTGCTGGGCTGGCGTCCCCAGCCTGAGCAGCCCCAGTACTGCTGGGTTCTCTCCCTGAGCCACTGCGCGAGGAGGCGCGCGGCGGCAGACCAGGACATCTTGAAGGGGAAGGGCCTAAAAATATACAGCTACAGTATCAGTACTGGCAAGACCACTGAGGCTCCCAGAGCACCGGCGCCCGGTTGGCGCGGAGGCGCGCAGAGCCCAGGGAGCTCTAAACTCCAGCACAGAAAGGTCAGATTTCCCTGGGGGTGCTTTGGGCACGAAACTGAGGGGGCTGGCAGTCTGGGAGACCTGCACCTTGAAACTCAAAACCTGGAGATCTGCACCTGAAATAAAATCTGTGGCTGTTGAAGCTGGTAAACATGGGAGAGGGCCCTTTGAGCTGGTGGCAGAGTTAATCCCTGAAGCGCAATCAGTTTGGACCTGACAGAGGAGGGAAACCCGGAAGATTTGGGGAGGTTTCTGGCTGCTAAAACAGCAGTAACCATTAGAGAGGCAGTATTGTTTAGTTCAGGATAGACAGGACCAATAGACCCAGAAGTCAATCTAGAAACACTGCCACCCAGGGGCCAAGTCACAAATTGACTCTTATGTGACGGGGAATTGATTATATTTTCTCTTCCACCTTGGGAATACAGTCTATTTTCATCTACACTTTAGTATCTTTTACTCTACCTCAACTTCACATTTATACCACCACTCTCTTGCTAACCTTTCCCTATTTAGTGCCTCGTTTCCCTTACACTTTTCCCGCTTTAGATTTACCTAATTCTTTCCCTTTACCCCCTGTTAAAATTTCACCCCACTGATATATCTAATCTCCAGACACCTACTCCAAGTGCATATATACCTCTAGCTTCTCTGACTTCACTATCTTAAAGTGTTTTTATCCCTGTCCTGTTGTTGTTGTTTACTTGACTGTTGATTATATTTATTTTTTAAGCAGGTTTATGAGATTGATTTGCTTATTCTGTTATTTTGGTTTGTCTTGTAGGGGGGTTATTTTTATTTTTGGTGTTGTTTCTTGCTTTGTTGTCTTCATCGGCATTGTTTTTGAGATAGATTTTTGCTTCTGTGTTCCCTCACTCTCTTGATATTAGTAGTTGTATATAATTTGTATCAATCTCCAAGTACTTGTTGCAGGTTTTGGTTCAGATTAGGGGCTGTCCTATAGGAGTTTCACCCCACATTTATAATTTACTCCTTTTATTTCTTTTTTTTTCTCCCCCTTTTCCCATTGTCATTTTGGCATTCCTGTCTTTCTTTTTTTTTTTGAGTGTGTGTGTGTCGGGGGGTCTCTTTCTTTTTGTGTGAGTGTGGGTGTGTGAGTGTCTGTGTGGGTCTGGGGGAGGTTCTCTTTCTTTTTTCCCCCACCTATTACCAAATTTGCCTTTCTATGGCGGTCACCTTTACTTGGAATTACAATTACTTTGACTACATTCTGGTTCAGTGCCTGGTGCGTTGCACCTGGTTGTGTTGTATTTTGTGCCTTTAAATCAACGCAGTAGAGTGAGAACTACATAACCAGATACACAGAGAAGAGAGACCATGGGAAGACAAAGAAACAGCCCACATATGAAAGAAAAGCAAGGCTCGCCAGAAAAGGGGGTAAACGAAATGGAAGTTAACAACCTGTCAGAGAAAGAATTCAGAGAAATGGTCATAAGGTGGCTGAAAAGAATGGAAGACAAATTTGATAATATGAGTAAGAACCAAGAGGAAATGAGGAAGACCCAGGAAGAAATGATGAAGAGCCATGAAGAAATGAAGAGGAGCCAAGAAGAAATGAAAAGTGACATTGCTGAAGTAAAGAACTCAATAGAAAGTATTAAGAGTAGACTAGAAGAAGCAGAGGATCGCATCAGTGAGCTAGAAGACCACGTAGGAAAAAATAACCAAGTAGAGCAGCTTCTAGAAAAAAAAAAATTAAAAAGCAGGAGGAGAGCCTAAGAGAACTTTGGGACAACATGAAACAAAACAACATCCGTATAATTGGTCTTCCAGAAGGAAAGGAAACTGAGCAAGGAATAGAAAACCTGTTGGAAGAAATAATGACAGAAAACTTTCCTGGTATAGGAAAGGAAAAACCCACACAAATCCAAGAAGCTCACAGAGTCCCAAGCAAAATAAACCCCAAAAGACCTACGCCAAGGCACATTATAATTAAATTGGCAAACACCAATGACAAAATAAGAATCTTAAAAGCTGCCAGAGAGAGACAGAAAGTCACCTACAAAGGAACACCCATCAGACTAACAAGTGATCTCTCAACAGAAACCTATCAGGCCAGAAGGCAGTGGAATGAAATCTACAAAGTCATGCAAAGGAAGGGTCTGAATCCTAGAATACTGTACCCAGCAAGGCTCTCAATCAAAATTGAAGGTCAAATCAGGAGCTTCACAGATAAAAAAGGACTAAGGGAATTCGTCACCACCAAACCAGCAATGCAAGAAATGCTAAAGGATCTGCTGTAAAAAGAAATAGGAAGCGAAGAAGGAACACAGGGGCAAAGAACAAAAATGGCAACATATAAGCACCTATCAATAATAACTTTAAATGTAAACGGTTTAAATGCTCCAATCAAAAGACATAGGGTAATAGACTGGATAAGAAAACACAACCCATGTATCTGCTGTCTACAAGAAACCCACCTCCGAAAAAAAGATGCACACAGACTGAGGATGAAAGGTTGGAAAAAAGTTATTCAGGCGAATGGAAATGAAAAAAAGCTGGGGTAACCATACTTATATCTGACAAATTAGATATCAAAGTGAAGGACATAACAAGAGATAAAGAAGGCCACTTCATAATACTAAAGGGAGCAATTAAACAAGAAGAAATAACTCTGGTAAACATATACGCACCCAATACAGGAGCACCCAAATATATAACTTTTTATTGATAGGTGCTTTATGTTGCCATTTTTGTTCTTTACCCCTGTGTTCCTTCTTTGCTTCCTATTTCTTTTTACAGCAGATCCTTTAGCATTTCTTGCATTGCTGGTTTGGTGGCGACAAATTCCCTTAGTCCTTTTTTATCTGTGAAGCTCCTGATTTGACCTTCAATTTTGATTGAGAGCCTTGCTGGGTATAGTATTCTAGGATTCAGACCCTTCCTTTGCATGACTTTGTAGATTTCATTCCACTGCCTTCTGGCCTGATAGGTTTCTGTTGAGAGATCACTTGTTAGTCTGATGGGTGTTCCTTTGTAGGTGACTATCTGTCTCTCTCTGGCAGCTTTTAAGATTCTTACTTTGTCATTGGTGTTTGCCAATTTAATTATAATGTGCCTTGGCGTAGGTCTTTTGGGGTTTATTTTGCTTGGGACTCTGTGAGCTTCTTGGATTTGTGTGGGTTTTTCCTTTCCTATACCAGGAAAGTTTTCTGTCATTATTTCTTCCAACAGGTTTTCTATTCCTTGCTCAGTTTCCTTTCCTTCTGGAAGACCAATTATACGGATGTTGTTTTGTTTCATGTTGTCCCAAAGTTCTCTTAGGCTCTCCTCCTGCTTTTTAATTTTTTTTTTCTAGAAGCTGCTCTACTTGGTTATTTTTTCCTACGTGGTCTTCTAGCTCACTGATGCGATCCTCTGCTTCTTCTAGTCTACTCTTAATACTTTCTATTGAGTTCTTTACTTCAGCAATGTCACTTTTCATTTCTTCTTGGCTCCTCTTCATTTCTTCATGGCTCTTCATCATTTCTTCCTGGGTCTTCCTCATTTCCTCTTGGTTCTTACTCATATTATCAAATTTGTCTTCCATTCTTTTCAGCCACCTTATGACCATTTCTCTGAATTCTTTCTCTGACAGGTTGTTAACTTCCATTTCGTTTACCCCCTTTTCTGGCGAGCCTTGCTTTTCTTTCATATGTGGGCTGTTTCTTTGTCTTCCCATGGTCTCTCTTCTCTGTGTATCTGGTTATGTAGTTCTCACTCTACTGCGTTGATTTAAAGGCACAAAATACAACACAACCAGGTGCAACGCACCAGGCACTGAACCAGAATGTAGTCAAAGTAATTGTAATTCCAAGTAAAGGTGACCGCCATAGAAAGGCAAATTTGGTAATAGGTGGGAAAAAAGAAAGAGAACCTCCCCAAGACCCACACAGACACTCACACACCCACACTCACACAAAAAGAAAGAGACCCCCCGACACACACACACTCACAAAAAAGAAAGACAGGAATGCCAAAGTGATAATGGGAAAAGGGGGAGAAGAAATAAAAGGAGTAAATTATAAATATGGGGTGAAAACTCCTATAGGACAGCCCCTAATCCAAATCAAAACCTGCAACAAGTACTTGGAGATTGATACAAGTTACATACAACTACTAATATCAAGAGAGATGAGGGAACACAGAATCAAAAATCTATCTCAAAAACAATGCTGATGAGGACAACAAAACAAGAAACAACACCAAAAATAAAAATAACCCCCCCTACAAGACAAACCAAAATAACAGAATAAGCAAATCAATCTCATAAACCTGCTTAAAAAATAAATATAATCAACAGTCAAGTAAACAACAACAACAGGACAGGGATAAAAACACTTTAAGATAGTGAAGTCAGAGAAGCTAGAGGTATATATGCACTTGGAGTAGGTTTCTGGAGATTACATATATCAGTGGGGTGAAATTTTAACAGGGGGTAAAGGGAAAGAATTAGGTAAATCTAAAGCGGGAAAAGTGTAAGGGAAACAAGGCACTAAATAGGGAAAGGTTAGCAAGAGAGTGGTGGTATAAATGTGAAGTTGAGGTAGAGTAAAAGATACTAAAGTGTAGATGAAAATAGACTGTATTCCCAAGGTGGAAGAGAAAATATAATCAATTCCCTGTCACTCAAGATTCAATTTGCGATTTGGCTCTTGGGTGGCAGTGTTTCTAGATTGACTTCTGGGTCTATTGGTCCTGTCTATCCTGAACTAAACAATACTGCCTCTCTAATGGTGACTGCTGTTTTAGCAGCCAGGACCCTCCCAAAATCTTCCGGGTTTCTCTCCTCTGTCAGGACCAAATTGATTGCACTCCCAGGATTAACTCTGACACCAGCTCCAAGGGCCCTCTCCCATGTTTACCAGCTTCAACAGCCACAGATTTTATTTCAGGTGCAGATCTCCAGGTTTTGACTTCCAAGGTGCAGATCTCCCAGACTGCCAGCCCTCTCAGTTTTGCGCCCAAAGTACCCCCAGGGAAATCTGAACTTTCCGTGCTGGAGTTTAGAGCTCCCTGGGCTCTGCGCGCCTCCGCGCCAACTGGGCGCTGGTGCTCCACTG
The DNA here is from genome assembly GCA_027563665.1 of Antrozous pallidus. Taxonomy (NCBI): domain Eukaryota; kingdom Metazoa; phylum Chordata; class Mammalia; order Chiroptera; family Vespertilionidae; genus Antrozous; species Antrozous pallidus. The sequence goes on along the minus strand of JAOAOB010000026.1, from coordinate 535,792 downwards.
GGAGTCTCAGAGGTCCAGCCAGTACTGGTACCGTAGCTGTATATTTTCAGGCCCTTCCCCTTCAAGATGTCGTGGTCTGCCTCCGAGTGCCTCCTCGCGCAGTTGGCTCAGGGAGAGAACCCAGCAGTACTGGGGCCGCTCAGGCTGGGGAGGCCAGCCCAGCAGTCCTCTATTTTCTCCTGGAGCACAGCTGTCCCCCTAGTCCCCGACAAATGCTCCCTGTGTGACTTTCAGCTGCTCCCTTCCTCTGCCCTGTGAGCAGATTCAGATCGAATCCCTCCGTTCCGCCGCCATTTTCTCCTCTCTCCTCTCCCTCATCATTGATGTTTTTTTCTCTCTCCCTCTCCCTTCATCTCTAAAAACAATAAAAATAGAATTTTAAGTGCAGAAGAAAAAAGAAATACAGACATGTTTGAAAACTCTCCATTTTCTCCTCTCATAGAAGGTGGCGCTCACTTCCACAGACCTTGTGGCTACAAGGTGAGCCTAAGATAAGTATAACCAGCGACTAGGTGAACTTCCTGGTGTATTGCTCCCTCCAGGAGTCAGGTAAGTTTACTCCCCTTCTGTGGCGAAAACCTGCCTTTCTATGGGGGAACAAATATTCCCAGGAAGAAATGCACCTTTCTGTAAGGGAACACATCTTCCTGTGGGGGAGGAACACAACTTCCTTTGGGAGAAATGTATCTTTCTATGCAGACAACCTTCTTCCTATGGGGGAAATGCACCTTCCTATGGTGGAAGGCATCTTTCTTTGGGGGAACACATTTTCCTATGGAGGAAATGTACTTAACTGTGTGGAAACACACCTTCCTGGGTGGCATCCTATCTTCCTGTGGGGAAACCTAATCTTCCTATGGGGAGAACCCACCTTCCTGTGGGGAAACCCTTCTTCCTTTGGGGAAACACACCTTCCTGTGGATGAATCCCACTTTCCTGAGGGATGAATCTTTCTTTCTTGTGGGAAATGAATCCTATTCTGTGGGAAAGGCACCTTCCTGTGAGGGAACCCTTTATCCTGGGGGAGAAAGGCCCCTTCCTGTGGAGGAAGTGCACCTTCCTTTGAGGGAACACATCTTCCTGTGGGGGAACACATCTTCCTGTGTCAGAACCTAATTTTCCTGTGGGGGAACACATCTTCCTGTGGGGGAACCTATCTTCCTGTGGGGGAACACACCTTCCTATGGGGGAACGCATCTTCGGGATCATATCTTCCTATGGGGGAACACATTTTCCTGTGTCAGAACCTAATCTTCCTGTGGGGGAACACAATTTCCTGTAGGGGAATGCATCTTCCTGTGGGGGAACACACCTTCCTGTGAGGGAACCTATCTTCCTGTGGGGAAACACACCTTCCTGTGGGGAAACACACCTTCCTGTGGGGGAACGCATCCTCCTGTGTCAGAACCTAATCTTCCTGTGGGGGAACACAACTTCCTGTGGGGGCATCTTCCTTTGGGGAACGCATTTTTCTGTGGAGGGAACCTATCTTCCTGTGGGAGAAATATACTTGTCTGTTAGAGAACCTTTCTTTTGGTGAGTGAAAGGCATCTTCTGGTGGTTGAACACACCTTCCTGTGGGAGAATCCTTTATCCTCTGGGAGAAACACAGCTTTCTGTGAGTGAACATATCTTCCTATGGGGAAAATTTACCTTCCTGTGGGGGAACACAGCTTCCTGTAGAGAGAATGTGCCTTTCTGTTGGGGAAGCACATCTTCCTGTTACAGAATCACACCTTTCTATAGGGCACATGCACCTTTTTATGGTGTAAACACACATTTCTGTGGGGGAAACACACCTTCCTGTGGGGGAAATGCACCTTCCTGTGGGGAACACATCTTTCTGTGGAGTAAACGTACCTTCCTATAGGAAAGCCACTGACCACATTGAGTGTAATCAATAAGGGACGGGGCTGCAGGCTCCTGACAGGACCCAGGGTATTTCTGGGGGCAGGAGAAGGGTTTCATTCCTGAGGTGACATGAAGGATGATATTTCTTCTTCCCCTGGCATTTCCGTTCAGTCAGACCTGTTGGAGAAGATAATAGCCTAGGAAAGGTTGCATTGAATTGGCTGCGTGATGGTATGCTCTCAGCCTCGGCCATCAGCAGAGCACTTATGGGCAGCAGTGCAGATAGGAAGGATTAAGCACCTTAGATTAAGCACCTCTGAGTTACTGAGTTTCCTCCACCATCCCCAGGAAATGAGGTGCCCTAAGCAATTTTCAAACACTTAGGAATAGCTCTTGCTTTTTTCAATACTTTTGTTGTGGTTTTTTAGATATATATTTTATTGATTTTTGCAGAGAGGAAAGGAAAGAGATAGAAAGTCAGAAACATCGATGAGAGAAACATTGATCAGCTGCCTCTTGCACACCCCCTTCTGGGGATGTGCCATAGCCAAGGTACATGCTCTTGACCGGAATCAAACCCAGGACCTTTCAATCCAAGATGCCCAATACTTTAGAATATGAGTGATAATTTCCTTTTTGTAACCAGTGTGCAGGCACAGTGCAGAGTGGGCCTTGTGTGTAGGAACCATGGTCCTCGGGGGGCAGCAAGAGACACTGAGGGTGCCATGGGGTCTGGCCCCTGGCACAGCTTTGTCCGCACAAGAGCATGATTCCTCACATGGGCCTGTGCACATCGCTGAACATTGCTTTCCCCATTGCACAGTGTCAGGCCGCCCCCAGCAGGGCCGCCTAACCCAGGTACCAGAATTGCTTGTGGGTGTGTTGTTTGTTTTTAATTTGTCACTTTTATTGTTTTTTCTTTTTTTCTTTTTTATTTATTTTTTAATTTTTGAAATATATTTCATTGATTTTTTTTTACAGAGGAAAGGAGAGAGTTTAGAGAGTTAGAAACATTGATGAGAGAGAAACATTGATCAGCTGCCTCCTGCACACCCCATCCTGGGAATGTGCCTGCAACCAAGGTACATGCCCTTGACCGGGATCAAACCTGAGACCACAGGCCAAGGCTTTATCCACTGAAGACCCACATTTGCGCAGGATGGTAAACAGCTTGGAAGTATAAAGCCATCTCAGCTTTATATTTATTTAACTTATTTCAGAGAGGAAGAGAGAGAGGAAAGGCTCTTTTTTGTTGTTTTTTTTAAGCCTCACCCGAGGATTTTTTTTTTACTGATTTGTAGGGAGAGTGGAAGAAAGAGAGAAACATCAATGTGAGAGAAACACATCGATTGGTTGCCTCCTGCACATGCCTTGACCAGGGCCTGGGTCAGGGAGGAGCCTGCAATCGAGGTACAGGACCTTGACCGGAATTGAACCCGAGAAACCTTTGGTCCACAGGCCAAACCTCTATCAACTGAGCCAAACTGGCTAGGACAGTTTTAAATCTTGATTTTTATTTCTTTTTACATCAACTTTATTACTTCTTTTTCTTAGTTTCTAAAGGAAATATTCCTCTGGTTTTGAAAACTTTACAGCAGGGGTGGGGAACATCTGGCCCTCGGGCAGTGTGAGGCTCATGAAATCGTTGGCCTGGCCCTCCATGGCATTAGGGGTAAGCTCATTCAATGTCTGACCAACTGAAACAGGCTCATGTTGAAGGGGATCATTTTGTGGGGTCCCCGAATGATGTTACACATCTCCCCTTGGCCCTTAGTAGGAACAGTTTCTCCATTGCTGATCTAATGGCTTTGAGGTCACTCGTGAAGGTCAGGGTTTCTCAGCCTCATACTGTGGACATCTAAGCGGGGTTGCTCTTCCTCCCAGGGGTGACCTTCTTGTACATGAGGTGTGTAGATCACTTCTATTGAGCACTTACTATGTGCCAGGCATGATTCCAAGTACATCTCAGATGAGACAATTAACCCCCCAAAAGGAGGCTGAGCTACTCCCTCTTTTACAAGGAGAAACCCAGGGTGTGGACAGGGTGCTGAGTTCTCCAAGTCACACTGCCAGCAAGGCAGAAAGCTAGGATTCAGGCTGGCCACCTCGTTCCAGAACCTTCCTCTTTCCAATGTGGGAAACTCGCTGGTTTGTTTTCCGACAGGAAGCCCTGTGCTCCTGGAGTTCACCCTGCTTGGCCCAAACATCATGTCCTTTGTTGTGTTGCTAAAGTCAGTATCCCTGTTGGGTCTGGGGAATTAACGTGCAGTTCACCACGGCAAGCTGGGCTGGGATGCTCCTTTTTAAAAATATATTTTATTGATTTCAGAGAGAAGAAGGGAGAGGGAGAGGGAGAGAAACATCAATGATGAAGGGAATCATAAATCAGCTGCCTCCCACACCGCCCCTCCCCACTGGGGATGGAGCCTGCAACTCAGGCCTGTGCCCTGATCAGGAATTGAACCGTGACCTCCTGGTTCCATAGGTCAGCGCTCAAACAGCGAGTCATGCCAGCCAGGCTGGGCTATTCCTTTCTGAATGTCCATCCTCATCAGGTTTGGGGCTCAGTAGTGGTGTCCAGCAGGCAGCTGATCTATGGTTCTCTCTCATCATTGACATTTTTTCCTCTCTCTCTTCCTCTCTGAAATAAGTTAAATAAATATAAAGCTGAGATGGCTTTATACTTCCAAGCTGTTTACCATCCTGCGCAAATGTGGGTCTTCAGGGCCTGTGTCTCCCCTTGCCCCCACCTGCTTCACCCCAATCCAGAAGCTTGGGGGTTCTACATTAGGTGGTTGAGGCTCTGGTGCCCCTTAAAGTCCATGGCCGTGCCTCCGTCTGACACCCTGCCTTCTCTATCTGGCTGCAGCCTTCTCCAACTCAGCCTTCACCTTCAGTATCAAAAGCTACATTAGCCAGTCGGACATCCATGAGACATTGGTACCATCTGCCACCTTCATCTCCATCCTGCGGAATGGGCTGCAGTATGTGGAGGCCGAGATCAGCATCAACGAGGTCTATGCATCCCTCCCCGGCGGGGTGGTTGCTCAGCCCCTCTCCCAGGTCCTGCGAGGGCTGGCCACAGGCCCCATCCTGCACATGGCCTGGAGGTCCTCGACAGGGTGGGAGAGTTGGTGGCTTCACTATAGGCTGCAGGGACCAGCAGGGGATCAGTTAGGGGGTGATCAGACCGGCAGGGGATCAGTTAGGGGGTGATCAGGCTGAAAGGAAATCAGTTAGGGGGTGATCAGCCCAGTAGGGGAGCCATTCGGGGGTGATCAGACCAGCAGGGGAGTAGTTAGGGGGTGATCAGGCTGGCAGGCACATGGAACTATCCAGGCCCCATGTATCTAAGTGTTCCCACATGCACATGCGGCTGGCTGCTGAGCATCATGATCTACACACACACACACACACTCACACACACACACATACACACACACACATACACACACACGGATGGTTGGCTACTGAGCAACATGTTTTCTACATGCACACACGGCTGGCTGGCTACTGAACATCATGCATCATGGTCTCCACACACACACACAAGTGGCCAGTTACTCAGCGTCATGGTTTCCACATGCACATGCAGCTTACTGGCTGCTGAGCATCATGCATCATGGTCTCCACATGCACAAGTGGCTGGCTGATGCTGACCAAGCACCACGGTGTCACATGCGCTCCCCCTACTGAAAACATGGTTGACCTTCCTTCATGTCTCACCTCAGGGTAGGCATGCACCATGCCAAGCATAGAAGGGGTGTCCCTCCTCATACTTTCTGAGTCCACCGGTTTCCCAGGGACCCCCAAGACTTGTTCTGTAGAATCTGTCCTGCGAGTGACCCTGACATGTGCGAGCAGAGAATCAGGGAAGGACAGGGGTAACTATCCTACTCAAGAGCATTTCAGGTGCCAGACCAGTGACAATGCTCACCAGAGAGTTGATGGGAGAAGGTGACCATAATGACAAAGTAAAATGGTGTCAATTTGCTCTTGTCCCCTCTTCCTTTTAGGTTGGGCTCACTTTTACATGCAGGGGCAGTTTTATTTTATTTTATTTTTTCAGAAATGAAGGGAGAGGGAGAGAGAGATAAAAACATCAATGATGAGAGAGAATCATCGATTGGCTGCCTCCTGCATGCCACAACACTAGGGATGGAGCCTGCAACACAGGCATGTGCCCTTGACCAGGAATTGAATCCGGGACCCATCAATCCACAGGCTGACACTCTGTCTACTGGCCCAAAATAGCTGGGGCATTTCTTTTTTTTATCCTCACCTGAGGATGTGTTTATTGATGTTAGAGAGAGAAAGGGAGAAATAGTAATGTGAGAGAAACATCAATCAGTCGCCTCCTACCACCTGTCCCAACTGGGGACCAAACCCACAATCTAAGTATGTGCCCTGAAACAGGAGTCAAACCCATGAACTTTTGGGGTATGGGACAATGCTCCAACTTGAACCACCAACTGGGCATGGAGGCCTTTCCCAGGGCCGCCAATAGGCAGTGCACCCAATCAGTAGGCACTACTGTATGTCATATCAAAGGTGCAATGTGAGAGAAACATCCATTGGTCGCCTCCTGGGGCATAAGGCCCTGATTTGCGCTGAGCTTTCTGCAGACACGTTCTCCCATGGGACAGGTGGTTATTCGCAGGGACTTCCCACCCTGGTCCTCGCAGCTTCCTCAGCCTGGGAGCCCTGGACATTCCTGGGATGGGACATCCCGTGCATTGCAAGGTGTTGGGCAGCTCCTAGGTCTCCATCACCACTGTCAGCAGCGTTTTCTGTCCCACTTTGACAAGACAAAAGGTGTCCAGGCATAGCCCAAGTCCCTGGTGGGCACCCCCTCCATCATTGAGAATCATTGGATCTGGGAGAGCAGCTTTTATATGAGATCCGGTAGTGTCCCAGATACAATAGGAGAGCAACTTTTTCATGAAATATGACAGTGCCTCAGCTACAGTAGAGCACCTTTTCTATGACATATGGAAGTGCCTAAGATACAGTAGAGCACCTTTTACATGAAATACGGTAATGTCTCAGCAACAGTAGAGTACCTTTTCATGAAATACGGTAGTGCCACAGACCAATGGTCCGCAAACTCATTAGTCAACAGAGCCAAATTTCTTTTGAGAGCCAAATTTTTAAAACTTTTTCTAATGCGACTTCTTCAAAATAGACTCATCCAGGCTGTATTATTTTGTGGAAGAGCCATAATCAAGGGGCCAAAGAGCCGCAATTTGCCTACCACGGCACCAGGTAACAGTAGAACATCATTTACATGAAATACGGTAGTACCTCAGCAAAAGTGGAGCACCTATTACATGAAATATGGCAGTGCTCCAGTTCAGTGTGGTATTTACCAAACATTGGGTCACCCACTGAGGACAGCATTGCACCCTGTCCTCTATCCAGGCTTAGCCCCACACACATACACTGCCCACTGACTGACTCATCACTATGCCCTGGCCAGCATGGCCATTCCTTGCCTCTGCCCGCACCTGTCTGCCTTCCAGGAGCTTCGGGGCTGACGCCCATCCCCTGCCTTCCCCCAGGATGGCACAGTGTTCGATGGCCGCCGCATAGAGTCCCTGTCCCTGATTGATGCCGTGATACCCGATGTGGTGCAGATGAGGCAGCAGGCATTCCAGAAGAAGAAGCTCGCACAGCAGCAGACCAGTGTGGCAGACGTGACAGCAGCAGCAACGGCATCAGCAGCAGCAGGGCGGCCACAGCAGCCACCGTGACCCCAGAAGCTGTTTCCCAGCCCAACGCCCCAAAGAACGGGAAGCCACAGTGAATGGGGAAGAGAATGAAGCACATGTCATAAGTAAGTGCGGGCATGTAGTATGCAGATGCGTGTGTATGTATGTTTATGCACACATGTGCCTGTGTTAGGTTGTGTGCAGAGTGTGGGTGTGGATGTATGTGTGTACACCTGTGCATGTCTTAGGTCAGTGGTCGGCGAACTCATTAATCAACAGAGCCAAATATCAACAGTAAAATTGAAATTTCTTTTGAGAGCCAAATTTTTTAAACTTAAACTATAGAGGTAGGTACATTGTAATTAACTTAATTAGGGTACTCCTAAGTTGGCCTTTGCTAAAAACTCAAGGGGCCAAAGAACCACTGACATGTGGCTCACAAGCCGCAGTTTGCCGACCACAGTCTTAGGGAGATGTAAGTGTTCTTCCCTGGGTGAAATTTGCTTCCCTCAGATCAGCCGTGCAGCTGCTCCGGCCCTGAGGGTTTGAGGTGACCTTGGCGTTCACACCTCACCCCGTGGCCTCCTCACATCCATCCACCAGGCCACAGCCAAGCCCCGTGGCAGGTTACCATGAGCAAGGGCAGGCCATCCAATTCTTCACGTCCTCTCCCAATTTCTCCTTTAGGGATGTAAGCACAGGTGACCAAGGGTGCCTCAGCCAATCTCTAAACAGACAGACATGCAATGCACGAATCACACACAGTTTATTTACCAGACTCCTGGTGGTTTCCAGACCTCAGCAGGCCACCAGAGACCCATGCTGACATACACACACACTCTGGACATTGGGCATTGCAGCTGCAGCTTGGCATCTTGTTTGAGGCCTTGGCTTCACGGCTCAGAACTCAAGCAGATGCAGGCAGGGGGATAGAGAGTGACCGTCTGTGGAGGAGCAGGCAACCTCTCTGACCTCCTGTTTCCTTCCTCTTTTTATGTGCTCAGACAGGGGTCTTCAATGTGTCTTGTCAGCGGGTCCCAGGAGCCATGCTATCTGGTCTTACATATGGGTCACTTTATCTATTTTCTACATATAGGCCACTCAAAGGTTCTTATCAATTTGTTTACATTACATCCCATACTAAATTTGTTTACATTACATTTCACACATTAGTTCCACACTTTAATACTTATTCTATATTGTATTTTATCCTTATTACTATTACTATAACATGCTCATCCTACATTGCTCAGCCACGTGGCTTCCGTTCTCTCCCACAGATAATCACTCGAAGCCCATGGAAATAGACAGTCATTGAGATCCCACCCAACAAAGCCATGGTGATTCGGGGCCACGAGTCCAAGGCCTTCATCTGCGCCTGGAACCCCATCAGTGACCTCCTGGCATCAGGGTAAGGGCGTCAGCCTGGAGTGCTCTGGGAGGGAGCCTAACTGCTCTGCGTGGCAGTAAAGTCCCGCCTCCGTTCCCTCTCACCTCCTTGGGCCCCTGCCCAGGGGTGCAGACCAAAGCCCAGGGTGCCCCTGCTGCTCTTCCTGGGGTACCTCCAACTTTGGCAAATTATGGAGAAGTCCTTGGCCGAGCTATGTTCTCCCTGGGTGGGCTGATGCCTGCTTTTAAAATTCCCCTATGCAGCAGATATGGTGCAGAAAAGACCCACTGATGTTTAAAAACAAAAACCAGCTGCCATGGTTGAACTAGGGCAGGCTGTGCTCCTGGACCTCTCGAGGTGCCCAGCCCGAGCCACTTGGCCCAGAGCCCTGGCCCACCTCTGCCTATTGGCTATGGGCCCTGATGCCGGTTGTATGGTGGACAAAGGGAGAAACCTGGTGGTGTGCCAGTAGCTGATTGCAGGGCAACTCCTTCTGCAGGCCTGGAAACTCGACAGCACGGATCTGGAACCTGAATGAGAGTAGCAGCGGGGCGTCCACTCAGCTTGTGCTGTGGCACTGCCTCCGAGAGGGAGGCCATGACTTGCCCAGCAACAAGGAGGTGATGTCGCTGGACTGGAACGTAAGCCCTGGTCGCCTTCCATGTGCTGGATCGCCTGGTGCCACATCAGGTGCAGGACGACTGGGGTCATGGGGCTCCCTTCCTGAGTAGCCAAGGAAACGTGACTTCCACCTTCATGTTTCTTTTTTCTTTTTAATAATCTCAGAGAGAAAGAGAGAGGGAGAGATAGAAACATCAATGATGAAAAGAGAGTCATCAGCCAGCTGCCTCTTGCACGCACACACTGAGGATCAAGTTTGCAACCTGGTACTTGCCCTGACCAGGAATCAAACCAGGGCCTCCTAATTCACAGGTCAACCAACACTCAACCCCTGAATTATGCTGGTTGGGCTGGGGGCTGGTTATCCATGTGAGAATGTTCTACCCCTGGGTGGGATCTTCTCTCCCCTTTGTCAGAGCTGTCCCTGCTAAGCTATTTCTATTGACCTATTTCTTTCTGGCCCGCAGAGCAATGGCACACTCCTGGCCACTGGCTCCTATGATGGCTTTGCAAGAATCTAGATGAAAGATGGTGAGTGCTGCCACCCTTGGGTTGGGGTTGGAGAAGAGCGACTTTGGTGTGGAAGCACCAAGTGAACGGGTCATCGCCTTGAAGTCACCGTGTTTGTTATTTGTTTACTTACTCAACAGGTAACCTGCCAGCACCTTAGGCCAACACAAAGGCCACATCTTTGCCTTGAAATGGAACAAAAAGGGGAATTACATTTTGAGTGCTGGTGTGGACAAAGTGAGTATTCACTAAAAGATGTCTTTGATCTGTAGATGCTGTTGGTGTCTCTGGATAACATCGTGGTTTCTTTGAAATCTGAGGCTTTCTGCTTCGTCTTAAGAAATAGGTGGTGCTGAGATATTTTTGAAGAAAATAAACAGGGGAGAGTGATTGATATAGAGGCAGGGTGGCCTTGAACAGGCTGTCAAGCTACAGGGGGAAGGCTTGGGTGGATGGGAGGTGGATGCTGGAGGAGATCAACTGAAGGACTTGTATGCATGCATATGAGCATAACCAATGAATGAAAGACACTGAGGTGGGGAGGGGGGAGGGGGGAGATATGTACTGGGGGGTAAGGGAGGCTGGGTGTAGGATAAGGGGGAGGGGGAAAGGAAAACATGTACTACTATTAATTATAAGTTAACTGCAAAAAATCAATAAAATATATTTTAAAATAAAAATAAAAAGAAACAGGTGGTGCTGAATGAGGGAGAGAGAAGAATGGTGGCAGAACAGAGGGATGCAATCTGAATCTCGACCAGGGCAGAAGGAGGGAGCAGTTGAGAGTCGTGCAGGGAGTGTTTGTTGGCGAGTAGGGTAACAGCTGTACTCTGGGAGAAGTTAGAGGACTACCGGACTGGCCACCTCTGACCGAGCGGCCCCAGTGCTGCTGGGCTCTCTCACGAAACCACCGAATCGGAGGCAGACCACACCATCTTGAAGAGGAACAGCCTGAAAATAAACAGCTGTAGTACCCACTGGACAGCTGAGACTCTCCAGAACACTGGTGCCCAGTTGGCACGAACGTGCAGAGTCTAAGGAGCTCTGTGCTCCTGCATGGAAAGGTCAGATTTCCCCTGGGGTTACTTTGGGAGCGAGACTGAGGGAGCTGGCAGAGCCAGGAATCTGCACCTTGGAACTCAGAGCCGGGAGATCTGTGCCTGAAAAAAAATCTGTGGATGTTGGAGCTGGTAAATGTGCAAGAGAACACTCAGAGCTGGTGGCAGAGGGAATTTCTAGAGGGCAACCCATTAGGACCTGACAGAGGAGGGAACCCCAAAAGATTTTGGGATGGTCCTGGCTGCTAAACGAGCAGTCACCATTAGAGAGGCAGCTCTGGAGCAGCCCACCACCACAAATCAATATTGAATACCACAGGAATAATGAGATTTTAGTTCAGGCTAGAGAGGACCAATGGACCCAGAGGTCAATCTAGAAACACTGCCACTCAGGGGCTGAATCACAAATTGACGCTTGTGTAACAAAAGGAATTGATTTTATTTTCTCTTTATTCTACAGGCTATTTTCATCTACCCTTTAGTATCTTTTACTCTACCTCAACTTCACCTTTATGCCACCACTCTCTTGCTAACCTTTCTCTATTTAGTGCATTGTTTCCCTTACACTTTTCCCGCTTTAGATTTACCTTAATTCTTTCTTTTTATCCCCTGTTAAAATTTCACCCCACTTATATATCTAATCTCCAACAACCTAGTCCAAGTCCATATATACCTCTTACCTCTCTGACTTCCTATTCTAAATTATTTTTCTCCCTGTCCTGTTGTTGTTTACTTGACTGTTGATTATATTGATTTTTTATGCAAGTTTGTGAGATTGGTTTGCTATTCCGGTTTGTTTTGGTTTGTTTTGTGGGAGGGGTGTTGTTTTTTGTTTTGTTGTACTCATTTCCATTATATATATATATATATATATATATATATATATATATATATATATTTGCTTCTGTGTTTCCTCACCTCCCTTGATATTAGTAGTTGTATGTAATTCATATTAATCTCCAGGTACTTGTTGTTAGTTATTGTTCAGACTAGTGGCTATCCTATTGGAGTTTTCACCCCACATTTGTAGTTTATTCTCCATTTTTTTTTTTACTTCTTCTCCTTTTCCCAATATCATTTTGGCATTCCTGTCTTTCTTTCTTTTTGGGTGTGTATGTGGGAGGGTTCTCTTTCTTTTTGTGTGTGTGAGGGTGTGTGAGTGTCTGTGTGTGTGGGGGGGTCTCTTTCTTCTTTCTCACCTATTTCTGAATTTGCCTTTCTCTGGCGATCACCTTTATTTGGAGTTACCAATACTGTGACTACATCCCTGTTCAGTGCCTAATGCGTTGCACCTGGTTGTGTTGTATTTTGTGCCTTTAAATCAACGCAGGAGAGTGAGAGCTACATAACCAGACACACAAAGAAGAGAAACAATGGGAAGACAAAGAGACAGCACACATATGAAAGAAAAACAAGCCTTACCAGAAAAGGAGGTAAACGAAATGGAAGTTAGCAACCTGTCAGAGAAAGAATTCAGAGAAATGGTCATAAGGTGGCTGAAAAGAATGGAAGACAAATTTGACAATATGAGTAAGAACCAAGAGGAATTGAAGAACCAAGAGGAAATGAGGAAGACCCAGTAAGAAATGAAGAAGAGCCAAGAAGAAATGAAAAGTGACATTGCTGAAGTAAAGAACTCAATAAAAGGATTAAGAGTAGACTAGAAGAAGCAGAGAACTGCATCAGTGAGCTAGAAGACAAGGTAGGAAAAAGTAACCAAGTAGAGCAGCTTCTAGGAAAAAAAATTCAAAAACCAGGAGGAGAGCCTAAGGGAACTTTGAGACAACATGAAACAAAACAACATCCGTATAATTGAGCTTCCAGAAAGACAGGAAAGTGAGCAAAGAATAGAAAATCTGTTAAAAGAAACAATGACAGAAAACTTCTCTGATATAGGAAAGAAAAAACCCACACAAATCCAAGAAGCTCACAGAGTCCCAAGCAAAATGAACCCCCAAAAACCTACACCAAGGCACATTCTAATTAAATTGGCAAACACCAATGACAAAGTAAGAATCTTAAAAGCCGCCAGAGAGAGATAGAAAGTCAACTACAAAGGAATCCCCATCAGACCAACAAGTGATTTCTCAACAGAAATATATCAAGCCAGAAGGTATAGGAATGAAATATACAAAGTCATGCAAAGAAAGGGTCTGAATCCTAGAATACAGTACCCAGAAAGGCTATCAATCAAAACTGAAGGTCAAATCAGAAGCTTCACATACAAAAAAGGACTAAGGGAATTCATTACCACCAAACCAGCAAAGCAATAAATGCTAAAGTGTCTGCTCTAAAAAGAAATAGGAAGGGTCTGCTCTAAAAAAAAAATAGGAAGAAGGAACACAGGGGAAAAGAACAAAAATGGCAACATATAAGTACCTATCAATAATAACTTTAAATGTAAATGGTTTAAATGCTCCAATCAAAAGACATAGGGTAATAGACTGGATAAGAAAACACAACCCATATATCTGCTGTCTACAAGAAACCCACCTCGAAAAAAAGACGCACACATATTGAGGGTGAAAGGAAGGTAAAAAGTTCATCAGGCAAATGGAAATTAAAAGAAAGCTGTGAAGATAGCCTTGTTCCTATAAGGGCAACAATGCTTCATGTGAAGGAAGGCTTCTTACTGCAGGGGCAACAATGCTTCCTGTGTTGAAAATAGGCCTTCCTGTGAAGGAAGCCTTCTTTCTGTAGGGCAACACTGCTTCTTGTGGTGACAACAGGCATTCCTATGAGGGAAGCCTTGTTCCTGTGGGAGTAACAGGCCTTTTCCTCGGGGAAACTGGCCTTCCTCTAGGGGAATGATAATTTGCAGTGGGAAAACCTTCCTCCTATGGGGGAAAAAGACCATCATGAGGGGAACATTTCTTTTGTTGAGGGAATCACACCTTCCTGTGCCCGACCCAACTTCCTGAATGGATTCAATCTTACTGTAGGGAGAACACTGCTTACTGTCATAATTAAAGACCTACTTGTGAAGGAAGCCTTCTTCCTATACAGGTAAGAGTCCGTGTTGTGGTCAAAACAGGCCTTCCTGTGCAGGAAGCCTTCTTTGTATAGGGGTACCACTGCTTCCTGTGAAGCAAACCTTCTTTCTGTAGGGGCAACACTGCTTCCTGTGGTGAAAGCAGGCCTTCCTCTGAAGGAAACCTTCTTTCTATAGGGGCAACACTGCTTCTTATGAAGGAAGCCTTCTTCCTTTAGGGGCACTTCCTTGCAGTGCTGAAAACAGGCCTTCCTGTGAAGTAAGCATTCTTCCTGAAGGGGCAACACTGCTTCGTGTGGTGAAAACAGCCCTTTCTGTGAAGGAAGTCTTCTTCCTGTAGGAGTGACACTGCTTCCTCTGAAGGAAGCCTTCTTCCTATAGGGGCAAAACTGCTTCCTGTGAAGGAACCCTTCTTCCTGTAGAGGCTACAGTGCTTCCTGTGAATGAAGCCTTCTTCCTGTAAGGGCAATACTGATTCCTGTGGATAAAATAGGCCTTTCTATAAAGGAAGCCTTTTTCCTATAGGGGAATTCATTCTTCCTGTGGTGAAAAAAGGCTTCTTCTTATAGGAGCAAACCTGCTTCCTCTGAAGGAAGCCTTCTTCCTGTAGGGGCAACACTCTATCCTGTGGTGAAAACAGAACTTCCTGTGAAGGAAGCCTTCTTTCTGTAGTGAAAACAGGTCTTCCTGTGAGGGACGTCTTCCTCCTATAGGGGCAACACTGCATTTTTTGAAGGAAGCCTTCTTTCTGAAAGGTCCACACTCCTTCCTGTGGTGAAAACAGGCCTTCCTGTGATGGAAACCTTCTTCATGTAGGGGCAACACTGCTTCCTGTGAAGAAAGCCTATTTCCTGTAGTGGCAAACCTGCTTCCTGTGAAGGAAGCCTTCTTCCTGTAGGGGCAACACTCTATCCTGTGGTGAAAACAAAAATTCCCGTGAAGGAAGGCTTCTTCCAGTAGAGGCAACATGAAGGACGTCTTCCTATAGAGGCAACACTGCTTTGTGTGAAGGAAGTCTTTTTCCTATAGGGACCACACTCATTCCTGTGGTGAAACAGGCCTTCCTATGAAGGAAACATTCTTCTTGTAGGGGCCAAACTCCTTCCTGTGGTGAAAACAGACCTTTCTGTGAAGGAAGGCTTCTTCCTATAGTTGCAACCCGGCTTCCTGTGAAGGAAGCCTTCTCCCTTGAGGGGCAACACTCTTTCCTGTGCTGAAAACAGGCCTTGCTGTGAAAGAATACTTCGTGGAGGGGCAAACCGGCTTCCTGTGGTGAATATAGGCCTTTGGTGAAGTAAGCCTTTTTCCTATAAGGGCAACACTGCTTCCTGTGAAGGAAGCCTTCTTCCGGTAGGGGCAACACTACTTCCTGTGATGAAAACAGGCCTTCCTATGAAGGAAGCCTTCTTCCTATAGGGTCAACCCTGCTTCCTGAGAAGGACGCCTTCTTCCTAAAAGGGCAACATTGCTTCCTGTGAAGGCCGGCTTCTTCCTATAGGGAAACACTCCTACCTGGGGTGAAAACAGGTTTTCCTGTGAAGGAAGCCTTCTTCCTATAGGGGATTACCCCTTCCTGTGATCATAAGATGACTTTCTAAGAAGGACACCTTCTTTCGATAGGGGCAACCATGCTTCCTCTGAAGGAAGCATTCTTCCTGTAGGGGCAACACTCTTTCCTGTGTTGAAAACAGGCCTTCCTGTGAATGAAACATTATTCTTGTAGGGGCAACAGTGCTTCCTGCAGTGAAAACAAGCCTTCCACCGAAGGAAAGCTTCTTCTGATAGGGGCAACTCTACTTCCTGTGAAGGAAGGCTTCTTCCTGTTCGGGAAAAACTGCATCCTGTGAAAGAAGCCTGCTTCATGTAGTGAAAACAGGCCTTCTTGTGAAGGACGCCTTCTTCCTGTAGGAGAAACCATTCTATTTGTGGTGAAAAAAGGCTTTCCTGGGAAGTACAACTTCTTCCTATGGGGGCAACCTTTCTTCCTGTGAAGGAAGCCCTCTTCATGTAGGGGCACCACTCTATCCTGTGGTGAAAACTGAACTTCCTGTGAAAGAAGCCTTCTTCCTGTAGAGGCAACACTGCTTCTTGAAGTGACAACAGGCCTTCTTTTGAAGGATGCCTTCCTCCTATAGGGGCAACACTACTTTCTGTGAAGAAAGCCTTCCTCCTATAGGAGAAACCATTCTTTTTGTGGTGAAAACAGGCTTTCCTGGGAAGTACAAGTTCTTCCTATAGGGGCAAACCTGCTTCCTGTGAAGGAAGCCTTCTTCATATAGAGGCAACACTCTATCCTGTGGTGAAAACAGAATTTCCTGTGAAAGAAGCCTTCTTCCTGTAGAGGCAACACTGCTTCTTGTAGTGACAACAGGCCTTCTTTTGAAGGACGCCTTCTTCCTATAGGGGCAACACTACTTTCTGTGACGGAAGCCTTCTTCCTGTAGGGTCCACAATCCTTCCTGTGTTGAAACAGCCCTTCCTGAGAAAGAAGCCTTCTTCCTGTAGAGGCAACAATCTTTCCTGTGGTGAAATCGGGCCTTGCTTGGAAGGAAGACTTCTTTGTGTAGGGGCAACCCTGCTTCCTCTGGTGAAAATTGGCCTTTCTGTGAAGGAAGCCTTCTTCCTGTAGAGGCAACACTGCTTCCTGTAGGGAGCAGGCCTTCTTTTGACAGACGCCTTCTTCATATAGGGGCAACATTACTTTCTTTGAAGGAAGCCTTCTTCCTGTAGGGTCCACACTCCTTGCTGTTGTTAAACTGGCCATCCTGTGAATGAATCCTTCTTCCTGTAGGGGTATCAATGTTTCCTTTGGTGAAAACTGGCCTTCATGTGAAGGAAGCATTTTTCTTGTAAAGTCCAAATTCCTTCCTCTGGAGAAAACAGGCCTTCATGTAATGGAAACCTTATTCCTGTAGGGGAAAAACTTCTTCCTGTGGTGAAAACAGGCCTTTCTTTGAAGGAAGTCTTATTCCTCTGGGTGCAACCCTGCTTCCTATGAAGGAAGCCTTCTCCCTGTAGGGGCAACACTCTTTCCTGTGGTGAAAACAGACTTTGCTGTGAAGGAAGACTTCTTCGTGTAGGGGCAGCCCTGCTTCCTATGGTGAAATAGTCCTTTCTGTGAAGGAAGCCTTTTTGCTATGGGGGCAACTCTGCGTCCGGTGGTGAAAACAAGACTTCCTGTGAAGATATCCTTCTTCCTATAAGGGCAACAATGCTTCCTGGAAGGAAGCATTTTTCCTGTAGGGGCAACACTACTTCCTGTGATGAAAAGAGACTTTCCTGTGAAGGAAGCTTTCTTCCTGTAGGGATAACACTGTTTACCGTGGTGGAAACTGGCCTTCATGTGAAGGTAGCCTTCTTCTTGTAGTGGCAAACTCTTTCCTGTGGTGAAAACAGGCCTTCCTATGAAAGAAACCTTCTTCCTGTAGGGGCAACACTTCTTCCTTTTTTGAAAACAAGCCTTTCTGTGAAGGAGTCTTCATCTGACAGGGGCAACCCTGCTTCCTGTGAAAGAAGCCTTCGCCAAGTAGGGGCAACGCTCTTTCCTGTGGTGAAAAAAGGACTTCCTGTGAAAAACACCTTCTTCCTATAGGGGAAACACTGGTTTCTATTAAGGAAGCCTTCTTCCTGTAGGGCCCACAATCCTTCCTGTGGTGAAATAGGCCTTCCTGTGAAGGAAGCCTTCTTCCTGTAGCTATAACAATGTTTCCTATGGTGAAAAGAGGCCTTCCTGTGATGGAAACCTTCTTCCTGTAGGAGAAACACTGCTTCCTGTGATGAAAACAGGCCAGCCTGAGAAGGACGCGTTCTTCCTGTAGGGAAAACACTCCTTCCTATGGTCCAAATAGGGCTTCCTGAAAAGGAAGCATTCTTCCTATAGGGGTAACCCTGCTTCCTGTGAAGGAAGTCTTCTTCCTAACAGGGCAACACTGCTTCCTGTAAGGATGGCTTCTTCCTATAGGGGCAACAATCCTTTCTGTGGTGAAAACTGGTTTTCCTGTGAAGTAAGACTTCTTCCTGTTGGGACCACACCGCTTCATGTGGTCAAAACAGAAATTTCTGAGAAGGAAACCTTCTTCTGATAGGGGCAACCATGCTTCCTCTGAAGGAAGCTTTCTTCCAGTAGGGGCATCACTCTTTCCTGTGTTGAAAAGAGGCCTTCCTGTGAAGGAAACATTCTTTTTGTAGGGGCAACACTGCTTCCTGTGGTGAAAACAGGCCTTCCTCCAAAGGACAGCTTCTTCTGATAGGCGCAACCCTGCTTCCTGTGAAGGAAGGCTTTTTCCTGTTCAGGAAAAACTGCATCCTTGTGAAGGAAGCCTTGTTCCTGTAGGGTAAACCATTCTTCCTATAAGGGCAACAATGCTTCCTGGAAGGAAGCATTTTTCCTGTAGGGGCAACACTACTTCCTGTGAAAACGGGCTTTACTGGGAAGTACTGCTTCTTCCTATAGGGAAAACCCTGCTTCCTGTAAAGGAAGCCTTATTCCTGTAGGGGCAACCCTCTATCCTGTGGTAAAAAGAGAACTTCCTGTGAAGGAAGCCTTCTTTCTATAGAGGCAACACTGCTTCCTGTAGTGACAACAGGCCTTCTTTTGAGGAATGCCTTCTTCCTACAGGGGCAACACTACTTTCTGTGAAGGAAGCCTTCTTCCTCTAGGGTCCTTTCCTGTGTTGAAACAGGCCTCCTGTGAAGGAAGGGTTCTTTCTGTAGGGGTAACACTGTTTCATGTGGTGAAAACAGGCCTTCATGTGAAGGTAGCCTTCTTGTAGGGACCAAATTCCTTCCTCTGGTGAAAACAGGCATTCCTGTGATGGAAACCTTCTTCATGTAGGGGAAAAACTTCTTCCTGCGGTGAAAACAGGCCTTTCTTTGAAGGAAGTCTTCTTCCTATAGGTGCAACCCTGATTTCTGTGAAGGAAGCCTTCTCCCTCTAGGGTAACACTCTTTCCTGTGGTGAAAACACGCTTTGCTGTGAAGCAAGTCTTCTTCATATAGGGGCAACCCTGCTTCCAGTGGTGAAACCAGGCCTTTGTGTGAAGGAAGCATTAATCCTATGGAGACAACTCTGCTTCCTGTGGTGAATACAGAATTTCCTGTGAAGATAGCCTTCTTCCTATAAGGACAACACTGCTTCCTTGAAGGAAGCCTTCTTCTTGTAGGGGCAACACAACATCCTGTGGTGAAAACAGGCCTTCCTGTGAAGGAAGCCTTCTTCCTATTGGGGCAACAATGTTTACTGTGGTGAAAATGGCCTTCATGTGAAGGTAGCCTTCTTCTTGTAGTGGCCAAACTACTTCTGTGGTGAAAATAGGCATTCCTGTAGGGGCAACACTTCTTCCTATATTGAAAACAGGCCTTTCTGAGAATGACGTTTCTCCCAATAGGTGCAACGCTGATTCCTCTGAAGCAAGCCTTCGCCCTGAAGGGGCAACCTTCTTTCCTTTCATAAAACAGGCCTCTCCATGAAGGACACCTTCTTCCTAAAGGGGCAACACTGCTTTCTATGAAGAAAGCCTTCTTCATTTAGGGTCCACACTCTCCTGTGGTGAAATAGGCCTTCCTGTGAAGAAAGCCTTCTTCCTGTAGGGTAACAATGTTTCCTGTTGGGAAAACTGTCCTTCCTGTGAAGGAAGCCTTCTTCCTGTAGTTGTAACAATGTTTCCTGTGTTGAAAACAAGCCTTCCTGTAATGGAATGCTTCTTCCTGTAGGGTTAACACTGCTTCCTGCGATGAAAACAGGCCTTCCTATGAAGGACGCATTCTTCCTGTAGGGGAATTCCTCCCTCCTGTGGTCCAAACAGGCCTTCCTGAGAAGGAAGCCTTCTTCCTATAGGGGCAATACTGCTTTCTATGAAGGAAGCCTTCTTCCTGTAGGGTCCACACTAATTCCTGTGGTGAAATAGGCCTTCATGTGAAGGAAGCCTTCGTCCTGTAGCGGTAACAGTGTTTCCTGTGTTGACAGCAGGCCTTCCTGTGATGGAAACCTTCTTCCTGTAGGGGCGACACTTCTTCCTGTATTGAAAACAGGTCTTTCTGTGAAGAAGGCTTCTTCTGATAGGGGCAACCCTGCTTCCTGTAAAGGATGCCTTCGCCATGTAGGGGCAACCCTCTTTCCTGTGGTGAAAACAGGCCTTGCTGAGAAGGACACCTTCTTCTTATAGGGGCAACACTTCTTTCTGTGAAGGAAGCCTACTTCCTGGAGGGTCCACACTCCTTCCTGTGGTGAAATAGGCCTTCCTGTGAAGGAAGCCTTCTTCTTGTAGGAGTAACAATATTTCAGGTGGTAAAAACTGGCTTTCGTGTGAAGGAAGCCTTCCTCTTATAGGGGCCTATTACTTCCTGTGGTGAAAACAGGCTTTCCTGTGATGGAAACCTTCCTGCTGTAGGGGCAAAACTTCTTCTTGTGATTAAAATAGGCCTTTCTGTGAAGGATGGCTTCTTACTATAGTTGCATCCCTGCTTCCTGTGAAGGAAGCCTTCTTCCTGTAGGGGCAACACTCTTTCCTGTGTTGAAAACAGCCCTTCCTTTGAAGGAAACATTCTTCTTGTAAGGGCAACCCTGCTTACTGAGGTGAAAACAGGCCTTCCTCCGAAGGACAGCTTCTTCTGATTGGGGCAACCCTGCTTCCTGTGAAGGAAGCCTTCTTCATGTAGGGGCAACTCTGCTTCCTGTGGCGAAAACAGGCCTGCCTGTGAAGATAGTCTTGTTCCTATAAGGCAACACTACTTCCTTGATGGAAGCCTTCTTCCTGTAGGGGTAACACAACTTCCTGTGGTGAAAACAGGACTTCCTGTGAAGAAAGCCTTTTTCCTGTAGGCGCAACACTGTTTACTGTGGTAAAAAAAAAGTCCTTCATGTAAAGTTTGCCTTCTTCTTGTAGGATTCAAACTCCTTCCGGTGGTGAAAACAGACCTTCCTGTGATGGAATCCTTCTTCCTGTAGGGGCAACACTTTTTGCTGTATTGAAAACAGGTCTTTCTGTGAAGAAGGCTTCTTCTGATAGGGGCAACCCTGCTTCCTGTAAAGGATGCCTTCATCATGTAGAGGCAACCCTCTTTCCTGTGGTGAAAACAGGCCTTCCTGTGAAGGACGCCTTTTTTTATAGGGGCACACTGCTTTTTGTGAAAGGAGCCTTTCTCCGGTAGGGGCAACACTCTTTCCTTTGTTGAAAACAGCCCTTCCTGTGAAGGAAACATTCTATTTGTAGGGGCAACACTGCTTCCTGAGGTGAAAACAGGTATTCCTCCAAAGGACAGCTTCTTCTGATAGGGGCAACCCTGCTTCCTGTGAAGGAAGCATTCTTCCTAACAGAGCAACACTGCTTCCTGTGAAGGATGGCTTCTTCTTATAGGGACAACATTCCTTGCTGTGGTGAAAACAGGTTTTCTTGTGAAGGAAGCCTTCTTCCTGTAGGGGACAGACTTCTTCCTTTGGTGAAAACAGGACTTTCTGAGAAGGACACCCAATTCCAATAGGGGCCACCATTCTTCCTCTGAAGGAATCCTTCTTTCTCTAGAGGCAACACTCATTCCAGTGTTGAATATAGGCCTTTCTGTGAAGGAAACATTCTTCTTTTAGGAACAAAACTGCTTCTTGTGAAGGGAGCTTTCATCTGAAGGAATCCTTCTTCTTCAGGTGCCTTACTTCCTGTGGTGAAAACAGGCTTTCCTGTGATCGAAACCTTCCTGCTGTAGGGGCAAAACTTCTTCCTTTGGTGACAACAGGCCTTCCTGTGTAGATAGTCTTCTATCTATAGGGTCAATCCTGCTTCCTGTGTAGGAAGCATTCTCCTTGCAGAGGCGACACTATTTTCTGTGGTGAAAACAGGCCTTCCTGTGATGGAAGCATTCTTCCTCTAGAGGCAACACTGCTTCCTATAGTGAAAAAAGGTCTTTCTATGATGGAAGCCTTGTTCATGTGGGGGTAACAGGTCTTCCTGTGGGGGAAACTGGCATTCCTGTGGGCAATGACAACTTGCTATGGGGAAGCCTTCTCTTTGTGGGGGGAAAGGACCATCGGGTGGGGGACATTTCTTCCTTTGTGGGAAACACACCTTCCTTTGAGGGAACCGTCCTTTCTGTGGGGGAAAATACAACTTCCTAAGTGTATCCCATCTTCCTGTAGGGCAACACTGATTCCTGTGGTGAAAACAGGCCTTCCTCTGAAGGAAGCCTTCTTCCTATAGGGTCAACCCTGCTTCTTGTGAAGGGAGCCTTCTTCCTAACAGGGCAACACTGCTTCCAGTGAAGGACAGCTTCTTCCTATAGGGGCAATATTCCTTGCTGTGGTGAAAACAGAACTTCTTGTGAAGGAAGCCTTCTTCCTGTAGGGGACACACTTCTTCATGTGGTAAAAACAGGACTTCCTGAGAAGGACACCTTCTTCCGATAGGGGCAACCATGCTTCCTCTGAAGGAACCCTGTGTTGAAAACAGCCCTTCCTGTGAAGGAAACATTCTATTTGTAGGGGCAACACTGCTTCCTGAGGTGAAAACAGGTATTCCTCCAAAGGACAGCTTCTTCTGATAGGGGCAACCCTGCTTCCTGTGAAGGAAGCATTCTTCCTAACAGAGCAACACTGCTTCCTGTGAAGGATGGCTTCTTCTTATAGGGACAACATTCCTTGCTGTGGTGAAAACAGGTTTTCTTGTGAAGGAAGCCTTCTTCCTGTAGGGGACAGACTTCTTCCTTTGGTGAAAACAGGACTTTCTGAGAAGGACACCCAATTCCAATAGGGGCCACCATTCTTCCTCTGAAGGAATCCTTCTTTCTCTAGAGGCAACACTCATTCCAGTGTTGAATACAGGCCTTTCTGTGAAGGAAACATTCTTCTTTTAGGAACAAAACTGCTTCTTGTGAAGGGAGCTTTCATCTGAAGGAATCCTTCTTCTTCAGGTGCCTTACTTCCTGTGGTGAAAACAGGCTTTCCTGTGATCGAAACCTTCCTGCTGTAGGGGCAAAACTTCTTCCTTTGGTGACAACAGGCCTTCCTGTGTAGATAGTCTTCTATCTATAGGGTCAATCCTGCTTCCTGTGTAGGAAGCATTCTCCTTGCAGAGGCGACACTATTTTCTGTGGTGAAAACAGGCCTTCCTGTGATGGAAGCATTCTTCCTCTAGAGGCAACACTGCTTCCTATAGTGAAAAAAGGTCTTTCTATGATGGAAGCCTTGTTCATGTGGGGGTAACAGGTCTTCCTGTGGGGGAAACTGGCATTCCTGTGGGCAATGACAACTTGCTATGGGGAAGCCTTCTCTTTGTGGGGGGAAAGGACCATCGGGTGGGGGACATTTCTTCCTTTGTGGGAAACACACCTTCCTTTGAGGGAACCGTCCTTTCTGTGGGGGAAAATACAACTTCCTAAGTGTATCCCATCTTCCTGTAGGGCAACACTGATTCCTGTGGTGAAAACAGGCCTTCCTCTGAAGGAAGCCTTCTTCCTATAGGGTCAACCCTGCTTCTTGTGAAGGGAGCCTTCTTCCTAACAGGGCAACACTGCTTCCAGTGAAGGACAGCTTCTTCCTATAGGGGCAATATTCCTTGCTGTGGTGAAAACAGAACTTCTTGTGAAGGAAGCCTTCTTCCTGTAGGGGACACACTTCTTCATGTGGTAAAAACAGGACTTCCTGAGAAGGACACCTTCTTCCGATAGGGGCAACCATGCTTCCTCTGAAGGAACCCTGTGTTGAAAACAGGCCTTCCTGTGAAGGAAACATTCTTCTTGTAGATGCAACACTGCTTCCTGCAGTGAAAACGGGACTTCTTCTGAAGGACAGCTTATTCTGGTAGGGGCAACCATGCTTCCTATGAAGGAAGCCTTCTTCCTGTAGGGGCAACACTGCTTCCTGTGAAGGAAGCCTTTTTCTTGTAGAGGAAACCATTCTTCCTGTGGTGAAAACAGGCTTTCCTGAGATGTACAGCTTCTTCCTATAGGTGCAACCGTGCTTCCTGTGAAGGAAGCCTTCTTCCTGTAGGGGCAACACACTATCCTGTGGTGAAAGCAGAACTTACTCTGAAGGAAGTCTTCTACCTGTAGAGGCCACACTGCTTCCTGTAGTGACAACAGGCCTTCCTGTGAAGGAAGTCTTCTTCCTGTAGAGGTAACACTGTTTCCTGTGGTGAAAACTGACCTTCATGCGAAGGAAGCCTTCTTCTTTAGGGGCCAAACTCCTTCCTGTGGTGAAAGAAGTCTTCCTGTGATGGAAACCTTCTCCCAGTAGGGGAAAAAGTTCTTCCTGTGGTGAAAACAGACCTGTCTGTGAAGGAAGGCTTCCTATACATGCCACCCTGCTTCCTGTAAAGGAAGCCTTCTCCCTGTAGGGACAACACTCCTTCTTGTGGTGAAAACGGGCCTTCCTGTGAAGGAAGCTTTGTACCTTTGCAAAAAACATGCCTTCCTTTGCTGGAAAGTACTTTTTTTGAGGGAATGGCAACTTTTTCTGTGGGACCCATCTGTCTGTGGGGGGAAAAGGCCATCCTATGGAGGAACATTTCTTCCTGTTGAAGAATCACACCTTCCTGTGCAAATCCCTGTTTCCTATACAAGCAATACTGCTTCTTGTGGTGAAAAGAGGCCTTCCTGTGCAGGAAGCCTTCTTCCTATAGGGGCAACACTACTTCCTGGGAAGGAAGCCTTCTCCCTGTAGGGGCAACACTCTTTCCTGTGGTGAAAACAGGCCTTGCTGTGAAGGAAGACTTGTTTGTATAGGTGAAACACTCTTTCCGGTAATGAAAATAGGCCTTTCTGTGAAGGAAGCCTTCTTCCTGTGGGGACAACTCTGCTTCCTGTGCTGAAAACAGGCCTTCCTGTGAAGACAGCCTTCTTCCTGTAGAGGCTACACTGCTTCCTGTGAAGGAAGCCTTATTCCTGTAGGATTAACACTATTTCCTGTGGTGAAAACTGGCCTTCATGTGAAGCAAGCCTTCTTCTTGAAGGGGACCAATTCCTTCCTGTGGAGAAAACAGGCCTTCCTGTGATGGAAACCTTCTTCCTGTAGGTCTAACCCTGCTTCTTTTGAAGGAAGCCTTTTCCCTGTAGGGGCATCACTCTTTCCTGCGGTGAAAACAGGCATTCCTGCGAAGGAAGGCTACTTCCTGTAGGGGCAACACTGCTTCCTGTAATGAAAACAGGCGTTCCTGTGAAGAAAGCATTCTTCTTGTAGGGGAAGCACTCCTTCCTGTGATCCAAATAGGTCTTCCTGTGAGGGAACCCTTCTCCCTGTAGGGGCAACACTCCTTCTTGTGGTGAAAACAGGCCTTCATGTGAAGGAAGCCTTCTTTCTGTAGGGGCAACACTCCTTCCTGAGGTGAAAACTGACCTTCCTGTGAAGGAACCTTCTTCCGATAGGAGCAATAATCCTTCCTGTGGGACAAACTAGCCTTCCTGTGGGGGAACATTTCTTCCTGTGGGAATCACAACTTCCAGTGAGAGAACCCTTCTTCCTTTGAGGGAAATTTAACTTCCTGTGAAGATCCCATCTTCCTGTAGGGGCAACAGTCCTTCCTCTGTTTAAAATAGGCCTTCCAGGGAATGAAGCCTTCTTTCTGTAGGGGAAACAGGACTTCCAGTGGAGAAAACAAGCTTCCTGTGGGGGAATGGCAACTTTCTTTGGGGGAAAAAAGAACTTCCTTTGGGGGAACATTTCTTCCTAAGGGTCAATCACCCCTTCCTTTGAGGGAATCCTTCTCTAAGTAGGGGAAATGCAACTTCTTTAATCCATCCCATCTTCCAGTCGGGGCAACACTCTTTCCTCTGGTGAAAACAGGCCTTCCCATGAAGAAACCCTTCTTCCAGTGGGAAAATGCAACTTCCTGTGTGAAACCCATCTTCCAGTAGGGGCAACACTCCTTCCTGTGGCGAAATAGGCCCTCTCGTAATGGAAGCCTTCTTCCTCTAGGGGAAAAGGCCTTCCTGTCCAGAAACCCGATTTCCTGTGGGGGAAAGGCAACTTCTTGTGGGGAACGCATCTTCCTGAGATGGAAAAAGACATTCCTGTTGAGGAACATTTCTTCTTTTGGGGACATCACACCTCCATGTCCAGGAACTTTTCTTATTGTGAGGGAAATTAAACTTCTTGAGTGGATGCCATCTTTTAGTAGGGGCAACATGTTTTCCTATAGTGAAAACGGGACTTCCTGTGAAGGAAGACTGCTTCCTGTAGTGGCTCGACATTTTCCTGTGGTGAAAACAGGCCGTCCTGTGAAGGAAGCCTCCTTTCTGTAGGGACGACACTCCTTCCTGAGGTAAAAACTGACCTTCCTGTGAAGGAAGCCTTCTTCCTATAGGGCCAAAACTCTTTCCTGTAGTGAAAAGAGGCCTTCCTGTGAAGGAACCCTTCTTCGTGTAGGAGCAATACTCCTTCCTGTAAAACAAACTAGCCTTCCTTTGGGGGAACATTTCTTCCTGTGAGGAATCACAACTTCCTGTGAGTAAACCCTTCTTCCTTTTAGGGAAATTTAACTTACTGTGAGGATCCCATCTTCTTGTAGGGGCAACACTTCTTGCTCTGTTTAAAACAGGCATTCCTATGAAGGAAGCCTTCTTCCTATAGGGGCAACACTCCTTCCTGTGGTGAAAACAGGCCTTCCTGTGAAGGAATCCTTATTCCTCTGGGGGAAACAGGCCTTTCTGTGGAGGAAAACCGGGCTTCCTGTGGGAGGATGGCAAATTTGTGGAGAAGAAAAATACCTTTCTGTTAGGGAACATTTCTTTGAGGGGAAATCGGACCTTCCTGTGAGGAAATCCTTTTTCCTGTGGGGAAAATGCAACTTCCTGTGTGGATCCCATCACCCTATAGGGGCAACACTCCTTCATGTGGTGAAAATAGTCCATTCTGTTAAGAAAACCTTCTACCTATAGGGTAAACAGGCCTTCTGTGAGAGAAACCGGCTTTCCTGTGGAAGAATGGCAACTTCCTATGGGGGGACGCATCTTTCTAAGGGGGAAAAACACCTTCCTGTTGATGAACACTTCTTCCTGTGGGAGAATCACACCTTTGTGTCAGGGAACCCTTCTTTCTGTGGGGTAAATGCAACTTCCTGAGTGTAGTGGGTGCCATCTTCTTTAAGGGCAACACTTTTTCCTGTGGTGAAAACAGGTCTTCTTGTGAAGGAATCCTTCTTCCTGTAGGGCAACACTCCTTCTTGTGGTGAAAACAGGCCTTCCTGTGAAGAATGATTTGTTCCTTTGCAAGAAACAGGCCTTCCATTGGGCGAAACTTCTCTTCCTGTTTGGGAATGGCAACTTTCTCTGGGGGACCCGTCTTTCTGCTGGGGAAAAAGACCATTCTGTGGAGGAACATTTCTTCCTGTTGAAGAATCACAACTTCCTGTACGGATCCCTTTTTCCTATACAGTCAACACTGTTTCTTGTTGTGAAAAAAAGGGCTTCCTGTGCAGGAAGCCTTTTTCCTATAGAGGCAACAGTGCTTCCTGGGAAGAAAGCCTTTTTCCTGTAGCAGTAACACTCCTTCCTATGGTAAAAACAATTCTGGTTAACAAAGCCTTCTTCCTGATGGGGCAACACTCCTTTCTGTGGTGAAAACAGGCCTTTCTGTGAATGAAGCCTTATTCCTGTGGGGGAAACAGACTTCCTGTGGGAGAAAACGGGCTTCCTGTGGGAGAATGGCAACATTCTGTGGGGGCGGGGGGAAGTACTTCCTGTGGGAAAATTTCCTCCTGAGGGAAAATCAAAACTTTTTGTGGGGGAACCCTTCACCCACTGGGGGAAATGCGACTTCCTGTGTGAATAACACCTTCCTGTGGGGCAACACACCTTCCTGTTGTGATAACAGGCCTTCCTGTGAGGGCACCTTTCTTCCTGTGGGCAAAATGCAACTTCTTGTGTGGATCCCATCTACCTAAAGGGGCAACACTTCTTCCTGTAGTGAAAATTGGGCTACCTGTTGAGGAAGCCTTCTTCCTGTGGGGCAAACATGCCTTTCTGTCGGGAAACAGTATTTCCTGTGGGGGAATGGTAACTTCCTGTGGGGATGCATCTTCCTGAAGGGAAAAAGGACCTTCCTGTGGGGGAACATTACTTCCTGTGGGGAAATCACACCTTTGTGTCAAGGAAGCATTTTCCCTGTGGCAGAAATGCAAATTACTCAGTAGATGTTATCTTCTTATATGAGCCACTCTTTGTCCTGTGGAGAAAATGGCCTTCTTGTGAAGGAAGCCTTCTTCCTGTAGGGACAACACTCCTTCCTCTGGTGGAAAAAGGGATTTCTGTGAAAGAAACCTTCTTTCTGTAGGTGCAACACTCCTTTCTGTGTTGTAAAAAGGCCTTTCTGTGAAGGAACCCTTCTTCTTGTAGGGGCAATAGTCCTTCCAGTGGGACAAACTAGCCTTCCTTTGGGGGGAACATTCCTTTCTATGGCGAATCACACCTATCTGTGAAGAAAGCCTTCTTCCTGTAGGGGAAATTTAACTTCCTGTGTTCATCCAACTCCTTGTAGGGGCCAAATTTCTTCCTGTGGTGAAAACACGCACTCCTGTGAAGGAAGTCTTATTCCATTGGGGGATACAACTCTTTCTGTGGGGGACCCAGGCTTTCTGTGGGGGAATGGCCACTTTCTGTGGGAAAAAAGGCCTTCCTGTGGGGGAACATTATTTCCTGAGGGAGAATCATCCCTTCCTGTGAGGGAACCATTCTTCCTGTGGGGAAAATGCAACTTCCTGTGTGGATACCAATTTCCTATAGGGGCAACACTCCTTCCTGTGGTAAAAATAGGCCTTCCTCTTTAGGAAGGCTTCTTCTTGTGGGGGAAACAGGCCTTCCTGTGGGGGAAACAGGATTTTCTGTGGGGGAAAGGCAACTTCCTGTGGGTTACACATCTTTATGAAGGCAACAATACCTTCCTGTGGGTATGAAGAAATGAACATTTCTTCCTGTGGGGGAATCGCACCTTCGTGTCAGGGAATCCTTCTTCCTGTGGGGTTAATGCAACTTCCTGAGTGGAGTGGATGCCATCTTCTTATAAGGGCAACACTTTTCCTGTGGTGAAAAGAGGCCTTCTTGTGAAGGAATCCTTCTTCCAGTAGGAGAAACACTCCTTCTACTGGTGAAAACAGGCCTTCCTGTGAAGGAAGCCTTGTTCCTTTGGGAGAAACAGACCTTCCTTTGGGAGAAATTTCTCTTCCTATGGGGGAATAGCAACTATCTCTGGGAACCTATCTTTCTGTTGAAAAAAAAAGAACATCCTGTGGGGGAACATTTCTTCCTGTGGTGAAAATAGGCCTTCCTGTGAAAGACTTCTTCATGTAGGTACAACACTCCTTCTTGTGGTGAAAACAGGCCTTCTTGGGAACGAAGTATTTTTCCTGTAGGGGCAACACTCCTTCCTGTGGTGAAAACAGGCCTTCCTGTGAAGGAAGCCTTTTTCCTGGAGGGGCAATATTTTTTCCTATGGGACAAACTAGCCTTCCTGTTGAAAAACATCTCTTCCTGTGGGAATCACACCTTCCTTTGAAGAAACCCTACTTCCTGTGAGGTAAACTAAACTTCTCGTGAGGACCCATCTTCCTGTATGGGCTACACTATTTCTTCTGGTGAAAACAGGCCTTCCTGTGAGGAAAGACTTATTCCTTTGGGGAAAACATGCCTTCCTGTGTGGAAAAGCAGGCTTCCTGTGGGGGAATGGCAACTTTCTGTTTTGGAAAATAGACCTTACTGTGGGGGAACATTTATTCCTGATGGGAATCACACCTTCCTGTGATGGCACCCTTCTTCCTCTGTGGGAAATTTAACTTTCTGCGAAGATCCCATCTCCCTTGAGTGGCAAAAGTCCTTCCTGTGGTGAAAACAGGCCTTCCTGTGAGGGACCCCATTTTCTTGTGGGAAAAATGCAACTTCCTGTGTGGGTCCCATCTTCCTTTAGGGGCCACACTTCTTCCTGTGGTGAAAATAGTCCTTCCTGTGAAGGAAGCATTCTTTCTATGGAAGAAACAGGTCTTCCTTTCAGAAAACCTGATATCCTATGGAGAAATGGCAACTTCCTTTGGGGGACCATCTTCCTGAGTGGGAAAAAGAACTTCCTGTGAGGAAACATTTCTTCCTGTGGGTAAATCACACCTTCGTTTCAGGGAACCAATCACCTGTGGCAGAAATGCAACTTCTTGAGTAGATACCATCCTCTTGTAGGGGAACACTTTTTCCTGTACTGTAAACAGGCCTTCTAGTGAAAGAAGCCTTCTTCCTGTAGGGACAATACTCCTTCCTATTGTGAAAGCAAGCCTTCCTGTGAAAGAAGACTTCTTCCTTTAGGGGCAACACTCCTTCCTGTGGAGAATACAGGCCTTCCTGTGAAGGAAGCCTTCTTCCTGTAGGGCAACACTCTTTCCTGTGGTGAAAACAGGCCTTCCTGTGAAGGAAGCCTTCTTCCTGGAGGGGCAACACTCCTTCCTGTGATGGAAAGAGGCCTTCCTGTGAAGGATTCCTTCTTCCTGTAAGGGCAATATTTCTTGTGGGACAAATTAGCCTTTCTGTGGAAAAACATTGCTTACTGTGGGGAATCACACCTTCCTTTGAGGAAACCTTTCTTCCTGTAAGGTAAATGTAGCATCCCGTGAGGACCCATCTTCATGTATGGGCAATACTCCTTCCTTTGGTGAAAACAGCCCTTTCTGTGAAGGAAGCCTTCTTCCTGAAGGGACAACACTCTTTACTATGGTGAAAACAGGCCTTCCTGTGAAGGAAGCCTTATTTCTGTGGGAAAAACAGGCTTCCCTATTGGGGAAACTGGCATCCTGTGGGCGAATGGCAACTTTCTGTTTTGGAAAAAGACATTCCTGTGGGTGAACATTTTTTCCTGATTGGGAATCACTGCTTCCTGTGTGGGTTCCCTTCTTTTGAATGAAGCCTTCTTCCTGTAAGTGCAACACTCTTTCCTGTGGTCAAAACAGGCCTTCCTGTGATGGAAGCCTTTTTCCTTTGTGGAAAACCAGGCTTCCTGTGGGGGAATGTCAACTTTCTGTTCGGGCAAAAAGACCTTCCTGTGGGGGAACATTGCTTACTGATGGGAATCACACCTTCCTGTGACAATACCCTTCTTTTTGTGGGAGAAATTTAACTTGCTGTTAATATCCCATCTTCCTGTAGGGGCAAAAGTCCTTCTTGTGGTGAAAACAGGCCTTCCTGTGAAGGAAGCCTTATTCCTGTTGGAAAAACCAGGCTTCCTGTGGGGAAATGTCAAATTTCTGTTTGGGAAAAATGAACTTCCTGTGGGGGAAAATTTCTTCCTGATTGTGAATCACACCTTCCTGTGAGGATATCCTTGTTCCTGTGGGGGGAATTAAATTGCTGTGAAGATCCCATCTTCCTGTTGGGTTAAAAGTCCTTCTTGTGGTGAAAACAGGCCTTCCTGTGAAAGAAGCTTTCTTCCTGTTGGAGTAACCATCCTTCCTGTGGTAAAAACAGGCTTGCCTCTGAAGGAAGCCTTCTTCTTGTAGGGGCAACACTAATTCCTGTGGTGAAAACAGGCCTTCCTGTGAAGGAAGCCTTATTCTTGGGGGAAAAACAGTTTTTCCTGTGGGCAAAACCGGGCTTCCTATGGGGGAATGGCAATTTACTGTTTGGGAAAAAGACTTTCCTTTGGGGGAGCATTCCCTGAGGGGGAATTACACCTTCCTGTCAGGAACCCCTTCTTGAAGAGGGAGAAATGAAAATTCTGAATAAATCACACCTTCCTATAGGTTCAATACTCCTTCCTATGGTGAAAACAGGCCTTCCTGTAAGGGACCCCTTCTTCCTGTAATAAAAATGCAAATTCCCTTGTGATTTCCATCTACCTGTAGGGACACTTCTTCCTGTGGTGAAAATAGGCCTTCCTGCAAAGGAAGCCATCTTCCTATGGAAGAAACAGGGCATCCTGACAGGAAACCTAATATCCTGTGGGGGAATGCCAACTTTCTATTTGGGAAAAAGATCCTTTGGGCGAACATTCTGTGAGGGTGAATCACACCTTCCTGTGAGGAATCCCTTCTTGAAATGTGAGAAATAAAAATTCTGAGTAAATCACACCTTCCTGTAGGCTCAACACTCCTTCCTATGGTGAAAACAGGCCTTCCTGTGAGGGACCCCTTCTTCCTGTAATAAAAATGCAAATTCCCTTGTGGTTTCCATCTTCCTGTAGGAACAACACTCCTTCCTATGGTGAAAACAGGCCTTCCTGTGAGGGACCCCTTTTTCTTTGGAAAAATGCAACTTCCTGTGTGGATCCCCTCTTCCTGTAGGGGCAACACTTCTTCCTGTGGTGACAATAGTCCTTACTGTGAAGGAAGCTGTCTTTCTATGGAAGAAACAGGCCATCCTGGCAGGAAACCTGATATCCTGTGGACGAATGGCAACATCCTGTGGTGGACGCATCCTCCTGATGTCTTGTTCCCAGACAGGGGAAAAAGACCTTCCTGTCAGGGAACATTTCTTCCCGTGGGTAAATCACACCTTCTGGTCAGGGAACCTTCAACCTGTAGGGGAAATGCAACTTCCAGAGTGGATGCAATCTTCTTGGAGGGGCAACACCTTTTCCTATGGTTAAAACAGGCCTTCTTTTGAAGGAAGCCTTCCTGTAAAGGCAATAGTCATCCTGTGGTGAAAACAAGCCTTCTTGCTAAGGAAGCCTTCTCCCTGTAGGGGCAACACTTTGTCCTGTAGTGAAAACAGGCCTTCCTCTGAAGGAAGTATTCTTCCTATAGGGCAAAACTCCTTCCTGTGATGAAAAGAGACCTTCCTGTGAAGGATTCCTTCTTCCTGTAGGGGCAATATTAATTCCTTGGGACAAACTAGCCTTCCTGGTGAAAATCATTTCTTCCTGCGGGTAATCACACCTTCTCAGGAAACCCTTCTTCCTGTGAGGTAAATTTAACTTCTCCTGAGGACCCATCTTCCTGTATGAGCTACACTATTTCCTGTGGTGAAAACAGGCCATCCTATGAAGGAAGCCATCTTACTGTAGGGGCAATGCTCCTTCCTGTGGTGAAAACAGGCCTTCCTATGAAGAAAGCCTTATTTCTTTGGGGATAACAGGCCTTCCTGATCGGAAAAGCAGGCTTTCTGTTGGGGAATGGCAACTTTCTGTTTGGGAAAAAAGACCTTCCTTTGGGAGAACATTTATTCCTGATTGGGAATCACACCTTCCTATGATGGCACCCTTCTTCCTCTGTTGGAAATTTAACTTTCTGTGAATATCCCATCTTCCTGTAGGGGCAAAAGTCCTTCCTTTGGTGAAAACAGTCTTTCCTGTGAAAGAAGCTTTCTTCCTGTAGGGGTAACAATCATTCCTCTGGTAAAAACATGCTTTCCTCTGAAGGAAGCCTTCTTCCTATAGGGGCAACACTAATTCTTGTGGTGAAAACAGGCCTTCTTGTGAAGGAAGCCGTAATCCTGGGGGTAAAACAGTCTTTCCTTTGGGGGAAAATAGGCTTCCTGTGGGGGAAAAGGACCTTCCTGTTGTGGAACATTTCCTGACGGGCAATCACACCCTCCTATTAGGAAACCCTTCTTGTAGTGGGAGAAATGAATATTCTGAGTGGATCTCATCTTCCTGTAGGTTCAACATTCTTTCCTATGGTGAAAACAGGCCTTTCTGTGAGGGACCCCTTTTTCCTGTGAGAAAAATACAACTTCCTGTGTGGATCCCATCTTCCTGTAGGGGCAAGACTTCTTCCTGTGGTGAAAATAGTCCTTCCTATGAAGGAAGTCTTCTTTCTATGGAAGAACAGGCCTTTCTTTCAGAAAACCTGAAATCCTGGGGATATATGGCAACTTCCTGTGGGAGACACATCTTCCTCAGGGGGGAAAAGACCTTTCTGTGAGGGAACATTTCTTCCTGTGGGTAAATCACACCTTCTTGTCAGGGAACCATTCACCTGTGTCAGAAATGCAACTTCCTAAGTGGATACCATCCTATTGTTGGGGCAACACTTTTTCCTGTGGTGAAAACAGGCCTTCCTGTGAAAGATGCCTTCTTCCTGGAGGAGCAACACTCCTTCCTGTGATGAAAAGAGGCCTTCCTGTGAAGGATTCCTTCTTCCTGTAAGGGCAATATTTCTTGTGGGACAAATTAGCCTTTCTGTGGAAAAACATTACTTACTGTGGGGAATCACACCTTCCTTTGAGGAAAACTTTCTTCCTGTAAGGTAAATTTAGCTTCCCGTGAGGACACATCTTATATGGGCAACACTCCTTCCATTGGTGAAAACAGCCCTTTCTGTGAAGGAAGCCTTCTTCCTGATCGGAACAATACTCCTTCCTGTGCTGAAAACAGGCCTTCCTGTGTGGGACCCCTTTTTCCTTTGGGAAAAATGCAACTTCTTGTGTGGATCCCATCTTCCTGTAGGGGCCACACTTCTTCCTGTGGTGAAAATAGTCCTTCCTGTGAAGGAAACCTTCTTCCTATGGAAGAAACAGGCCTTCTTTTCAGGAAACCTGATATCCTATGGAGAAATGGCAACTTCCTGTGGGCAACGCATCTTCCTGAGGGGTAAAAAGACCTAACTGTAAGGGAACATTTCTTCCTGTGGGTAAATCACACCTTCGTGTCAGGGAACCCTTCTTCCTGTGGGGGAAATGCAACTTCCTGAGTGGTTGCTGTCCTCTTGTAGGGGCAACACTTTTTCCTGTGCTGTAAATACGCCTTCTTCTGAAGGAAGTGTTATTCCTTTGGGGGAAACAGGCCTCCCTGTGGGGAAAACTCAGCTTCCTGTGGGGGAATGTCAACTTTCTGTTTGTGAAAAAAGACCTTCCTCTGGGGGAACATTTCTTCATGATTGTGAATCACACTTCCCTGTGACGGTACCCTTCTTCCTATGGGATAAGTTTAACTATCTGTGAAGATCCCATCTTCCTATATGGGCAAAAGTCCTTCCTATGGTGAAAACAAGCCTTCCTGTGAAAGAAGCTTTCTTCCTGTAGTGGTAACAATCCTTCCTGTGGTCAAAACAGGCCTTCCTGTGAAGGAAGCCTTACTCCGGGGGGAAAACAGTCTTTCCTTTGGGGGAAACTGAGCTTCCTATGGGGAATGGCAACATTCTATTTGGGGAAAAAGACCTTCCTGTGGGGGAACATTTCCTGAGGGGGAATCACACTTTCCTGTGAGGGAACCCTTCAAATGGGAGAAATGAAAATTCTGAATGGATCGCACCTTCCTGTAGGTTCAACACTCCTTCCTATGGTGAAAACAGGCCTTCCTGTGAGGGATCCCTTCTTCCTGTAATAAAAATCCAGCATCCTCTGTGGAACCTATCTTCCTGTGGAAGCAATACTCCTTCCTGTGGTGAACATAGGCCTTCCTGTGAAGGAAGCCTTCTTCTATGGAAGAAACAGGCCATCCTGTCATGAAACCTGATATCTTGTGGAGGAATGGCAACTTCCTGTGGGCGACGCATCTTCCTGAGGGGGGAAAAGACCTTCCTGTGAGGGAGTATTTCTTCCTGTGGGTACATC
Source organism: Antrozous pallidus (assembly GCA_027563665.1). NCBI lineage: Eukaryota > Metazoa > Chordata > Mammalia > Chiroptera > Vespertilionidae > Antrozous > Antrozous pallidus. The sequence goes on along the minus strand of JAOAOB010000026.1, from coordinate 500,215 downwards.
ACACCTTCGTGTTAGGGAACCCTTCTTCCTGTGGGGGAAATGCAACTTCCTGAGTGGATACAATCTTCTTGTAAGGGCAACACCTTTTCCTCTGGTTAAAACAGGCCTTCTTTTGAAAGAAGCCTTCCTATAAAGGAAACACTCCTTCCTGTGGTGAAAACAGGCCTTCCTGTGAAGAAAGTCTTCTTCCTGTAGAAGCAAAACTCCTTCTTGTGGTGAAAACAGGCCTTCTATGAAGGAAGCCTTCTTCCTGGAGGGGCAACAACTTTTCCTGTGGTGAAAACAGGCCTTCATGTTAAGGAAGCCTTCTTTCTGTAGGGCCAATAGTACGGCCTGTGGTGAAAACAGCCCTTCCTGTGAAGGAAGCTTTCTTCCCGTAGTGCAACACTGCTTCCTGTGGTGAAAAGAGACTTTCCTGTGAAGGGACCCTTCTTCCTTGCAATGGCAATATTACTTTCTGTGGGACAAACTCGCATTCCTGTGGGAAAATATTTCTTCCTGTGGGAAATAACATCTTCCTGTGAGGAAAACCTTCTTCCTGTGAGGGAAATTAAACTTCCCATGAGTATACATCTTCCTGTAGGGGCAACAATCCTTCCTCTGGAGAACTCACGACTTCCTGTGAAGGAAGCCTTCTTCTTGTAGGGGCAACAATTTTTCCTGTGTAAAAACAGGCCTTCATGTGAAGGAAGCCTTCTTCCTGGAGGGGCAATATTCCTTCCTGTGGGATAAACTAGCCTTCCTGTAGAGAAACATTTCTTCCTATGGGAAATCACTGCTTCCTGAGGAAACCCTTCTTCCTGTGAGGTAAATTTAACTTCCCGTGAGGACCAATCTTCCTGTATGGGCAACACTCCTTCCTGTGGTGAAAACAGGCCTTCCTGTGAAGGAAGTCTTCTTCCTGTATGGAAAACAGGCCTTCCTGTGGGGAAAAGCAGGATTCCTGTGGGGGAATGGCAACTTTCTGTTTGGTGAAAAAAGATCTCCCATTTGGGGAACTTTCTTCCTGATTGGGAATCACACCTTGCCCTGAGGGTACCTTCTGCTGAAGGACGCCTTCTTCCTGTATGGACAATTCACCTTCCTGCTGTGAAATCAGGCCTGCGTGTGAAGGAAGCCTTCTTCCTGTAGTGGCAACACTCCTTCCTTTCATGAAAACAGGCTTTTTTGTAAGGGAAGCCTCCGTCATGTAGGGAAACACTCCTTCCTGTGATAAACAGAGGTCTTGCTGTGAATAATCCCTTCTTCCTGGAGCGGCAATATTCCTTCCTGTGGGACAAACTTGCCTTCCTGTGGGAAAACATTTCCTCCTGCAGGAAATCACACCTTCCTGTGAGTAAACCCTTCTTCCTGTGAGGGAAATTTAACATCCTGTGAAGGAACCCTTCTTCCTGTAGGGATAACACTTCTTCCTGTGGTGAAAACAGGCCTTCCTGTGGAGGAATGGCAACTTTCTGTTTTGGAAAAAAAGACCTTTTGTGGGCAAACATTTTTCCTGATTGGGAATCACACCTTCCTGTTAGGGTACCCTTTTGGTGAAGTATTCCTTCTTTCTGTAGGGGCAAAACTCCTTCCTGTGGTGAAAACAGGTCTTCTTGTGAAGGAAGTTTTTCTCGTGTAGAGGCAACACACCGTTCTGTTGTGAAAACAGGGCTTCCTATGAAAGAAGTCTTCTTCCTGTCGGAGCAACTCTCCTTCCTGTGCTGAAAACAGGGTTTCCTGTGAAGGAAGTTTTTCTCCCATAGGGGAAACACTCCTTCCTGTGGTAAAAACAGGCTTTCCTGTGAAAAGAAGCCTTCATTCTAAAGGGGCAACAATCCTTCCTTTCGTGAAAACAGGCCTTTCTGTGAGGGAAGCATTCTTCCTGTGGAGAAAATGCAACTTCCCGAGTGGATCCCACCTTACTGTTGGGGCAACACCCCTTGCCATGATGAAAATAGGCATTCCTGTGAAGGAAGCCTTATTCTTGTGGGAGAAACAGGCCTTTGTGTTGGGAAAACGGATTTCCTGTGGAGGAATCAAAACTTCTTTTTGGGGACCAATCTTCCTGAGGGGAAAAAAGACCTTCACATTGGGGAACATTTCTTCCTGTGGGGGAATCACACCTTTCTGTCAGGAAACCCTTCTTCCTGTGGGGGAAATGCAATGTCCACAGTGGATGCAATCTTCTTATAGGGGGAACACCTTTTCCTCTGGTGAAAACAGGCCTTCTTTTGAAGGAAGCCTTCTTCCTGCATGGGTAACACTCCTTTCTGTGGTGAAAACAGGCCTTCTTGTGAAGGAAGCCTTCCTGTAAAGGCAACACTTCTTACTGTGGTGAAAACAGGCCTTCATGTAAAGGAAGCCTTCTCCCTCTAGGGGCAACACTATTTCCTGTGGTGAAAACAGGACTTCCTGTTAAGGAAATCCTCTTTTTGTAGTGCAACACTCCCTCCTGTGGTGAAAATTGGCCTTCCTGTGAAGGAACCCTTCTACCTGTAGGGGCAATATTCATTCCTGTGGGACAAACTAGCCTTCTTGCTGGAAAATATTTCTTCCTTTGGGGAATTAAACCTTCCTCTGAGGAAACAATTCTTCCTGTGAGGGAAATTCAACTTCCCATGAGGACCCATATTCTTGTAGGGGCAACCCTCCTTCCTCTGGAGAAAACAGGCTTCCTGTAAAGGAATTCTTCTTCCTGTGGGGCAACACTCCTTCCTGTGGTGAAAATAGGCATTCCTGTGAAGGAATCCTTATTCTTGTGGGAGAAACAGGCCTTTCTGTGGGAAAGCAGATTTCCTGTGGGGCAATGGCAACTTCTTTTGGGGGACCAATCTTCCTGAGGGGAAAGAAGACCTTCACGTAGGGTCAACACTTTTTCATGTGGTGAAAACAGGTCTTCTTCTGAAGGAATCCTTCTTCCTCCAGGGGCAACACTCCTTCCTGTGGTGAAAACACGCCTTCTTGTGAAGGATGCCTTCTTCCTGTAGGGGAAACACTCCTTCGTGTGGAGAAAAGAGGCTTTCCTTTGAAGGAACCCTTCATCCTATAGGGGCAATATTCCCTTCTGTGGGAAAAACTACCCTTCTTGTCTGAGAACATTTCTTCATGTGAGGAATTACACCTTCAGGTGAGGAAATACGTCTTCCTGTTAGAGAAATTAGATTCCAGTGAAAATCCCATTTCCTGAAGGAGCAACACTCTTTTCTCTGATGAAAACAGGCCTTCCTGTGAAGGAAGCATTCTTGCTTTAGGGGCAACACTTTTTCCTGTGGTGAAAACAGGCCTTCCTGTGAAAAAAATCTTTATTCCTGTGAGGAAACAGGCCTTCTTGTGGGGGAAACTGGGCTTCCTGTGGGGAACGGCAATTTTCTGTGTTTTAAAAAGATCTTCTAATGAGAAAACATTTCTTCCTGAGAAAGAATCACACCTTGTTGTGAGGGAACCCTTCTTCCAGTGGGGGAAATGCAACTTTCTTAGTGGATACCACCTTCCAGTAGGGGCAACACTCCTTCCTATAGTGAAAACAGGTCTTCCTGCGAGGGAACCCTTCTTCCTGTGGGGAAAATGCTTCTTCCTCTGTGGATCCTATCTTCCAAGAGGAACAACACTCCTTCCTGTGGATAAAATAGGCCTTCCTGTGAAGGAAGCCTTCTTCCTTTGGGGGAAACAGACCTTACTGTCAGGAAACCGGATTTCCAGTGGGGAAATGGCAATTTCTTGTGGGGGACACATCTTCCTGAGGGGGAAAAGACCTTCCTGTGGGGGAACATTTCTTTCTGTGGGGGGATCACATCTTCGTGTCAGGAAACCCATCTTCCTGTGGGGGAAATGCAACTTTCTGAGAGATGCCATCTTCTTGTAGAGGTTACACATTTTCCTGTGGAGAAAACAGGCCTTCTTGTGATGGAAGCCTTCCTCCTGTAGGGACAACACTCCTTCTTGTCATGAAATCAGGCCTTCCTGTGAGGAAACGCTTCTTCCTGTAGGCACAATACTACTTCCTGTGTGTATCCCATTTTCTTGTAGGGAAAGCACACCATCCTGTGTTGAAACCAGTCCTTCCTCTTAAGGTAGCATTATTCCTGTGGGGGGAGCAGGCATTCCTGTGGGGTAAACTGTCCTTCCTGTAGGGGAATGGCAACTTTCTTTGGGGGACCCAACTTCCTTTGTTTGATATAGGCTTTCCTGAGGAACATTTCTTCCTGCAGGCGAATTGCACCTTCCTGTGAGGGAACACTTCATCCTGTGATGGAAATGCAACTTCCTAAGTAGATCTCATCTTTCTGTAGGGGCAACAGTCCTTCTGGTGGTTAAAAGAGGTCTTCCTGTGATGGAAGCCTTCTTCCTATAGGTGCGACACTCCTTCCTGGGGTGAAATCAGGCCTTCTTGTATAGGAAGCCTTATACCTGTAGGGGCAACGCTCCTTCCTGTGGTAAAAACAGACCTTCCTGTGACGAAAGCCTTCTTCCTGTAGGGGCAACATTCCTTAATGGGATAAAACAGGCCTTCTTGTGTAGGAAGCCTTATGCCTGTAGGGGCAACACTCCATCCTGTGGTGAAAAGAGGCCTTCCTCTGAAGGAAGCCTTCTTCCTGTAGGTGTAACACTCCTTCATTTGGTGAAAATAGGCCTTCCTGTGAGGGTACTCTACTTCCTGTGGGGAATATACAACTTACTGTGTGTATCTTATCTTCCTGTAGGGACAACATTCCATCCTGTGGTGAAAACAGGCATTCCTGTGAAGGTAGCCTTCTTCATGTGAAGCAGGCCTTTCTGTGGGAAAAACGGTCCTTCCTGTGCTGGAATGGCAACTTCCGGAGGGGGACCCTTTTTCCTATGGGGGAAAAAGACCATCCTTTGTGGCAACATTTTTTCCACTGAGAAAAATGGAACTTTCTGTGTGGATCTCATTTCCTGTATCGGCAACACTCCTTCCTGTGGTGAAAAGAGACCTTCTTGTTAAGGAAGCCTTCTTCCTGTAGGGGCAACACTTTGTCCTGTGGTAAAAACAGGCCTTCTGGTGAAAAAACCTTCTTCCTGTAAGGGTAACACACCTTCCTGTGTTGAAAACAGTATTTCCTATGAAGGCAGCCTTCTTCCTGTAGGGGCAGCACTCCTTCCTGTACTGAAAACAGGCCTTCCTATCAACAAAGCCATGTTCATTTGGGAGAAGCAGGCCTTCTGGTAGGGGAAACTGCGCTTCCTGTGGGGAAAGGCAACGTCCTCTGGGGGACTCATCTTCCGGTTGGGATAAAAGACCATCCTGTGGGGGAACATTTCTGTGGGAGAATTATACCTTTCTGTGTGGCTTCCTTCTTACTATTCAGGCAATACTGCTTCCTGTGTTGAAAACTGGCCTCCCTGTGCAGGAAGCTTTCTTCCATAGGGACAACACTGCTTCCTGTTAAGGGAGCCTTTTTTCCTGTAGTGGCAAAATTCCTTCCTGTGGTTAAAACAGGCCTTCCTGGCAAAAAAAAAGCCTTCTTCCTGTAGGGGCAACAATCACTCCTGTGGTGCCAACAGGCCTTCCTGTGAACGAAACCTTCTTCCTGAAGTGGCAACACTCCTTCCTGGAGTGAAAACAGGACTTTCTGAGAAAGAAGCCTTATTTCTCTAGGGAAACATGCTTCCTATGGTGGAAAGAGGCCTTCCTGTGTAAGAGGCCTTCTATCTGTAGGGGCAACACTCCCTCCTGTGCTTAAAACAGGCCTTCCTGTAAATGAAGCCTTACTTCTCTGGGGAACACAGGTCTTACTTTGGAGGATACTATTATTTCTGTGGGTGAAAGGCAAATTTGTTGGGGACCCTTCTTTCTGTGGCAGATAAATACCATCCTGTGAGAGAACATTCCTTCCTGTGGGGAAATCACACCTTCCTGTGAGGGAACTCTTCTTCCTGTGGGAAAAATTCAACTTCCTGTGTGGATCCCATGTTCCTATAGGGGCAACACTTTTTCCAGTGGTAAAAGTAGACCTTCCTGTCAAGGAAGCCTTCTTCCTGTCAGGAAACCTGATATCTTGTGTAGGAATGGCAATTTCCTGTGGGGGATGCATCTTGCTGAGGGGGGAAAAGAACTTCCTGTGGGTAAATCACATCTTCATGTCAGGGAACCCTACTTCCTGTGGAAAAAATTCAACTTCCTGTGCCCCATGTTCCTATAGGGGCAAACTTTTCCCAGTAGTGAAAATATGCCTTCCTGTCAATGTAGCCTTCTTCCTGTAGGGGAAACAGCACTTCCTGTGGTTAAGACAGGCCTTCCTGTGAAGGAAGACTATTTCCTGTGGTGGAAACAGGCCTTTCTTTGTAGGAAACTGGCCTTCTTGAGAGGGAATGGCAACTTCCTTAGTGGAACCCAAATTCTTGTGGGTGAAAAAAAGAGAAAGAAATGTTGCCCAAAGAATGGTCTTATTCCCCCACAGGAAAAAGGGTCCTCCTCCAGAAGTTGCCATTCCACCCAGGAAGGACAGTTTTTCTCCCAGGAAAGCTTGTTTCCCCCACATCAACAAGGCTTCCTTCATAGGAAGGCCTGTTTTCAGCACAGAACAGAGTGTTGCTCCAACAGGAAGAACGCTTCCTTCACAGGAAGTTCTGTTTTCCCCACAGGATGGAGTGTTTCCCCTACAGGAAGATGGGATCCACTCAGTAAGTTGCATTTCTCTCGCAGGAAGAAGTGTGGGGGAACATTTCTTCCTGTGGAAGAATCACACCTTTTTATGTGGAAACTCTTCTTCCTATGGGAAAATAAAACTTCCTGTATGTATCCCATCTTCCTGTAGGGACAACACTCCATCCTGTGGTGAAGAGAGGCCTTTCTGTGATGGTAGCCTTCTCCCTGTGGGGGAAGCAGGCCTTCTTGTAGGGGAAACTGGCATTCCTGTGGGAGAATGGCAAATTCCTTTGGGGGTCCCAAATTCCTATGGCTGACATAGGCTTTCTGTGGAGAACATGTCTTCCAATGGGGGAATCACACCTTCGGGGGAACACTTCTTCCTGTGAGAGAAATGCAACTTACTGGGTGGATCCCATCTTCCTGTAGGGGAAACACTCCAGCTGTGGGGAAAATAGAACTTCCTGTGAAGGAAGCATTCTTCCTGTTGGAGCAACGCTCTGTTCTGTGTTGAAAACAGGCCTTCCTGTGAAGGAAGCCTTGTTGCTGTGGGGGAAACAATCTTTCCTGGGAGAAAAATTGTCCTTTCTGTGGTGGAATGGCAATTTCTGGAGGGGGACCCTTTTTCCTGTGGGGGAATAAGACCATCCTTTGGGCAAAATTTCTTTCTCTGAGAAAAATGCAACTTCCTGTGTGGTTCTCATTTCCTGAATCAGCAACACTCCTTCCTGAGGTGAAAATAGGCCTTCTTGTTAAGGAAGCCTTCTTCCAGTAGGGGCAACACTCCATCCTGTGGTGAAAACAGGCCTTCCTATTAAAGAGGCCATGTTCATTTGGGAGAAGCAGGCCTTCCTGTGGGAGAAACTGCACTTCCTGTGGGGGAAGGAAAATTCCTCTGGGGGACTCATCTTCCTGTTGGGGAAAAATACCACCCTGTGGGGGAATATTACTTCCTGTGGGGGAATCACACCTTCCTTGTGGAATTCCATTTTCCTATATGGGCAACACTGCTTCATGTGGGGAAAAAATGGCCTTCCTGCGCAGGAAGCTTTCTTTCTATAGGGGCAACACTGCTTCCTGTGAAGGAAGTCTTTTACCTGTAGGGGAAAACTCCTTCCTGTGGTTAAAACATGTCTTCCTATGAAGGAAGCCTTCTTCCTGAAGGAGCAACACTCCTTCCTGTGGTGAAAACAGGACTTCCTGTATAAGAAGCCTTATTTCTCTAGGGCCAACAATGCTTCCTTTGGTGAAAAGAGGCCTTCCTGTGTAAGAAGCCTTCTATCTGTAGGGGCAACACTCACTCCTGTGGTTAAAACAGGCCTTCCTGGAATGAAGTCTTGTTTCTCTGGGAAACACAGGACTTACTTTGGAGGAAACTGTTATTTCTGTGGGTGAAACGCAATTCCTCTTGGAGAACCTTCTTTCTGTGGTGGAAAAACACCATCCTGAGAGAACATACCTTCCTGTGGCGAAATCACACTTTCCTATGAGGGAATCCGACTTCCTGTGGGAAAAATTCAACTTCCTGTGTGGATCCCATGTTCCTGTAGGGGCAACACTTTTTCGAGTAGTGAAAACAGGCCTTCCTGTGACGGAAGCCTTCTTCCTGTAGGGCAACACTCCTTCTTGGGGTGAAAACAGGCCTTCTTGTGTAGGAAGCCTTATTCCTGTAGGGGCAACACTCCTTCCTGTGGTGAAACAGGCCTTCCTATGAAGGAAGCATTCATTCTGATAGTGGCAACACTCCTGTGGTGTAAACAGGCATACCAGTGATGGAAGCCTTTTTCCTTCAGGGGTAATATTCCCTCATGTGGGACAAACTAGCCTTCCTGTGGGGGAACATTTCTTCCTGTGGGGAATCACACATTCCTGTGATGAAACACTTCTTCCTGTGGGGGAAATTTAACTTCCTGTGAGAATCCGATCTTCCTGTAGGGGCAACACTCCTTCGTCCAGTGAAAACAGGCCTTCCTGTGAAGAAAGCCTTCTTCCTGTAGGGGCAACACTTTTTCCTGAGGTGAAAAAAGGCCTTCCTGGGAAAGAAGCCATATTCCTGTGGGAGGAACAGGCCTTCTTGTGTGCGAAACTGGGCTTTCTGTATCAGAATGGCAACTTTCTGTGGAGGAAAAAGACCTTCCTGTGAGGGAACATTGTTCTTTGAGGGGGAATCACATGTTCCTGTGAGGCAACCCTTCTTCCAGTAGGGGAAATATAACTTCCTTAGTCAATCCCAACTTCCTGTCGAGGCAACACTCCTTCCTATGGTAAAAACAGGACTTCTTGGGAGAGAACCCTTCTTCCTGTGGGGAAAATGCAATTCCCTGTGTGAATCCCATCTTCCTGAAGAGGCAACACTTTTTCCTGTGGTGAAAATAGGCTTTCCAATGAAGGAAGCTATCTTCCTGTGGGGGAAACAGGCCTTCCTGCGGGGAATACCAGCTTTCTGTGGGGGAATGGCAACTTCCTGTGGGTGATGCATCTTCCTGAGGGGGGAAAACACCTTCCTGTTGAGGGTGATTTCTTCCTCTGGGGGAATCATACCTTTGTGTCAGGAATCCTTTTCCTGTGGGTTGAAATGCAACTTCCTGAGTGGATGCCATCTTTTTGAAGGGTGAACACTTTTTCCTGCGATGAAAATAGGCCTTCTTATGAAGGAAGCCTTCTTCCCGTAGGGGCAATACTTTTTCATGTGGTGAAAACAGGCCTTCGTGTGAAAAAAATCTTTATTTTTGTGGGAAAACAGGCTTCCCTTGGGGGAAACCGGGCTTCCTGTGGGGGAATGGCAACTTTCTGAGGTGAAAAAAGGCCTTCCTGGGAAAGAAGCCATATTCCTGTGATGGAAACAGGCCTTCTCGTGGGGGAAACCCAGCTTCCTATGGGGGAATGGCAACTTTCTGTAGGGGATAAAGACCTTTCTGTGAGGGAACATTTCTCCCTGAGGAGGAATCACACAATCCTGTGAGGGAACCCTTCTTCCAGTATGGGAAATGCAACATCCTTAGTCGATCTCAACTTCCTGTAGAGGCAAAATTCCGTCCTATTGTGAAAACAGGCCTTCTTGCTAGGGAACCCTTTTTTCTGTGGGGAAAATGCAACTCCCTGTGTGAATCCCATCTTCCTGTAGGGGCAACATTTTTTCCTGTGGTGAAAATAGGCCTTCCTGTGAAGGAAGCCTTCTTCCTGCAGGGCAAACAGGCCTTCCTATGGCAGATACTGGCTTTCTGTAGGGGAATGGCAACTTCCTGTGGGGGAAGAATCTTCCTGAGGGAAAAAACCACCTTCCTTTAGAGGATCGTTTCTTCCTCTGGGGGAATCATACCTCCATGTCAGGGAATCCTTCTTCCCGTGGGTTGTAATGCAATTTCCTGAGTGGATGCCATCTTCTTGAAGAGTGAACACTTTTTCCTGCATTGAAAACAGTCTTTCTTTTGAAGGAAGCCATCTTTCTGTGGGGGAAATGCAATTTCCCGATTCCATCTACTTGTACGGGCAACACTCCTTCGTGTGGTGAAAACAGGCCATCATGTGAAGGAAGACAGCTACCTGTAGGGGCAACACTCCTTCTTGTGGTGAAATCAGCCTTTCCTGTGAAGGAAACCTTCCTGAAGGAGCAAGACTCCCTCCTGTGGCGAAAATAGGCCTTCTTGTGAGGGAACACTTCTTCCTGTGGAGAAAACACAACTTCCTGTGGGTATCAAATTTTCTTGGTGCAATATTCTTTTCTGTGGGATAAACTAGCCTTCCTGTGTGGGAACATTTCTTCCTATGGGTAATCACACTTTCCTGTGAGGAAGCCCTTCTTCCTGTATGGGGAAATTTAATTTTCTGTGAGGATCCCATCTTACTGTAGGGGCAACATTCCTTCCTGTGGTGAAAACAGGCCTTCCTGTGAAGAAAGCCTTATTCCTTAGGGGGATAGAGGCCTTACTGTGGAGGAAACCCGGCTTCCTGTAAGGAAATGGCAAATTTCTATGGATTAAAAAGACCTTCCTATGGGGAACATTTCTTCCTGAGAGAGAACCACATCTTCCTGAAAGGGAACCCTACTTCCATTGGGGGAAATGCAACTTCATGAATGGATCTCACCTTCCTGTAGGGGCAACCCTTCTTCCTGTGGGTTTAAATGCAACTTCCTGAGTGGAAGCCATCTTCTTGTAGGGTCAACACTTATTCGTGTGGTGAAAACAGGCCATCTTGTGAAGGAAGCCTTCTCTCTGTATGGGTAACACTCCTTCCTATGGTGAAAACAGGCCTTCCTGTGAAGGATGCCTCCTTGTGTAGGGGCAACACTCCTTCCTGTGGTAAAAAGAGCTCTTCCTGTGCAGGAAGGCTTCTTTATGTAGGGACAACACTTCTTCCTGTGGGCAAACTAGCCTTCCTGTGGGAGAACATTTCTTCCTGTGGGGAATCACACCTTCCTGTGAGGAAACCATTCTTTCGATGGGGGAAATTTAACTTCCTGTGTGGATTCCATCTTCCTTTGTGGGCAACACTCCTTCCTGTAATGAAAACAGGAAGACTGTGAAGGAAGACTTCTTCCTGTATGAGCAACAGGCTTTTCTTGTGAAAACAGGCCTTCCTGTGAAGGAAGCCTTTTTTCTGTAGGGTCAACACTCCTTCCTGTTGGGGCAAATGGCCTTCCTGGGCGGAAATTGCAACTTCATCTGGGGGACCCATCTTCCTGTGAGGTAAACAGGCCTACCTATGATGAAACATTTCTGCCTGTGGGGGAATCACAACTTCCTGTGATGAAACCCTTCTTCCTGTGGAGCAAATTTAACTTCCTAGGTGGATCCCATCTTCCTATAGGGGAAATGCTCCTTCCTATGGCGAAAACAGGCCTTCCTGTGAAGGAAACCTTAATCCTCGGGGAAAACGGGCCTTCCTGTGGGTGAAACGGGCCTTTTTTGGGGGTAATGGCAACTTTCTTTGCGGGACCCAACTTCCTGTGGGTGATATACGCTTTCCTGTGAGGGAACATGTCTTCCTGTGGGGGAATCACAACTTCCTGTGAGGGAACTCTTCTTCCTGTGAGGGAAATGCAATTTCCTAAGTGGATCCCATCTTCCTGTAAGGGCAACACTCCATCTTGTGGTGAAAACAGGCCTTCCTTCGAAGGTAGCCTTCTTCATGTGTGGGAAGCAGGCCTTCCTGTGGGGGAATGGCAACTCCTGTGAGGAAACAGTTCTTCCTGTGAGGGAAATGCAATTTCCTAAGTGGATCCCATCTTCCTGTAAGGGCAACACTCCATCTTGTGGTGAAAACAGGCCTTCCTTCAAAGGTAGCCTTCTTCATGTGTGGGAAGCAGGCCTTCCTGTGGGGGAATGGCAACTCCTGTGAGGAAACAGTTCTTCCTGTGAGGGAAATGCAATTTCCTAAGTGGATTCCATTTTCCTGTAGTGGCAACACTCCTTCTTTGGTGAATACAGCGCTTCCTGTGAAGCAAGCCTTCTTCCTGTAGGGGCAACACTCCTTCCTGTGGTGAATAGAAGTCTTCTTGTGAAGGATCCCTTCTTCCTGTAGGGGCTATATTCCTTCCTGTGGGAAAAACTATCCTTCCTGAGGGGGAACATTTCTTTCTGTGGGGAATCACACCATCCTGTAAGGAAACCCTTCTTCCTGTGGAAGAAATTCAATTTCCTATGAGGATCCCATCTTCCTGTAGCAGCAACTCTCCTTCCTGTGGTGAAAACAGGCCTTCCTCTATGGGAACCCTTCTTCCTGTGGGGAAAATGCAACTTCCTGTGTGGAACCTTATCTTCCTGTATGGGCAATGCTCTTTTCTTTCATTATAACAGGCCTTCCTGTGAAGGAAGCCTTCTTCCTGTGAGGGAAACATGCTTTCCTGTGGGGGAAACCAGCTTACTATGGGGGAATGGCAACTTCCTGTGGGGGACCCATCTTCCTGAGGGGGAAAACACTTTCCTGTATGGAACATTTCTTCCTCTGGGTGTATCACACCTTCGTGTCAGGGAACCCTTCTTCCTGTTGGTTGAAATGAAACTTCCTGTGTGAATGCCATCTTCTTGTAGGGTCAACACTTTTTCCTGTGGTGAAAACAGGCCTTCTTGTGAAGGTAGTCTTCTTCCTGCAGAGGCAGCACATCTTCCTGTGATGAAAACAGGCCTTCCTGTGAAGGAAGCCTCCTTCCTGTAGGGGCAACACTCCTTCCTGTGTTGAAAGAGCCCTTCCTGTGAAGGGGCAATATTCCTTCCTGTGGGCATACTAGCCTTCCTGTGGGGTAACATTTCTTCCTGTGTGGAATCACACCTTTCTGTGAGGAAACTATTCTTCTTATGGGGGAAATTTAACTTTGTGTGTGGAACCCATCTTTCTTTATGGGCAACACTCCTTCCTGTAATGAAAACAGGCCTTCCTGTGAAGGAAGTCTTCTTCCTGTAGGGGCAGCAGTCTTTCCTGTTGTTAAAACAGGCCTCCATGAAAGAAGCCTTCTTCCTGTAGAGGCAACACTCCTTCCTTTTGGTGCAACTGGCCTTCCTCGGAAGGAATTGTAACTTCCACTGTGAGACCCATCTTCCTGTGGGGTAAACAGGCCTTCCTGTGATGGAACTTTTCTGCCTGTGGAGAATCACATCTTCCTGGGACAAAACCCTTCTTCCTGTGGGGCAAATTTAACTTCCTAGGTGGATCCCATCTGTTTGTAGGGGCAGCAATCCTTCTTATGGGGAAACAGGCCTTCCTGTGAAGGAAGCCTTATTCCTCAGGGGAAACAGGCCTTCCTGTGGGTGAAACCGGTCTCCCGGTGGGGGAATGGCAACTTCCTGTAGGGGAAAATGACCTTACTGTTGGGAAACATTTATTCCTGTGGGGAACCACACCTTCCTGTGAGGTAACCCTTCTTCCTGTGGGGAAATGCAACTTCCTGAGTGGATCCCATCTTCCTAAAGATGCTACACTCCTTCCTGTGGTGAAATCATTCCTTCCTGTGAGGAATCCCTTTCTCCTGTAGGGGCAACATTACTTCCTGTGGTGAACACAGGCCTTCTTGTGAAAGAAGCCTTCTTTCTGTTGCAGTAACACTCCTTCCTTTGGTGAAAACAGGTCTTCCTATGAAGGAAGCCTTGGCCCTATGGGTTTACAGGCCTTGCTGTGAGGCAAATGACCTTCCAGTGGGGGAAACTGGCCTTCCTGTTTGGGAATGGCAACTTCCTATGGGGGACTCTTCCTCCTGTGGGGGAAATGCAACTTCCTGTGTGGCTCCCATCTTCCTATTGAGGCAACACTTCTTGCTCTGGTGAAAACAGGTCTTCCTGTGAAGGAAGCCTTTTTCCTGTAGGGAAACACTCCTTCCTGTGGTGAAAACAGGCCTTCTTGTGAAGGAAGCCTTCCTTTGGGGGAAACCGGACTTCCTGTTGAGCAATGGCAACTTCCTGTGGGGGACCCATCTTCCTGTGGGCTAAACAGGCCTTGTGTAGGGGAACATTTCTTCCTTTGGGGGAATGACACCTTCCTGTGAGGGAATCCTTCTTCCTGTGAGGGAAATGAAACTTCCTGAGTGGATCCCATCTTCCTAATGGGACATGACTCCTTCTTGTGCTGAAAACAGGCCTTCCTGTGAAAAAAGCCTTTTTTCTGTAGGGGCAACACTCCTTTCTGTGGTAAAAACAGGCCTTCCTGTGAAGGAAGCCTTTTTCCTCTCCAGGCAACGTACCTTCTTATGGAAAAAAAAAGGCCTTCCTATGAAGGAAGCCTTCTTCATGTAGGGGCAACACCCTTTCCTATGGTGAAAGCAGGCCTTCCTGTGAAGGAACCCTTCTTCCTATAGTGGAAACAGGCCTTCCTATAAAGGAAGCCTTCTTCTGTTGGGGCAATTCTCCTTCCTGTGGAGCAAACTGGCCTTCCTGTGGGGGACACAGGCCTTCCTGTGGGGAAAAAAAAGAGACAGAAAGAGAGAAATGGGGAGGAGCTTACCTGGTGTTGCTCAGTGGTTAGCGTATCAACCTATAAACCTGGAGGTCAGGGTTCGATTCCCAGGCAATGGCACATGCCCGGGTTGTGGGCTTTATCCCCATTGGGGGGCATGGAGGAGGCAGCCAATCCATGATTTTCTCTCATTATGGATGTTTTTCTCTCTCCCTGTCACTTCAATAAAAAATATTTAAAATGGTTTTTTTTAAGATTCTTGGTGAAAAATAGCATTATTGTATTATTTTTCCCCAAATTAAATGAGACCTGCCTATAGCTTTGTCTTGGTTTTGCACCACAGATGTGAACAAATGATTCAAAATTTAAACATATCCTATGTAATAAAAGAGTAATATGCAGATTGACCATGACTCTAACACACAAGATGGCGGTCACCATGTGGTCAGAGATCCTGCTCCCATTTGGACACAAGATGGCCACCACAAGATGGCCAGCACGGGAGGAGAGTTGGGAGGGACCAAGCTGGCAGTGAATGGAAGTTGGGGGCAACCAGGTCTGCAGGGGAGGGCAGTTGGGAGGGACCAGGCCTATAGGTGAGGGCAATTTAGGGCTAACAGGCTGGCAGGGGAGGGCACTGGGGGCAAACAGGCTGGCAGGAGAGCAATTAGACATCAATAAGGCTGGCAATGGTGTGGTTGGAGGGTGATCAGGCTGGCAGGCAGAAGTGGTTAGAGGCAATCAGGGAGGCAGGCAGGCAAGCAGTTTGGAGCCAGCAGTGCTGGATTGCGAGCACGATATCTGACTGCCTATCTAGGCCAGATCCTACCGTGATCGGGCCTAATCGGACAGTTGATGTCTAACTCGATGTGTCCCAGATTGAAGAGGTAGAGGGTGGGCTGAAGGACAGCCCCCATCCCCTGTGCAACCAATTTCCTGCTCTGGGCTTCTAGCATAAATATATATGTATGTGTGTGTGAGGGGGTGCTAGTATATGCATTCCTGTGTGGATGAGCTGGTATATGTGTGCATATATCCATTGGCTGGTGTGTGTGCATGTTTGTGTGCATGAGCTGGTGTGTGTGTGTGTGTGTGTGTGTGTTAATGAGCTGGTGTGTGTGTGTGTGTGTGTGTGTGTGTGTGTGTGTGTGTTAATGAGCTGGTGTGTGTGTTCATGAGCTGGTGTGTGTATGTGTTCATGAGCTGGTATGTGTGTTTATGTATAAGCTGGTGTCTGTGTGTGTGTGCATGAGCTGGTGTGTGTGCATCAGCTGGTGTGTGTGCATGAGCTGGTGTGTGTGTGTGCATAAGCTGGTGTGTTTATGTGCACAAGCTATTGTGTGTGTCTTTATGAGCTGGTGTCTGTGTATGATGGTGTGTGTGCATGAACTGGTGTTGTGGGTGCTGGTGTGTGTGCACATGTCTATGTATTCATGATATGCCACGCATGTACCCATGAGCTCGTATGTGTGTGCATTTGCATGTTTGTGTGTGCCTGTGCGTGCACACCCTTACTTTTTATTGTTGGCCCCTATGACTCCCCCAAATGCCATACAGCAGCACCTCTCACCCCTTGCCTTCTTCTTCCTCTCCTTCTCTCACACATAGCCCCTCAGACCACCCAGGACATGTCTCCTCCAGAACCTCCCTTGTCTCCATGCCCGCATCCTCCCAGCTTATATAGTGAAATGAGCAAATTCCCCCAAACACATGTCCCAGCAGGCCTTCTGCACACATTCTCTCATTAGCATTGCTCACACAAGGCACCCTGATTTCCCACCTCAAAACAAACATTTATTTTATTTGTGTTGTTATTATTTTTGCACCTCAGGGAGCTCAGAAACGATAAAAGGCAAGCTGACCACTGCCTGGAGCCCAGCCCTCCTTGCCCTCCCAGCTCTGAGGGGTTTGAGCCAGGATAGATACTCAAAGAGGTATGGGCCCTATAGGCAAGCCCTGATCCCACTCTGACCCCACACCACCCTGCAAAGGGGACTAGATTCCAGGGACCGATTCCTTCTGATAGGACAAATGGTTGGATGCTGACAGCGGAGGGGGTGCAAGTTTAAGGAACTCCAATAAACAAACATATTCATGGGATTGGGGAGAGTCTGAGATTAAATTTACTGACTGAGAGAGATGCAAACACAGAGGAATGGATGGAGGCGGGAGGGTGTGGCATGGACAGGTGAGCTTTGGGGACCTTTGTCTGCTGCTCAGAAGGGGTGGGGGATCCCCAGGAACCGGGCTGGAGTGACAGTTCTGCATAGAGACCCAGTTGTGTGTGTTCTGGGGCCCAGATGGAACCTCCTGCCTGCCCCTAACTCCTAGTCACATGGGCAAGTCCCGCCCCATACCCTGCCCTTACCTCCTAGCAACATGAGCAAGTCCCGCCCCCTGTCCTGCCCCTAAATTCTAACAACATGAGCAAGTCCTAATGAAAGGACCAAGCAGAAATGATCTCTCCTCCATCTTGTCTTAGAGGGCTGGGCCCCCTGCCTAAACCCCCTCCCTTTTCTGGGAGTATGCCAAAAATGTCCTAACTTCCCCAACCACCATCTGAATGGACTAATGACGCTCCAGGAACACAGAAAAAGTCCTAATAAGGCTAAAAGCACAGGATGCTCCCTATGCATCACTGTTGACCATTCAGGAAACAATGGGGGATGGCTCCAGCCTCAGAATGTACTGGGCACTTCCTGACCTTTGTGCTGTAAGACTCTAATGTAAAACCCTGACCAAATGACCAATCTCTATAACCCACGTCACTTCCCTAAGCCCACCCAAATGACCAACTATATATAACCTATTGTTTTCCCTGGGCTCGCTCTTGTCTCACTGCTGCACCAGAAAGAGGCTGTGCGCCAAACCCAGGTTTGAATAAAGACTTTTTGATTTTGCATTGGAAAAAGGCTCCCTGGTGGTTGATTATTGGGGACCCTGAACTCTGGGCATAACATTTGGGGACTCATCTGGGATCCCCAATACCCATGAGGGACCCCGATCTGGAGAGTCTGACTGACCACGGTAAGTGTCTGTAAATTGTCTGTTCTGTACTGTGCAAGCTCGCTTTTGAAATCTGTAGTGCTCAAAATGGTCGAGGTGGACACACTGGAGGACCTCGGGCAGGAAAAGTTGGAGTACGCTTCAATCCTCTGTCTGGAGGGGAGTGGGTTCCTCTCAAACCACTGGGATGAGGCAGGTCACTCCCGCTGGTTGGTGCACGGCCATCATCCAGTTTTCAGTTTTGCCTCCGCGGGGTTGAAAGGCTGTTCCTAGGTGTCTTTGTCTATTTGGTTTCTGCATCTTTCTGTGTACTTCTGTGGACTCACTGGACGGACATTATGGGACAGACTCAGACTACTCCTTTAAGCATTATGGTTGATTACTTTAAAGAGATTAAGGGGAGGGCTAACAACCTTAGTGTAGAAGTGAGGAAGGGCCGATGGCAAACTTTCTGTTCCAGCAAGTGGCCAGCTCTTAATGTCAGGTGGCCACCAGAGGGGACTCTCAATTTCCCCACCATTCACCGGGTCAGAGAAATCGTTTCTCGGCCAAAGGGAGGCCATCCCAATCAACTCCCTTATATTATTACTTGGCAGGACCTCATGGAGGACCCTCCCTCATGGCTTAAGCCTTTCCTGGCACCATGCCCTCCGGAGCTGGAACCCATTCTTCCCTTGCGGGAAGCAAAAAAGGAGAAGGAAGCCACCCTGCCATCAGCTCCGGCTCCCCTTTACCTGGTTTTATAGGGGGGAACTGGGAAAGAGTTAATTTTTCCTCCCCCGTATCAGCTCACCAGGCTGCTGGAGTGAAGGGTGGAGTTCCGGGAGGGGTTGGGGGGAGACTTCAGAGAGTGGCTGAGGGCGGAGTTCTGGGAGCGGCAGTGGGCCGAGTTCCAGGAGCGGCCGGAGGCGGACTTCCGGGAGTGGCTGGGGGCCGACTTCAGAGAGTGGCTGCGAGAGGCAGCGGGCGGACTTCTGGGAGCGGCGGGGGGAGGAGTTCCGGAAGCGGCCGGGGGCGGAGTTCCGGGAGCGGCCCGGGGCGGAGTTCTGGGAGCCACTGCTGACGGAGTTCCGGGAGTGGCTGAAATTCCAGTGAGAGGGCCACCTTTCACCAGGCAAAGGGCTCAGCGGGAGCTGTCATGGTCCCTGACTCCACCATCAGGACTTTGCCCTTACAAGCCATTGGGCCCCTGGTTGCGGATGGTAATTAGCCCCATCACTACTGGCCTTTTGCCACTAGTGACCTTTATAATTGGAAAGCACAAAACTGTAAGTTCTCCAAGAAGTTGGCAGGGCTTATCGAATTGTTAGAATCTGTTCTTTTCACCCACCAGCCCACATGGGAGCAGCAGCTGTTGCAGGTCCTGTTCACAACGGAAGAGAGAGAAAGAATCCTCAATGAGGCTCGGAGGGTGGTTCCCGGTGTAGACGGGAATCCAACCACTAACCAGGCCCAGTTAGATGTCTCTTTTCCCGTAACTAGACCTGACTGGGACTTCAACACGGCAGAAGGTAAGGAGAGGCTCTGAATTTACCGCCAGACTCTAATGGGGGGGTCTCTGTATGGCTGCTAGAAAGCCTACCAATTTGACCAAGGTAGGGAAAGTACAGCAGGAAAGGGATGAGTACCCAGCAGCCTTCTTAGAATGGATCATGGAAGTATATTGCACTTACACCCCATGGACCCAGAAGCCCCTGAGAGTAAGGCAGCTGTAGTCATCAGAAAGAAACTGCAGAAAATAGATAGATTAGGAGAAGAGAGTCTTCGGGATTTGCTGGAAGTGGCCGAGAAGGTCTACAATAACCAGGAGTCCCCTGAAGATAGGCAAGCCCGCGCCATGGTGGCTGCCAGTGACAAGCAGACTCGAAACCTGGCCAAGATTCTGCTAGCCACTACCACAGAATCCCCTGAAGAGCAGACCCACCGCCTTCATCAGCTTGCAGACAACGAAGAAGGAGGTAAGGGGACCATCAGGTGTGGGAAAAAGAAGATGCAGTGGAACCAGTGTGCTTACTGCAAAGAGATAGGTCACTGGGTCTGGGAGTGCTCAAAGAAAGCCGGTTAAAAGGGAAACAAGATGGACCGGGTGTAACTCTTAGAACTGGAGAGATTAAGTGACTAGGAGAGTAGGGGTTTAGACCCCCTCCCCGAGCCCAGAGTAACTCTTAGAGTGGAGGGGACCCCTGTTGACTTTCTTGTGGACATCAGGGCCCAACATTTGGTCCTCCATACACCTCAGGGGAAGCTAGCCAACAAGAAATCCTGGGTGCAGGGGCGACTAGCATGAGCCAGTATTCATGGACTACCCGAAGAACAGTAGATCTAGGAACAGGCCAGGTATCTCATTCATTTATGATAATACCAGAATGCCCCTACCTCCTTCTAGGATGGGACTTGCTAATCAAGATTGGAGCCCAAATAACTTTCAGACAAGGGGTGCCCCAGGTCACCGATGGTAAAGGCCACTCCATCCAGGTTCTGACTCTGAGACTGGAGGATCAGTATCGTCTCCACTAGGGGGCACCCCCAGTGGAAAGCCCTGTAGACAGATGGCTACAAGAATTCCCCACAGCTTGGGAGGAGACGGGGTGAATCGGACTTGCTGCTCACAGAGCCTCAACCCGGTGGAGCTAAAGCCTAGAGAAGGCCCAATAAGAGTCAAGCAGTACCCCATGTCCCAGGAGGCCCGGAAGGGAATCCAGCCTCACATCCAGAGACTGTGAAACCTGGGGATGCTGGTCCCATGCCAATCTGCCTGGAACACCCCCCTCCTGCCAGTCAGGAAACCACACACAAATAACTACCAGCCAGTACAGGACCACCAGGAAGTAAATAAAAGAGTCATGGGCATACACCCAACTGTTCCTAACCCATACTCTCTCCTAAGCTCTTTGTCACACTCTAGAGTCTGGTATACTGTATTAGACTTGAAAGATGTCTTTTTCAGCCTACTGCTAGCACCTCAAAGCCAACCCTTGTTTGCCTTTGAATGGCACGACCCGGACAAGAGCTACAGTGGGGACAACTAACCTGGACGCGACTGCCCCAGGGGTTCAAGAATTCGCCCACCATCTTTGACGAGGTGCTGGATGAGGACCTCAGTGAGTACAGGAGAGAGCACCCCAGTCTCACCCTCCTTCAGTACATAGATGACATCTTGATAGCTGCTGTACCACCGAGGACTGTGAGCAGAGGACCAGAGACCTATTGGCCACCTTTGGGACCTTAGGGTATCGAGCCTCCGCAAAGGAAGTTCAAATATGCAAATAGAGGGTGAGTTACCTGGGATACATCCTGTCTGATGCTAGAAAAGAGACAGTCCTGAAAATCCCTACTCCACCTCCCAGAGGGAAGTGAGGGAATTCCTAGGATTGGCTGGCTATTGCCACCTCTGGATACCGAGTTTTGCTCTGATCACCAGGCTCCTATATGAAGCTACCAAGGAGAGGAAGATGTTTGAATGGACTGAAAAGGAAGAAACTGCCTTTAATCAGCCCTGGGGCTTCCAGACATTATAAAGCCCTTTCACCTCTTTGTAGGCCAATGCAAAGGAATAGCAAAAGGGGTTCTAATTTAGGCTTTAGGCCCCTGGAGGCGCCCAGTAGCATACTTGTCCAAGAAGTTAGATCCAGGCCGCCGTGCCTGAGAATCATTGTGGCAACCACACTCCTACTCAAGATGCCGACAAACTGACCCTGGGACAGGAGATCTGGATTACAACCCCGCATGCCATTAAGGGGGTTCTAAAACAGCTTCCTGATAGATGGATGAGCAATGCACGTATGACCCATTATCAAAGCTTGCTGCTCAACCCTCCCAGAGTACAGTTCCATCCAAGTATGGCCCTCAACCCCGCTACCCTGCTGCCTGACCCCGACCTAGATGCCCTGCTACATGACTGTGCGGGAATCCTAGAGCAGGTACATGGACTTCAGAAGGACTAGACGGATCGGCCCCTCCCTAATGCAGAGACCACCTGGTTCATGGATGGAAGCAGCATCGTGCAAGAGGGGTGCAGGTATGTGGGTGCAGCAGTGGTCAACAACATGGACACTGTGTGGGCAGAGGCCCTGTCCTCTGGTACGTCGGCTCAGCGAGCAGAACTCATTGCTCCCACCAAGGCACTGACACTGGGGGATGGGAAACAGCTTAACATCTACACAGACAGCCATTATACATTTGCTACAGCTCATGTTCACGGGGCAATCTATCAGGAGAGAGGACTATTGACAATAAAGAATAAGCAAGAAATTTTCGACTTGCTTGCGGCATTGTGGCTCCCCGCTAAGATAGCCATTATCCACTACCAAGGGCACCAGAAAGCAGATGATCCAGTAGCAATAGGTAACCAAAAGGCTCATCAAGCAGCCAAAGCAGCGGCCTTTACTTTGGTCCCTACCATGGCCTTACAACTACCAGACCCCGGGGACCCAGTTTTTTCAGATCAGCCTGGGTAGTCTCAGAAAGAGGTGCAGTGGATCAGGAGGCTTCCCCACGTCCAGGAAATAAAAGGATGGTGGTACACACCAAACAAGGAACTCATACTACCGGACTGGCTTGGGATTACAGTGTTAGAATGCATGCATCGGTACACCTACTTGGGGACCCGCAAATTAAAAGACTTAATTCAGCATTCTAGAATCAGGATTCACCAACAAGACTCTAAAATAAATCAAATTATAGCCTCCTACAAGACCTGCCAACTCATGAACGCAAGAGCCGGGACAGGTGGGAAAGGAACCAATCTCAGAGGCACCAAACCAGGGGCACAATGGGGGGTCAATTTCACTGAAATCCAACCAGGAAAGTATGGTTATAAATATCTTTTAGTATTCATAGATACCTTCTCTGGATGGGTAGAGGCATACCCAACCAAGCATGAAACAGCCCAGATGGTCACCAAGAAGCTACTAGAAAACATTTTAAACATTTTACCCAGGTAAGGCTTTCCTGCTATGATGGGATCCGACAATGGACCAGCTTTTATTTCACAGGTTAACGCAGGCAGTAGCCAAGGTCATAGGGGCAGATTGGAAATTACATTGTGCCTATAGACCCCAGAGCTCAGGGCAGGTAGAGAGAATGAATAAAACTCTAAGAGAGACCCTTACCAAATTAATCATGGAGACTGGGGGGATTGGGTGGCTCTCCTTCCATATGTCCTTTACCGGGTAAGGAATTC
Organism: Antrozous pallidus; assembly: GCA_027563665.1. NCBI lineage: Eukaryota > Metazoa > Chordata > Mammalia > Chiroptera > Vespertilionidae > Antrozous > Antrozous pallidus. The sequence goes on along the minus strand of JAOAOB010000026.1, from coordinate 477,554 downwards.
TCCTTACACCTGGGTCTTATCCGCAATGACATCATGTTTGGCAGATCCCCCCTATCATTCCTAACCTCAGAGCTGAGCTTCTTGCTGAGTTTGAAAATCAGGAGGTATCTTTTCTGTTAAGCGCATGAAAACATTTGGCCACTTCTCTGCGCTGTGTACAAGGCTGGCCCAATCCCGACACCTCTTTGGTACAAGCCCAGAGACTGTTCGTCAAGAGGCACAGGCAGGAGACCCTCGAGCTACGTTGGAATGGCCCCTACATTGTCGTGCTGACTACACCCACTGCTCTCAAGGTTGACGGCATCGCGACCTGGGTCCATCACACTCACACTTGCCCAGCCAACCCCTCCACAATTTAGGAGGACTTCATTGTGCAGGAACATCAACTAGAACCAGCACAACCCACTCAAGCTGCGATGTACTCGACCTGCCTGATGTTGGTAACCTTACTCACGATCACTCCTGCCACTGGGAGCTCACACACCCCCTATAATGTTACCTGGAAGATCATAGACAGTAGCTCGGGGACAGTACTTAATTAGATGTCCCAGATCCACCCTAAGAACAGTTGGTACCCAGACCTTTACTTTGATTTGATAGACCTCATCCACCTTACGTGGGACCCTGGCTTCACATGTGGCCACCATTTCTATGTCTGTCCCAGGCACTCACAGACTCTGCGGAGGTGCACCCAGGACCCATGCGGAGGAGCAGAGGACTACTTCTGCACCTCCTGGTCGTGTGTCTCAACTGGTCACATCTGGTGGACCCCCCGCCCTCCCAAAACCGATGACCTAATAACCGTGGCTTGGCCAGCAGCACCGGCCTGTCAGAGATATATCATGGGTTGTCCCCATACCCCATGTAACCCTGTGTGGATATCCTTCACAGAACAAGGAAAGAAAGCAACAGTTTGGGACACTGGTAAAACCTGGGGAATTTGTATCTATGAGCAACGTCTAGGAAACCATGGAGGGTTATTTACTTGCCGGGATTCAAAACACTTGCCTTCAACCATCATTCTGATGTGGGAGTAGGACCCAACAAGATACTGGCTCCTCAGCCTCGGCCAACTACACCGGAAGTGCTCACGACCGGGGAGACATGGACTCCAGCAACACAGTCCCTCACCCCACCTACACCTACCACAGGGAACCTGACCACAAATCACACCTCACCGTCTGAAGTAGACCCTCATTTAAGTATGGTCATAGGAGCCTATTATGTCTTGAACACTTCTAGGCCCAACCTAACCAAATCTTTCTGGCTCTCTTTGGACATTGAACTACCATATTATGAGGGTGTTGTGGTTAAGGGCTATTATACAACAGCCCCAACTGCCAGTTCCTGCAGGTGGCAGCAAACTGCTGCAAGGCTGACTCTCCAGGTGGTAGGGATCATGCATAGGCAACCTACCCTCGGAACAGTCATATCTCTGTAACAGAACTCTGGCCACCCCCAGGGAAGCAGTATATCTCTTGCCCCCTGAAAATGCATGCTGGGCCTGTTCCAGTGGCCTCACTCCTTGCGTCCACTCATTAGTCCTTAACTTTCAAAAGGAAGGCTTTTATATACTCATGCAGTTAATTCCCAAGTTAATATACCACTCGGAAAAAGAAGTGCTTGACAAGTTTGGGGCCGCTAATCCCCGAAGTCAAAGAGAGCCCATCACTGTCCTGACTATGGCAGCCCTCTTGGGATTAGGTCTGGTGGGAGCAGGGACTGGAATATCCTCACTTGTCATACAGGACAAGAACTATGGAGCCCTAAGAGCAGCCATTGACTTAGACATAGGAAAAATTGAAAAATCCATCACCCACCTGCAGGAATCCCTCACTTCCTTTTCTGAAGCGGTGCTCCAAAACAGGAGGGGATTGGACTTACTATTCGTGCAGCAGGAGGGTTTACGTGCAGTTTAGGGAAAGAATATTGCTTTTATGTTGACCATTCAAGAGTTGTCAAGGAATCCATGGCCCTCATAAGGGAAGGCTGCAGAAGTGAAAGCTAGAAAGAGAGTGGTCTCAGTCTTGGTATGAATCCCTGTTTAATTGATCCCCATGGTTAACTACTCTTATTTCCGCCCTCCTTGGACCCCTTGTAATCCTCTTAATATTGTTAACTTTCGGCCCTTGTATTATTAACAAACTAGTCCAATTTGTCAAAGAACACATAGGAGTAGTTCAATTAATGGTTTTACAAGCCCAATACCGGCCTCTAGCAACAGAAGATGATGTAGATATGCAGCCCATCTCATGATTGAGCCATGTGTCCCAAGACAAGGGGGGAATGAAAGGACAAAGCAGAAACAAACTCTCCTCCATCTTGTAGTGCTGGGCCCCCTGCCTAAACCCCTTCCCTTTTCTGGGAGTGACCACAGGTATGCCAGTAATGTCCTAACTTCCCCAACCACCATCTGAATGGACCAATGAAGCTCCAGGAACACAGAAAAGGTCCTAATAAGGCTAAAACCACAGTGATGCTCCCTATGCATCACTGTTGACCAATCAGGAAACAATGGGGGATGACCCCAGCCTCAGAATGTACTGGACACTTCCTGACCTTTGTGCTGTAAGACCTGCTATAAAACCCTGACCAAGTGACCAATTTCTGTAACACACATTACTTCCCTAAGCCCACCCAAACGACCAACCCTATATAACCTATTGTTCTCCCTGGGTTCGCTCTCATCTCGCTGCTGCAGCAGAAAGAGGCTGGGAGCCAAACCCAGGTTTGAATAAAGACTCGTTGCTTTTGCATCAGAGAAAACATCCCTAGTGGTTGATTATTGGGGACCCAAAACTCTGGGCATAACAAGGGGAGAAGGAGCGAGAGTCACACAGAGGAATGATGAGAGGGAATCTTTGACTGGCTGCCTCCTACACGCCCCCACCGGGGGTGAAACCCACAACCCAGGCATATGTTCTGACCAGGAATTGAAAAGGTGGCCTCCTGGTTCCTGGGTCAGCGCTGAGCTATGCCGGCTGGGCGCCCAGGCCTCCTTTTGTAAGTGGACGAAATAGCGCCTTGCCCCCTCTGGTGCTAGGACCTTGGGCCCTGGTGGGGTGGCACACCTTCCGACCTCATGTGGAACTTGCTGCTTCACATGGGCTGGAGCGGTTTGCCACTTGTCTTGCCTCGACGGTGGGGATGACAGCTCACGCCGCACCGGACACGAGCCGCCCGACCTATGGAGAGCAGCAGGTGGCATTGCTGCCCCCCATCTGCCCGGGAAGGCAACCAATCGATATGTCTTACATCGATGTTTCGATGTAAGAGGGGTCTTATGTGGATATTTCTCTCTGTCTCTCCCTCTCTCCTTTCCACTCTCTCTAAAACTCAGGATTAAGTAAAAACAAAAAGAGGGTTTGCTAGGGTTAGGACAGCTCAGACAGACAGAGGTTCTCGGATGCCTAAACTGTCATTTGGGGATTGGGCGGGGCAGTGACCAATGGGTTACAGGCCTTCCTGGGGGGCGTGCTGGTATTATTTGAAGGCCGGTGGTGCCAATGTCCAGGGCACAACCGAATATTCTGAAAGCAGTTTCAGGCGCCCAGTAGGCATGATTCAGTGGTTGAGCATTGACCTAGAAACCAGGAGGTTATGGTTCTAGTTCTAGTCAAGGGCATATGCTCAGCTGTGGGCTCCATCCCCAGTAGGGGGCCTACAGGAGGCAGCTGATCCATTCTTCTCTATCATCATTGATATTTCTCTCTCTCTCTCTCTTTCTTCCTTAAGTCAATAAAAATAAATTTTAAAAAAGAGAAAAAAGAAAAAGCACACTTCTGGTGCAAAAATAGTTTCTTTTATTTATTATTATTTTTTAAATAATTTTTTATTGATATCAGAGATGGAGAGAGAAACATAGATGATGAGAGAACCACTGATCAGCTGCCTCCTTGCACATCCCCCACTGGGGATCGAGTCCACAACCTAGGCATGTGACCTTGCCCAAAATCGAACCCAGGACACTTCAGGCTGCGTGCCGATGCTCTAACCACTGAACTACACCAGCTAGCGCATAAGCCTTTATTCGATGCTGATGCCAGTCCAGCTTCTCTCTGATCCTATTGGCTCAGGCTCCCGGGCACACAAGTCCAAAGGAGGTTGTGTGGCAAGGAAGGGCCCTGGAGACACTTGTCACATTATCTCGCGTGAACGCGGTTTTCTCAATTCTATTGTCGGGTGGTTTCGGTTGCAGAATATGAAGCGTTAGTGCCCTGAAAGGCCCTTTCAAAAAAGAAATACATGTTCACTGATTTCAGAGAGGAAGGGAGAGAAACATCCATGATGATAGAGAATCATGGACCAGCTGCCTCCTGCACGCCCCCTACTGGAGATGGAGGCCGCACCTGACATGTGCTCTGACGGGAAGGTGGCATCTTCTGTAACCCTGGGCAGTGCCCTAAGTGGACCCGGCTAGGTCCCGTAGCCGCTGTCCCTACGTGCTTACCCTTGGCATTCTACGTGACCGCGTGCTCTAGCTTAAGGTTCCCCATGTCCGCGTGCTCTCACTTAAGGTTCCCGATTTCCGCGTGTTCTCACCTTAGGTTCCCAGGGTCCGCGTGCTTTCGCATTAATGTTCCTGTGTCTGCGTGCACTTGCTTTAGTACCTCCGCACCCACGTGCTCTCGCCTTAATGTTCCTCAAGTCCACACGATCTCGCCCTAAGGTTCCCCATGACTGTGTGCTCTCACCTCACCTCCACGTGTGCTTGCGTGCACTCCTTTGTGGTTGATTTGAAAGGTAAGTGGGAGCCATACCGCCCTTTTCACGTGCACCTGCGTGGTGACTTGAGCAGAGGGTGGGATGAGAGGGTTACCCACAAGCACCCGCAGAGTCACCTTGACCTTGACCTGGTCCTGGCTGCAGTGGGCGTGGCAGGTGCCGGCTAGGGAGCAGGACTTGCTTTGGGGGTTGTCAGCCAGATGCGCAGCTGCTTGTGCGGGGTGTTGAGTTTGTCCTTTTGTTTCTGATGCTGAAATAAGACAAACATTACCTCTGAGCTTCATGCAGACTGATGAGAGAAAGAGGGGAGGGGACTCACTTCCCACAAGCTGGAATCTCACACCGTAAGTGGATTATTGCATGGGTCAGCAATTCCCCTTTTTGTTTACTTTTATTTTTTAAATATATTTTTGTTGATTTCAGAGAGGAAGAGAGAAAGAGAGAGACACACACATCAATGATGAGAGGGAACCCTTGACTGGCTGCCTCCTGCACGTGCCCCACCGGAGATGAAGCCTACAGCCAGGGCATGTGCCCTTGACTGGGAATGAAACAGTGACCTCCTGGTTCCTGGGTCGCTGCTCAGCCGTTGAGCCACGCCGGCTGGGCGCCTAGGCCTCCTTTTGTAAGTGGACGAAACAGCGCCTTGCCCCCTCTGGTGCTAGGACCCCAGGTCCTGTTGGGGTGGCACACCCTCCGACCCCACAAGAAACTTGCGATTTGCCACTTGTCTTGCTCGGATGGTGGGAATGAGAGCTCACCCCACACCGGACACCAGCCGCCCTTCCCACAGAGAGCGGCAGGTGGCATCGCTGCGCCCGCCATGTGCCCAGGACGGTGAGTGATGGTGGCTCAGTGTGGGGAGGACTGCAGAGCCTTGTCCTGGACACATGCCGAGTCCCCGCCCGGGTGCGGACGCACAGTCCGGTGGCTATTGGCTGGGGACTGCTCAGCCCCGGAGCGCAGCCCTAGTGACACTGAGATGCCTTGGAGTCTGGGCAGCCAGGCAGGGTTGCGTGGTGAGATGAGATACGACTGGAAGGCCCGCCTCAGTGTTCCTGGTGCCAGTCTCCTGTCAGTCACCCACAGAGGCCTGCGATGGAATAGAGACGTTTGGCCATGATCAGTGTTGCTCAGTGAGTGGATAGAAAAATCTCTCTCTTTATATCCAGTGCATGAATTCGGGCATGGGTGGAGGTCTGGCCAATCTGGCCAGGGGGATGGGACATGGATGGTTGGCCTGCCTGCTGGTCAAATTCCTGGCCAAGGGGACCATTTGCATATTAGCCTTTTATTCTATAGGATAGACACAGAGTGGCCAGATGAGTATGCGTTCATAGATCATCATCTGGCCACTCATGCATATTTCTATTGATGTCAGAGAGGAAAGGAGAGGGAGAGGAGAGAAAAACATCCATGAAGAGAGAGAATCATGGACTGGCTGGTTCCTGCATGCCCCCTACCTGGGGATGGAGTCTTCAACCCTGGGCATGTGCCCTGACAGGGAATCGAACCCTGACCTCCTCCTTGTTCATAGGTCAACACCCTATCCACTGAGCTACACCATCCAGGGCCATGATTCTACTTTTAAAAGCAAAGTTCTAAGGATGACCAACGTGTAAAAATACTGTCACGGTGAGATTCAGCATTCCACGAATAACCTAAAAGTATACTAAGAATGTAAAAGCATAACCATAATGTTATGAATGTATCATGTTTATTAAATTATATTATAGTAACAATTTTAAAAAAGATGACTTGGGTCTGGCCAATGTGGCTCAGTGATTGAGCATCGACCTAGGAACCACGTCAGGGTTGGATTCCCAGTTAAGGGCACAAACCTAGATTGTGGGCCCAGTAGGGGGCATGCAGGAGAGAGCCGATTCATGATTCTCTCTCTTTATGGGATGTTTCTCTCATTCTCTCCCTCCCTTCCTCTCTGAAATCAATAAAGATATATTTTAAGAAATACAGTAATGGTGAGATTAAAAATTCTAGGAATAACTTGATATAATAATAATAATAGTAACAACAACAACAATAACACTAATGTAAAAATTTAATCATAATACAATAAAAATATATGGTTATTATGTTACATTATAAAAATATTTTTTTAAAAAAGATGACTTGAGTTCTAACAGGTATGGCTCAGTGGATAGAGCGTCAGCCTGAGGACTGAAGGGTCCTGAGTTCGATTCCAGGTCAAGGGCACATGCCCAAAGTCGTGAGCTCCATCCCCAGTGTGGGCCATACAGGAGGCAGCCGGTCCATGATTCTCTCTCCTCATGGCTGTTTCTCTTTCCCCTCCCCCTTCTTCTATGAAATTAATAGCATAATAATAAAAGATTAACTATAATGATTATCTTTTGAAAAGCAAAATTTTAAGAATGACCTCAGTGGATACTAACCCTCTTGTGATGGTGACATTAACAATTCTACGAATAACCCAGACGTATACGGTCGATTTCAATGTATAATAATCATTCAATAGGCATATCATGTGTATTAGATGATCACGATGATTTTTTTCAAATATAAATTATATTTTATTTTTTCATTTAAACATGTTTATTTATTTTTATTGTTTAAAATATTACATATATTATTACTATGTAGCTCTCCTAACAGTAATTTTTTTAATTTAAATCTTTATTGATCAGTTTATTAATTACATTGTTTCCCTTTTTCCCCTTATAGCTCCCTTCCACCCAGTACTCCTCCCACCCTCCGCCCTCACTTCCCCCACACTGTCCTCTCCCATAGGTGCATGCTTTTTGTCTAGTCACTTGCTGCACCTCCCACACCCCTTTCCTCACCAAGAATTGTCAGTCCATTCCCTCTGTATGTCCATGATTCTGTTATATTCACCACCTTATCCTGTTATCAGATTATTAATTAACTTGATTTTTAGATTCATTTGTTGATAGATGTGTATTTGTTGATCATAATTTGTATTTTTACCTATTAATTCTTCCTCTTCTTATAGAATATCTTTCAGCAATTCATATAACATTGGTTTGGCGGTGATGAACTCCTTTAGCTTTTACTTATCTGCGAAGCACTTTATCTGACCTTCAATTCTGAATGATAGCTTTGCTGGATAGAGTAATCTTGGTTGTAGATTCTTGCTATTCATCACTTTGAATATTTCTTGCCACTCCCGTCTGACCTGCATCATTTCTGTTGAGAAATCCGCTGATAATTGTATGGGTGCTCCCTTATAGGTAAGTAACTGTTTTTCTCTTGCTGCTTTTAATATTCTCCCTTTTTCTTTTGCCCTTGGCATTTTAATTATGATGTGTCTTGGTGTGGTACTCTTTGGATTCCTATATTTTGGGGTTCTGTGCACTTCTTGGGCTTTTAAGTCAATTTCTTTCACCAAGTGTGGGAAGTTTTGGGTCACTATTTCTTCAAGTAGGTTTTCATTATCTTGCTCTCTCTCTTTTTCTGGCACCCCTATAATTCGGAGGTTGATATGGTTGAGGTTGTCCCAGAGGACCCTTACACTATCTTCAATTTTTTGGATTCTTTTGGCTTCTTGCTTTTCCGGCTGAGTGGATTTTGCTTCTTTGTATTTCAGATCTTTGACTTGGTTCTGGCAGTCATCTGGACTGCTTTTAAGTCTTTTTATAATATCTTTTATTTCAGTCAGTGTATGCTTAATTTCTGGTTAGTCCTTTTTCATATCCTTGAGGGTCTCATTCATATCCTCATAGTCTTGTTCATTTCCTCATAGGTCTTGTTCATTTCTTTGTAGGTCTCGGCCTTTTCTGGGAGCTTCTTGAAAAGCCTTATAACCATGGTTTTGAACTCTATGTCTAGTCTTTTTTTCCGTCCATTTCTTTCACATGTGATTTCTATTTCTCTGAATTGTGGCTGCTTTCCTGAGTTGGTCCATTAGCTTTGTGTGGTAGATGTACTCTAAGGGGCTGTGGCTCAGCCTCCCCAGTTACCTGAGGTGAATACTCTTGCTGCAGCCCTTTATGGATTGTACAGTATTTTGAAGTTAAGTCCAGGTTATTGTTTTTAGTGCTAGGAGGGTTTGACCTCCAGGCCAATTGTGTTCAGATGGGTAGGGCAGAGTCTCCATGTTGAGCAGGCAGTGTCAGCTCTGCCCAGTGCTGCACATGGGTCTCTGTTCTGGGTGGTAATGGCTGCAGGATGCATGAACCTCAGAGAAAAAGCTGCCGCAGATCTCCACCCATTGCCAGATAACTCTGCCTCTCCCCAAATGAGTCAGCACCCCCAAAGTCTCACCCAGGGTTGTAAAACAAAGCAGTCCGGTGGTCTCTCGAATGAGGTAGCAAGTCATGCAGTTCTGTCCCCAAGTTTACATGCAAAGTGTTGTTCCAAGTTCACACGTATTCTCCACAAGCTCGCAGACCTCTGCCACACTGGGCTTCAGCGTGCTTTCCCACTTTTCAGTTCCACCCTGTATAAGTGTGGGCTCCCCAGACCTTGCCCAGAACTGGGGAATCAGTGTAGTGGGACACCTCCGCCCTCCCCGTTGGAGAAAACCAGCCAGGTTTGTTTCCGCCCGCCCTACAGCTTGCACACGCACATGACTCTGAACCTCTCTCCACGCATATCTTCAAGGCTGTGTTCAACGACTCCTCTGAGTCACAGTGTCCTATCTTCACTTTTATTTGTGGAATATTCACTCAGCCAGCTTTCCAGTGATTCTGGATGATGTTTGTTCTGTATTAAGTTGTAGTTTTGGAATTGTTGTGTGGGGCAGCAAGATAGGTGTTTATCTATGCCGCCATCTTGGCTCCTTTCCTAACAGTATTTTTTAAAAAAGATGATTTGGGCCCTAACCAGTGTGGCTCAGTGGATAGAGAGTCCGCCTGCAGACTGAGGGGTCCCGGGTTTGATTCCAGTCAAGGTTATGTACCTTGGTTGCAGGCACATCCCCAGCTGATCGATGTTTCTCTCCCATGGATGTTTCTGACTCTTCATCCCTCTCCCTTCCTCTCTGTCAAAAATCAATAAAATATATTTTAAAAATTAAAAATAAATAAATGTGTAATAATCATTCAATAAGCATAGCATATTTATTACATTGTAACATTTTTTTAAAAAAAAAAGATGACTTGGGGTGTTGTTTTGTCCATCTCCCCTCTCCAACCCTGCTCTCCATCTCCCCACCCCCTTCTCCATCCCCTTCCCCATTTCTCTCTGTCCCCCCCGCATCCATCTCCTTCATGTTGGGGTTCCCCCAGAAATAACTCACAAGCTCTCCTGTGCCCTGAGTGCATGCACCTCCCTGCACAGCTGCTGCAGTGCCCACCTGTGCTTTCTCCCACCAGATCCGGGCATTCACCTCCGAAAACAAAAATCTTCCCATGTGTCAGGCCCCTGGGTTACTGGCGGGACTCAGGGCCACTCAAAGGTCACCGGTCTGGATGCAATTAGGGCGCTTGCAAGCCCCCTCCGGGCGCTGGGAGGCTATGCACCTGATGTGCATAATTGTGCTCGGAAATTGTCAGCCTGAAATTGGTGGGGGCCCTGCAGCCACTCTGGCCCCTGAGGCACTTTGCCCACATGTTCCTGTGGGGATAGCAGTGTGTGGGGGAGAAGGGGGAGGAGCAGGAGGAAGAGATGGAGAAGGAGCTGAGGGAACAGGAGGAGGAGGACGAGGAGGAGGAGGAGGAGGAGGAAGAGGAAGAGATGGAGGAGGAGCTAAGGGAGGAAAAGGAGGATTTTCATGATCCCCAAAGACCACCAGGGAGCCGAAACCAATGCAATAGCATAGAACCTTTATTACAAGCCCGAGCTTGGCCCTCTGCTTCCACCGCAACAGCAGCAGGAAACAAAAGAGCGTGAATTTCCCCAAGCCTGATGATTTTATAAGGAGGTGGGGTCAGACACGAACCAATGAGTTGGCCGATTCCAATTGGTTGGGTGATGGCTGGGGCTAATGACACAAATAATCCCTAACGCACATGACCTGTCCTGTCCTTTGCTCTTAATTGGAGCTCAAGTGCACAATCATTTGCAATTGGCTAATTCAAAGGGAGGGGTTGGTCTTTGTGATTTCAAGATGGCAGCCCCCAGGTAAGTTTACATATCACGCAGCCAACATGTTGGATGCCAAGTCACACAGTCCAAAATGGCGGCTGTCTAAATTGTTCTTTGCAATCCCACTGTGTCCTTTCATCCCCCCCTTGTCTTGGAACTTATGACTCAATCATGATCTGGGCTGCATTTCTACTTTGCCTTCTGTTTTTATTCTGAATGGTCAACATAAAAACAACATTCCTCCCCTAAGGCTGCACATAGGCCTCCTTGTTGCATAAATACAGAGGTAGGTCATGACTATTGCTGGGAAAAAGGGTGGACTCCCAGCAGTGTGGGTGACAGCAAACAGAGTTAACAGAGTTACCGACACTAGGTGGGTCAAATGCGCCATAACTTGAGCTTGAGCAGGTTGTGGCTCCATTGTGTAATGAAGTCCTTCTGGACTGCAGAGCAATCAGCTGGGCAGACGTGGGTGTGGTGGACCCAGGTTGTGATGCCGTCTACCTTGAGAGCGATGGGTGTAGTCAGCACCCTGATGTAGGAGCCCAATGAAGCTCAAGGGTCTCCCCCGACAAAAACCCATCTCCCAGTCGGCACTGACAAGGCTAGTGGTTGGGCCAGCCTCATCACGGAGGCGTTGCCAAATGTCCTCGTGCACCCTCTGGAGCCTTCTTAAGGGACAAATTCACTAATATGATCTAAAACCCAGGGTGTAGGGAGAGTTCTTTACCAGGTAAAGGGCATATGGAAGGAGAGCCGCCCACCCCGACCAGTCTCCATGGTTAATTTGGTAGGAGTCTCTTTTAGAGTTTTATTTATTCTCTGTAACTGTCCTGAACTTTGGGGCCTATAAGCACAATGCAATTTCCAATCTGCGCCTATAGCCTTGGCTACTGCCTGTGTTACCTGTGAAATAAAAGCTGGTCCATTGTCTGACCCTATCATAGCAGGAAATACAAACCTGAGTAGGATGTCTTCTAGCGGTTTCTTAGCCACCCCCTGAACTGTTATATTCTTGGTTGGGCATGCCTGTACCCATAAAGAAAAGGTGTCCTTCTCCTGCTGTACATTTCCTACTTTAGCTAAGTTAATCTGAAAACTTGACTGCTATTTTACTGTCAAATTAAATACTCTAACAACAATCTTAGTTTACCCTGTAATTATTAATGACAAGGATTGTTTTGCATTCTTGAGTAGGCTCTGAGCATTCCTGGTGCTAGCTACTGTTAGCCAAGTTTCCGTTTGTTGCCTTGATTCTGATCTGGGCTGGTCCAAGTCTTTGTCTGTTAGCTGGGTCCGGATCTGAGCTGGGCATGGGAAGTGAAGTAGCCATGGGCAGGAGACCTCCCTCAGAAGGGGCGAGTGTTCAAGCCCCTGCAATGCTGAAGTTCTATGCCCCACCTCTGTTGATCCCCATGTTCTCTCCTGATGGCCCGTCTGCGACTGTGCCTGTCTTAGGTTGTCTCTCCCATGAGGAATCTTACCCATCCCTGGCTAACCAGCCATCCTCAGGGGCCAAGCAGGGTGATGTGAGGTTCAGTTCTGTCTCCTTGGTAGCCTATGCCCATGTGGCCTCCACACCAAGTACCTGCCTTGGGATCCTTCGCCTGCTGTTGGGGCCCCGGCAATTGATCACATATCTTGGGGAACTCAGGTTTCCTCTCCAGGGAGGGCCCACCTCACACTGTTGGGCCACAGAGAGATCTATGGTACCAGCCATCATGAGGATTCAACCTCAGCATGTACAGAAAACTTAGGCAATAGCTGTGGGCGATTGGATTGTGAAAATAGGATCCCTCATTGGCAAAAGGGCCAATATAGAATGCTCAGTTGCCTATCCAAGGAGGCCCTCCACGAAGTGGAAGAGATTAAATCTTTTTTTAAGTTTAGTTAAATTATGTTCTTTATTTATTTATTATCTTTATTAATTACATTGTTCCCCTTAAGACCAAAGTACTTTCCCATTTTGTACCAGGTAATATTACCTAATATCACCATATAGCTGATTTCAGCTAGCCTGGCAAGAAAGACGTTCTCAGGCATTCTTGGGGTTCTGATTTCCTCACAAATTCACTCAGCCTTCTGTACCAACCTTCTTTACCATGCCCCAGGGACTGTTTGCAATAGGGTTCATTTGTCCCAAAAAAGGTAATTTGGGCCATACTTGTGCTACTTGGGCTGAGGAATCTACCTGCTCAATTCTTAGCAACTCATCCCTATCTTCATCTGTCAATTTTTGGGGAGAGGAAAGATCAGAGTCACCTCTAACTGAATTAAATAGAGTTACCATTTTCCCACCAGATCTTCAGATAAGGTCTCAGCCAGTTAATGTCCCCTAATAATTACTGAAAGTCATTGAAAGTTTTATGACAATCTTATCTCCAGCTTCTGAGGCCTAATGCGTTGGTTTGCAATTAATGTTCTCAGATATTGGAAACTGGTTTCTTTCTGTACCTTTTCTGGAGCAATTCTTAAGCCCCATCAAGTTGACTGAAATTCCCGAGATGATGGAATGCTGAAACCACCCCATCAGTACTTCCTCATCTTGCCACCTTAACAAAGTGGCACTACTATTGTGTGTCATGAGGAACTCCCCCCCCCCAACTGAGCCCATAGTGTCTGCTTTGGACTAACTTGGAGGCCAGAATTCTTTGCTGATAACACTAACATCTGCTCCAGTGTCCAACAGACACTTAAATTGTTTTCCCTCTATTTTTAAATCAATCATAGCATGGGTTTTGCTAATTTCATGTATCCAATAGATGTCTGAGCTTCCAAATCCTTGCATTTCTCTTTTCCTCATTATAGCCTCACCTTGCTGTACATAAGGTTCAAGTAGTATTTGAGCAAACCTTTGTCCTGGAGTAATTTACATAACAAGATTACATTCTAGTTTAGATTTAATTTCTCCTTCATAATGACTGGAGTCATTCTCTGTACCAAATTAACCATGGAGACTGGTCGGGGTGGGCGGCTCTCCTTCCATATCTCCTGAATCAATGACTCCAGGCAAAACAGTTAGTCCACTTAAGAGTGTCTTCACTCCTCCCTAAGATTAATCCTAAAGTTCCCTGTGGCACAGGTACACAAAACTTGCTTTAGAAAATGTCTTTTTTTCTTTTTTCAATTAAACTTGCTGTAAAAGTGCCTGATCCCACAATCAGCATTGGAATTTTTATTTAGCTGGAAAACTTGACTATAATTTAACAAGCTAATTTATAAAGTAACTGAAGTGGGCATCTTTAATTTAAAAAAAACAAAGAAACGTATTCAGTACAGTTTAGGTATCTTACTTATTAGTTCTTATTTAAGATTTTGCTGTTCAAAATTTGGCTACATTTAAGAAATACAGACCAACACAAGTCAAATTATCTGAGAAAACAACATTTTAAAAAAACCAAGTTATACTTTAGGCATTTAATTGCCACATTTATATAATCTCTCCCAATTTAATTTGTATTTTGAACTTCTAAGGCTGAAAAGTCAAACATTTAGCTATTCTTAGATTAATAATACTTTACATTTCCAAGAAAAATACAAGACGTTATTAATTAATAACTTCAATTCTCTCCTCTAGGTTTTTCTTATGAGGAAGCAATACTCAGATTATTAAACAAGTTTTTATCATTTGGTTAACAAGCCCAGGCTGCTGCTTGACCTTTAAAAAGGCCACTTTTCTTTTTCTCTTTACCCTCACTACCCTTCTTCCTCCATTAACAAAGGGTGTAGTCAGTTACATGGGCTATTAGTTCTCTATAATTAATATATTACTTATCTATATTTTAACAATTTCCAAGTTTAAATCCAATTCTAATTATTTTAAGGCATTGACTTTGGATAAATTCTTTAAAAAAACATGGCAAATATGAGACCCAGATGCCCTCTGGGGAGTGGCGTCCATATTGGATCACCATGTGGCTCCCTTTTCCCATACCGTCTTGATCCTGGGCCAGTTCCGGCGCTCATGCTTCCCCAGCCCCAGCAGCCACACCAAGGAGCCCGGTGGGTGGCGGTGATGGACTGGGCCTCTATCCAGTACAATTACATTTCCTAGATTTCCTTTAGCCAAATTAGTCCACTTCCTAGCAGCCATAGAAAGAACCCTCCATTAGAGCCTGGCAGTAGACCCAGAGCCTCCCCTTACCTTCTCCTGTGTTGAAATCCCATTCAGGCCTAGCTAGAGGGAAAAAAAAGTTTAAGATTCCCATTTGCACCCAGAACCAACCTCTGGAAAGGATCTTCCCCCTCCCCTCTGCGGCCGACAGAATCCGAAAAGCTACTGCTCTCTCTGAGCAGGGTAGTGTTAACTCCTCCTGCAAAGCAAGAACAGGTCTACCAGCCCTTCTGGACCTCCACACTGAGGTCGTTGGGTCTTTCCCTAATCTCTTTGAAATCATCAATCATAATACTTAAAGGAGTAGTCATAACGTCCGTCTAGTGAGTCCACAAAAATACACAGAAAGTCACAGAGACTAAACAGACAAAGACACCCAGGAATAGCCTCCTAACTCCTCGGAAGCAAAACTGGATGATGGCCGTGCGCCAACCCGTGGGAGGACCCACTTCGTCCCAGAGGTTTGAGGGGAACCCACTCACCTCGGGAGGGATTTTTACACCCCTTCAGACAGAGGATCAAAGCATCCCTTGATTCCTCCTGCCCGAGGTCCGCCAGCACATTTGCTTAGACTTTTTGGGCACTACAGACTTCAGATGCGAGCTCACATGGGACAGAAAACACAGACAGACAAACACCTACCGCGGTCAATCAGGCTCTCCGGGTTGGGGTCCCTTGAGGGTCTTGGGGATCCTGAATGGGCCCCCAAATGTTATGCTCAGATTTCATGATCCCCAAAGACCACCAGGGAGCTAAAACCAATAGCATAGAATCCTTATTCCAAGTCTG
This sequence comes from Antrozous pallidus, assembly GCA_027563665.1. NCBI lineage: Eukaryota > Metazoa > Chordata > Mammalia > Chiroptera > Vespertilionidae > Antrozous > Antrozous pallidus. Next base: position 461,902 of record JAOAOB010000026.1, on the reverse strand, counting down.
GGCTCGGCCCTCCACCATGAATTTCCCCAAGCCTGATGAATTTATAGGGAGGTGGGGCCAGACGCGAACCAATGAGTTGGCCAGTTCCAATTGGTTGGGTGATGGCTGGGGCTAATGACACAAATAATCCCTAATGCACATGACCTGTCCTGTCCTTTGCTCTTGATTAGAGCTCAAGCACACCGTCTTTTGCGATTGGCTAATTCAAAGGGAGGGGGTGGTCTTTGTGATTTCAAGATGGCAGCCCCCAGGTAAGTTTACATATCACGCAGCCAACATGTTGGATGCCAAGTCACACAGTCCAAAATGGCGGCTGTCTAAATTGTTCTTTGCAGTCCCACTCTGCCCTTTCAGGAAGAGGTTGGTTCAGGGCCTTGAAAGCAACCTGCGGCATCAGTGTCAGTATCTGTATCAATATCTACATCATCATCAATATTGGTATCAGCATCAGTTATCAATATATCAGTATCAACATCAGCATTCAAATCAGCTTTAGTTACCAATATCAATGTCAGTGTTAATGTCATTATCAATGTCAATATCAATACCTACATCATCATCAATACCAGTATCACCATCAGTTATTAATATATCAGTATCAATATCAGCATTCAAATCAGTTTTAGTTACCAATATCAATATCAGTGTTAACATTATTATCAATATCAGTATCAATATATACATCGTCATCAATATCAGCATCAGCTATCAATATATCAGTATCAATATCAGCATCCATCTCAGCATTATTTACTAATATCAATGTCAATGTTAATGTTAATATCAGTATCAGCATCAAGTTATCAGTATATCAGTATCAGCTGAAACTGGTTTGGCTCAGTGGATAGAGCATCGGCCTGTAGACTGAAGAGTCCCAGGTTTGATTCCGAATAAGGGTATGTACCTTGGCTGTGGGCACATGCCCAGTAGGGGGTGTGCAAGAAGCAGCTGATTGATATTTCTCTCTCGATGTTTCTGACTTTCTATCCCTCTCCCTTCCTCTCTGTAAAAAAATTAATAGAATATATTTTAAAAATACATACATATATATCAGTATCAACATCAACATGAGCATCCATCTCAGCATTAGTTACCAATATCAAGTCAATGTTAACGTTATTATCAATATCAGTATCAATGTCAAACCAATACTGGTATCAGCATCCGTTATCAATATATCAGTATCAATACCAGCATCCATCTCAGCTTGACTTACCAATACCAATGTCAGTGTGAACATTATTATCAACATCAGTATCAGCATCAATATGATATCAGCAACTGTGATCCATATATCAATATCCACATTACAATCTCTATCCACATCAGTATCAATATCAAATAGAAACATTCATTATTAATATCAACACCACTGATATTGATAACTAATTATTGATAGTACATTATGATCAATACCAATGTCAGTATCAGCATCTTTACCAATATCGATGTCTGTATAGTTACCATTAATATCTGTATTTATATCAGCATCAATAACCATGTCAATACCAATATCAGCACCAATCTCGGTTTTAGTTATCAATATTAATGTCCATGCTAACATTATTATCAATATCAGTATTAATATCTACATTGTCATCCGTATCATTATCAGCATCATTACCAGCATCCATATCGTTATTATCAATATCTATATATCAGCATCAATACCCATATCAATATCAGCACCCATCTTGGCATTAGTTACCAATATCAATGTCCGTGCTAACATTATTATCAATATCAGTATCAATACCTACATCATCATCAATATCAGTATCAGAATCAAGTCATCAAATCTCAGTATAAGTATCAATATTAGCATCCCCATATCGTTGCTATCAATATCTGTTTTCATATCAGCATCAATCTCAATATCAATGTTCATCTGAATACCACTATTAATATTAGGTACCGATATCAATATTAGCATCAATATTGGCATCCATCTTGGCATTAGTTACCAATATCGAGTCAGTGTTAATGTTATTATCGGTATCAGCATCAGTTATCAATACATTAGTATCAATATCAGCATCCATCTCAGCTTGACTTACCAACACCAATGTCAGTATGAGCATAATTATGTATATCAGTCTCAGCATCAATAATCCATAGATTAATATCCACATCACCATCTATATCCACATCAGTATCAATATCAAATAGAAGCATTCATTAATGTCAATTTCATTGACGCTGATAACTAATTGTTGATTGCTATATTATGTTGATATCAATGTCAGTATCAGCATCATTATCAATATCGACATCCATGTTGTTACTATCGATATCTATATTCAGATCAGCATCATTGTTGAGATCAGTATCAATATCAGCATCCATCTCAGCTTGACTTCCAATATCAATGTCAGTATTAATGTTATTATCAATAGCAATATCAGCATCAATATGATATCAGAATCTGTTTTCAACATATCAATATCAACATTACTACTTCTATCTACATTACTATCTCGATCCAACATTACTATCTCTATCAGATCAATGTCAGCATCAGTATCAATATTGGCATCCATATTGTTCCTATCAATATCTGTATTCATACCAGCACCCATGTCAATATTAGTATCAATATCAGCATCCATGTGAACACCACACTATCAATATTAGGTATCAATATCAATATTAAGTATCAATATTAATATCAGCCCCATATCAGCATCCATAACAGACCCTCCACAGGACTCCCATTTCCCTCCCCTCAACACCTACACAAGACACAAGACCCCATACATGTGGGAAAACTTGTATGACACGGGATTGACTTGTTATTTTTTTAATAAAAATCACCTTAAATGTTCAAAACTAAAGGCAACCTATGAGGGGATCAGTAATGGGCCCACATCATCTCCTCATGAAGGGGCGTGAAGGACAGAGAGACACCCACAGTCACAGGAACCCCACCCCCCATTCATACCCAAAAAGGAGCCCTTTTATTTCCACTTTGAAATCCTGATTAAACAAAACACATGGAAACAGGTCTTGCGAAGACACATGAGCCGGAAAATTGGCCCCAGTTGGAAGCCGTGAACATGGCTCAGGCATGAAACGTTTTCATATGTCCACCCTCCCACCCCATATGGCTGGCGTGCGGTTTGAAATCTTCATGAGCCCTGGATGTTGTGGGGTGGGGGGAGGGCACAGAAGGAGCTGTAACTGGAAAACCGAGGGGTCTGGGCTGCCCTAAAATAATAGCTGGTAGAATTGTTCAGATTGTTTCTACTTCTTCTGCATCCATGGTGCTCGTGTGTGTTAAACTGGTTGTTAACAAAAGTGAAATAATATATAATATGAGAGAGCTAATTAGGAATACAATCATTAAGGCATGGACATGGAAGCTTAATTCTTCTATAATGGGTGATGTTGCATCTTGAAATCCTAGTTGGAAGGCATATGCCATAATGATATATAGGGGTTTCACCTATAATTTAATTTTGACAAAGTTATATAAATTTTACTAATATCTTATTAATTGAGAGACTCATAGTGGCTATGGTATTGGCCTGAAACCAGTTTCTGGGAGTTCAAAACCTTCCTCTCTTATGTCTGTTTTATTTATGATTTACGTAAGTAGGCTCCTCAAATGTGTGATAGGGTGGTCAGGACTTGAAGCATTTCGGCAGAGATGGGGCGGATCCTGGAGGAGCGCTTATTCCGATACAAGAGGCCCGGTGCACGGAATTCGTGCATGGGGAGCAGGAGGCTCTCTCAGCCCGGCTGCACCCTGTCCAATCAGGGACCCGTGGAAGGATGTCCGACAGGAACAGCCTAAATGGGCAGTCGGACATCCCTCTCACAATCCAGGACTGCTGGCGCTCAACTGCTCACCATATCTATCTCTATCCCTATCCCTAGTTCTAACCCTAATCCATAATCCACATCTATATCTATATCTATCCCTATCCCTATCTCTATCTCTAATCCCTACCCCTACCCCTATCCCTATGCCTATCCCTAATCCATAATCCACATCCAAATCCATATCCATATCTATATCTATACCCACATCCATGTCTAATTGTGTCTAATTCTGCTCCACGCCCTGGCCCCTCCACCTTCTGCCTGCTCCATCGACACTTCCCCAACCATATTCCCATTTCCCCACCCAACTTCCCCTAATGCCTCAAACCCTGGCCTCGCCCGGCATGTGCCCACCTCTGGGTCTGTAACATAAACACCCTCATCTCAGACGGCCTGAGTGAGGCTTTACAGGATCTTGACTGTCTTATATCATCAGTAGTAGCAGCTCAAGGACAAGCCCCCTTTCCTGGCTCTGTGCATTTCTTAATGGGATCTATCCCCCTGAGTCTCCCCATCTCCTCCCCTCAGAATAGTCTGCCTCTGACATCACTCTTCTCGCTCAAAATCGCCCACAGCTTTCCTTCCTTCCCATGAGCAACATTGGGGAAAAAAAAAAAAAACAATGCCAACCGCCTTTCAAAATCTGTACGAATAAGAAAAGGGTAACATAATAATTAGACAGAGTTGACCGAACATCTCCTGGTCATCCTTCCTTTTGGACAAAGCCACCGTGGTGGGGGCCAAGGCAGAGGCAGTTAGGGGCAATCAGGCCAGCTGGGGAGAGCAGTTGGGGGTGACCAGGCCTGCAGGGGACGACAGTTGGGAGTGACCAGGCCTGCAGGGGAGGACAGTTAGAAGTGACCAGGCCTGCAGGGGAGGGCAGTTGGGGGTGACCAAGCCTGCAGGGGAGAGCATTTAGGGGTGACCAGGCCTGAAGAGAAGGGCAGTTGGGAGTGACCAGGCTTGCAGGGGAGGGCAGTTGGGAGTGATCAGACTAGCAGGGGAGGGCAGTTGGGGGTGACCAAGCCTGCAGGGGAGAGCAGTTAGGGGTGACCAGGCCTGAAGAGAAGGGCAGTTGGGAGTGACCAGACCTGCAGGGGAGGGCAGTTAGGGGTGACCAGGCCTGCAGGGAGGGCAGTTAGGGGTAACCAGGCCTGCAGGGGAGAGCAGTTAGGGGTGACCAGGCCTGAAGAGAAGGGCAGTTGGGAGTGACCAGGCTTGCAGGAGAGGGCAGTTGGGAGTGATCAGACTAGCAGGGGGAGCAGTTAGAGGGGATCAGGCCAGCAGGGGAGGGCAGTTAGGAGTGACCATGCCTGCAGGGGAGGGCAGTTGGAGGTGACCAGGCCTGCAAGGGAGGGTAGTTGGATGTAACCAGGCCTGCAGGGGAGGGCAGTTGGAGGTGATCAGGCCTGCAGGGGAGGGAGGGCAGTTAGGGTGACCAGGACTTCAGGGAAGGGCAGTTAGGGGTGAGAAGGCTGGTAGGCGAGGGCAGTTAGGGTGACCAGAATGTCAGGGGAGTGCAGTTAGGGGTGACCAGGCCCGCAGGGGAGGGCAGTTGGGGGTGACCAGGCCTGCAGGGGAGGGCAGTTGGGAGTCACCAGGCCTGCAGGGGAGGGCCGTTAGGGGTGACCAGGCCTGTAGGGGAGGGTAATTAGGGGTCACCAGGACTGCAGGGGAGGGCAGTTAGGGGCAATCAATGTCACAACCCAGGCATGTTTCTTTGACTAGGAATCAAACTCAGGACGCTTCAGTCCACAGGCTGACACTCTACACACTGAGCCACACCAGTTGGGGTCCGGGATCGATTCTCGTACGTGCCCCTACTGACCATTGAACCTGCAACTTGGGCCTATGGAAGGTGATGAAATGTTCTCACCACCTCAGCAACGTCGAACCCCAAGTATGATCTCTAAAAAGGGCTAGCCTAGTTCTATCCCCCAGCCTCCACCCCTCCAACCTCAGCCTGGGATTTGAGGTGTGTATCTGGGCTTGCCTGGGACAGCACTCCAGGGAGCTCAGCCATCCACCTGTTGATGTGCAAATGAAAGACTTCACTTGCTCATGAACCCCGTTCCCTGAATGGGGTTGGGTCGGCTCTTGAAGTTTCTCTGAGGCTGTGTTTGGGGAGTGACACCCACATAGTTTCAAAAAAAGAAACCCCGTGTTCCAGGGTCGGAACCAGCTATCCCAGTGGTCGGAAAACTTTTTTGTCCACAGAACCAGATATCAACAGGACGATGATTGACATTTCTTTGGAGAGCCACATTTTTTAAACTTCAACTTTGTTGAATGCCACTTCTTCAACACAGACTCGCCCAGACCATAGGGTTTTGTTGAAGAGCTACACTCAAAGGGCCAAAGAGCTGCCTGTGGCTCTCGAGCTGTGGTTTGCCAAGGGAAGGGGCTCTGAGATATTATGGGTCTGTGTTCTTGATCTCTGGATGTTTCTATCAGTGTGCCTTCCAGAAAATTATTTCTTTCAGGTCAGGAGAAGGGTTTTTTTTTTGTTTTTTCCCCTTATGCTAAGGATTGTGATCCCATTGTTGCTAACAATCCCTTTATTGCAAAAGTTGGGGACACCTATTTTCAGAACTTTCCGAGGAGCCCCTTATATGGAGATACACAGATAACCTCATTCATAGGCCAGTGGCTTCTCATTTTTTTAAAGTATATATTTTTACCAGAAGCCTCGTGTACCAGTGGGGTTCCTTGGCCTGGCCTGCAGGATTGGGCTGAAACCAGCTCTCTGACATCCCCCGAGGGGTTCCGAATTGGGAGAGGGCACAGGCCAGGCTGAGGGAACCCACCAGTGCATGATTGGGGCCGGGGAGGGACTCGGGAGGTGGGACAGCCGGGGAGGGACTGCAGGAGGACTCCAGGGCATGTCTGGCCTGTCTCACGCAGTCCTGATTGGCCAGACCTCAGCAGCAAGCTAACCTACTGGTCAGAGCTATCTGCCCCGTGGTGGTCAGTGCACATCATAGTAACTGGTCAACCAATTTACTGTCTGTCCCCTGGTGGTCAATGCACATCATAGCAAGCAATTGAGAGGCCTTAGCATATCATTAACATATTACGCTTTGATTGGTTGAACAACCAACTAGCCTACTGGACACTTAGCATATTAGGCTTTTATTACATAGGATTGGTTAAAGAGAGGAATGGTAAGAGAGAGAGAGAGAGAGAGAGAGAGAGAGAGCGAGAGAGAGATATGATGATGATGATGATGATGATGATGATGATGATGGCGACGACAACAGAGAATCATGGATCGGCTGCCTCTCGCATGCCCCCTATTGGGGATCAAATCCACAACTCGGGCATGTGCCCTTGACCAGGAATCAAACCCAGGACCCTTCAGTCCACAGCCTGATGCTCTAACCACTGAGCAATTTATCTGACTATCTTCCTATCTCTATATCTATCTATTATCTATCTATCTGTACCTCTATACCTGTTTATATCTATATCTAAATCAATCTATACTGGAGGAGAAAAAGATTGGCGGCGGAACACAAGGACACATAATCATTTATATACCAGGGTAGATGGAGGGAGCAGCTGAGGGTTGAGCGGGGAGTGTTTGTTGGCGAGTTGAGGGACAGCTGGGCTTTGGGAGAAGGAGGGAGAATGCTTAGATTAGCCTCCCTTAACAGAGTGGCTCCAGTGCGGCTAGGTTCTCTCGCAGAGCCACTGGCTCAGAGGCGGACTGCGCCATCTTGAAGAAGAAGAGCCTGAAAATTTTACAGATGCAGTACCCACTGGGTGGCTGAGATTCCCCCACACACAACATTGGTTCCTAGTTGGCACAGAAGTGGATTCTGAGGAACCCTGTGCTCTGCCACAGAAAGGTCAGATTACTCCTGGGGTTAGGGGAGCTGGTAACACAGGTAGATTCACGCCTGGGGGGGGGGGGGGCGCGAGAAGAGGAAAAGTCTGTGTCTGTTGGAGCCAGCAAAAGTGGAAGAGGGCCCTCGGAGCTGATGGCAGGGGTGATACATAGAAAGCAACCCATTTGGACCTGACGGAGAAGGCCAGCCTAACAATTTTGGGAAGGAGCTAGCTGCCAAACCCAAGGAGGAAAGGGGTTTCGTGAAAACATATGAGCAGGACGTGAGTTTGCGCGCCTGCGTTTGTTCTCTCCAAATCCCAATTTCTCAGTGCTGAACCAGGAACGGGGGATCCCCTGGTGGGGGATAACCTGGGAGATAACATGGGCGACCTGTTTTGCTGAGGCTGGGGATCAGAACAGGTGCTCACCATTAGAGAGGCAGCTCTGGGGTAGCCTATTTCCACAAATCAGTGGTGAATACCATAGACATAGCAGGATTTTAGATCAGGCTAGAGAGGATCAATAGACCCGGAGATCAATTCAAAAACATTGCCACCTAGGGGCTGAATCACAAATTGACTCTTGTGTAACACAAATTAAGGAATCAATTTTATTTCTACTACTATTTAAACTTTTTTTAAGTGCCATTTTATTTCATCTTTATTCTACTTAGAGATTAGTGTTATACAGTCTTTTTTCATCTACCCTTTAGTATCTTTTTACTCTACTTCAATTTCACCCTATGCCAGCACTCTCTTGCTACCCTTTCCCTAGTTAGTGTACTCTTCCACTTACACTTTTTCTGGTTTAGATTTTCTTTATTCTCCCTTTTTACCCCCTGTTAAAATTTCACCCCACTTTTATATCCAATCTCCAACCACCTGCTCCAAGTCCATACACATCTATCGCTTCTCCAACTTCACTATCCTAAATTGTTTTTCTCTTGGTCCTGCTGATGTTATTTACCTGACTGTTGACTATATCGATATTTTATGCATGTTTGTGAGATTGGTTTTGTTATTCTTTTCTTTTAAATTGTTTTTTGTGTGGAGGGGTTGGCAATATTTTATGTTTGGGTGATGTTTACATTGTTTTTTTGTTTTGTTTTGTTTTTTTTATAGACTTAAGCTTCTGTGTTCCATAAACTCCCTTGATATTAGTTGTTGTATGTAGTTTGTATCAATCTCCAGATACTCGTTGCTGGCTTTTGCTGGGATTAGTGGCGGTCCTTTGGGAGTTTCCAACCCATATTTATAGTTTACTCCCTTTTTCTTTCTTTTTACTCCTTCCCTTTTCCAAATTTTATTTTGGCATTCACTTTTTTCTTTCCTCCTTCCGTTCTTTCTTTCTTTTATTCTTTCTTTCTTTCTTTTGTGTGTGAGTGTGTTTTCTCTTACCCTCTTTTTCCCCACCTCTCACCTAATTTACCTTTCTCTGGCAATCACCTTTAATTTGGAGTTACCAATACTATGAATATATTCTTCTTCAGTGCCTGGTGTGCTGCACCTGGTTGTGTTGTAGTTTGAGCCTTTACATCAACACAGGAGACTGAGAACTACATAAAAAGACACATAGAGAAGAGAGACCATAGGGAGACAAAGAAATAGGCGACCAATGAAAGAAAAACAAGCCTTACCAGAAAAAGAGGTAAAGGAAATGGAAGCAACCTGTCAGAGAGAGAGTTCAGAGAAATGGTCATAGGGTGGCTGAAGAGAATAGGAGTCAACATGAGTAAGAACGATGAGGAATTGAAGAGGAATCAAGAGGAAATGAAGAAGAGCCATGAAGAAATGAAGAACTAGGAAGAAATGAAGAAGACACAAGAAGAAATGAAGAGGACCCAAGAAAAAATGAAAAGTGACATTGCTGAAGTAAAGAACTCTATAGAAAGTATCAGGAATAGATTAGATGAAGCAGAGGACAGCATCAGTGAGCTGGAAGACAAGGTAGGAAAAAATACCCAAGTAGAGCAGCTTCTAGAAAAAAAAATTAAAAAGCAGGAGGAGAGCCTAAGGGAATTTTGGGACAACATGAAACAAAACAACATCCACATAATAGGGTTTCCAGAAGGACAGGAAACTGAGCAAGGAATAGAAAACCTGTTGGAAGAAATAATGACAGAAAACTTCCCTGATATAGGAAGGAAAAAACCCAAACAAATCCAAGGAGCTCACAGAGTTCCAAGCAAATTAAACACCAAAAACCTACACCAAGGCACATTATAATTAAATTGGCAAACATCAACGACAAAGTGAGAATCTTAAAAGCTGACAGAGAGAGATGGAAAGTCACCTACAAAGGAATATCCATCAGATGAGCAAGTGATTTCTCAACAGAAACTTATCAGGCCAGAAGAGATTGGAACAAAATATACAAAGTCATGCAAATAAAGGGTCTGAATCCTAGAATACTGTACCCAGCAAGGCTATCAATCAAAATTGTAGGTCAAATCAGGAGCTTCACAGGTAAAAAAGGACTAAGGAAATTCATTACCATCAAACCAGCAATGCAAGAAATGTTAAAGGGTCTGCTGTAAAAGGCAATAGGAAGCCAAGTTTGAACACAGGGGCAAAGAACAAAAATGGCTACAAATAACTACCTATCAATAATAACTTTAAATGTAAATGGTTTAAATGTTCCAATCAAAAGACATAGGGTAATAGACTGGATAAGAAAACACGACCCATATATCTGCTGTCTACAAGAAACCCACCTCCAAAAAAAAGATGCACACAGACTGAGGGTGAAAGGATGGAAAAAGGTTCTTCAGGAGAATAGAAATGGAAAAAAATCTGGGATAGCAATACTTATATCTGACAAATTAGATCTCAAAGTGAAGGACATAACAAGAGATAAAGAAGGCCACTACATAATACTAAAGGGAGCAATTCCAAAAAGAAGAAGTAACTCTGGTAAACATACATGCCCCCAATAAAGGAGCACCCAAATACATACAAAAACTCCTAGAGGATATCAAGGGAGAGATAGACAGCAATACAATCATAGTAGGAGACTTCAATATCCCACTATCACCAATGGACAAATCTTCTTTAAAAAATCAATAAAGAAATATCAATCCTCAATAATGCACTAGAGCAGATGGAATTAATCAGCAGATGGAATTAATCAACAGCTTCAGATCATTTCACCCCAAAGCCACAGAATATACATTCTTTTCAAGTGCCCATGGGTCATTCTCAAATATAGACCACGTGTTGGGTCATAGGCAAAGTCTCTCCAAATTCAAGAAGATAGAAATCACATCAAGCGTATTCTCAGATCACAGTGGCATAAAGCAGGAAATGAACTACAATAAAAACAATCCAAAGAAATCAAACACATGTAGACTAAACAGCATGCTATTAAACTATGACTGGGTTACTAGAGAGATTAAGGAAGAGATAGAAAACATCATGGAAAAAAATGACAACGATAGCACAACAATCCAAAATCTATGGGACACAGTGAAAGCAGTTCTGAGAGGGAAGTTCATAAAACTGAGAGGGAAGTGCAAAAAACTAGAAACAGTATCAATAAATTATCTCACCCAACAACTCAAAGAGTTAGGAATAAAGCAACAAGAAAAGCCCAGTGCAGGCAGAAAGAAGCAAATAGTAAATATCAGAGCTGAAATAAACGACATAGAGACCAAAGAAACAATACAGAAGATCAACAAAACCAAGAGCTGGTTCTTTGAAAGGATAAACAAGATTGATGAACCTCTAGCCAGACTCACCCAGAAGCAGAGAGAATGTACCCTAATAAATAAAATCAGAAATGAAAGAGGTGAAATCACAACAGACCCCATTGAAATACAAAGGATTGTTAAAAAATACTATGAACAACTCTACTCCAACAAACCGGACAACCTGGAGGAAATAGATATATTCCTAGAAAAATATAACCTCCCAAACTCAATCAGGAATAATCTAAACAAGTCAAAATACCAATAACTGTGGAAGAAATTGAAGCAGTCATCATAAAGTTTCCAGCAAATAAAAGTCCAGGGCCAGATGGCTTCACAGGGGAGTTTTACCAAACATTCAAGGAAGAACTAAAACCTGTACTCCTCAGACTATGAAAGAAAATTCAAGAGGATGGAATATTTCCAACCTTCTTCTATGAAGCTAGCATCACCCTAATATCAAAACCAGATAAAGAAGCCACAATGAAAGAGAATAACAGGCCAATATCTCTCATGAATATAGGTGCCAAAATCCTCAATAAAATTCTAGCAAATAGGATCCAGCAGTACATCAAAAAGATCATACACCATGACCAAGTAGGATTTATCCCAGGAATGCAAGGATGGTACTATATCCGAAAATCAATAAATGTGATACATCACATACACAAATTGAGAGATAAAAATAACATAGTCATATCAATAGATGCAGAAAAAGCGTTTGACAAAATCCAACACAAGTCTTGTTAAAAACTCTCAACAAGGTAGTAATAGAAGGATCATACCTCAACATAATAAAAGCCATATATGATAAACCCACAGCAAACATCATACTCAATGGGCCAAAACTATAACCATTTCCCCTAAGAACAGGAACAAGACAGGGTTGCCCACTCTCACCACTCCTGTTCAACATAGTACTGGAAGTATTAGCCATTGCAATTAGACAAGAAGAAGAAATAAAAGGCATCCAAATTGGAAAAGAAGAAGTAAAGCTATCCTTATTTGCAGATGACATGATATTGTACATAAAAAAACCTTTAAGACTCCATATAAAAGCTAATAGACTTAATAAGTGAGTTCAGCAACGTAGCAGGCTAAAAAATGAATGCCAAGAAATCTATATCATTTCTATAAACTAATAGTGAACTTACAGAAATAGAGACTAAAAAAACAATCCCATTTACTATCACACCAAAAAAAATTAAGATACCTAGGAATAAACTTAAGTAAGGAGGTAAAAGACCTATTTGTGGAAAACTACAGACACTAAAAAAGGAGATAGAGGAAGATGTAAACAGGTGGAAGGACAGACCATGTTCATGGATTGGGAGAATCAACATCATCAAAATGTCCATGCTACCCAAAGCAATCTATAAATTTAATGCACTCACCATTAAAATACCAATGGCATATTTTACAGACCTAGAAAGAACTCTCCAAAAATTCAAATGAAATTAAAAAAGGTCCTGAATAGCCACATCAATCCTGAGAAAGAAGTACAAAGTCGTTTGGATTTCAATACCATATTTCAATCTGTTTTACAAAGCTACTGATCTCAAAACAGCCTGGTACTGGCACAAGAACAGACATATAGATCAATGGAATGGAATAGAGAATCCTGATATCAACACAAACCACTATGCACAATTAATATTTGACAAAGGAGGCATGAACATAAAATGGAGTCAAGACAGTCTCTTCAATAAATGGTGTTGGGAAAATTGGACAGATACATGCAAAAAAAATGAAACTAGAGCACCAACTTACACCATACACAAAAATAAACTCAAAATGGATACAGGACTTAAATGTAAGATGGGAAACCATAAAAATATTAGAGGAATCTACAGGAAGAAAAATCTCAGACATATGCCAAAAGAACTTCTTTGATGAAACTGCTCCTAGGGCAATGGAAGCTAAAGATAAACAAATGGGACTACATCAAAACCAAAAGCTTTTGCACAGCTAAAGAAACCATCAACAAAACAACAAGAAAACCCACTGTATGGGAGAACATATTTTCAAATGTTATCCGTGATAACGGTTTATTCTCAAGCATCTACAGGCAACTCAACAACTCAATAAAAGGAGGACAAATGATCCAATAAAAAAATGGGCAACAGACCTAAATAGAATCTTCATGAAAGAAGACAACAGGAAGGCCCAGAGACACATGAAAACTTCCTCAAAGTCACTAATTATCCGAGAGATGAAAATCAAAACGACTATGCGGTACCATCTCACACCTGTCAGAATAGCTTACATCAACAAATCAACAAACGACAAGAGCAGGCCAGGATGCGCACCGAAAGGAACTCTCCTGCACTGCTGGTGGTATTGTAGACTAGTACAGCCACTGTGGAGAACAGTATGGAGTTTCCTCAAAAAACTAAAAATGGAGCTCCCATTCGACCCAGTTATCCCACTTCTAGGAATATACCCCAAGAAACTAGAAACAAGAATCAGAAAGGATATATGTACCCCTATGTTCATAGCAGCACAATTTACCATAGCTAGGATTTGGAAACAGCCAAAGTGCCCATCAGCAGATTAGTAGATTAAAAACTGTGGTACATTTATAGAATGGAATACTATGCTGTGGTAAAAAAGAAGGAGCTCCTGCCATTTGTAATAACATGGATGGATTTGGAGAGCATTATGCTAGGTGAAATTAGCCAGGCAGAGAAAGATAAATATCACATTATCTGACTCATTTGAGAAATATAATGAATGACATAGACTGATGAACAAGAATGGATACAGAGATTCAGAAAAGTCCATCAGAATGTCAAACCTCAGGGTAAATGGCAGGTGGTGGGAGTAAGGGGGACAGTCAATATATTTGAACTCTTGAACTAAGGTAAGTAATTTGTGTTTCTACATCCCTGACAAAGTTTATATACAGCTATAAAAAAATCGGCAGCTAGTTTGAGATTGAATTGATGTGGCCTAGAACTTGTTATGGCTGGTTAGCCAGAGATGGTTAAGATTCCTCAGGGAAGGAATAACCTAAGACAGGCACAGTCACAGAGGGACCAACAGGAGAGAAGTAAAAGGTCAACAGAGGTGGGGCACAGACCCTCACCCACAAACCTTGCAGGGGCTTGAATTCTCACCCCTCGTATGGACACCAGTCCTTAGGCTAGGCCCTCCTTGACCTCCCATGACACCATAATACCCTTACATGCTATTATTCTACAATGTGATTATAATTTTTGATATTTGACAACAACATATTATACAATTATCCCAAAGAAACTTATAAACTAATTCTTTGAATATTGGGTAGCAATTTAAAAGCGGATAGGAAAGGAATTTATCCCTTTCAGAAGGAATTAAGGCACTGGGACGGCATCCGAGCATTCTATATTGACCCCTCTTGCCCTTTTTGCCAAGATGGGCCCTCTTCTTACTATCCAAATACACATAGCTGTTTCCTGAGCTTTCAGTTCAAGTTGTGGTTGAAGCCTCATGGATCTGTCTCTCAACCAATGGTGTGAGCTGGGCCCTCTCTGGAGAAGAAACCTGGGTCACCCGAGATATATGATCAGTACCGGGATTTAGTCAGCAGGCGAGGAAACCCCAAGGCAGGTTATGGACGTGGAAGCCACGGGGGCATAGACTACAACGGAGATAGAACTGAACCTCACATCACCCTGTTTGGCCCCGGAGGATGGCTGCTTAGCCAGAGACGGGTAAGATTCCTCAGGGAAGGAACAACCTAAGACAGGCACAGTCGCAGAGGGGCCAACAGGAGAGAACTAAAAGGTCAACAGAGGTGGGGCACAGATCCTCACCCACAAACCTTCCAGGGGCTTAAATTCTCACCCCTTCTGAGGGAGGTCTCCTACCCATACTCAACTCATACCGGGACCCAGATGGCAGAGAGATACTTGGCCAGCAATAGATGCTCTATATCTAAGTTCACTCTATTACCAGGAATGCTCAGGACCTACTCAAAAATGCAAATATTCCTTTCCACTAATATTTACAGTATAAACTAAGATATCCGCTTGAGTATTAAAATTGACAGTAAAATAGTAATCAAGTTTTCAGATAAAATAAATTGGCCAAGTGAAATAAGTGAATACTCAAGAAAATTTTAATGTACTGGACAAAAAGCTTTTCCTAAAACATTAACTAAAATATCTATTAGTAGTTCATCTCACTGTAAAATTGTCTAACATCCAAACAACCTAAAGCAGTCATATTTGTGTGTAAAAATTAAAATTTAAAATAACCAAGACTGCAAGATAAAATTTCCAAAAGCCCTCATTAATCAAAAAACGGGGTTAGGGGATAGGACAGTGGGGTAATATCATGTACGGAAAAATATCCTGTAAGTAAAATACATCTAGAATATCCTTACTCCATAAAAGTAACTTCTATTTGTAAAGCCAACAGCAGGACACCCAAAATAAGCCAAAGGAAAATCATTTAGGCAAAAATAAAAAGAATCCCAAGTCTATCTTGCAGAGAGGATCCCTTTGTTAACTTTTGGTCGAGAATGTGTTGGTGTGTTTTCAGAGAACAACTCCAAGACCATGTGGGTTCCTGCAACATTGAGGAAGTGACGGGTCTGTTCCAGTCATGAGTATGGTCCAGAGACGGGGGACACTGATGACACCTTGCCATGCTAGCATTTGGCAGCTGTGTATGGCTGCAGGCGGCCCAGGACCAAACCAGAGGATTGATCTTGCGTTGTCACGATGTGTCCACCATCTGGATACCATTTCTGACATGTACACATGAAGAACTATTGACATTGAAACTGGGACTCAGAGTAGTTGGACATTGAAAATGACACTCAAATATTTTTGTTCTTATACATTTATTTCTAGTATGCAGAGGCAAGATATTTTTGAAGAAAAGAAACAGGGGAGAGTGATTGATATAGCAGTAGGGTGGCATTGAACAGGCTGTCAAGCTACAGGGTGGAGGCTGGAGTGGATGGGAGGCAGATGCTGGGGGAGATCAACTGAAGGACTTGTATGCATGCATATGAGCATAACCAATGAATGAAAGAAACTGAGGCAGGGAGGGGGGCAGGTGGGGACATGTGCTGGGGGCTAAGGGAGGCTCAGGAGAAGACCATGGAGGGGGAAAGGAAAACATATGTACTACTATTAAATATAAGTTATACTGCAAAACAATACAAATACATTTTTTAAAATAAATATATATTTTTAAAAAATAATTATAATAAGAGAGCCCTAGCTAGTGTTGATCAGTGGAAAGAGTATCAGCCTGCAGATTGAAGCATTCCCGGTTCGATTCAGGTCAAGTGTGTGCACCTTGGTTGTGGGCACATCCCCAGTGGGGGTCATGCAGGAGACAGCTGATAGATGTTTCTCTCTCATCAATGTTTCTGGTTCTCTCCCTCTCTTTAAGAAAATCAATAAAATATCTTTAAAAAAATAAATGGGAAAATATTCTCGGGGGATGATTCGCTCAAATCAAGACAAATTTTCGGGACAAAGCATCCCCTGTGTGACCTTTGTTTGACCTTCACTGACCTTTCTCCATTACCCAGAGTGAGAAACCCCACCAGCTGCTAGCTTTCCAGGTGCATGCAATTTCCGGGGGAACCACGAAACTGAAGGCTTTTCATCTGAGGGCTGTGCCCCCCACCTCCTCATCCTACCCCCTCTACCTCCACCTTGCACATGGGAACCCTCCAAATCAGCAGGAACTGCAGACACTTTTCTTGTCTAGCTCATTTTGTTTCCTGGGCCAAATGCTTTATCCTCCCCACAGAGGAGAAATTTGAGACATCTCCCTCTTCCCCATTCCTTATTCACACACCTTTCTCTCTTTGTTTTCTCTCTCTCTCTCTCTCTCTCTCTCTCTCTCTCTCTCTCTCTCTCTCTCTCTCTCTCTCTCTCTTAAAGAGGATTTCGGAGAATAAACTTCAGCTGCCATCACACATCAAAGGGAGATGGAGCTGGGGGGGGGGGTGGGGGTGGAAGGTGTGGAGAGGGAGGAGAAGGGTACATGTAGGGGTTGCCAGATGCGTCAGGGCCCCGGTGAGTTTATAAGGAGTGTTTGAAAGGGGGCAGGAAGCCTCAATATGCCTCACGTCCATCTGGAAAAATCTCCTTTGTCAATGATCAAAGGCAGCCAGTGGTCACTGTTCCTGGCTCATTACTGTTATGGGGAGAGGGGGAGTGGTGGGCTGAGGAGGAGGGGGAGGCAGGGAGCACATGGGGAGTTTGTGCAGATGTGGGCTGTCTGTCTGAAGGGTGTTGGTAGAAGGGGAAATCCCCTTTAAAAGAAAAAAAACTTGCCTTCCCCCAGAACCTCAGAATGGGACTTGGTATGGACAGGGGGTGTTGGCTGATGGGATTAAGAGAAGGATCAAAGATGGAGGATGGGAAGACGGAGATGGAGGAGGAGGAGGAGGAGGAGGAGGAGGAGGAGGAGGAGGAGGAGGAGGAGGAGGAGGAGGAGGAGGTAGAAATGAAGGAGGAGAAGATGGAGGAGGAGGAAGAAGAGGAGAAGGAGGAAGAAGAAGATAGAGGAGGAGGTGGAGGAGGAGAAGGAGATGAAGGAGAATGTGGAGGAGGAGGAGGTGGAGGGGGAGGAGGAAGAGGTTGATGAGGAAAAAGAGGAGATAGAGGAGGAGGGAGAAATGGAGGAAGGAGAAAATGTAGAAGGAAGAGGAGGAGGAGATGGAGGAGGAGGAAGAAGAGGTGGAGGAGGAAGAGGAGAAGATGGAGGTGAAAGAGGATGAGGATATGGAGAAGATGAAAGTGGAAGAAGAGGAGAAGGAGATGGGACAGAGGAGAAGGAGGATGAAGAGAAGGTAGATGGGGAGGAAGAGGAGGAGAAGGTGCGAGAGGAAGAGAAGGAGAAGGAGAAGGAGAAGGAAGGGTGTGTGCTGACACCACCACCCTCACTTTCTCATTGGCCCACATGCCTCATTTTCTGCTGCCTCAGTGGTTGCAGGTGTAACAGTACCAGATTTGCAGGCTTTGACCACAACTCCTGGTGGAGAGGGGTTGTCTGTGGCTCAGAGATGATCTCCCATTTCTCCTCCTCCTCTCCGCCATCTACCTTTTCCTCCTTTTTATTTTCATTCTCCTCCATTCCCTCCTCCTCATACATTTCTCCTCTTCCTCCTTCTCCTCCATCTCCTCCTCCTCCTCTTCCTTCTTCTTCTTCCTCCTTCTCCTCCTCCTCATCATCCCCCTCCTCCTCCACCGCTTCCTCCATCTCCTCCTCTCCTCCTCCTCCTCTTACTCCTCCTCCTCCACCTCCTCCTGCTCCTCCTCCTCCTCTTCTCCCACAATTTCTATATCTCTTCCCCAATGTCTCTTCCTCTCCCTTCTCCCCTCTCTTACTGTCTCATCTCTTCTCTGTCTTCCTTTGTGTCTCTCCATCTCTCATCCAACCCCACTTTTCTTGTTCTGGAATTGCCCAGAGACCTGGCTCAGTGGTTGATGTTGTTGACCTAGGAACCAGAAGGTCAGGGTTCAACTCCTGATCAAGGGCATATGTCAGGGTTGCACACTCCATCCTAAGTGGAGGGCATGCAGGAGGCAGCCTATCCATGATTCTCTCTCATCATGGATGTTTCTCTCTCTTTCTCTCTCTCTCCCTTCTTCTCTCTGAAAAATAATTTTTTTCTATGCATTTTCCTAGAAACCATGACCTTTTGGAAGAAATGCCATATAGCAAATGTGTTCATCCTTACTAGGAGAAAATTCTGGGGTAAGAGGGTGGGTGACTGAGGACTTTCTGGGTCCATTGTGGTTCATGCAGGAGGGACCCCACTCTGCTCTGAGCAGCCCCCATCTGTGTCACAGGCCACGGGGGATGGGGGCTTTGAAATAGTCCAGGGATGGGACTCTCCTGTCTCCCCAACACCCCCAATTTTCCAGCACACCCCCAGTCAGGGGGACTCTCCTGTCTCCCCAACACCCCCAATTTTCCAGCTTCCCCTTTGGTCTCAGCCTAAGTGGTGTAGCTCAGTGGATAGAGCATTAGCCTGTAGACTGAAGGGTCCCAGGTTCGATTCTGGTCAAGGGCATGACCAAGGGCACCCTCCCAGTGGGGGGTGTGTGTGTGTGCAGGAGGCAGCTGATGGGTGTTTCTCTCTCATTGATGTTTCTATCTCTCTATCCCTCTCCATTCCTCTTGGTAAAAAATCAATAAAACATATATTTTTAATCTTTATTATTCAGTTTATTAATTACACTTTCCCCCAATAGCTCCCCTCCACCCAGTACCCCTCCCACTCTATGCCCTTACCTCCCCCCCATCCTCTCCCATAGTTGCATGATTTTCTCCAGTCTCTTGCTGTACTTCCCATACCCTATTTTTCACCAAGAATTATCAGTCCATTCCCTCTCTATGTCCATGATTCTGTTCTATTCCTCATTTTATCCTGATCATCAGGTTGTTAATTCACTTGACTTTTAGATTCATTTGTTGATAGATGTGTATTTGTTAACCATAATGTATATTTTTACCTTTTTCTTCTTCCTCTTCTTAAACAATACCTTTCAGCATGTCATATAGTATTGGTTTGGTGGTGATGAACTCCTTTAGCTTTTTCTTATCTGTGAAGCACTTTATCTGATCTTCAATTCTGAATGACAGCTTTGCTGGATAGAGCAATCTTGGTTGTAGATTCTTGCTATTCATCACTTCGAATATTTCTTGCCACTCCCATCCGGCCTGCATCGTTTCTGTTGAGAAATCTGCTGACAATCGTATGGGTGCCCCCTTATAGGTAAGTAACTGTTTTTCTCTTGCTGCTTTTAATATTCTCTCTTTATCTTTTGCTCTTGGCATTTTAATTATGATGTGCCTTGGTGTGATCCTCTTTAGATTCCTATATTTTGGGGTTCTGTGCACTTCTTGGGTTTTCAAGTCAATTTCTTTCACCAGGTGGGGGAAGTTTTTGGTCACTATTTCTTCAAGTAGTTTTTCATTATCTTGCTCTCTTTATTTTTCTGGCACCCCAATAATTCTGATGTTGTTATGCTTGAGATTGTCCCAGAGGCCCCTTATACTCTCTTCAGTTTTTTGGACTCTTTTGGCTTCTTGCTTTTCCAGCTGAGTGGATTTTGCTTTTTTGTATTTCAAATCTTTGACTTGGTTTTTGTGGTCGTCTGGACTGCTTTTAGGTCTTTGTATAATATTTTTTGTTTCAGTCAGTGTATGCTTAATTAGTTGGTCTTTTTTCATATCCTTGTAGGCATTGTTCATTTCTTTGTAGGTGTTATTTATTTCGTCGTAGTTCTCATTAAATTTCTCAGCCTTTTCTAGTAGCCTCTTCATAAACCGAATTACTGTGGTTTTGAACTCTATGTCTAGTCGTCTTTTTTCCTCCATTTCTTTCACAGCTGAGTACTTTCCTTTTCTCTGCATTGTGGTTGCTTTCCTGAGTTGGTCCCTTAGCAGTATGTGATAGGTATCCTCTAAGGAACAGTGGCTCAGCTTCCTTATGCAGCACGCAGCATCAGCCTTAGCTCCTCCCTACAGCATCTAAGGGGCGCGGGGCATCAGCTTTAGGTCCGCCCTACATGGCACACAGCTTCAGCGTCAATGGGGCTCCCAGTGTCAGCTTATCTGTGCGGCTCATGGGTCTCAGTGTTGGGTGGCAATGTAAATCCACCGCCGGTCTCCCCGTTGCCAGACAACTCTGCCTCTCCCCAAATGAGTCTGCACAGCCAAAGTCTCACTCAGGGTTGTAAAACAAAGCAGTATGGTGGTCTCTGAGCAAATGAGAGAGACGTGCGTTCTCTGCCTGGTCGCGGACTCCAGGAGCTACTGTCCCAATTTACTCGTGCACTCTCCCCAAACTCACAGACCTCAGTCATGCCCAGGATCCTCCTTTCCCCGACCTGGGAGCTCGCCTGGAACTGGGGGGTTGGTGCTGTGGTAGGCCTCCGCCCTCCCCGCTGGAGAAAACCAGCCAGGCTTGCTGTCTGCTGCCCGTCCCTCACCGCTCGCTCGCACTCTGAACCTCAAAGCTGCGCACCGCTGCTCCTGAGTCACCGCTGCATCCCACCTCTACTTTTATGTGCAGAATTTTCACTCATCCTGCTCTCCGGTGATTCTGGATGATGTTTGTTCCGTTGTTAAGTTGTAGTTTCAGAATTGTTGCATGGACAGCCAGTTAGATGCGCACCTATGCCACCATCTTAGTTTTCCAATCAATAAAACATATTTTTAAAAAGATGACTTGGGCCCTAGTTGGTGTGGGTCAGTGGATAGAGCATCATCCTGTGGACTGAAGGGTCCCGGGTTTGATTCTGTTCAAGGGCATGTACAGCAGCTGATCGATCTTTCTAACTCTCCCTCTCTCTTCCTCTCTAAAAATAAAATCAACCAAATATATTTTTTAAAAATAATAAATTAACCCTGGCTGGTGACCCTCAGTGGATAGAGGGTCCTCAGGGTCCCAGGTTCGATTCTGGTCAAGGGCATGTACCTTGGCTGTGGGCATATCCCCAGGTGGGGAGCATGCAGGAGGCAGTTGATGGATGTTTCTGACTCTCCCTCTCCCTTTCTCTCTGTAAAAAAAATCAATAAGATCTATACCTTAAAAAAATAAAATAAAACTCTCTCTCTCTCTTTCTCTTTCTCTCTCTCTCAACTTTGAAATGCTCCAAATTCGTCACACCCATTCTCTTTGCTTTTCTCTCCCTCTCTTTTTTAATTTTAATTTTTTTACCACCTTGATTCAAATACCCCTGGCCACTTGCTGACAAGTACCCCACACTTCCCCCTTCCTCCCCACATGCACCCTCTCTTCTTTATGTACAATCCAATGTTCTCCCAGAGATTTTAATTGAATCACTAGCTTTCCGATGTGTTATTTTTATTTGAACATTGGGTTTCTGACACAGAGACCCTGTACTGCCATGAATTATGTAGGCTCCAGCCTCAGAGGTGTGGGTGATTAAAAAAAACTAATTAGTCTTGATTTCTTTTTCTTCCTCTTTTTTTAAGAGGAAAAAAATTACTAACACCACATCGAGGAGGATGGATTTAGCACAAATGCCTCGTTTTCCAAGCAATTACCTATATCTCATTCCCTAGAATTGCTTTTGACAGAAAAGAGAGAAAATATAGAATTTCCGCCACCCCTTTCTCTCCCCTTAGCTTCCTGAATATCAGCTCCAAATGGTATGGCGTAACCCAAATGGTACCCATGGAGGGTAATTTGGGTTAAGTGGAAATGAAGAGAAAATAACGTGAAAAAGTAAATAAATGAATGAAATGGAAAGAAAGGAAGAAAATGGATGCACCCTGGCTGGTGTGGCTCAGTGAGTAGAGCGCCCGCCTGCGGGATTGAAGGGTCCCAGGTTCAATTCCTGGTCAAGGGTACATGCCCAGGTTGTGGACTCCATCCCCAGTGGGGGGTGTGCAAGAGACAGCCGGTCCATGATTCTCTTACATCATGGATGTTTCTATCTCTCTTTTCTCTCCCTCTTCCCTCCTCTCTGAAATCAATAAACATATATATATATATATATATATATATATATATATATATACACTAAGTTTCCAGAATATGATGATCTCTGAACACATAATAATCCATCCACTCAGTGTGTATGTGTATGTGTGTGTGTATATATATATGTCTGTTAGGGGCCCGGTGCATGAATCTGTGCATGGGTGGGGTCCGGCCAGCCTGGCCAGGGGGAGGGGACTGGGCAGTTGGCCGGCCTGCCAGCTGGTCAAACTCCTGGTCAAGGGGACCATTTGCATATTAGCCATTTATTCTATAGGATAGACAGAGTGGCCAGATGATGATGTGTTCAGAGATCATCATCATCTGGCCACTTCCTGTATATATCTATATCTATATCTACATCTCTATAATTTATCTAACTCTATCTCTATCTCTATTTCTATCTCTATATATTTTAATAAAGAAAGAAATGGACCTGAGACACCCAAATACATGTGTCTGTTTAAATACACTCCCCAGCTAGTGGGGCAGGCTACCAACACTCAAGGGCATTCAAGCATTCACAAAGTCTGAAGTTCTGGGGAAAGTGAAGGGAAATGGTTTATGACACGAACACGTATGGACTCAGAGGTGCCTTTATGGCAGTTATAAAATCTCTGCTAAAGAGGGCCTGGCATATGCCTTCTCCCTCCTACTCCCTGTCTTCCTGGACTCCCCACATTCTGGGGCCAGCTTATGACAGCTGAGGGGGTATTGCGCACGCGCACACACACACACACACCTATGGCTCCTGAGCTGGGCGAGCCACACACTCCCTCCCCCTTTTCACCCCAAACTAATTTCCCTTTGCAGCCCGGGGCCCACCAAGATGGAAGTGGGGAGGAGAGGGAATATGGGTCAGTGTAATTATGGCCACGAACACAAGTTTATTTTTTTATCCTGGACAGTGGGAAAAGAGCTTTGCAGCAACAAAGAACTAGCATTGCTGCCCTAAAGCACTGAGCCTGAGAATAAACTGTGTGGTTAGTTGATTTCAGAGAGGAAGGGAGAAACAGAGAGAGAGAAATATCCATGAGGAGCAAGAATCATGGACCGGCTGCCTCCTGCACACCCCTGACTGGGGATGGAGCCTGCAACCCTGCCTGTGCTCTTGACGAATCAAACTTGGGACCCTTGAGGCTGCGGGATGACTTGCTCTATCCACTGAGCCACACTGGCCAGGGCTATTTTTGGTTTTCTTTACTATTATTTTATGTACATATATATATAATTTTTATTATCTCAGAGAGGAAGGCAGAAAGAGAGAGAGAAACGTCCATGAGGAGAGAGAATCGTGGGTTGGCTGGCTCCTGCATGTCCCCCACTGGGGATGGAGCCCACAACCAGGCATGTGCCCTTGACTTGGAATTGAACCCAGGACCTCCTGGTTCATAGGTCGATGCTCAACCACTGAGCAACACTGGCCAGACCCTCTTTATTATCAACATGGAAGCAGGTAACAGTGCCTAAAAACCAGGTAGAATTTGGGGAGGGCACAGGCCTACACTTCATTGGAGTTTTATCCTCTTTTCTTTAATATATTTTTACTAGAGGCCCGTTGCATGAATATTTGTGCAAGAATAGGCCTTCATGTAGCTTTCCCTCACCCTCATAGCAGGTGTCCCCTTCCCCTGCCCAGCTGCTCCGCACCTGCATATGCAAATTAACCTGCCATGTTTGTTGGGCTAATTTGCATACTCATCATGGAGGTATGGTTAATTTGCATATTTCCCTTTTATTAGTGTAGCTTGATTTCAGAGAGGAAGGGAGAGGGAGAAATAGAAACATCAATCATGTAAGAAACTCATGGATTGATTGCATCTTGCACACCCCTTACTGGGGATTGAGCCACAACCGGGTCACATGCCCTTGACCAGGAATCAAACCCCGGACCCTTCGGTCCACAGGCTGATGCTCTATCCATTGAGCAACACCAGCCAGGGCCGGGGTGTTCTGTTTTCCTAACACCCAGTCCACACTTGGGGACCAGCCACAAAGCCATCACTAACTGCCCTGTGCTCCCACCCCCTGTAAACCCTCAGAAAAATCTCTCCCCACCATTTTCTTGTGTTAGGAATCAGCTTTTTATCCTTAAAAGTGCATCGTCATCGGATGTAATAATTACTGTGTGTTCCCCCAACCTGCATCGAAATTGTGTTTCAGATGTAAATGCACTCGGAATAATTATGTTTTATGAATAACCCATGATGGTGGCTTTCTGAGAAATTCATGCCATGAGAATACCGGTAATTAAAAAAAAAATTTAAAGGCAGGATTTTTGCATCCATGGTCTCTTTTCTTCTCCAATCAGGATTCCATCTCCACTACCCAATTAATAATCCATATGGTTTATTTCTTTTTATTTCCCCGGTCAGAAGGCATATTAATATGCAACACTCTTAGCTTTTTGTAAGTCAAGTTTTCATTCCAAGCAATGGCCACAAGAATTATGTAAATGGGGAAAAATGCAAAATTTACATATGCCTCAGATGATCCTTGGAAAATAAATTGAAAAAAAAATTTCCTTTAAAGTCCATAAAATTCATAATGCATATTTTATTTTATTTTTTAAAATTCCAGCACATCAATACAATGGAACACTATGCATTTTTAAAAATATTTTATTGATTTTTTACAGAGCGGAAGGGAGAGGGATAGAAAGTCAGAAACATCGATGAGAGAGAGACATGGATTAGCTGCCTCTGGCACGCCCCCTACCGGGGATGTGCCCGCAGCCAAGGTACATGCCCTTGCTGGAATCAAACCCGGGACCCTTCAGTCTGCAGTCCGACGCTCTATCCACTGAGCCAAACCAGTCTTGGCCATAATGCATTTTTTAATTACCAAAAAAAATAAAGTGCCATATTATTTCTAACAGGCGGACATGAATCTATTTGAGCAATCCCAACATATATGTTTAAAAATCAGGAGGGGAGCCCTGACCAGTGTGGCTCAGTGGATAGTGTCGACCTGCGGACTAAAGGGTTCCGGGTTCGATTCCGGTGAAGGGCATGTACCTTGGTTGCGGTCATATCTGCAGTCGGGGGTGTGCAAGAGGCGGTTGATCGATGTTTCTCTCTCGTGGATGTTTCTAACTCTCTATTCCTCTCCCTTCCCTATTTGTAAAAAATAAAATATATTTTTTTTAAATCAGGAGGAAAAAAAAACACATCTTATGAGACCATAAGGAAGTTGGAAATAAATTATTTTAAAATATCAGAGGAATGCATAGGATGCTTAATTCTCACACTTGTATCTAAAAATTGTTTTGTTTTTTTTTATCCTGACTGGTGTAGGTTAGTGGTTGAGCATCAACCTAGAAACCAGGAGGTCAGGGTTCAATTCCTGGTCAAGGGCACATGCCTGGGTTGCAGGCTCATTCCCAGTGGGAGGCATGCAGGAGGCAGCCGGTCCATTATTCTCATCGTGGATGTTTCTCTCTCTCCCTGTCCTTTCAATAAAAAATATATTTTTAAATTTGTTCTTTTTATGATTCGTTGCTGAAAATTAGCATTATTGTATTATTTTCCCCAAATCAAATGAGCCCTGTCTATAGCTTTGTCTTAATTTTGCACCACAGAGGTGAACAAATGGTTCAACATTTAAACATATATATATATATAGGGGGGTGCTGGTTTGGGCATTCGTGTGTGGATGAGCTGGTATATATGTTCATGTATCCATGAGCTGGTGTGTGTGCATATCTGTGTGCATGAGCTGGTGTTTGTGTGTGTATGTGCATGAGCTGGTGTGTGTATGTGTGTGTGTGTGTGTGTGTGTGTGTGTGTGCATGAGCTATTTTGTGTGTGTGTTCATGAGCTGGTGTGTGTGTGTTCATGATCTGGTGCGTGTGTATGTATAAGCTGGTGTGTGTGTGTGTGTGTGTGTGTGCATGAGCTGGTATGTGTGTGTGCATGAGCTGGTGTGTGTGTGTGCATGAGCTTGTGTGTGGGTGCATGAGCTGCTATATGTGTGTGTGTGCGCGCATGAGTGGTGTGTATATGTGTGTTCATGAGCTGGTATTTGTGTGTGTGTACATGAGCTGCTGTGTGTGTATGTATGTGCGCATGAGCTGGTGTGTGTGTGTGTGTTCATGAGCTGGTGTATGTGTATAAGTGTGCATGAGCTGGTGTGTATGTGTGTATGTGTGCATGAGCTGGTGTGTGTATGTGTGTGTGTATGTGCATGAGCTTGTGTGTGCGTGCATGAGCTCCTGAATGTGTGTGTGTTCATGAGCTGGTGTTTGTGTGTGTGTGTGTTCATGACTGGAGTCTGTGTGTGTGCAGGAGCTGGTGTATGTGTGTGCATGAGCTGTTGTGTGTGTGTGGGTGTGTGCATGAGCTGGTGTGTGTGTGTGTGTGTGTGTGAGAGAGAGAGAGAGAGAGAGAGAGGGAATGAGCTGATGTGTGCATGTGTGTTCATGAGCTGGTGTGTGTGTGTGTGCATAAGCTGCTGTGTGTGTGTGTGTGCATGAACTGGTGTGTATGTGTGCATGAGCTGCTGGGTGTGTGTGTGTATGCATGAGATGGTGTGTGGGTGTGCATGAGCTGGTGTGGGTTTGTGTGTGTGCATGAGATGGTGTGTGGGTGTGCATGAGCTGGTGTGGGTTTGTGTGTGCATGAGCTCCTGTGTGTGTGCATGAGCTGGTGTGTGTTTGTGTGCATGAGCGTGTGTGTGTGTGTGTGTGTGTGTGTGTGTGTGTGTGTGTGTATGCATGTATCCATGAGCTGGTATGTGTGTGTGCTGGTATGTGTGCACGTGTCCAGGTAGCTATAAGCTGCCATGCATGTGCCCTTGAGCTCCTACGAGTGTGCACTTGGATGTTTGTGTGTGAGTTTGCGTGCACACCCTTACATTCTATTGTGCGCCTCCAGGACTCCCCTAAATGTCGTATAGCAGCACCCCTCGCTTCTTGCCTCCTCCCTTCTCGCCGTCTCTCACGCGCAGCTCCTCAGTCCCCTCCAGAACCTCCCACGTCTCTCTACCCGCGTCCTTCCAGCTTACATAGCGAAGGGGGTTAACCATCTGGAAATGAGCAGATCTCCCCAAACACACGTGCCAGCAGGCCTTCTGCACACAATCCCTCATTAGCGCTGTTCACACACAGCCACCCTGATTTCCTACCTCAAACCAAACATTTATTTTACTTGTGTTATTATTTTTGCACCTCGGGCAGCTCAGAAATGGGTAAGAAATGGGTAAAAGGCAAGCTGGCTGCCGCCTAGAGTCCCCCCAGCACTCAGCGGTTCGAGCCAGAACGGATCCTCAAAGAGGTACGGGCCCTGCAGGCAAGCCCTGACCCCACTCCTACCCCACACAGTCCTGCAAAGGGAACTAGATTCCAGGGACTGATTCCTTCTAATAAGACGAGCAGGTGGAGGCTGACAGGGAAGGAGGGGGTGCAAGTTGAAGGAACCCCAGTAAATTCATATTCATGGGGTTGGGGACAGTCTGAAATTGAACCCACTGACTGAGAGAGATGCAAACACAGAGGAATGGATGGAGGCGGAAGGGTGTGGCATGGACAGGTGAGATTTTCGGACCTTTGCTGCTCAGAGGGGCTGGGGGACAGTTCTGCATAGAGACGCAGCTGTGTGTGTCTTGGGGCCCAGAGGGTACTCTGTGCCTCGCCCTTAAGTCCTAGTCACATCAGCAAGCCCCGCCCCTAACTCCTAGCCCGCCCCTAGCTCCTACTCACATTGACAAGCAGGCACCCTGCCCTCAATCCTAACTCTTAGTCACATGGGCAAGTCCCGCTCCCTACCCCGCCCCTAACTCCTAGCAACATGAGCAAGTACCGCCCCCTGCCCAACCCCTAACTTCTACTCACATGAGCAGGTACCACCCCCTGCCCCGCCCCTAACTCCTAGTCCGATGGGCAAGCCCCGCCCCTCACCCCACCCCTTGAGTTTAGACCCGCCCCTCACCCCCTTGCCCTGCCAATCATCCTCATTGTGCCCCTCACCCCATTGCCCAAACAATTGGCCTGCCCCTCACTGCCTGGCCCCACCCCTCACCCTTAGTTCCACCCTTCACTCCAGCACTCTCCATGCCAATTTGCATATTCGCGTGGAATGAATACATCATCACACCTAAAAATGGGCCTCCACCTTTGCTGTATCATTTCCACACAGGCTTCTTAGAAAACCAGGCCACCAAGAGGGAACTATAAGCTTTTTACATTAAAGAAAGCTATATATTATTATATGTTTAAGAGCTAATAATATATATTTATGTTGATTTATATTCATATTCAAATTTGTATTTAGGTCCATATTTGTGTATTTGTGTCTATATTTGTATTTATATTTATCTTTATACTCATATTTATATATAAAATATGTCTTTATGGATTTTGAGAGAGAGGAAGGAAGGAAGAGGGTGAGAGAGAAAAACATCCATGAGGAGAGAGAATCACAGATCGGCTGCCTCCTGCACCTCCCCAACCCCCATTGGGGATGGAGCGCACAGCCCGGGCCAATGCCCTTGACTGGGAATCGAACATCGAACTCTGACCTCCTGGTTCCTAGGATGATGCTCAACCAACTGAACTACATGGAGGAGGCTGATAGTTTTCTTAAATCAGAATTTCATAAATAAATGCCACTCCCATTCAGTGAATGTTTAGCAGAGGATGTGAGAAAAAATAAATAAGTAAAGCAGGGTTTGTGGGTGTTTTTGTAAGATTTTTTTTTTTCATCTTTGGGAATTTGGGCAAAGTCACATGCCCTTAGAATTGTTGAATTAGGTGTGAAGTTTTTTTTTTTTAAACATATTTTCATTAATTTTCACGAGGAACGGAGAGGGAGAGAGAGAAACATCCATGAGGAGAGAGAATCATGGACCGGCTGCCTCCTGCACATCCCCACTGGGGATTGAGCCTGCAACCTGGGCATGTGTTCTTGACCATGAATCGAACCCGGGACCCCTCAGTCCTCAAGCCGACGCACTACCCACTGAGCCACACCAGCCAGGCTGCTGTGGAGGTTCACAGTCCAGTCACACATTGGGACC
Source organism: Antrozous pallidus (assembly GCA_027563665.1). Classification (NCBI taxonomy): domain Eukaryota; kingdom Metazoa; phylum Chordata; class Mammalia; order Chiroptera; family Vespertilionidae; genus Antrozous; species Antrozous pallidus. The sequence goes on along the minus strand of JAOAOB010000026.1, from coordinate 432,070 downwards.
TGTACCCCGGATGCCCAGGCATCTTTCATCAAAGAGACATGAAATTTCAGTGTTTCCTGTGGAATAAAAAGAGAGAGAAATGGGGAGGAGCCTGGCAGGTGTGGCTCAGTGCTTGGAGTGTCGACCTATACAAAGGAGGTCAGGGTTCGGTTCTGGTCAAGGGTAAATGCCCGGGTAGCAGGCTCGATCCCCAGTTGGGGGCATGCAGGAGGCAGCCGATTCATGATTCTCTCTCATCATGGATGTTTTTCTCTCTCTGTCCCTGCAATTAAATAAATATTTTCAAAATGTGTGAGTGTATTTTTTAAGATTCTTGGTGAAAGCAGCATCATTGTATTATTTTTCTCCAAATCAAATGAGACCTGCCTATAGCTTTGTCTTGGTTTTGCACCACAGAGGTGAGCAAATGATTCAACATTTAAACATATCCTATTTAATAAATGAGTAATATGCAAATTGACCATCACTCCAACACACAAGAGGGCAACTACCATGTGGTCAAAGATACTGCCCCCATTTGAACACAGATGGCCACCACAAGATGACCAGCAGCGGAGGAGAGTTGGGAGGGACCAGGCTGGCAGAGGACGGAAGTTGGGGGCAACCAAGTCTGTAGAGGAGGGCAGTTTGGAGGGAGCAGGCCTACAGGTAAGGGCAGTTAGGAGCTAACAGGCTGGCAGGAAGGGCAGTTGGGGGCAAACAGGCTGGCAGGAGAACAGTTAGACATCAATCAGGCTGGCAGGGGTGAGGTTAGGGGGTGATCAGGCTGGTGGGCAGAAGTGGTTAGGGGCAATCAGGGAGTCAGGCAGGCAAGCAGTTTGGAGCCAGCAGTGTTGGATTGTGAGCAGTATGTCCAGCTGCCCATTTAGGCTGGATCCTACCGTGATTGGACCTAAACGAATAGTCAGACATCCCTCGATGGGTCCCAGACTGGAGACGGTACAGGCTGGGCTGAAGACAGCCCCCATCCCTGTGCATGAATTTCCTGCACCGGGCCTCTAGTGTGTGTATGTGTATATATATGTGTGTGTTCATGAGCTGGTGTTTGTGTGTGTGTGTTCATGAGCTGGTGTGTGTGTTCATGAGCTGGTATGTGTGTGTATGTATAAGCTGGTGTGTGTATGTGCATGGGCTGGTGTGTGTGTATGCTGGTGTATGTGTGTGCATGAGCTGGTGTGTGTGTATGCTGGTGTGTGTGTGTGCATGAGCTGGTGTGTGTGGGTATTGGTGTGTGTGCATGTGTCCATGTATTCATGATCTGCCGTGCCCGCTGGTGGCTTCAGCGTGCTGGTCACAACAGGAAAAGCAGCGAGAAGTGTTCCTGTGCAGGTTTTTGGTGAACACACTTTTTCAGGTCCAGACAGAGGAGCGTGGCTGGCAGTTTGTTTCACCAGACAAGGCCCAATTGTCTTCCAAAGTGGTCACCCCATCTTAGCACTTGGCGCTGTCATAATAATAATAATTTTTAAATAAAGGATTTTTTTAAAAATTATTATTTTTAAAATAATTTAACAAAATTCTTTTAAATAACTTTTATTTAAATTATTTTAAATACTTTAAAGTAATTTGAATAATTTATAAAATAAAATTATTTAAATTACTTAAATATTTTTAAATAAAATTATTTAGTTACTTAAATAATTTTAAATAATTTTTAGGGTATTTCCTAGTGGTATATGAGGTTCAGCATCTTTTCAGATACTTAGCCATTTGCGAATCTCTGTAGTCTTTTTTTTCTTCAGATCTTTTGCCCGTTTGGAATGCCATTATTTTTCTTGCTGTTGAGTTTTAAGACTGCTTTGTATATTTTGGACACAATCCTTTATCAGATATGGATTTTGTAAATGTTTCTCTCCCAGTTTTTGGTTTGTCTTTTTTTTTTTAATACTATATGTTTTTATTTATTTCAGAGGAGCAGGGGTGAGGTAGAAACGGCAGTGATGAGAGAGAATCATGGATCACTGCCTCCTGGCTGCCTCCCACTTGGGATGGAGTCCACACCCGGGCCTGTGCCCTTGACTGGGACTGAACCGGGGACCCTTCAGCCCACAGGACGATGCTCTATCCACTGAGCAACACCAGCAGGGCTTTTGTCAGTCTTTTCATGCTCTTTACAGTGTCTTTTGCAGAGCAGACATTTTTAATTTTAATGAAGTTCAACATACCAAAAAAAATTTTTTTTTTCACAGATCATGTTTTTGGTGTTGCATTTGTGACATCATTGCTAAAGGCAGGTCATCTATGTTTCCTGCTAGGTTATCTTCTACAAGTTTTATACTTTTCCTTTTTACATTAAAAAAAGATTAAAACTTTATTCACTGATTTGAGAGAGAGATGAGGAGGAGGAAGGGAGGGAGAAAAACAGTTATTTTCTGTTTCCCGTATTTATGCATTTGTTGGCTGCGTCTTGTGCCTGCAACCTTGGTTTATGGGGACCACGCTCCAACCCACCAAGCTTCCTGCTCAGGCCTGCTTTTGTTCATCACGGTTTGTTAATTTTTGTGCAAGGTGTACGCATGATTTGTGGCTAGATTTTTAAAAATGTAATGCTGATAGCATTGCTTGCCAGCAGGCTCTGTATCAGGCTCAGCCAGAAATAAGTTGCAAACAAGAGAAACAGTGTAGTGAGTGCTGGTGGCGATCAATGCTGGTCTCCAGCTTTGATCTGGGGTGGCAGGAGGCCCCCTTCCTCCTCCTCCTCCACCCCCCTCTTCCTCTTTCCTCCCAGCCAGAGGACTGAGGGCTGGAAAAGATACAATGAAACAGGCTCCTTTGCCACCCGCACCCCCACCTCGCACTTCAGGAAGAGGCACAGCAGCGATGTGCTGGTGCACTTGGGGGGTTGCTTGCCCCACTGAGGTCTCACTCAGCTCCCTGGGGGCCCAGGCTCCCCCTAGTCTGTGGTAAAAACACACCTGTCGGGTATTGGGGAGCAGAGGAAAGCGCAGGAACTCGGTTGGAAGGTTTGTAAGGAGGACATGCTGATCAAAGGGAAGCGTGGGGGCCGCCTCCCCTGGTTTATGGGTGACTTAGGGACGAAGTAGCGGAGAGTGGAAGGCGCCTACCTAATTATTCCTGGAGCTTTCCCAGCAACCAGCAAGCCTGTCAGCGTAGACCCCAGGGTGCCCACTGGACCCCTAATCCCTGGATGCCCTTGCCCAGAGGGGAATGTAAGCACTGGTGTCTCCCAATATTGGCACCCCACTGATTGCATCTAAAGATACATATGCCAATGCAGGCCGAGGGGGCAGGCGGTGGAGGCTGCTCTGGCTACTAAAGCCGGGGGCCCTTAGCCCGCTCCGCACAGTCCACTGTGTCAGAGTAAGCTGTTCACCCTGGTTCGGGAACTGTGTGCAGAAGAGGCCCTGCAAACACCCCGAAGCGGCAAGCGGGGTGACTGGGGACATAACGAAAGAGCAGCTGTATACTTCAGCGTGAGGATTTCCCTCACTTTCCAAGGCTTTATTCACTGATTTTTTAAAAAAATACTTTTTCTGCCAAAACCGGCTTGGCTCAGTGGATAGAGTGTCTGCCTGTGGATTGAAAGGTCCCGGGTTCGATTCTGGTCAAGGGCATGTACCTTGGCTGTGGGTACATTCCCAGGAGGGGGTGTGCAAGAGGCAGCTGATCTATATATGTTTCTCATCGATGTTTCTGACTTTCTATCCCTGTTCCTTCCTCTCTGTAAAAAAAAAAGAAAAAAGAAAAAAAATCAATAAAATGTTTTTAAAAATACATTTTCTATTGATTTCAGAAAGAAAGAGAGAGAGATGGGGTAGGGAGAGAGATAGAAATATCCATGATGACAGAGAATCAGGGATCAGCTGGCTTCTGCACGCTCCACACTGGAGATTGAGCCTGAAACCGGGCCTGTACCCTTGCCTGGAATGGAACCAGGGATCTATCAGTCGAAAGGATGACGCTCTACCCATTAAGTCAAAGCGGTCAGAGCTGTTTATTGCTTTTTTGAAATATATTTTCTATTGATTTCAGAGAGAAAGAGAGATATGGGAGAGCAAGACATATCAGTGATGAGAGAGAACCATGGATCGGGTATCTCCTATAACCCCTCTCTAGGGTATCGACCCTGAAACCCAGGCATGTGTCCTTGACCAAAATTGAACCCAGGACCCTTCAGGCAGCAGGCTGAGGTTCTGTCCACTGAGCCACACCAGCCAGCACCCGCTTTCCCATACTTCCAATGATTGGCATCCACCAAGTGATCACAACATACAGAGAGAGACCTTTAATCAGCGTTCAGTTCCGAATTTCCAAGCAGCTAATGGCAAGTGAGCCAGACTGGCAAGTCAAGAGGGCCAGGTTTTTTTGTTTGTTTGTTTGTTTGTTTTTTAACATTTTTAAAATTGATTTCAGAGATGGAGAGAAACATGCACGATGAGAGAGAATCATGAATAGGCTGCCCCCTAATACCCCCTACTGGGGATTGAGCAGGATACCAGGCATTTGACCTGACAGGTGTGGAACCCAGGACCCTTCAGTCTGCAGGCTGGGCAAAACTGGATATGGCGTGCCAGTTTTATTTTATTTATTTTTATTTTTTAATATAAAAATAAAATCAATTTTATTGATTTTTTAGCGAGGAAGGGAGAGGGATAGAAGGTCAGAAACATCCATCAGCTGCCTCTTGCCATTGACTGGAATCGAACCTGAGACCTTTCAGTCCGCCGGCCGATGCTCTATCAACTGAGCCAAACTGGTTCGGCACTGGCCAGTTTTATTTTGTGGTTTTATTGTTGTTGTTGTTTGTTTTGGTTTTTTTGTTTGTTTGTTTGTTTGTTTTTAGAGTGTGCGGTAGCCGCTGGCCGGGGCTGAGGCTCTGAGCTTAAAGCCACAGCGCTGTCGATGGGTTATTTACTTTCCCAGCCTGAGTGACCTCGCAGGGCGAAAGGAGGTCAGTCAATCAGCCTGGATGTGACCCTCCAGGTGGAACAAACCCCGTGCCGCCTTCCGCCGGCGGTGGGGACAGGGAAGCACGTGCAAAGCGGGCCGGGTTGCATCATGAGCCCACTCGCTCGGGGTTGCGGGTGCACCCCGGGTTTCTCGGGTGCCTGTTACCGCTGGGGACCAGCCCGCCCGGGCCCTGGAGCCCCGGAGCCCCGGAGCCCCGCAGGGCAGGCTCCCTGGGAGATCTCCCAGGGAGATCCCGCCTTACACGTCCTTTTGGGGGCCTGGCGAGGCCTCTCATAGATAATAAGGCCCAAGGTGTTCTGCTGATTCACAAGCAGGAAGACTGTGTAAGTGGGGTTATCATTGAGGTGCCCGGGAAGGACGGCTGTGCGTCTCTGATGTCGAGCCTGGCCCGCCTTTCGGAAGGAGGAGCAGCCCTGGAAAAGCTCGCCTCGGCCCCTCCCTACTCCCCCGCCACCTGCCCGCAGCACAACAAACCGTCCAGTGTCCCAGCAGAGACAAGAGAGGTGATGGCTTCGATGCTGGGTGCCTAGGCTCGGAGCGCGGAGTCCGCACACACCAAAGGAGAATGTCCCCCAATGCAGTCCCAGGTCTGCAGGTCTCCTGGGATTAGGGGTGCGGAGCAGTCAGGGACCGGAGGGGAGGAAGGGGCCTCGGGATTTAGGGGTGTAGGGTCGGCCTGGTGAGCCATGGCAACAGGAAACTCTTTGGAAAAATGCCCGCCTTCTGCAGCCTAGGGGTGGGGACAGGAGGGGTTTTCCCTCCCCCACCCCCGGTGCCCCCCATATCCCAGGTGCCGGCCTCCACCCTGTATGTCTGAGTCTCTCCCCCAAGCATCTCTGACTCTTTCTTCCCAGGAGGGGTCTTGTGAGGTCGAGGCCCCCACTTTGGGGGAGGGGAGAGTATTGGGGTGTCCTCCCAGCCAGCGATGTTGAGGGCGGGGTCCCGCGGATTGGCAGCAGGGGTTCTGAGGGCAGCCAGGTGGCCTCTCCCAAGAGGTGGGAGGATGGGAGCACTCCAGGACTGGCCCGGGGTCCCCTCTGCTGTGTACACCTTGGGGTGGGGGGCTGACCCGGGCCTCCCAATGTTATGCCCAGAGCTCAGGATCCCCAATAGTTTACCACCAGGGAACCCTTTATTATCCGATGCAAAAAGCAAAAGAACCTTTATTCAAACCCGGGTTTGGCCCTCAACCTTCATCTGGCACAGCAGCGAGGCGAGAGAGCCAGCCCAGCAAGAACGATAGGTTATAAAGGGTTGGTGATTTGGGTGGTCCCAGGGAAGTGATGTGAGTTACAGAGATAGCCTTATTAGGTCAGGGTTTTTCAGCGGGGGGGGGGGGGGGGGGGGGGGCTCAAAGTACAAGGATCAGGGAATGACCAGTACTTTGGTTATGCCTTATTAGGACGAAAGCTATGTCCTTGGGCTGCATTGGTCCGCTCAGGCAGTGGTTGGGGGAGTTAGGACATTCCTGGCACCCCTGTGGCCACTCCCAGAAGGGGGAAAGGGGAGATAGACTGACCAGCCCCGCATGATGGAGGATAGTCCTTTGTCCTTTCATTCCCCAAACTTGCCTTGTCTTGGACACCCAGCTCAATCATGAGACGGGCTGTATTTCTGCCTCTTCTTCTATTGCCAGAGGCCGGTATTGGGCCTGTAAGACCATCAATTGGACTACTCCTATGCATTCTTTTATAAATTGAACTAGTGTGTTAATAATACAAGGGTGAAAGTTAATAACATCAATAGGATTACAAGGGGTCCAAGGAGGGCGGAAATAAGAGTAGTTAACCATGGGGACCAATTAAACAGGATTTCATACCAAGACTGAGACTGCTCTCTTTCTAACTTCTGCTTCTGCAATCCTTCTCTTATGAGGGCCATGGATTCTTTGACAACTCCAGAATGGTCAATATTAAAACAGCATTCTTCCCCTAGGGCTGCACATAAGCCTCCTTGCTGCATGAATAGTAAGTCTAATCCCCTCCTGTTTTGGAGCACCGCTTCAGACAAAGAAGTGAGGGATTCCTGCAGGTGGGTGATGGATTTCTCAATTCTTTCTATGTCTAAGTCTAATTGTTTCTATGTCTAAGCTGCTCTTAGGGCTCCATAGTTCTTGTCCTGTATGACAAGTGAGGATATTCCAGTCCCTGCTCCCACCAGACCTAATCCCAAGAGGGCTGCCATAGTCAGGGCAGTGATGGGCTCTCTTTGACTTCGGGGATTAGCGGCCCCAAACTTGCCAAGCACTTCTTTTTCCGAGTGGTATATTAACTTGGGAATTAACTGCATGAGTATATAAAAGCCTTCCTTTTGAAAGTTAATGACTAAAGAGTGGACGCAAGGAGTGAGGCCACTGGAACAGGCCCACCATGCATTTTCAGGGGGCAAGAGATATACTGCTTCCAGTGGGGTAGCTAGAGTTCTGTTACAAAGATGTGACTGTTCCGAGGGTAGGTTGCCTATGCACAATCCCTGCCCTATTACCGTCTGGAGAGTCAGCCTTGTAGCAGTCTGCTGCCACCTGCAGGAACTGGCAGTCATGGATGATGTATAACTACCTTCAATAGCTACCCCTTCATAATATGGTGGCTTAATGTCCAAACAGAGCCAGCAAGATTTGGTTAGGTCCGGCCTGGAGCTGTTTAAGACATAATAGGCTCCTATGACCATGTTCCAAAGGGGGCCTACCTCAGACAGTAAGGTATGACTTAGGATGGTAGGTGCATGTGGGGTAAGGGGCTGTGATGCCGGGGTCAAAGTTCTTCTGGGCATGGCCGCTCGGGGTGCAGTAGGCCGAGACTGGGGAGCCAGTATTTGGTTGGGCCCTACTCCTGCTGGAGCCTGTTGGTGAAGGGGGGCTGCCTGTACTCGAAGGGTAAATAATACTCCATGGTCCATAGCCGCGAGTCTGTGTTTATCATAGAGGCGAATTCCCCAGGTTTTACCAGTGTTCCATCCTGTTGCTTTCTTTCCCTGTTCTGTGAAGGATATCCGCATAGGGTTACATGGCGTGTTGAGACCAGGGGGTGACTGACAGGCTGGTGCTGCGGGCCGAACCATGGTTATTAGGTCATTGGTTTTGGGAGGGGGGGTCCACCAGATGTGTTCAGTCGAAACACACGACCAGGAGGCACAGAGGTAATCCTGTGCTCCTCCATATGGGTCCCGGGTGCGCCCCCGTGGAGTCCGTGAGTGCCCGGGACATATATAGAAATGGTGGCCCTGGGGGAAGCTAGGGTCCCATGAAACGCGGATGAGGTCTAGCAAATCTATGTAAAGGTCCGGGTACCAAGTGTTCTTAGGGTGGATCTGGGAAGTCTGATTAAGCACTATCCCCGAGCTGGTGTCTATGATCTACCAGGTAAGATTGTATGGGGCATGGGGACTCCTGGCAGCAAGGGTGACAGCGAACAGAGTTAGTAGAGTTACCAACATCAGGTGGATTGGACGCGCCATAGCTTGAGCTTGAGTGGATTGTGCTGGTCCCGGTGGATGCTCCATTGTGTGATGAAGTTCTCCTGGATCGTAGAGGGGTCAGCTGGGTGGGCGTGTGAATGATGAATCCAAGTTGCGACACCGTCTACTTTGAGAGCAGTGGGTGTTGTCAGCACGACGACATAGGGGCCCTTCCAATGTGGCTCGAGGGTCTCCCGGAGGTGCCTCTTGATGAACACCCAATCTCTTGGACTGTATTGATGAGGCGTTGGGGCTGGGCTAGCCTCATAAATGGCACGGAGGCGCGACCAAACGTCCTCGTGTGCCTTCTGTAGTCCTCTTAAGAGAAAAGATATCTCCTGATTTTCAAACTCAGCAAGAAGCTCAGCCTTGAGGTTAGGGATGGGGCGGGGGGGAGGTTGCCAAACATGATCTCCTAAGGGGTAAGACCTAAAGTGTAGGGAGAGTTACTCACCTGGTACAGGGCATATGGAAGGAGGGCTACCCAATCTCTGCCAGTCTCTATGGTTAATTTGTTAAGGGTCTGTTTTAGAGTTCTATTCATTCTCTCTACCTGCCCTGAGCTCTGGGGCCTATAGGCACAATGTAATTGCCAATCTGCCCCGATAACCTTGGCTACTGCCTACGTTACCTGTGAAATAAAAGCTGGTCCGTTGTCAGATCCTGTCATAGCCGGAAAACCATACCTGGGTAGGATGTCTTCTAGTAGCTTCTTGGCGAACGTCTGGGCTGCTTCATGCTTGGTTGGGTATGCCTCTATCCAGCCAAAGAGGTGTCTATGAATACTAAAAGATATTTATAACCATACTTCCCTGGTTGGATTTCAGTGAAATCGCCTCCCCATTGTACCCCTGGTTTGGTGCCTTTGAGCCTGGTTCCTGGTTCACCTGGCCCAGCTCTTGCATTCGTGAGTTGGCTAGTCTTGCAGGAGGCTACAATTTGATTTATCTTAGAGCCTTGTTGGTGAATTTTGATTCTAGTATGCTGAATTAAGTCTCTTAATTTCTGGGTCCCTAAGTGAGTGGACCGGTGCATGCATTCTAACACTGAAACCCCCAGCCAGTCCAGTAGGAGTTCCTTGTTTGGTGTGTACCACCATCCCTTTATTTCCTAAGCGTGGGGAAGCCTCCCAATCCCCTGCAGCTCTTCCTGAGAGTACCCCGGCTGATCTGGCAAAACTGGGTTCCCGGGATCTGGTAGTTGTAAGGTCATGGTAGGGACCAGAGTAAGGGCCACTGCTTTGGCTGCCTGATCAGCCTTTTTGTTACCTCTTGCCACTGGATCATCTGCCTTCTGGTGCCCTTGGCAGTGGATAATGGCTAGCTTAGCCGGAAGCCACAAGGCCGCAAGCAGGTCAAGAATCTCCTGCTTGTTCTTGATTATTCGCCCCTCTGCTGTCAATAGCCCTCTCTTGATAGATCGCCCCGTGAACATGACCTGTAGCAAATGCACAATGCTTGTCTGTGTAGACGTTAAGCCATTTCCCAGCTCCCCGTGTCAGTGCCTTGGTGAGTGCAATGAGTTCCGCTCGTTGAGCTGAGGTCCCAGGAGGCAGAGCCTCTGCCCACACAGTGTCTATGTCAGTAACTACTGCCACACCCACATACCTGTACCCGTCCCGCACGAAGCTACTTCCATCTGTGAACCAGGTGGCCTCTGCATCAGGGAGGGGTCGATCAGCTAAGTCCTTCCGAAGTCCATGTACCTGCTCCAGGATTCCTGCACAGTCATGTAGCAGGACATCTAGGTCGGGGTCAGGCAGCAGGGTAGTGGAGTTGAGGGCCATTCTTGGATGGAATCGTACTCTGGGAGTGTTGAGCACCAAGCTTTGATAGTGGGTCATATGCGCATTGCTCATCCATCTATCAGGAGGTTGTTTTAGAAACCCCTCAATAGCATGCGGGGTTGTAATCCAGATTTCCTGTCCCAGGGTAAGTTTGTTGGCATCCCTGACCAAAAGCGCAGTTGCCGCAATGATTCTCAGGCACGGCGGCCAGCCAACAGCTACTGGGTCCAACTTCTTGGACAAGTATGCCACTGGACAGCTCCAGGGACTTAAAGCCTGGGTTAAAACCCCTTTCGCTATTCCTCTGTGTTCGTCTACAAAGAGACGAAAGGGCTTCGTGGTGTCTGGCAGGCCTAAGGCCGGAGCAGTGAAGAGGGCTGTCTTTATCTGATTAAAGGCAGTTTCCTCTTTTTCAGTCCATTCAAACATCTTCCTCTCCTTGGTAGCTTCATATAGGGGCCTGGTGATCAGAGCAAAACTCGGTATCCAGAGGTGGTAATAGCCAGCCAACCCTAGGAATTCCCTTATTTCCCTCCGCGAGGTGGGAGTAGGGATTTTTAGGACTGTTTCTTTTCTAGCATCAGACAACTGCCATTCTCCACCCTCCAGGATGTATCCCAGATAACTCACTCTTTTTCTACATATTTGAGCTTTCTTCGCAGAGGCCCGATACCCTAGGGTCCCTAGGGTGACCAGCAGGTCCCTGGTCCCCTGCTCACAATCTTCAGCGGTATTGGCAGCAATAAGGATATCATCTACGTACTGAAGGAGGGTGAGTCTGGGGTGTTCTCTCCGGTACTCACCAAGGTCCTCATGCAGTGCTTCATCGAAGATGGTAGGTGAGTTCTTGAACCCCTGGGGCAGTCACGTCCAGGTTAATTGTCCACTGTAGCCCTCCTCTGGGTCGTGCCATTCGAAGGCAAACAAGGGTTGACTTCGAGGTGCTAGCAGCAGGCCAAAAAAAGCATCCTTCAAGTCTAATACAGTATACTAAACTCTGGAGGGTGCCAAGGAACTTAGGAGAGTGTGTGGATTAGGAACAGTTGGGTGTATGTCCATGACTTTTTTATTTACTTCCCGGAGGTCCTGTACTGGCCAGTAGTCATTTGTATGTGGCTTTCTGACAGGCAGGAGTGAGGTGTTCCAGGCAGATTGGTATGGGACCAGCACCCCTAGATTTCGCAGTCTTCAGATGTGGGGCTGGATTCCTTTCTGGGCCTCCTGGGACATGGGGTACTGCTTGACCCTTATCGGGCCCTCTCCAGGCTTTAGCTCTACCAGGGTTGGGGCCCTGTGAGCAGGCAGGCCCCCCCTCCCCCCGTCTCTGCCCAAGCTGTGGGGAATTCTTTTAGCCATCAGTCCACAGTGCCTCCTGCTGGGGGCGCTCCCTGGTGGAGACGATACTCATCCTCCAGTCTCAGAGTCAGAACCTGGATGGAGTGACCTTTGCCATCAGTGACGTGAGGTCCCCCTTGTCTGAAAGTTATTTGGGCTCTAATCTTCATTAGCAAGTCCCATCCTAGAAGGGGGTAGGGGCATTCTGGTATTACCATAAATGAATGGGATACCCGGCCCGTTCCTAGATCTACTGTTCTTCGGGTAGTCCATGAATACTGGCTCATGCCAGTCGCCCCTTGTACCCAGGATTTCTTGTTGGCTAGCTTCCCCTGAGGTGTATGGAGGACCAAATGTTGGGCCCTGGTGTCCACAAGGAAGTCAACAGGGCTGCCCTTGACTCTAAGAGTTACCCTGGGCTTGGGCAGGGGGTCCGAACCTCGACTCCCCTAATCACTCAGTCCTTCCAGTTCTAAGACTTCCACTCGGTCCGTCTTGTTCCCCTTCTCACCGGCTTTCTTTGGGCACTCCAGGACCCAGTGTCCTATCTCTTTGCAGTAAGCACACTGGTTCCACTGCAGCTTCTTTTTCCCACCCCTGACTACCCCTTACCTACTTCTTGGCCGTTTGCAAACTGGTGAAGGCGGCGGGCTCGCTCCTCAGGGAACTCTAGTAGTGGCTAGCAGAATCTTGGCCAGGTTTCATGTCTGCTTGTCACTGGCAGCCACCATGGCGCGGGCTTGCCTATCTTCAGGGGACTCCTGGTTATTATAGACCTTCTCGGCCACTTCCAGCAAATCCCAAAGACTTCTTTCCCTTATCTATTCTCTGCAGTTTCTTTCTAATGTCCGTAGCTGACTGGTTTATAAAGCTCATGACTACAGCTGCCTTATTCTCAGGGGCTTCTGGGTCCATGGGAGTCTAAGTGTGGTATGCCTCCATGATTCCTTCTAAGAAGGCAGCTGGGGATTCATCCCTTCCCTGCTGTATGTTCCCTACCTTGGTCAAATTGGTAGGCTTTCTAGCAGCCATACAGAGATCCCCCATTAGAGTCTGGCGGTAAATTCAGAGCCTCTCCTTACCTTCTGTCGTGTTGAAGTCCCAGTCGGGTCTAGTTAAGGGGAAGGAGGCATCTATCTAGGCGAGGTTTGTGGTTGGGTTCCCATCTACCCTGGGAACCACCCTTTGAGCTTCATTGAGGATTCTTTCTCTCTTCTGTTGTGAACAGGACCTGCAACAGCTGCTGGCAATCATCCCACGTAGGCTGGTGGGTAAACAGGACAGAGTCCAGCAGGTCTATAAGGCCTGCCAGCTTCTCAGAGAACTTTGGGTTCTGCAGCTTCCAGTTATAAAGGTCACTAGAGGCAAAAGGCCAATAGCAGTGGAGCTGATTGCCATCGGTATCTGGGGGGCCCGCTGCCCGCTGCCCGTAGGGGTAGAGTTTTAATTGTGGAGTCGGGGGTCTTGACACGCAGTTCCCTTTGAGCCCTTCGCTGGGTAAGAGGTGGACTCGGACTTTCAGCTGGAACCGCGGCTGCCCCCAAGACTCTGCCCCCCATTCCCGGAATCCCGCCCACAGTTGCTCCAAGAGGTGGGCTTTCTGCCGAACCGGGGTGGCTGGGGGAAGATTAAATCTCTCTGGTAACCTGGGAGCTGATACGGGCGAGAAAAAATTAACTCTTCTCCAGTTTCCCCCTGTAAAACCTGGTAGAGGGGAGCTGGGGCTGATGGCGGGGTAGCTTCCTTCTTCTTCTCTGCTTCCTACAAGGTAACGATGGGTTGTGGCTCCGTTGGGTGCAGAACCACGAAGGGCTTACGCCAGGAGGGTGGGTCTTCCACTAGGTCCTGCCAAGTAACAATGTAAGGGAGTTGGTCAGGATGGCCTCCCCTTCACCGAGAAATGATTTCTCTGACTCAGCGAATGGTGGGGAGGTCAAAAGTCTCCTCCGGAAGCCACCAACATTTAGAGCCAGCCACTCACTGGAACAGAAAGTCTGCCGTCGGCCTTTTCTTATTTCTACACTAAGGTTGCTAGCTCTTCCCTTAACCTCTTTAAAATGATCAACCATAACGCTTAAGGAGTCGTCTGAGTCTGTCCCATTCCGTCCGTCCAAAAAGTCCACAGAAACACACAGAAAGACAAAGATAACAAACAGACAAAGATACTCAGGAATAGTCTTCCAACCCCATGGAAGCAAAACCGAAAACTGGAAGATGGCCGTACACCACCTACCGGGAGCGACCCAGTTTGTCCCAGAGGTTTGAGGGGAAGCCACTCCCTTCTCAAGGGACTTTTACACCCCTCCAGATGGAGGAACAAGGCGTCCTTTGTCTCCTCCCACCTGAGGTCCACCAACGTGTCTGCTTAGACCGTTTCATGCACCACAGGTTTCAGAAGCAAGCTCGCACAGCAGACAGGACAAGGTACAGACACAGACACTTACCGCTGTCAGACAGGCTCTCCGGATTGGGGTCCCTCGTGGGTATTGGGGATCCTGGACAAGCCCCCAAATGTTATGCACAGAGCTCAGGATCCCCAATAATTTACCACCAGGGAGCCCTTTATTATCCGATGCAAAAAGCAAAAGAACCTTTATTCAAACCCGGGTTTGGCCCTCAACCTTCATCTGGCACAGCAGCGAGGCGAGAGAGCCAGCCCAGCAAGAACAATAGGTTATAAAGGGTTGGTGACTTGGGTGGTCTTAGGGAAGTGAGGTGGGTTACAGAGATAGCCTTATTAGGTCAGGGATTTTCAGCCGGTGTGTGTGTGTGTGTGTGTGTGTGGGTGGGGTGGGGTGGGGGTGTGGGGGGGTGGGGGGGTCTCACAGCACAAGGATCAGGAAGTGACCAGAACTTTGGTTATGCCTTATTAGGACCTAAGCCATGTCCTTGGCTGCATTGGTCCGCTCAGGCACTGGTTGGGGGAGTCAGGACATTCCTGGCACCCCTGTGGCCACTCTCAGCAGGGGGAAAGGGGAGATAGGATGATCAGCCCCTCAAGATGGAGGATAGTCCTTTGTCCTTTCACCCTCCTCCCCAGAGTCCCCCCTTCCCCCGTGCATTGGGGTAAAGGCTGCATTGGGGACTGGGCTGGGACAGACGGGTGTTCCCCCCAACCTCCCAGAGGCCACGTGGAGGGACAGGGTTTGGAGCAAGTAGGGGAGTGCCCAGTCCCTTCACCCCACCTAGAAGGTGAGGGGCTGTACAGGGGCGCAGGGTTCCCACCGTGGAGAGGGGTCTGGATTGGGGCGCAGGGTCTCCACAGTCCAGAGGCGGCTGGACGGGGCGTGGATCCCTCCAGAGGCCTCTGGGAGGGGCTGCGCCGGGTGGGGCTCCGAGTCCGGTGTAGCGGAGGAAGGGCGGGCAGGGGTCTCTGTCTCCAGAGGGGAGGGGCTGCTGCGGGCCGCGGGGCCTAGGGACGGGGCGGATCAGCGACCCTCCCACCTGGGGTTGGCATCTGGCGGCGGCCGTTCGGCCCCCCCACCTCCCCACGCGCTCCGGACGGAGCCTGGAGCTGCTAGAGCCCTCACCGCCATTCGCAGCCGAAACTTTCCGGAGCCCGCGCCTCTAGGACTCGGCCGTGGCGGGAGCGGGTGGCCTGGGGGAGGGGGGACCTCCTTGGCCGGGGCTCGCCCGGGGTCTGCACCTCGGAGGGAGGCCGGCCGGGCCCGGTGGCGCCCACAGGTGGCCCGGCGCTCAGCGAGGTGAGTGCGCGGCCTGGTGGTGGGAGGGCGTGAGGCGGGGGGTGCAAACTTCTGGGGCCTGGGCTGGGGAGGGCAGATCCTAGTTGTCCCCGGGCTCGGGCCGGGTGTGGCGCGCTCCCCGCAGCTGAACAGCTCCCCGAAATGCCGACGGGTGGTGCGCGCGGAGCCGGGGTGGGGTGAGGGAGGGCGGCTCCTTTGTTTTTTTTGGGGGGGGGCGGGGGGGCTGCTGGCAAGTTTGGGGCAGAGTGGGACCCGCCCTCCGGCCCTTTTGTCCGCAGCCTCCGAGGCCCGGGGGCGAGTGTGCCGCGCCGCGGGCTCCCCTTGGGGGAGGGGCGCCCATTCATCTGCGGGCGCGGGCCAGCCCGCCTGGGACCCGCTGGCGGGCGGAGTGAGCGTCCTGCCCGGCGAGACCCAGCGTCCGGGGAAACTGTCCTGGAAGTCGGGAAAGTGTCCCGGAGGTCCGGAGCCCCCAGGCCCAGTTGGGGGTAACATGGCGGGGGGTCGCCCTTGTTCCGCTGCTGCCTGGGCGGCCACAGACCTGTTGCTCCCGGGCTGGGGGAGGGGTGACCCCGATCGGGGACGGGCTCTAGTAGCCTGGAGACCATCCCCAAAGGGGGGGCGCAGAGCTCCAGCGGGGGCAGCGCGCCTTCGGGGTCGGTGGCCGCGGGGTTCGTGACGACTCGGAGTCCCGAAGGCTCGCCCGCTCCGGGAAGGGGCCTGGGTTCATGTGTGTCGCCCAGGCTCTCGGATGCCATCCCGCTCGCTTCCGCATGGCCACTCGCGCCCTCCCCCCACCTCCCCGCCAAGGGGCATCCCGCCCAGGGAGGGCCGCAGTGCGTTTCTCCCTGGTGGGTGTTATGGGGTGACTTCCACCACCAGTTACAAAGAACCACGGAGGTGATTAAGTTGGTAATAAGCAGGCAAGGGTTTATTGAAAACTGGCCAGGACAGTTGCGGGGTCACCATGCAAACACCCACGGCCGCACCGCTGTGCTTGCAAGCAGGCCTTTTAAAGGGGATTGAACCATAAATGTTATTGCCCTGCTTTTGGCGAACAGTCCTCAAGGCCACATCTGGGGAAGAGCTGCCAATAGACTATGAATGACCCTATTGCTCACTCTTTATCTTCTAATGTTTTCTGCTAGACAGGGGAAAGTGGTCCTATCTTTGTAAAAACAGATGGTGTGGCTACATAATTGGCATCAGACCATTACTCCTCTGGTTCTAGTCTTCAAGTTCACAAGCTGGAAGCTAAAGCAGTAATTCCTTTGTTTTAAGCAAGCAGGGGTGAACAGTGGCCAAAGTTCCAAACAGTTTTATAGTAAATGTTATTATGACCTTATTTCAGTGGACTCGGTGGAGGGAATCCCCCGAACCCCCCCCCCCCAGACACAAAAAGAAACCCAGAGCCACAAAAAGCTGGCCCCTCCACGTGGTCACGTGGGGCCCCACGCGGAGGTGCACTGGGTGGGGTCCTTGGGGAAGGGGCCAGGCAGAAGGCCGGTGGGGCGTGGCCTAAGGCCCCAGCCCAGGGGCTTCAGGGTCCACAGGGCTGTGTTGATGTTAAAAAGTTTACAGTTAGCTTTTCCTGGAAAAGACGCGATTTGAGGGGAAAAGAGAGAGAGAATGTTGAGTGGGACCCCTGAAGTCCCGGAGACGGCACGTTTATTCTCAGGGTGTGCATGTGTGCACTGTGCGGCGGGTTTTGGCAGGTTTGGTGGGTTTTGGCAGGTTTGGTGGTTTTGGCACGTTTGGTGGTTTTTGGCAGGTTTGGTGGGTTTTTGGCAGGTTTGGTGGGTTTTGTGGTTTTTGGCACATTTGGTGGGTTGGTGGTCTTTTGGCATGTTTCCTGGGTTTGGTGGTTTTGGGGCATGTTTGGTGGGTTTGGTGTTTTTTTTGACATGTTTGGTGGTTTGGGGCACGTTTGGTGGGTTTGGTGGTTTTTGGCTGGTTTGCCGGGTTTGGTGGATTTTGGCAGGTTTGGTTGGAAACCCGCTGGCAGGAGTGGTTCAGGGATAAAAGTTGCAGCTCATCCTTGACCGTTTTATGACCACGGCCCCTTGGGGGAGTGGGTTCCCCATCTTAAGTCCACCCACGTGGGGAGTGGGAGCGGGTGGTGTTTTACTCAACCTGTGAGCCTGGAGGTCAGGGTTCCATTCCCGGTCAGGGCACAGGCCCGAGTGGGGGGCTTGGTCCCCGGTGGGGGGGTGCAGGAAGCAGCCTATCTGTGATTCTCCTAATTGATGTTTCTCTTTCTCTCCCATCCTTTCTGAAATCAATTAAAAAAATATATTTAAAAAGTAGGCTGCATCCATCCAATATGTTAAAATCCCACCACCAAAGGTAGTTCCAATCAGGAAGCGGACTCCAGTCATTTTGTAAACATTTCTCTTTTTTTTCAGGTTGGAAAGATAAACCTTTTTCCATAACTGTTCTTAGAGTGACGGAAGCCGATGCAGGGTGGGTGAGTGTGTCCTGGGTTGTGCTCTCCTTGCCCTGTCTGTGGGGCTGGCCCCACGGGGAAAGCTGGTTGCAGGGATGGACCGAATTACCGAGTCACCGTGGTTGTCAGAGATGGGAGGGTCTTCTGAGGAAGGGGTTCAAACCCCAGGGGACCAAGCGGGGAAACAAGGAACCCACTCTCCTCCACTCTGCAGCTTCAGCTTGCTTTTTTTTAAGATTTTTTTTTAATTTAATTTCAGAGGAAGGACGACGGAGACAGAGAAACATCAATGATGAGAGAAAATCATGGACCGGCTGCCTCCTGCACGCCCCCTACTGGGGATGGAGTCTGACGGGGAATCGAACCCTGACCTCCTGGTTCAGAAGTGGGCGCTCAGCCACAGAGCCACACCGGCCGGCCGGGCACTGGCAGCCTGTGGGGTGATCAGGAGCAGCCCGACCCGCCGTCTGCTCACCCCGCCATCACACGTGTGTGGGGTCCTGCCTGATTGAAGGGCGGACAAACAGGATCTGGAAGCCAGGAGAACAGAAGTGGGGACCAGGTTAAGCATGAGACAGGACAGACCATTTGGGCCTTGTTTCCCGGGCGCTGGTTTGCTCCCGGTGGATGGGGACAGAGATGGGGATGGGAGGCATTGGTAGAAGAGGAGGGTGGAGGAGCTGGGGGGTGTCGGGGTCGAATTTTCAACGCTGAACACTGGAATTTTTCCGGATCACAGGTGTTTCTCCTGGGGGCTGCTGGGAAAGCCTGAGGGAGCCACAGTGAGTGTGCAGTCAATGCACCAGGCCCGTCTGCAAGGTGGTGGGGTGGCCCACAAGAAAAAAAAATCGGGGACTGGCGTTCTTAAGGCACTGATGTGTTTTGGGGCGCAGGCTGGGCACCCGTTGTTTTGGGGTGCGGGCAGAGCTGGGGGTGCTCCTAGAAGGTGGGGCACAGGAATGGACTGAGAGATTCCTGAGTACGCAGGCCACATGGGCTGCTCGGTGCCGAAAGTCAACACAAGCATCTCAGAGTCCTGAGAACCGATGCTGGGAGAACGCCTGTGTCTTGCCCATTGCTGCCTCTGGCTTGCTGGTGTCATGGCAACATCCTGGGGCTCACTTCCGGTCAGTTCTTTGGTGTTTATTAGGGAGCAGAGCCCCTGAGCAAAAGCTGTCTCCTGTTTTGGGGATCCGCCTTGTCCCCGGCTATAGAGGGCCTCCAGGGAAGGCACCTGAGCATTCTTTAAATCAGTGTCAGCTGAATTTGAGGCGCCAGGCAGAGCTAGGTCTTGGGAACACATCCACCAAAAGGGCTGACTTTTAATTTTCTTCAGGTGTCAGGGGAGGGCCCTTGAAATGTAGATTCAGCCAAGCCCCAGGAATGAGGGAATGAGTGGGGCCTGGGCCCACTTAAGCTCCTTTGATTTTGAGTCTTTTCATATGAAATTCTTTTTCTGTTTTAGCATAAACATGCGTTTGGGTTGGAATTCCCTCTCTCTCCATCAGAAAGAACAGAGATTCCATCCAGCCCAGATTTTATTCCTATTTCTGTGTCATCTATTCTTTTCTTTTATTTCTCAATCCCCAGCTCCTTTACTCAGTAATTAGACCTACTCTTCTTTCCACGCTGGATGTGGGAAGGAGAGAAAACCCGCCTCCAACTCCCAGCACCAGGGCGGTTAACCTGGATTTGGGGGTCCCCCGCTGCAGCTCAGAGGTGGGAAGGGAGCCCCCAACTGAGTGGAGTATGCTTTACAAGACTCACCACCATCTCAGCCTCTGTCCCCTCCTCTGTCAGGTGGCTCGGCCCCGGGTTGGGACACCAGCCACCAGCCCACATGCATGCTCCTGCCCATGCCCCTTCCGAGCGCCGGCAGGAGAAGGGTGCTGGTCCTGCTTCGAGCTAGGCCTCTCCTGTGCCAGCCATGGCTCTGGGTCCTGGCGGCCTCCTGGTTCCTGATGGGCAGGGGCTGGTGGCATCCTAGTTTGTGGCCAGCATGCCAGGCGCTGACTGGGTCTTTGGGAAATCAGCTTTGTCCTTGAGAAAGAAGAGAGACAGGCAGTGGGTTTCTCAGGCGGGTGGTGAAGGAGACAGAGTTATTGTGGTGCCTGTAGCCCAGCATGCTTCGCTTATGATTGTCCTCCTTGGTGCAGTCAGGGGGTGTTGGGGCATTGGGAGGAAACACCAGGCAGGTTGCTTGCTGGCAGGCAGCCAGTGAACAAGTGCTGTGATCTCAGGCTCTGTGCTCGCCTGTTTTAAGCCTCTTTTAACTCCTTTCCCCCAGACCTCCAACACCCTGTTGTCTATGTCCACGGGGGATGCACAGACGCATACAAGGTCCTTGGTTAACTACCTCCCACCCACTCACATTTCCTCCCCCCCTCCCTCCCCTGCCATCCCTCTGAGGTCCCACAGTCTGTCCGATGCTTTGGTGTCTCTGGTTCCATTTTGCTTATCGGTTTATATTGTAACTAGATCCTGTCTGTGAGTGAGGTCATGGAATATGTGTCTTTGTCTGACCGGCTTACTTGCTTACCCTCATGCTCTCCAGGTCCCTCCAGGTGAGACCCTCCTTTTTCACAGCTGTGTAGCATTCCACGGTTCTCCTGATGGATTTCTAGATAGAGAGAGAGAGGAGGACAGGGGACACACACAGAGAGAGTGAGCAACGTGGATGAGAGAGACACATCGATTGCTTGTCTCCTGCATACCCGGGCCTATGGATGGAGACTGCAAGCCAGGAACATGTCCTTGACCAGACTCAAACCCGGGCCCTTTGGTGTGCGAGTCAATGTTCTTAACCGCCGAGTAACAGTTGCCGTGGGCAGACTTCCCTTTAAAAAGAGATTGCGTGCCCTCACAGGTGTGGCTCAGTGGATAGAGCATCAGCCTGCAAATGGAAGGATCCCAGGTTCAAGGGCATGTAACTTGGTTGCGGGCACATCCCCAGTAGGGGTTGTGCAGGAAACAGCTGGTCAATGTTTCTCTTTCATCAATGTTTGTAACTCTCTATCCCTCTCCCTTACTCTCTGTGAAAAATCAATAAAATATATTAAAAAAATAAAAAGTGTGTTTCTGATTTCCTGAGATGTATTACTGGAAGTGGGATTAGGGACATACCCTGGGGGAGGGGATAGGTAGGGGTGGGGGGAGTGGCCCGAGAGAGGTCAGGAAGGGAAAGGAGACGCGTGTAATATTTTCAACAAGGACTTTAAGTGGAAAAAGAAAAGGGGGGAGGGAGGGAGAGAGAGAGAGAGAGAAAGAGAGAGAGAGAGAGAGAGGAGGCCTGTGTCCGGAGCCCTGGAGTCGGTTAGGACTGGATCAGCCAATTATGCGCTGCTTCTAGAGGCTGCCAGCTAGTCATGGAAGTCACTTGCTATTTTTTAAAAAAATGTGCTTTTTCCTGTGTGGGAGTGGTTGATTGACATAATTCGCCAACCCCCCCCTTTTTTTGGTGGGATTGAAATTTGCATGAAAGTGTAGAAGTTGGCCCACCCAATGTGGCTCAACCCTGGTTGAGCATCGACCTAGGAACCAGGAGGTCACGGTTCAGTTGGGGCCAAGGGCACATTACCGGGTTGCCTGCTGGGTCCCCAGTGGGGGGCATGCAGAAGGCAGCTGATGCGTGATTCTCTTTGTCATCATCTCATCTGTCTCCCTCCCTCCCTCCCTCCCTCCCTCCCTCCCTTCCTCCCTCCTTCCCTCCCTCCCTCTCTTCCTCTCTCCCATAAATCAATAATAATTTTTTTAAAAACGTAGGCACTGAGCAGTTAGAAAGCCAGGGTCCATCTGGGGAGGAAGGCCACCACGGATTGGAGCTGAGGTCCCTTGGGGAGAGGGCGTGGGGGAGATGGCCCTTCTCGGCCTGTTCCCTGCCCATCTCCAGGGCCCTGTGTGTGGACTCCCTCCACACAGACCTCCTGTCATCTCCTCCTGCAGGAGAGGGTGATGGGACCGGGGCAGGGTGTGTGCCTCTGAAGGCGAGGAACTCGGGGACCGGTGAGGCCAGAGCAGGGTGGCGAGGACAGGCAGGGACAGCTTGGCTGGGGCTGTGACTGGTGACTCAGGCCGTGATCCAGGGACAGCGTTTGGCATCACTCACCTCCAGGCGGCCCCAGGCTGAGTCCACTCTATGGAATGCTCTTGGTAATGCAGTCGGCCCAACTTGATCTGGCTTTGCTGCTTGAGTGCTTTTTAAATATTTTTTTCTTGATCTCAGAGAGGAAGGGAGGGAGAGGGAGTAACATCCACAATGAGAAACACGAACCGGCTGCCTCCTGCACTCCCCCCACTGGGGATGGAGCCCCACCGGCATCATATGCCCCCTTCACTGGGAATCTAATCCTGACCTGATTCATATAGGGCAATGCTTAACCGAACCCGGCAGGCGGAAGGCCTTTTTGTCTCCCTAGTCACAGGAAGCGGATTTCCCGTTCATCGCCTGTGTTTGGGGCAATTGCCCCTTACATGGGTCTCCACGCCTCTCGGGGTCGCTGGCCTTGGTTCTCACAGCACCAGGAAGTGCAGGAGGTGCCCCCGGGATGAGACTGTGTAGGTGTGGCCCGTCTCATTTACTGTAACATTCCAGTGTAGAAGAGTGATTCCATTCATTAGAGGCCTGACCTCAAGTCGCACAAATAGGCTGAGAGGTGTGGTGTTATCACCAGGCGTCCCGCAGAGGTGGCATCTTCCATAACCCCAGGCAGCGGCCAGAAGTGGACCCTGCTAGGGGTCCTGCCTGCAGTTCTTACGTGCCCATGTCCGCATGCTCGCCTAACGTTCCCCATGTCCACGTGCTCTTGCTTCAGCTTCCGTGTCTGTGTGCTCTTGCCTTATGTTCCGTCTGTCTGCGAGTGTTCGCCTTAACTTCCCTGTGTCTTGCATGCACTTGCTTTAGATTCCCCATGTCCACAGGCTCTCCCCTTAACGTTCCCCAATGTCCGTGTGCTCTCACATAATGTGCTCGTGTCTGCGTGTACTCGCATTAACGTATCCGGTATCTACGTGCTCTCCCTTTAGGTTCCCCATATCTGAGAGTTCCCTTAATGTTCCCTGTGTCTGCGTGCTCTCACCTTAACATTCTCCATGTCCACATGATCTCGCCATAACGTTCCCTGTGTCTGTGTGCTCTCGCCTCATCTCCACATGTGCTTGCGTGCATGCAGTCCACCTGTGTCCTCATGCACTCGCCTCACGTCCACCCGTGCTCACGTGCACTCGTTCGTGGTTGATTTGAAACGTGAGTGAGAGCCATATCTACCTTTTCACGTGCACACCGGCGGTGACTTGAGCAGAGGGTGGAATGAGAGGGTTACCCACAAGCACCCGCAGGGTCACCTTGACCTTGACCTGGTCCTGGCTGCAGTGGGCGTAGCAGGTGCGGGTTGGGGAGCAGGACTTGCTTTGGGGGTTGTCATCTGGATGCGCAGCTGCTTGTGCGGGGTGTGGAGTCAGTCCTTTTGTTTCCGATGCTGAAATAAGACAAATCTTACCTTTGAGCTCCCTGCAGACTGATGAGAAAATATGGGGGCGGGGGACCCACTTCCCACAAGCTGGAATCTCAGACTGTGGGCGCATTATTGCATGGTTCCCCTTTTTGTTTACTTTTATTTTTTAGATATATTTTTGTTGATTTCAGAGAGGAAGAGAGAAGGAGAGAGAGACACACACATCAATGATGAGAAGGAACCCTTGACTGGCTGCCTCCTGCATGCCCCTCACCGGGGGTGAAGCCTACAGCCGGGGCATGTGCCCTTGACTGGGAATGAAACAGTGACCTCCTGGTTCCTGGGTCGCTGCTCAGCCGCTGAGCCACGCCGGCTGGGCGCCTAGGCCTCCTTTTGTAAGTGGACGAAACAGTGCCTTGCCCCCTCTGGTGCTAGGACCCTGGGTCTTGTTGGGGTGGCACACCCTCCGACCCCACAAGAAACTTGATGCTTCGCATGGGCTAGGGCGGTTTGCCACTTGTCTTGCTTGGACGGTGGGAATGAGAGCTCACCCCACACCGGACACCAGCCGCCCTTCCCACGGAGAGCGGCAGGTGGCATCGCTGCGCCTGCCATGTGCCCGGGACCGTGAGTGATCGTGGCTCCGCCTTGTCCTGGACACATGCTGAATCCCCGCCCGGGTGCGGACGCACAGTCCGGTGGCTATTGGCTGGGGACTGCTCAGTCCCGGAGCGCAGCCCTGGTGACACTGAGACGCCTTGGAGTCTGGGCAGCCAGGCAGGGTTCCCGTCCTGCGTGATGAGATGAGATACGATTGGAAGGCCCGCCTCAATGTTCCTGGTGCCAGGCTCCTGTCAGTCACCCACAGAGGCCTGCGATGGAATAGAGACGTTTGGCCATGGTCGGTGTGGCTCAGTGGGTGGGTAGAATGTTGGCATGCAGAGTACAGGGCTCCAGATCCAGTCTGGTCAAGGGCATGTACCTGGGTTGCAGACTCCTTCCTCGGCCATGGCTGGGGCGCATGCAGGAGGCAGCCAATCCATGTTTCTTTTTGTCTTCCTCCCTCTAGTCTCTCTAAAACTCAATGGAAAAAATACCTTCGGGTGAGGATTAATTAAAAACAAAAAGAGGGTTTGCTAGGATTAGGGCAGCTCAGACAGACGGAGGTTCACGGGTGCGTAGACTACTGTTTGGGGATGTGGCAGGCAGTGACCGATGGGGTACAGGCCTTCCTCGGGGGTGTGTTGGTGTTATTTGAAGGATGATGGCACTGATGACTGGGGCACAACCAAATATTCTGAAAGCAGTTGCAGGTGCCCGGCAGGCCTGGTTCAGTGGGTGAGTGTCAACCTATAGTGTCATGGTTCGATTCCCGGTCAGAGCACATGCCCAGGTTGCAGGTTTGATCTCCAGTGTGGGGCGTGCCGGAGGCAGCCAATCCATGATTCTCTCTCATTGATGTTTCTCTCCCGCCCTCTTTGATCCTGCTTGAAATCAATAAAAATATTTTTCTCCTTTTACTTATGTATTTATTTATATATTTTTATTCTCAAAAGTATTACAAATAGTAGTACATATTGTTTCCTTTTTTTTCCCTCCCATTGACATCCTCCGGCCTCCCCTACCCCCCAGCACATGCCCTCACCTGTCCCCCTCCCCTCCAGTGTCTTGTACTTATTGGTTATGCTTATATGCATGCACATAAGTCCTTCGATTGATATCTTTCATCCCCTGCAACCCACCCTCCTCTGTCTTCCCCCTGTAGTTTGACAGTCTATTCAATGCTTCTTTGCCCCTGTAATCATTCTTTTCCCCTTGTTTCTTTTCTAAAAAAAAAATTTTGCATCTGCATACTAGAAATATAGATAAGAACAAAAATGTTTGAGTCCCAGTTTCAATGTCACATAGTTCCTTATGTGTACATGTCAGCAGTGGTATCTGGATGGTGGACATATGGTGGCAATGCAAGTTCCACCCTCTCTGGTTTGAACCTAGGCCTTCTGCAGCAATGCACAGCTGCTGACTGCTAGCATGGCAAGGTGTCATCAGTGTGTTCCATATCTGGACTGTCTTTGCAGTTGGAACAGACCTGTCAATTCCTCTTTGTTGCAGGAATCCATATGGTCTTGGAGTTGTTTTCTGAAAATATACAAACATATTCTTGACCAAAAGTTAATAAAGGAATCTTTTCTGTAAATTAGACTTGGGATTCTTCTATTTTTGCCCAATTGATTTTCCTTTGGCTTTTTTTTGACACCATGTGTGTTGTTCATGGGTGTCCTGCTGTTAACATTACAAATGGAAATTAATTTTCTGGATTAAGAATTTTCTAGATATAATTTACTACAGGATATTTTTCCTTACATGATATTACCCCACTATCCCCACCCCTTTTTTTGATTAATGGGGGCCTTTGGGAATTTTATATTGCAGTCTTGGTAATTTTAAATTCTAATTTTTGCACAAAAATATTACTGCTTTAGGTTCTTTGGATGTTAGGCAATTTTAAGTGAGATGAACTACTAATATATATTTTAGTTAATATTTTAGGAACAGCTTTTGTCCAGTACACTTAAATTTTCTTGCATGTTCACTTATTTCAATTGGCCAATTTAATTTGAAAACTTGATTACTATTTTACTATCAAATTTAATACTTAAACAATAATCTTAGTTTATGCTGTGAATATTAGTGGAAAGGAATTTTGCATTCTTGAGTAGGCTCTGAACATTCCTAGTCTTAGAGTGGATTTAGATATAGGGCAGCTGTTGCTGGCCGAGTCTCTGTCTCTACCCTGGGTCCTGGTCTGAGCTGTGAGTGGGAGGTGAAGCAGCCGTGGGGGTAGGAGACCTCTCTCTGAAGGGGTGAGAGTTCAGGACCCTAAAGAGTTAGGGGGGTGAGGGACTGTGCCCCACCTCTGTTGACCTTTTAGTTCTATCCTGTTGGCACCTCTGTGACTGTGCCTGTCTTAGGTTGTTCCTTCCCTGAGGAATCTTACCCATATCTGGTTAACCAGCCATCCTCCAGGGCCAAACAGAGTGATGTGAGGTTCAGTTTTGTATCCTTGGTAGTCTATGCCCTCGTGGCCTCCATGCCTAGCACCTACCTTGGGATCCTCTTGCCTGTTGACGGGGTCCCGTTACTGATCAAAAAACCCAGGAGACTCAGATTTCTTCTCCAGGGAGGGTGCAAATCACACTATTGGGCGAGAGACAGATCCATGGTGCCAGCTGCCCAGAAGCTTCAAACTCAGCTTGAACTGAAAGCTCAGGCAACAGCTGTGTGCACTTGGGTTGTGAGAAGAGGGTCCCTCTTGGCAAAAAAGGCAGGAGGGGCCAATATAGAATGCTCAGGTGCCTTCCCAGTGCCTTAATGCTTTATGAAAGGAATTCCTTTCCTGTCATTTTTTATTTATTTATTTATTTTTCTCTCTCTCTCTTTTTTTAAATCTTTATTGTAAGGTATATTAATTACATTGTTCCCCTTTTTCCCCCCTATAGCTCCCCTCCACCTGGTACCCATCTCACCCTCTGCCCTCACCCCCCTCTACTGTCCTCGCCATAGTTGCAAGATTTTTGTCCAGTCTCTTGCTGCACTTCCCAAACCCCCTTTCTCCCCAAGAGTTGTCAGTCCATTCCCTCTCTATGTCCGTGATTCTGTTACATTCAACAGTTTATCCTGTTCATCATCTTATTAATTCACTTGATTTTTAGATTCATTTGTTGATAGATGTGTATTTGTTGTTCCTAATTTACATGTTTATCTTTTTCTTCTTCCTCTTCTTAAAGAATATCTTTCAGCATTTCATATAATATTGGTTTGGTGGTGATGAACTCCTTTAGCTTTTTCTTATCTGCGAAGCACTTCATCTGACCTTCAATTCTGAATGATAGCTTTGCTGGAGAGAGTAATCTTGGTTGTAGATTCTTGCTGTTCATCACTTTGAATATTTCTTGCCACTCCCATTCGGCCTGCATCGTTTCTGTTGAGAAATCCGCTGACAATTGTATGGGTGCTCTCTTATAGGTAACCAACTGTTTCTCTCTTGCTGCTTTTAATATTCTCTCTCTGTCTTTTGCTCTTGGCATTTTAATTATGATGTGCCTTGGTGTGTTCCTTTTAGGGTTCCTATATATTGGAGTTTGGTGCGCTTCTTGGGCTCCTAAGTCAATTTCTTTCACCAGGTGTGGGAAGTTTTCGGTCACTATTTCTTCAAATAGGTTTTCATTGTCTTGCTCTCTCTCTTTTTCTGGCACCCCTATAATTCGGATGTTGGTATGCTTGAGGTTGTCCCAGAGACCCCTTATACTATCTTCAATTTTTTGGATTTTTTTGGTTTCTTGCTTTTTCAGCTGAGTGGATTTTCCCTCTTTGTATTTCAAATCTTTAACTTGGTTCTTGGGGTGCTCCAGAGCACTTTCAGGTCTTTGTATAATATTTTTTATTTCAGTCAGTGTATGCTTAATTTCTGGTTGGTCCTTTTTCATATCCTTGAGAGTCTCCTTTATATTCTTGAGAGTCTCCTTCATTTCCACGTTGGTCTTGATCATTTCCTTGCAGGTCTCGTTCATATCCTTGAGGGTCTCATTCATTTCCTTGTAGGACTCATTCATTTCCTTTGCAGTCTTGCTTAATTCCTTATAGGCCTCGACCTTTTTTGGAGCTTCTTGAAAAACCCTATAACCGTGGTTTTGAATTCCATGTCCAGTCGTTTTTTTTTTTTTTTCATCCATTTCTTTCACTTCTGATTTCTTTCAATGTCTCTGCATGGTGGCTGCTTCCCTGAGTTGGTCAATTAGCTTTGTGTGGTAGACTTCCTACTAGGGACTGTGGCTCAGCCTCTCCAGTTACCTGAGGTGAATATGGGTTGCACAATCTTGCTGAAGTAAGCTCAGGTTAATCGTTGTTAGCACTTGGAGGGGTTGGCCTATTGTCTGTGAAGCTCAGCTGTGCTCAGGTTGGATGGGCGGAGTCTCCGGGCCAACCAGACAGCGTTAGCTCCGCCCTATGCGGCCCCAGGGACTCTGTGCCAGGGGCAATGGCTGCCAGCACCTCTGAGAGAGAAATGCTGCCGAGTTCTACCTGCTGCCGGGGGATTCAGACTCTCCCCAAATGACTCTGCACGCCCAATGTCTCACCCAGGGTCATAAAACAAAGCAGTCTGACGGTTTCCCGAATGAGAGAGAGAGTTGCAGAGCGCTCTCTGAGCGGTCACACAGCTGATCTGTTCGCGCAATCTGCCTTCTCCACAAGCCGGGAGACCCTGCAGCGCCCGAGTTTCGGCGTGCCCTCCCACTGTCCAGTTTTCACCCCGTGTGATAGTGGGTTCCCTGGACTTTGCCCAGAGCTGGAGAATCAGTCCAGTGGGACGTCTTTGTCTCCCCATTCGAGAAAACTGGCTGGTTTTCATCCGCCCGCCCTCTCTGCTGGCTCGCGCTCCAAACCTCTGTCCGCACGAATCTTTCAACGCTGTCCACCGCCGCTCCTCCGAGTCACAGTGTCTTATCTTCACTTTTATTTGTGAAATTTTCACACGGCCAGCTTACTGGTGCTTCTGGAAGGTGTTTGTTCTTTCGCTAAGTTATAGTATTAAAATTGTTGAGTATGACGGCAAGATAGGTGTTTTACCTATGCCGCCATCTTGGTTCTCCTCCTGTCATTTTTTAAATTGCTGCCCAACATTCAAAGAATTAGTTTGTAAGTTTCTTTAGGATAATTGTATAATATGCCGTTGTCAAATATCAAAAATTATAATGACATTGTAGAATAATATCATGTAAGGGTATTATGGTGTCACAGGGTTAAGGGGGGCCTAGCCTAAGAACTGGTGTCCATAGGAGATGACAAGGTCTAGGCCATGTTAATTCAATCTCAAACTAGCTGCCAATTTTTTTTATAGCTTTATATAAACCTTGTCAGGGATGTAAAAACACAAATTACTTACCTTAGTTCAAGAGTTCAAATATATTGACTTTCCCCCTTACTCCCACCACCTGCCACTTACCCTGAGATTTGACATTCTGATGGACGTTTCTCAGTCTCTGGATCCATTCTTGTTCATCAGTCTATGTCATTCATTATATTCCTCAAATGAGTGAGATCATGTGATAATTGTCTTTCTCTGCCTGGCTAATTTCACTTAGCATAATGCTCTCCAAATCCATCCATGTTGTTACAAATGGTAGGAGCTCCTTCTTTTTTACAGCAGCTTAGTATTCCATTGTGTAAATGTACCATAGTTTTTTAATCCACTCATCTGCTGATGGGCACTTTGGCTGTTTCCAAATCTTAGCTATGGTAATTGTGCTGCTATGAACATAGGGGTACATATATCCTTTCCAATTCGCGTTTCTAGTTTCTTGGGGTATATTCCTAGAATTGGGATAACTGGGTCGAATGGGAGCACTATTTTTAGTTTTTTGAGGAATCTCCATACTGTTCCCCACAGTGGGTGCACTAGTCTACAATCCCACCAGGAGTGCATGAGGGTTACTTTTACTCCCCATCCTCGCCATCACTTTCCTTTGTTGATTTGTTGATGTAAGCCATTCTGACAGGCGTGAAATGGTACCGTATAGTCGTTTTGATTTTCATCTTTCGGATAATTAATGACTTTGAGCAAGTTTTCATGTGTCTCTGGGCCTTCCTTTTGTCTTCTTTTGTAAAGATTCTATTTAGGTCTGTTGCACATTTTTTTATTGGATCATTTGTCTTCCTTTTATTAAGTTGTATGAGTTGCCTGTACATCCTTGAGATTAAATCTTTATCGCTAATAACATTTGCAAATAAGTTCTCCCAAACAGTGGGTTTTCTTGTTGTTTTGTTGATGGTTTCTTTAGCTGTGCAAAAGCTTTTGGTTTTGATGTAGTCCCATTTGTTTATTTTATTTTTAGCTTACATTGCCCTAGGAGCAGTATCATCGAGAGAGTTCTTTTGGCATATGTCTGAGATTTTTTTCCCTATAGATTCCTCTAATGTTTTTATGGTTTCCCATCTTATGTGTAAGTCCTGTATCCATTTTGAGTTTATTTTTGTGTATGGTGTAAGTTGGTGGTCAAGTTTCATTTTTTTTGCATGTATCTGTCGAATTTTCCCAACACCATTTATTGAAGAGACTGTCTTGACTCCATTTTATGTTCCTGCCTCCTTTGTCAAATATTAATTGAGCATAATGATTTGGGGTGATATCTGGATTCTCTATTCTATTCCATTAATCTATATGTGTGTTCTTGTGCCAGTACCAGGCTGTTTTGAGAACAGTAGCTTTGTAATACAATTGGAAATCTGGTATTGAAATCCAAACGACTTTGTACTTCTTTCTCAGGATTTCTGTGGCTGTTCAGGGTCTTTTTTTATTCAAGATGAATTTTTGGAGAGTTCTTTCTAGGTCTGTGAAATATGACTTTGTTATTTTAATGGGGAGTGCATTAAATTTATAGATTGCTTTGGGTAGCATGGACATTTTGATGATGTTGATTCTCCCAATCCATGAACATGGTATGTTCTTCCGATGATAAATGGGATTCCTTTTTTAGT
The DNA here is from genome assembly GCA_027563665.1 of Antrozous pallidus. NCBI lineage: Eukaryota > Metazoa > Chordata > Mammalia > Chiroptera > Vespertilionidae > Antrozous > Antrozous pallidus. The sequence continues at coordinate 401,428 of JAOAOB010000026.1, read as the reverse complement.
CTCTATTTCTGTAACTTCACTATTAGTGTATAGAAATGTCATAGGTTTCCTGGCGTTAATTTTGTATCCTGCTACGTTGCTAAACTCATTTATTAAGTCTATTAGCTTTTTTCTGATGTCTTAAAGGTTTTTTATGTACAATATCATGTCATCTGCAAATAAGGATAGCTTAACTTCTTCTTTTCCAATTTGGATGCCTTTTATTTCTTCTTCTTGTCTAATTGCAATGGCTAATACTTCCAGTACTATGTTGAACAGGAGTGGTGAGTGTGGGCAACCCTGTCTTGTTCCTGTTCTTAGGGGAAATGGTTATAGTTTTTGCCCATTGAATAAGATGTTTGCTGTGGGTTTATCATATATGGCTTTTATTATGTTGAGGTATGATCCTTCTATTCCCTCCTTGTTGAGAGTGTTTATCAAGAAAGGGTGTTGGATTTTGTCAAATGCTTTTTCTGCATCAATTGATATGACTATGTGATTTTTATCTCTCAATTTGTGTATGTGATGTATTGAAATTTATTGATTTGCGGATATAGTACCATCCTTGCATTCCTGGGATAAATCCTACTTGGTCATGGTGTATGATCTTTCTGATGAACTGCTGGATCCGAATTGCTAGAATTTTATTGAGTATTTTGGCACCTATATTCATGAGGGATATTAGCCTGTAATTCTCTTTCATTGTGTCATCTTTATCTGGTTTTGGTATTAGGGTGATGCTAGCTTCATAGAAGGAGTCTGGAAGTGTTCCATCCTCTTGAATTTTCTGGAATAGTCTGAGGAATATAGGTTTCAGTTCTTCCTTGAATGTTTTGTAAAACTCCCCTGTGAAGCCGTCTGACCCTGGGCTTTTGTTTGCTGGAAGCTTTATGATGACTGCTTAAATTTCTCCCACAGTTATTGGTCTATTGAGTTGTTTAGATTCTTCCTGATTGAGTTTTGGGAGGTTATATTTTTCTAGAAACATATCCATTTCCTCCAGGTTGTCCAGTTTGTTGGAGTAGAATTGTTCATAGTATTTTTTTTAACAATCCTTTGTATTTCAATGGGGTCTGTTGTTATTTCATCCCTTTATGCCACTGTGATCTGAGAACATGCTTGATATGATTTCTATCTTCTTGCATTTGGAGAGACTTTGCCTATGACCCAACGCATGGTCTATATTTGAGAATGACCCATGGGCACTGAAAAAGAATGTATATTTTGTGGCTTTGGGGTGAAATGATCTGAAGATATCATTTAATTCCTTGTGGTTTAGTGAGTCATTGAGGATTGAGATTTCTTTACTGATTTTCTTATTTACAGGATTTGTCCAATGGTGATAGTTCGGTATTAAAGTCTCCTACTATGATTGTATTGCTGTCAATCTCTCCCTTGATATTCTCTAGGTTTTATTGTATTTGGTTGCTCCTGTATTGGGTGCGTATATGTTTATCAGAGTTATTTCTTCTTGTTGGATTGGTCCCTTTAGTATTATGTAGTAGCATTCTTTATCTCTTGTTATGTCGTTCACTTTGAGATCCAATTTGTCGGATATAAATATTGCTACCCCAGCTTTTTTTTCCATTTCCATTTGCCTGGAGAAACTTTTTCCAACCTTTCATCCTCAGTCTGAGTGTGTCTTTTTTTCTGAGGTGGGTTTCTTGTAGACAGCAGATACTTTGGTCGTGTTTTCTTATCCAGTCTATTACCCTATGTCTTTTGATTGGAACATTTAAACCGTTTACATTTAACATTATTATTGATAGGTACTTATTTGTCGCCATATTTGTTCTTTACCCTGTGTTTCTTCTTGGCTTCCTATTGCTTTTTACAGTAGACCCTTTAGCATTTCTTGCATTGCTGGTTTGGTGGTAATGCATTACCTTAGACCTTTTTTGTCTGTGAAGCTCCTGATTTGACCTTCAATTTGATTGATAGCCTTTCTGGATACAGTGTTCTAGGATTCAGACTCTTACTTTGCATGACTTTGAATATTTCATTTCATTCCTTCTGGCCTGATGAGTTTCTGTTGAGAAATCACTTGCTAGTCTTATTGGGGGTTCTTTTGAGGGTGACTTTCTGTCTCTCTCTGGTGACTTTTAAGATTTTTACTTTCTCATTGATGTTTGCCAATCCTACATAATAAAAGCGTGATATGCAAATTCACCATACCTCTTATCAAGCCACATCCACCTGCCAATCAGGAGCAAATTATGCAAATAAACTCCAACCAAGATGACTGCAGCCACTGAGAGCTGGAGGGAGTCTTGGGTTTCCTCGGCAATGGAGGAAGCCAAGCTTTCTGCCTGCCATTGCTGGCCTAGGTCTCCAGTCAATGCTACAAAGTTTCAATTATAATAGATACATAGTCCCAACAGAAATGGCAGCAGCCACATAACTGTAGACAACAGAGGCTAGAGTTGCAAGAGCCATGGAGAAAGCCATGCTTCTGCAGCTGTGGCTGGCCTAGGCCTCCACTGCAGGCTACAAAGTTTCAATTATGGAAGGTAAATGTCCCAACAGAAATGGCTGCCGCCACAGATCGAGGAGAAGGCTTGGCTCTGCTCCAGGCTATAAAGTTTCAATTGTAGAACATAAATTAATCCCAAATCCCAGGGCCTCCTCTTGGGTCACTGGGGGGTGTAGTTGGCCGGGAAACCTCCACAGGCCCCTCGACCAGGCCGCCCCACATCCTAACGGAAATCCAACCCTGATCCAAGACACCCTTCAGGGAAAACCAGTTTAACCCTCACCCATGCACCAGGCTCCTAACCTATCTAATAAAAGAGTAATTTGCAGATTGACCATCACTCTAACACACAAGAGGGCTTCCCCCATGTGGACACAAGATGGCCACCACAAGATGGCCAGCATTGGAGGGCAGTTGGAAGGGACCAGGCCTTCAAGGAGGGCAGTTGGGGGCTATCAGGTCTGCAGCAGGGGGGTGGTGGCAGTAAGGGGCTACTAGGCCAGCAGTGGAGGGAAGTTGGGGGCAAACAGGCTGGCAGGGGAGCAGTTAGACATCATTAAGGGGAGTGGTTAGGGTTAATCAGGCTTGCAGGGGAGAGGTTAGGGGTGATCAGTCTGGCAGGCAGAAGCAGTTAGGGACAATCAGGAAGTCAAGCAGGAGCAGTTGGGAGCCAGCGGTCCTGAATTGTTAAGAGGGATGTCCGACTGCCCATTTAGGCCAGATACTACTGGGATCAGGCCTAAACAGAGAGTTGGACATCCCTTGAGGGGTCCCATATTGGAGATGGTATAGACTAGGCTGGGGGACAACTCCCCCAACCCCGTGCACAAATTTCGTGCACCAGACCTCTAGTTTAATTATAATGTGCCTTGGTGTAGGTCTTTTGGGATTCATTTTACTTGGGACCCTGTGAGCTCCTTGGATTTGTGTGGGGTTTTTTCTTTCCTATATCAGGGAAGTTTTCTGTCATTATTTCTTTCAACAGGTTTTCTATTACTTGCTCAGTTTCCTGTCCTTTTGGAAGCCCTATTATACAGATGTTGTTTTGTTTCATGTTGTCCCAAAATTCCCTTAGGCTCTCTTCCTGCTTTTTAATTATTTTTTTCTAGAAGCTACTCTTCTTGGGTATTTTTTCCTACCTTAGTTTTCTAACTCACTGATGTGGTCCGCTGCTTCTTCTACTGTACTCTTAATACTTTCTATTGAGTTCTTTACTTCAGCAATGTCACTTTTTATTTCTTCTTGGCTCTTCTTCATTTCTTCTAGGTCTTCCCCATTTCCTCTTGGTTCCTACTCATATTGTCAAATTTGTCTTTCATTCTTTTCAGCCACCTTATGACCATTTCTCTGAATTCTTTCTCTGACAGGTTGCTAGCTTGCATTTCGTTACCTCCTTTTCTGGTGAGGCTTGTTTTCCTTTCATGTGTGGGCTGTTTCTTTGTCTCCCCATGGTCTCTCTTCTCCATGTGTATGGTTATGAAGTTCTCACTCTCCTGTATTGATTTGAAGGCACAATATACAACACAACCAGGTGCAATGCACCAGGCACTGAACAGGAATGTACTCATGGTTTTGGTAACTCCAAGATCACCAGAGAAAGGTAAATTCGCTGATAGGTGAGAAAGAAGAAAGAGAACACACACACACACACACACACAAAGAAAAAGAAAAAGAAAGGAAGGAATGCCAAAATGAAATTGGGAGAAGGGAAAAAGTAAAAAAAAAAAAGGGAAATAAACTATAAATGTGGGGTGAAAACTCCTATAGGACAGCCACTAATCCCAACATAAGCCAGCAACAAGTACCTGGAGATTGATACAAACTACATACAACAACTAATATCAAGGGAGGTGAGGGGACACAGAAGCAAAAATCTATCAAAAAACAATGCAAATGAGAACAACAAAACAAAAACAACACCAAACCCCCCCCCCCCAAAACAAACCAAAAGAAAAGAATAAGCAAACCAATCTCACAAACCTGCATAAAAAATCGATATTTTTAACAATCAAGTCGACAACAACAACAGGGCAGAGAGAAACACAATTTAGGATCGTGAAGTCAGAGAAGTGAGGGGTGTGTATGGACTTGGAGCAGGAGGTTGGAGATTAGATATATAAATGGGCTGAAATTTTAACAGGTCGTAAAAAAGAAAGAACAAGGTAAATCTAAAGCGAGAAAAGTGTAAGGGTAACAAGGCACTAAATAGAGAAACGTTAGCAAGAGAATGGTGGCATAAAGTTGAAGTTGAGTTAGAGTGAAAAGATACTAAAGGGTCAATGAAAATAGATTGCAGAACACTAATCTCAAAGTAGAATAAAGAGGAAATAAAATGGCACTTAAAAAAAAGGTGAAATAGTAGTAGAAATAAAATTGATTACTTAATTTGTGTTACACAAGAGTCAATTTGTAATTCAGCCCCTGAATGGCAGTGTTTCTGGATTGACCTCTGGGTTTATTGGTCCTCTCTAGCCTGGACTAAAATCCCACTATCCTCATGATGTTCAATACTGATTTGTGGGGATGGGCTGCCCCAGAGCTGCCTCTCTAATGGTGACCACCTGTTCTGATCCCCAGGCTCCAGAAAAACAGCTCTCTTCTGTGGTGTCCCAGGTTATCCCCCACCAGGGGATCCCACGTTCCTGGTTTAGCACTGAGAAACTCGGATTAGGAGAGGAAGAAACGCAAGTGCGTGAACTCAGGTTCTGCACGTACTTATTCACAATACCCCTTTCCCCTTGGGTTTGGCAGCCAGCACTCTCCCAAAATTGTTGGGCTGCCCTCTCTGTGAGGTCCAAATGGGTTGCTGTCTAGGAATCCCCTCTGCCACCAGCTCCGAGGCCCCTCTTCCACGTTTACCAGCTCCAACAGCCATGGACTTTTTCAGGTGCAGATCTCCTGGCTCTGCCAGCTCCCTCGGTCTTGTGACCAAAGTAACCCCAGGGGAAATATGACCTTTCCATGCTGGAGCACAGAGCTCCTTCGAATCTGCATCTGTGCCAACTGGCACCGGTGTTCTGGAGATCTCAGCTGTCCTGTGGGTACTGCAGCTGTATATTTTCAGGCCCTTCCCCTTCAAGTTGGCGCCATCTGCATCCGAGCCAGTGGCTCTGGGAGAGAACTCAGCACATCCTGGGCCGCTTGGTCAGGGGAGGCCAGTCCAGCAGTCCCCCTCCTTCTGAGGCCCACCTGTCCCCCAGCTCGCCAACAAAACACTCGTCGCACGACCCTCAGCTGCTTCCACTGTCTGCCCTGGGATTCAGAATGTATTTCACTGCCATCAATAAAAATGTGTTTTTATACAAACAAAAAAGAGAAAGCACACTTCTGTTGAAAACTGTTTTACTTATTATTAGGGGCCTGGTGCATGGAATTCATGCGTTGAGGGGAAGGGGTCCCCTCAGCCCAGCCTGCCCCCACACATACTGGGAGCCCTCAGGGGATATCCTACTAATGGCTCAGGCGCGTTCCCCACAGGGAGTGGGGCTGAGCCGCAGTCTGGGCTCCCTTTGTGAGAGGCGACTGGGCTGATCAGGGAAAGGCACCAGCCCCATCACCCCACTGCTGCAGCCACTGCCAGGCACCGCAGCCACCAAAGTGTTTTCATCAACCCAGACTCCAGTTCCTTCACCATGAAAAAATGACAACTTTCTTTAGGCATCTTCAAGCGGTGTCTCTCATAGGATATAACATTTCTTTATTTTTCTTTTTTTATCCTCACCTGAGGATATGTTTCCATTGATTTTTAGAGAGTGTGGAAGAGAAAGGGAAAGACAGAGAGAAACATCAAAGTGAGAGGAACACTTTGATTGGTTACCTCTGGCATGAGCCCTCACCTGGGCCCCAGCCAGGGAGGAGCCTGCAACCTAGGTATATGCCCTTGATCAGAATATAACCTGGACCCTGCGGTTGGCAAACCTAGGCATTATCCACTGAGCCAAACTGCCTAGGGAAAGGATATGATATTTCTTAGCCCTCTAGCAGCAGACCTTCATTTTTTTCTCCAGGAGTGTGGTGGAAGAACTCTAGATTACTTTTTTGGATTCTTATACCCAAGTTACTAAGAAGATTACCAGTGGCGTACAGGGAGCTTAGCCAATGAGCTGTCAGGAAAGGTATTTCCTCTACAGTTCACATCTCTCTCTTCTGATCTCCGGCTCCACCCCTGGCAAGGCCTAAAGCCTCTGGCTGGGCAGGGGAACCCCAGTTAGTTGTGAATGCCCTGCTCCACCCCTGCCAAGGCCCCAAGCATCTAACCTAGACTCTCAGGCTTGGGCCCTGGGCGATTGACCCCCAACGTGTGCGATCGCCCTACTCTGGTCCCGGCCAAGGCTGCAAACCTCTGGCTAAGGGTTGGGCCCTAGGTAGGGGAACCCCCAGACCACAATCGCCCCGCTCTGCCCCTGGACATGGCTGTAAACCTGTGGCTGAGACTTGGGCAGGGGACCCCCAGTGCATGTTATAGCCCTGCAAAAGCCACAACCCTCTGGCCAAGGCTCTGACACTCGGACCCTGGGTGGGGAACCGCCAGCCCACAATTTCTCTGCTCTGCCCCCAGCCAGGGCTGCAAGCCTCTGGCCAAGGATGCGAAGCTTCCCTGGGAAACCTGAGCCTCCCTCCTGCTCTCAGTGGCCGGCCATCTTGGTTGGGGTTTATTTGCACCCGATTGGCTGGTAAGTGTGGCTTGTGGGCGTGGCTTGATCGGAGAGATGGCCAATTTGTATATTATTAGATAGGATTATTATTTTTTAAAATATATTTTTGTTGATATCAGAAAGAGAGAAAGAGAGAAACATTGATGATGAGACAGAACCATGGGCATGCTGCTGCCCTGCAGATCCCCTACTGAGGATGGAGCCAGAAACCAAAGTACATGCGCTTGACCGAGATCGAACCCTGGGCCCTTCAGTCCACAGCTAGATGCTCTATCCACTGTGCAACCCCAGCCAGGGCTTAAGCAGTTTCCTCTGGAACTTAAGACACGCAGACAGACAGCCATTGCCTCGCTTCTAATAGCAACGTTGCCCTGAGCTGCTTGGTCAGCCATGAGCAAGAGGGAAAGTGCACATCCAGGACTGGGTTTCCTGGGGGAAAAAAGAAGAAAAAGAAAAGAAAAGAAAGGAAGTTGTCTGAGCAGCTCTTAGCTACTTTATTGCCATGTGTGGTGACCATAGCCATGCGTAGTGATTTTAGCCATATGTGGTGACTGTTGCTGTGTGTAGTTGCCGTGCGAGGTGATCATGTCTGTGCGTGGTGACCATGGCCGTGCATGATGAACATGGCCATGTGTGGTGACTGTTGCTGTGTGTAGTTGCCGTGCGTGGTGACCGTGTCTATGTGTGGTGACTGTGGTGATGCATGGTGAACATGGCCATTCATGGTGACTGTGGCTGTGAATAGTTGCTGTGCTTGATGACTGTGGCCATGCATGGTGAACATGGCAGTGTGTGGTGACTTTTGCTGTGTGTAGTTGCCATGCATGGTGACTGTTGCCATGCATGGTGACTTTGTCTGTGTGTAGTTGCCGTGCGTGGTGACCATGGCTGTACATGGTGACTGTTGTCATGCGTGGTGACTGTTGCTCTGTGTAGTTGCCGTGCATGGTGACCGTGGCCGTGTGTGGTGACTGTTGCTGTGTGTAGTTGCCCTGTGTGGTGACCTTGTCTGTGTGTGGTGACCGTGGCCATCCATTGTGAACATGGCCATGCGTGGTGACTATTGCTGTCTGTAGTTGCCATGCGGGGTGTGTGTGTGTGTGTGTGTGTGTAGTGACAGTGGCCATGTGTGGTGACTGTTGCTGTGTGTAGTTGGCGTGCATGGTGACCGTGGCTATGCATGGTGACTGTTGCTGTATGTAGATGAGGTGTGGGGTGACCGTGGCAGTGCATGGTGAACATGGCCATGCGTGGTGACTTTTGCTTTGTGTAGTTGCCAGGCGTGGCGACCATTGCCATGCTTGGTGACTGTTACTGTGTGTATTTGGCGTGCGTGCTGACCCTGCCCATGCGTGGTGACTGTTGCTACGTGTAGTTGCCATGTGTGGTGACTGTGGCCGTGTGTGGTGACCGTTGCCATGTGTGGTGACTTTTACTGTGTGTATTTGGCATGCATGCTGACCCTGCCCATGCATGGTGACTGTTGTTATGTGTAGTTGCCATGCGTGGTGACCGTGGCCGTGTGTGGTGACCATGGCCATGCGTGGTGACTGTTGCCATGCGTGGTGACCGTGGCTGTGCATGGTGACCGTTGCTGTGTGTAGTTGCTGTGCATAGTGACTGTTGCTGTGTGTACTCACTGTGCGTGGTGACTGTTGCCATGCATGGTGACTGTTGCTGTGTGTAGTTGCTGTGCGTGGTGACCATGGCCATGCGTGGTGACTGTTGCTGTGCCTAGTTGCTGTGTGTGGTGATCATGGCCGCGCGTGGTGACTGTTGCTGTATGTAGTTGCCGTGTGTGGTGTCCGTGATTGTGCATGGTGACGGTTGCCATGCGTGGTGACTGTTGCTGTTTGTAGTTGCCATGCTTTTTGACTGTGGCTGTGCATGGTGACTGTTGCCATGCGTTGTGACTGTTGCTGTGTGTAGCTACCGTGTGTGGTGACCGTGGCCGTGCTTGGTGACTGTTGCCATGCGTGGTGACTGTTGCTATGTTTAGTTGCTCTGCGTGGTGACCTTGGCCATGAGTGGTGATTGTTCCTGTGTGGAGTGGCCGTGCGTGTGACCATTGCTTGCATGGTGATTGCATCTGGTGACTGTTGCTGTGTGTGGTGACCGTAGCTGTGCGTGGTCACTGTTGCCATGCATGGTGACTGTTGCTTTGTTTAGTTGCCCTGCATGGTGACCTTGGCCGTGCTTGGTGACTGTTGCTGTGTGGAGTGGCCATGCGTGGTGACCATTGCTTGCATGGTGACCATGGCCAAGCATGGTGACCGTGGCTGTGTCTGGTGACTGTTGCTGTGTGTGGTGATCGTGGCAGTTAGTGGTGACTGTTGCCATTCGTGGTGAATGTTGCTGTGTGTAGTTGCCTTGTGTGGTGACCGTGGCTGTGTGTGGTGACTGTTGCCATGAGTTATGACTGTTGTTGTGTGTAGTTGCCATGTGTGGTGATCATGGCCATGCGTGGTGACTGTTGCTGTGTGGAGTGGCCATGCGTGGTGAATGTGGTCATGCGTGGTGACTGTTGCTGTGTGTAGTTGCTGTGCATGGTGACCTTGGCTGTGCGTGCTGACTATGGCCGTGCATCGTACCAGCTTTGAGTTGCCAGCCATGCACACTGTGCACAGTTGCAAGTAGCTGGGTGCAGAGAGGGTTCCACCGTGTGTGTGTTTTTGTGGGGGTGGGGGAGAGTACACGGGGGGAAGGGACCTTTCGCCTCTGTGCGTGTGAGTTCTGTCTGCCAGGAGGGACTTACTCCTCTTTTTAAATAGCTTTTTATGGATTTTAGAGAGGGAGGGAGAAAGGAAGGGAGGGAGAAACATGCATGGTGAGAGAGATTCACGTATCCTCAGCATCAGCTGCCTCCTGCACCCCCCTGGGCATGGGGTCGAGCCTAGCCCCTGAGGCCGCCTGCGGTCCCTGTGCCCTGCGAGCTGTGCTCCGCTCGTGTTTGCAAATGGCTGGGAGAGAGGGCCTTTTGGGGACACGGGGAGTGGACATGAAGGCCCGTGCCCAGTGCAGGGAGGGTGTTGAGGCGGTCCCCCCTCCTCATGGGTGCGGGGATCTGTGCTTGCATTCTCCATGTGGAGGGCCTCTGGGCCCAGGAACTGGGAGCTTGCACAGAGCCAGAGTGGAGTCCCTGCCCCCCCCCAGGTCTGACCTGAACCGCCTCCCTTGAACCTTTCCCCCTCGTCCCCCTTCCACCTGTGGCCAATGCTCAGTGTCCACGCTTAGCCACTTCTTTGCCATGAATGTGGTGAAGGTGAAATGCTGCTGCAGCTGCGTTGGGTGATACAGGAAACCTCATCGGTTATTATTGTTTCTCTCTTTTTTTAAACTATATTTTATTGATTTCTTACAGAGAGGGAGGTAGAGGGAGAGAGAGATGGAAACACCGATGAGAGAGAACATCCATCAGCTGCTTCCTGCACGCCCCCCTTTCACTCCCCCCACCCCGTCCCGGGATATGCCCACAACCAAGGTACATGCCCTGGACTGAAATCGAACCCAGGACCCTTCAGTGTGCAGGTCAATGCTCTATCCACTGAGCCACACTGGTTAGAGCAATTTCTTCTCTTTTTAAAAATATATATTTTTACTGATTTCAGAGAGAGAGGAAGAGAGAGATGGAAACAGTGATGATGATGATGCGAGAAGCATCGAGCCTTCAGCATGCCCCCAACCAGGGCCAGTGCCAGCACCAGGGCCTGGACTTGGGAGGAGAGTGCAACCGAGGTACGTGCCCTGGATCAGGATTGAACCCGGGACCTGGTCTGCAGGCTGATGCTCTATCCTCTGAGCACACCGGCCAGGGCAGGGCAAGCTGCACTTGGGCCGGCACCGTGGCCTCGGGGTCCGTGTCCCTGCTGACCCCGTTCCAGAGCTGCCAGCTGGCGATGGAGGGGAGCCCACTGGCTCCAACCCATGGGACCTAAAAATAGCTCATTGAAGAGACAGGCTGCTGGATTGCTGGTGGCCTGGGGCATGTCTCCGAGCCTTCTAGAGGCAGGGCTAATCTGGACATGGGTGGTTCCTCCCCTCCCTGTCTGGGCCGGCTGCATCCATCCTGTTTGGATCTTCTCTAAGGGTTCTCTCCCCACGCCTTGCCCCTATGTGACCACAGAATGGGATGTGCCTGCAGGCCACCCCTGAGGCAAATCCCAGCTTTATGGCGAGAACGGGGTGGCACCTGTAACCCAAGAGGTTGGGTTTGACTCCCAGTCGGGACATGCCCTGTGGAGGCTGATTCCCAGTGCTGGGCGTGCAGGAGGCAGCCGATCCGTGGTTTTCTTTCATCATGGATGCTTCTTTCTGTCTCTCCCTCTCGCCCTTTCTCTCTCTGAAACCATTGTTTTATTTTTATTTATTTTTTTCCTTTTCTTTTTCTTTTTCTTTTTTTTCTTTATTGTTCAGTTTATTAATTACATTGTTTCCCCGTTTTTATCCCCCATATCTCTCCTCCACCCTGTACCTATCCCACCCTCCACCCTCACCTCCCCCTCCCCAATGTCCTCTCCCATTGTTGCAAGATTTTTGTCCAATCTCTTGCTGCACTTCCCACAACCCTTTTCTTTCCAAGAATTGTCAGTCCATTCCCTCTCTATGACCATGTTTCTGTTATAGTCACCAGTTTATCTTGTTCATCAGCCTATCAATTCACTTGAGTTTTATGTTCATTTGTTGATAGATGTGTATTTGTTGTTCATAATTTATATTTTTACCTTTCTCTTCTTCCTCTTCTTAAAGAATATCTTTCAGCATTTCATATAATACTGGTTTGGTGGTGATGAACTCCTTTAGCTTTTTCTTATCTGTGAAGCACTTTATCTGATCCTCAATTCTAAATGATAGCTTTGCTGGATAGAGTAATCTTGGTTGTAGATTATTGCTATTCATTATTTTGAATATTTCTTGCCACTCGCGTCTGGCCTGCATCGTTTCTGTTGAGAAATCTGCTGACAATCATATGGGTGCTCCCCTGTAGGTAACCAACTGTTTTTCTCTTGCTGCTTTTAATATTCTCTCTTTATCTTTTGCTCTTGGCATTTTAATTATGATATGTCTTGGTGTGGTCCTCTTTAGATTCCTATATTTTGGGGTTCTGTGTACTTCTTGGGCTTTTAAGTCAGTTTCTTTCACTAAGTGGGGGAAGTTTTCAGTCACTATTTCTTCAGGTAGGTTTTCATTAACTTGCTCTCTCTCTTTTTCTGGCACCCCAGTAATTCGGATGTTGGCATGCTTGAGGTTGTCCCAGAGGCCCCTTATGCTATCTTCAATTATCTGAATTCTTTTTGTTTCTTGCTTTTCCGGCTGAGTGGATTTTGCTTCTTTGTATTTCAAATTTTTGACTTGGTTCTTGTGGCCCTCTGGACTGCTTTTAGGACTTTGTGTATTATTTTTTATTTCAGTCCGTGTAAGCTTGATTTCTAGTTGGTCCTTTTTTTTATCCGTGAGGGTCTGGTTCGTATCTTCAGAGGCCTTGTTCATTTCCTTGAGGGTCTCAGTCATTTGCTTGAGGTTCTCATTCATTTCCTTGTAATTCTCATGCATTTCCTGGTTGGTCTTGTTTATTTCCTGGTAATTCTCATTAAGTTGATCGGCCTTTTGTAGGAGCCTCTTGAAAAGCCTTATAACTGTGGTTTTGAACTCTATGTCTTGTCGTCTTTTCTCCTCCATTTCTTTCACACCTGATTTCTTTCCATGTCTCTGCATGGTGGTTGCTTTATGTGGTGCATATCTTCAAAGGGACAGTGGCTCAGCCTCCCCAGTTACCTGAGGTGGGTACTCTTACTGCAATTCTTTATGGGTTGTATTCAGTATTTTTGAATTTAAACACAGCTTTTTGTTGTTAGCCCTAGGAGGGTTTGACCTCCAGGCCAATTGGCTGTGAAGGGAGACTGTGTTCAGGTTGGATGGGCGGAGTCTCTGAGCTGTGCAGGTAGCATCAGCGTCATCTGCGTCCTATGCGGAGCTCGCGTGCGCGGGTCTCTGTTGGATGGGGATGGCTGCAGACACCTCCAAGAGAAAACCGCTAGTCTGTTCCCCTTGCCAGACCACTCCGCCTTTCCCCAAATGTGCCTGCACACCAAAAGGCTAAAAATAAATGGTTTCCAGAACCAGGAGACAAGTTTCCAGGGGGCAAGTCGCGGGTTTGCGCGACCCTTCCGCGGAAACTCGCAGTTCAGGAGCCTCTGCCGCACCCCACTTCCAGGGTGCGTCCCCCGGACCTCAGCCGGACCTCAGCCGGACCTCACCTGGCGCTGGGGGCTGGGGGATCCGGGCAGTGGGACGGACCTCGGCCGGACCTCGCCTGGTGCTGCGGGATCCGGACAGTGGGACGGATCTCGCCTGGTGCTGGGAAATCCGGGCAGTGGGACGGGCGTTGCTGCTCCAGCCCCAGCCCGTGCGTGCGCGACCAGGACGGCTCCTAACCTGTTTCCATCTGAAAGACTGCGCTTCCACCGCTTCTGAGTCTCAGTGTCCCACCTCCACTCCAGTTAGTGGAGTTTTCATTCAGCCAGCTTTCTGGCGATTCTGAGTGCTGTCTGTTCTGCTGTTATGTTGTAGTTCCTAAATTGTTGCGCGGGGCAGAACAGTAGGTGTTCACCTATGCCACCATCTTTGCTTCTCTCTGAAACCATTGTTTTAAAAGAACTTATCTATACTAATGAAAGGGTAATATGCTAATGAGACCAGAAGACCTTACGGAAGTCCTTCCTGACAAAGCCATGGTGGAAGGGCCCAGGCAAAGGCTGTTAGGAGTAATCAAGCCAGGAGTGGAGAGCAGTTGAGGGCAATCAGGCCAGGTAGGGGGATAGTTGAGGGTGAGCAGGCAGGCAGGGGGGGTATTTGGGAGTGAAAAGGCTGCTGGGGGACAGTTGGGGGCAAGCAGGCTGGCAGGAGGGCGGTTGGTGAGAAAGCTGACAGGGACACATTGGGGGCTAGCAGGCTGGTATGGGGAGCAATTGAGGGTGAGCAGGCCGGGGGGGGGGGTAGTTGGGAGTGAGCAGGCCAGCAGGCAGAGAGGTAATCAGGCAGGCACTCAGGTGAGTGGTTAGGACCCAGCAGTCCAGATTGTGAGAGAGATGTTCAGATTGGGAGATGGTGCAGGCCAGGCTGAGGGACACCCCGCTCCATGCATGAATTTTGTGCACCAGGCCTCTAGTTAATAAAATGAAAACAAAGATAAACTCACTGCATGTTGCTCGTGGTCGCTGCCTGTCCTCTCTGATGCTGTGCCGGCGCCAACATGTGCATCTCCAGACAAACTCTGTGAGGCGCAAGCCGAGGCTCTGAGTATTTGGAATGTTATCCTTGCTAATCATCCAGTCAGGCATTGGCTGGTATTTTTTATTGATTTGGAGCCACCTTTCTTAGGTATTGGGACACGCTTCTCTGTCTGAGACAGCACGCGGAGGGGAGCCTCTGGGCCAGCCACTCCCTTGTCCCGGGGCATCCGTGGGCCATCATGTGGCCTGCTGTTGGCCCAGGCAGAGGCAGCCTCACTGGGAGAACCCCACAGTCTTACTTTTGGAGAAGACATTACCAGGATGGAAATGGGAATGTGTCACCGATGGGTGCTTTGCGTTTAGAGCTGGCAGTGAGCAGGTGAGAACAGCCGATTCGCCCCTCATAGGAGTAAGGGTCGCTGTTTAAAGGGTGTGCGACCCACCCTGACCCATGAATCTCAGTGGATAGAGCATCAGCCTGCAGACTGGAGGGTCCGGGTTCGATTCTGGTCAAGGACATGTAACTTGGTTGCAGGCACATCCCCAGTGGGGGATGTGCAAGAAGCAGGTGATCGATGTTTCTAACTTTCTATTCCTCTCCCTTCCTCTCTAAAATATATATATATATATATATATATATATATATATATATATATATATTGCTTTAAAAATAAGAAACAGAGGATGTGCAACCCAAATCAGTGTCTGCGTGGCCACATCTGCATCGGGATGTGAATGCCATCACTGGGTGTGCATGCTGTGTTCTCTCTCCCTCTTTGTCTCCCTCCCTCGAGCTCCCTCTCTCTCTCCCTTTCTCTCCCCTTCCTGGTTTGCACAGAGGACATAACGGTTCAAGTCTGGTGTGTTAGAAGGGCAAGAGGCCTTCGACCTGTGTTTCTCCTTTTCCCCCCTGCAGGTGGAAAGCTTCGGCTATTGGTGGTGTGGCTAGACGGGATGCTTCCTTCGAGTCCTGGTTCCTGTATGAGGAACAAGAAAGAAAAGGAGTCCCGTGGGCCAGGTGGTTCAGTGGGTAGAGTGTTAGCCCAGGGACAGGCCGGTCCCGGGATCGATTCCCATCAAGGGCACATGCCTGGGTCGGGGGATCGGTGAATGAGTTAAATACGGTGGTTTGTGGAGGCTGCGAATGGGCCCTCATCTACCTGGTTAGTGTGTATGGGCTGCTGCCTCTCTCTAGGGTTCAGGCCTCACAGGTGAACATGCTGATGCCCATGGGTTCTCTCCTTCGGAAAGGTTGAAGGCGGCTTGGCTCTATCTTATGTGTCTGTGTCCTGCGTGGAGGTGGTTCTTGGGTGGTTTTTGTTTTTTGACTATTTATTTATTTATTTATTTATTTATTTATTTATTTATTTTTTAAATTATTTTTTATTGATTTTTTACAGTATAATAGTAGTACATGTTTTCCTTTCCCCCTCCCCCTTATCCTCCCCCCAGCCTCCCCCACCCCCCAGCACATATTCCCAGCTTCCCCCCCTCCCCGCCCCAGTGTCTTTCATTCATTGGTTATGTTCATATGCATGCATACAAGTCCTTCGGTTGATCTCCCCCCACATCTGCCTCCCATCCACCCAAGCCTCCCCCTGTAGCTTGACAGCCTGTTCAAGGCCATCCTGCCTCTATATCAATCACTCTCCCCTGTTTCTTTTCTTCAAAAATATCTTGCCTCTGCATACTAGAAATAAATGTATAAGAACAAAAAGTGTTTCAGTCTCGGTTTCAATGTCCAACTTTTCTGAGTCCCAGTTTCAGTGTCAAATAATTCATTATGTGTATAAGTCAGCAATGGTATCCAGATGGTGGACATATCGTGTCAATGCAAGATCCATCCTCTCTGGTTTGGTCCTGGGCTGCCTGCAGACATGCACAGCTGCTGACTGCTAGCATGGCAAGGTGTCGTCAGTGTTCCCCATCTCTGGACCATCCTCGTGACTGGAACAGATCCATCAGTTCCTCACCGTCGCAGGAACCCACATGGTCTTGGAGTTGTTCTCTGTAAACACACAAACACATTCTCGACCAAAAGTTAACAAAGGGATCCTCTATGCAAAATAGACTTGGGATTCTTTTTAATTTTTCGCCTAAATGATTTTTCTTTGGCTTATTTTGACACCATGTGTGTTTTTTCATGGGTGTCCTGCAATTGTTTTTACAAATGGAATTTACTTTACTGGAGTAAGAATTTTCTAGATGTATTTTACTTACTCGATATTTTTTTTTCCCTTACATGATATTACCCCGCTGTCCCCTCCCCTTTTTTGATTAATGGGGACTTTTGTAAATTTTATATTGCAGTCTTGATAATTTTAAATTTTAATTTTTGCACACAAAGTGACTGCTTTAGGTTCTTTGGTTGTTAGGCAATTTTACAGTGAGATGAACTACTAATAGATTTTTTAGTTAATGTTTTAGGAAAAGCTTTTTGTCCAGTACACTAAAATTTTCTTGAGTATTCACTTATTTCACTTGGCCAATTTAAATTAATCTGAAAACTTGATTACTATTTTCCTGTCAATTTTAATACTCAAGCAGAAATCTTAGTTTACCCTGTGAATACTAGTGGAAAGGAATATTTGCAATTTTGAGTAGGTCCCGAGCATTCCTGGTAATAGACTGAATTTAGATATAGAGCAGCTATTGCTGGCCGGGTCTCTGTCTGCCACCTGGGTCCCCGTATGAGTTGTGTGTGGGAGGCGAAGCAGCCATGGGGGTAGGAGACCTCCCTTAGGAGGGTTGAGAATTCAAACCCCTGCAAGGTTTGTGGATGAGGGTCTGTGCCCCACCTCTGTTGACCTTTTAGTTCTCTCCTGTTGGCCCCTCTGCGACTGTGCCTGTCTTAGGTTGTTCCTTCCCTGAGGAATCTTACCCGTCTCTGGCTAACCAGCCATCCTCCGGGGCCAAACAGGGTGATGTGAGGTTCAATTCTGTCTCCTTTGTAGTCTATGCCCCCCTGTGGCCTCCACGTCCAGTACCTGCCTTGGGGTCCCCTCACCTGCTGGCAGGGTCCCGGTACTGATCACATATCTCGGGGGACCCAGGTTTCTTCTCCAGAGAGGGCCCAGCTCACACCATTGGTCGAGATACAGATCCATGGTGCCAGCTGCCCAAAGGCTTCAGCCACAGCTGGAACTGAAAACTCTGGCATCAGCTGTGTGTATTTGGATAGTAACAAGAAGGTCCCTCTTGGCAGAAAGGGCAAGAAGGGCCAATATAGAATGCTCGGATCCCTTCCCAGTGCCTTAATTCCTTCTGAAAGGGATTAATTTATTTCCTCTCCTTTTTTAAGTTGCTGCCCAACATTCAAAGAATTAGTTTGTAAGTTTATTTTGGGATAATTGTATAATATGCTGTTGTCAAATATCAAATATTATAATGACATTGTAGAATAATATCATGTAAGGGTATTATGGTGTCATGGGAGGTTAAGGAAGGCCTAGCCTAAGGACTGGTCTCCATAGGATATGACAAGCTCTAGGCCATGTCAATTCAATGTCAGACTAGCTGCCATTTTTTAATAATTTTATATAAACTTTGTCAGGGATGTAAAAACCCAAATCACTTACCTCAGTTCAAGAGTTCAAGTATATTGACTTTTCCACTTACTCTCACTACCTGCCACTCACCCTGAGGTTTGACATTCTGATGGACTTTTCTCAGTCTCTGGATCCATTCTTGTTCATCAGTCTATGTCATTGATTGTATTCCTCAAATGAGTGAGATCATGTGATATTTGTCTTTCTCTGCCTGGCTAATTTCACTTAGCATAATGCTCTCCAAATCCATCCATGTTGTTACAAATGGTAGGAGCTCCTTCTTTTTTTCCGCGGCGTAGTATTCCATTGTGTAAATGTACCATAGTTTTTTGATCCACTCATCTGCTGATGGGCACTTCGGCTGTTTCCAAATCTTAGCTATGGTAAATTGTGCTGCTATGAACATAGGGGTACATATATCCTTTCTAATTCGCCTTTCTAATTTCTTGGGGTATATTCCTAGAAGTGGGATCACTGGGTCGAATGGGAGCTCCATTTTTAGTTTTTTTGAGGAATCTCCAAACTGTTCTCCACAGTGGCTGTACTAGTCTACAATCCCACCAGCAGTGCACGAGAGTACCTTTTTCTCCGCATCCTCGCCAGCACTTGTCGTTTGTTGATTTGTTGATGTAAGCCATTCTGATAGGTGTGAGATGGTACCGCATAGTCGTTTTGATTTGCATCTCTCGGATAATTAGTGACTTTGAGCAAGTTTTCATATGTCTCTGGGCCTTCCTTTTGTCTTCTTTCGTGAAGATTCTATTTAGGTCTGTTGCCCATTTTTTTATTGGATCATTTGTCCTCCTTTTATTGAGTTGGGTGAGTTGCCTGTAGATGCTTGAGATTAAACCTTTATCACTAATAACATTTGCAAATATGTTCTCCCATACAGTGGGTTTTCTTGTTGTTTTGTTGATGGTTTCTTTAGCTGTGCAAAAGCTTTTGATTTTGATGTAGTCCCATTTGTTTATTTTCTCTTTAGCTTCCATTGCCCTCGGAGCAGTATCATTAAAGAAGTTCTTTTGGCATATGTCTGAGATTTTTCTTCCTGTAGATTCCTCTAATATTTTTATGGTTTCCTGTCTTACGTTTAAGTCCTGTATCCATTTTGAGTTTATTTTTGTGTATGGTGTAAGTTGGTGCTCTAGTTTCATTTTTTTGCATGTATCTGTCCAATTTTCCCAACACCATTTATTGAAGAGACTGTCTTGACTCCATTTTATGTTCCTGCCTCCTTTGTCAAATATTAATTGAGCATAGTGGTTTGGGTTGATATCTGGATTCTCTATTCTATTCCATTGATCTATATGTCTGTTCTTGTGCCAGTACCAGGCTGTTTTAAGAACAGTAGCCTTGTAATACAGCTTGAAATCTGGTATGGAAATCCCACCGACTTTGTGCTTCTTTCTCAGGATTGCTGTGGCTATTCGGGGCCTTTTTTTGTTCCAGATGAATTTTTGGAGAGTTCTTTCTAGGTCTGTGAAATATGCCATTGGTATTTTAATGGGGAGTGCATTAAATTTATAGATTGCTTTGGGTAGTATGGACATTTTAATTATGTTGATTCTCCCAATCCACGAACATGGAATGTTCTTCCACCTGTTTACATCTTCCTCTATCTCTTTTTTCAGTGTCCTGTAGTTTTCCACAAATAGATCTTTTACCTCCTTAGTTAAGTTTATTCCTAGGTATCTTAATTTTTTTGGTGTGATGGTAAATGGGATTGCTTTTTTAGTCTCTCTTTCTGTAGGTTCACTATTAGTGTATAGAAATGCCATAGATTTCTTGGCATTAATTTTGTAGCCTGCTACATTGCTGAACTCATTTATTAAATCTACTAACTTTTTTATGGAGTCTTTCGGGTTTTTTATGTACAATATCATGTCATCTGCAAATAAGGATAGCTTAACTTCTTCTTTTCCAATTTGGATGCCTTTTATTTCTTCTTCTTGTCTAATTGCAATGGCTAATACTTCCAGTACTATGTTGAACAGGAGTGGTGAAAGTGGGCAACCCTGTCTTGTTCCTGTTCTTAGGGGAAATGGTTGTAGTTTTTGCCCATTGAGTATGATGTATGCTGTGGGTTTATCATATATGGCTTTTATTATGTTGAGGTATGATCCTTCTATTCCTACCTTATTGAGAGTTTTTATTAAGAAAGGATGTTGGATTTTGTCAAATGCTTTTTCTGCATCAATTGATATGACTATGTGATTTTTATCTCTCAATTTGTTTATGTGATGTATCACATTTATTGATTTGCGGATATTGTACCATCCTTGCATTCCTGGGATAAATCCTACTTGGTCGTGGTGTATGATCTTTCTGATGTACTGCTGGATCCGATTTGCTAGAATTTTATTGAGGATTTTGGCATCTATATTCATGAGGGATATTGGCCTGTAATTCTCTTTCATTGTGTCGTCTTTATCTGGTTTTGGTATTAGGGTAATGCTAGCTTCATAGAAGGAGTTTGGAAGTGTTCCATCCTCTTGAATTTTCTGGAATAGTCTAAGGAGTATAGGTTTTAGTTCTTCCTTGAATGTTCGGTAAAACTCCCCTGTGAAGCCGTCTGGCCCTGGGCTTTTGTTTGCTGGAAGCTTTATGATGACTGCTTCAATTTCTTCCACAGTTATTGGTCTATTGAGTTGTTTAGATTCTTCTTGATTGAGTTTTGGGAGGTTATATTTTTCTAGAAACATATCCATTTCCTCCAGGTTGTCCAGTTTGTTGGAGTAGAGTTGTTCATAGTATTTTTTAACAATCCTTTGTATTTCAATGGGGTCTGTTGTTATTTCACCTCTTTCATTTCTGATTTTATTTATTAGGGTCCTCTCTCTTTGCTTCTTGGTGAGTCTGGCTAGAGGTTCATCAATCTTGTTTATCCTTTCAAAGAACCAGCTCTTGGTTTCGTTGATCTTCTGTATTGTTTCTTTGGTCTCTATGTCATTTATTTCTGCTCTGATCTTTATTATTTCCTTCCTTCTGCTTACACTAGGCTTTTCTTGTTGCTTTCTTTCTAACTCTTTGAGTTGTTGGGTTAGATAATTTATTGCCGCTGTTCCTAGTTTTTTTGCAATAGGATTGTAGAGCTATGAACTTCCCTCTCAGAACTGCTTTCACTGTGTCCCATAGATTTTGGATTGTTGTGCTATCATTGTCATTTGTTTCCATGATGTTTTCTATCTCTTCCTTATTCTCTCTAGTAACCCAGTCATAGTTTAATAGCATGCTGTTCAGTCTCCATGTGTTCGATTTCTTTGGATTGTTTCTATTGTAGTTGATTTCCAGCTTTATGCCACTGTGATCTGAGAATATACTTGATATGATTTCTATCTTCTTGAATTTGGAGAGACTTTGCCTATGACCCAATACATGGTCTATCTTTGAGAATGACCCATGGGCACTTGAAAAGAATGTATATTCTGTGGCTTTGTGGTGAAATGATCTGAAGATGTCAATTAATTCCATCTGGTCCAGTGAGTCATTGAGAATTGATGTTTCTTTACTGATTTTTTGTTTAGAGGATCTGTCCAATGGTGATAATGGGGTATTAAAGTCTCCTACTATGATTGTATTGCTGTCTATCTCCCCCTTGATGTCCTCTAGGAGTTTTTGTATATATGTGGGTGCTCCTGTATTGGGTGCGTATATGTTTACCAGAGTTATTTCTTCTTGTTGAATTGCTCCCTTTAGTATTATGAAGTGGCCCTCTTTATCTCTTGTTATGTCCTTCACTTTGAGATCTAATTTGTCAGATATAAGTATGGCTACCCCAGCTTTTTTTTCATTTCCATTCGCCTGAATAACTTTTTTCCAACCTTTCATCCTCAGTCTGTGTGCATCTTTTTTTCGGAGGTGGGTTTCTTGTAGACAGCAGATACATGGGTTGTGTTTTCTTATCCAGTCTATTACCCTATGTCTTTTGATTGGAGCATTTAAACCGTTTACATTTAAAGTTATTATTGATAGGTGCTTATATGTTGCCATTTTTGTTCTTTGCCCCTGTGTTCCTTCTTCGCTTCCTATTTCTTTTTACAGCAGATCCTTTAGCATTTCTTGCATTGCTGGTTTGGTGGTGACGAATTCCCTTAGTCCTTTTTTATCTGTGAAGCTCCTGATTTGACCTTCAATTTTGATTGAGAGCCTTGCTGGGTACAGTATTCTAGGATTCAGACCCTTCCTTTGCATGACTTTGTAGATTTCATTCCACTGCCTTCTGGCCTGATAGGTTTCTGTTGAGAGATCACTTGTTAGTCTGATGGGTGTTCCTTTGTAGGTGACTTTCTGTCTCTCTCTGGCAGCTTTTAAGATTCTTACTTTGTCATTGGTGTTTGCCAATTTAATTATAATGTGCCTTGGCGTAGGTCTTTTGGGGTTTATTTTGCTTGGGACTCTGTGAGCTTCTTGGATTTGTGTGGATTTTTCCTTTCCTATACCAGGAAAGTTTTCTGTCATTATTTCTTCCAACAGGTTTTCTATTCCTTGCTCAGTTTCCTGTCCTTCTGGAAGCCCAATTATACGGATGTTGTTTTGTTTCATGTTGTCCCATAGTTCTCTTAGGCTCTCCTCCTGCTTTTTAATTTTTTTTTCTAGAAGGTGCTCTACTTGGTTATTTTTTCCTACCTGGTCTTCTAGCTCACTGATGCGATCCTCTGCTTCTTCTAGTCTACTCTTAATACTTTCTATTGAGTTCTTTACTTCAGCAATGTCATTTTTCATTTCTTCTTGGCTCCTCTTCATTTCTTCGTGGCTTCTCTTCATTTCTTCATGGCTCTTCATCATTTCTTCCTGGGTCTTCCTCATTTCCTCTTGGGTCTTACTCATATTATCAAATTTGTCTTCCATTCTTTTCAGCCACCTTATGACCATTTCTCTGAATTCTTTCTCTGACATGTTGTTAACTTCCATTTCGTTTACCTCCTTTTCTGGCGAGCCTTGCTTTTCTTTCATATGTGGGCTATTTCTTTGTCTTCCCATGGTCTCTCTTCTCTGTGTATGTGGTTATGTAGTTCTCACTCTCCTGTTTTGATTTAAAGGCACAAAATACAACACAACCAGGTGCAACGCACCAGGCACTGAACCGGAATGTAGTCAAAGTGATTGTAATTCCAAATAAAGGTGACCGCCAGAGAAAGGCAAATTTGGTGATAGGTGGGAAAAAAGAAAGAGAACCTCCCCCAGACCCACACAGACACTCACACACCCACACTCACACAAAAAAGAAAGAGACCCCCCCAAAAACATACACTCACAAAAAAGAAAGACAGGAATGCCAAAATGATAATGGGAAAAGGGGGAGAAGAAAAAAAGAAATAAAAGGAGTAAATTATAAATGTGGGGTGAAAACTCCTATAGGATAGCCCCTAATCCGAACCAAAACCTGCAACAAGTACTTGGAGATTGATACAAGTTACATACAACTACTAATATCAAGAGAGATGAGGGAACACAGAAGCAAAAATCTATCTCAAAAACAATGCAGATGAGGACAACAAAACAAGAAACAACACCAAAAATAAAAATAACCCCCCCTACAAGACAAACCAAAATAACAGAATAAGCAAATCAATCTCATAAACCTGCTTAAAAAATCAATATAATCAACAGTCAAGTAAACAACAACAACAGGACAGGGCTAAAAACACTTTAAGATAGTGAAGTCAGAGAAGCTAGAGGTATA
Source organism: Antrozous pallidus (assembly GCA_027563665.1). Taxonomy (NCBI): domain Eukaryota; kingdom Metazoa; phylum Chordata; class Mammalia; order Chiroptera; family Vespertilionidae; genus Antrozous; species Antrozous pallidus. The sequence continues at coordinate 377,861 of JAOAOB010000026.1, read as the reverse complement.
TATGCACTTGGATTAGGTGGTTAGAGATTAGATATATCAGTGGGGTGAAATTTTAACAGGGGGTAAGGGGAAAGAATTAGGTAAATCTAAAGCGAGAAAAGTGTAAGGGAAACAAGGCACTAAATAGGGAAAGGTTAGCCAGAGAGTGGTGGTATAAAGGTGAAGTTGAGGTAGAGTAAAAGATACTAAAGTGTAGATGAAAATAGACTGTATTCCCAAGGTCGAAGAGAAGATATAATCAATTCCCTGTCACATAAGAGTCAATTTGTGATTTGGCCCCTGGGTGGCAGTGTTTCTAGATTGACTTCTGGGTCTATTGGTCCTCTTTATCCTGAACTAAACAATACTGCCTCTCTAATGGTGACTGCTGTTTTAGCAGCCCGAACCCTCCCAAAATCTTCCGGGCTTCCCCCCTCTGTCAGGTCCAAACTGATTGCGCTCCAGGGATCAACTCTGCCACCAGCTCCAAGGGCCCTCTCCCACGTTCACCAGCTTCAACAGCCACAGATTCTATTTCAGGTGCAGATCTCCAGGTTTTGAGTTCCAAGGTGCAGATCTCCCAGACTGCCAGCCCCCTCAGTTTCGTGCCCAAAGTACCCCCAGGGAAATCTGACCTTTCCATGCTGGAATTTAGAGCTCCCTGGGCTCTGCGCGCCACCTGGTCGCCGGTGCTCCGGGAGCCCCAGAGGTCCCGCCGGTACTTCGAACGGCAGCTGTATGTTTTCCGGCTCCTCTCGTTCAAGATGTCGTGGTCCGCCTCCGCGCGCCTCCTCGCGCAGTTGGCTCAGGGAGAGAACCCAGCAGTACTGGGGCTGCTCAGGCTAGGGAGGCCAGCCCAGCAGTCCTCTATCTTCTCCTGGAGCACAGCTGTCCCCCTAGTCACTGACAAATGCTCCCTGCGCGACTCTCAGCTGCTCCCTCCCTCTACCCTGTGAGCAGATTCAGATCGAATCCCTCCGTTCCGCCGCCATTTTTTCGACCTGTCTTGTTTTTTGACTTTTTAAATTAAGAAGTGGAGGGAGGGTATAGTTGGGGGCAATCACACCAGCAGGGGGGCCAGTTGGGGGCAATCAGACCAGCAGAGGGGGCAGTTGGGGCAATCAGGGCAGTGGGGGGTAGGCAGTTGGGGAGCAATCAAACTGCCAATGGGAGGGTATTTGGGTATTATCAGGAGGCAGCTGACCCATGGTTGTTTCATCTCATCATGAAAATCTTTAAATGTATTCTTTATATTTTTATTGGTTTCTGAGATAGGAAGGAAGAGGGAGAGAGAAAAACATCAATGATGAGAATCACTGGTCGTCTGCCCCCTGGGAAACAAACATTTTCTTTTAAGTCAGAGAGAACTTGCTGTGTGTTTCCTGATGCTGAACAGTGTTCTTGGGGAAATCTCTGATTTAGTGACTGGCCAGGGGGTGTTCCTGCTAGCCAGCCAGCATCCCGCACTTTCTCTGCATTCCGCTCTCACTGTCCTGTGAAAAGTGTGAGCCTGCCATTCCTGTGGGCCAGACCGCCAACGGGGCATGAACTTTCCCCAGGTCACCCTGCTTCTCCCTCCCAATTGGAGGGATGGCAGACTGTCCCTCCGCAGTGGGCATTCGAGCCACACAGCGAGTGGGACCCTGGCCACAGGCCACGGTGGCGGAGTCCATCTGTCACTCCATTCTTGCATTTTCCATGCCTGCGGGATTATGGAAACCAATTGGGATGGCAGAGCAGCGGTGTTGGCAGCCAGGCCTCAGCTGACAGAGGGGCCCTATTTCTCGGTGCCAGGCAGAGGTTTTGGCGTGGCTAATGGCGTGCAGGTGCCCAGGCTGAATGGGTGGCCAGATGAGCAGGGTCAGAGAGGAGGCTGTCCAGTCAGGGAGGAGGATCGGGGAGGAGGCTGTCGGATAGGGGAGGGGGCTGTTGAATTGGGGAGGAAGCTGTCGGGATCGGGGAGGAGGATCGGGGAGGAGATCATGAGGAGGCTGTCAGATAAGGGAGAAGGCTGTCGGATCGAGGGGAGGTTGTCGGGTCAGAGAGGAGGATCAGGGAGGAGGCTGTCGCATCAGGGAGGAGGATCGGGGGAAGGCTGTCAGGTCAGGGAGGAGGATCAGGGAGGAGGCTGTGGGATCAGGGGGAAGCTGCCTTGATGGGGAGGACTATTGGGGGGGAGATAGTTAGAGAGGCTGTCAGATGGGGGTGGGTGTCAGGTCAGGGAGGAGGTTCGGGCAGGAGGCTATCGAATCGGGGAGGAGGCTGTCGGATCGGGGGGATGCTGACGGCTCAGAGAGGAGGATCAGGGAGGATCCTGTCGGGTCAGGGAGGAGGATCAGGGAGGAAGCTGTTGAATCAGGGAGGAGGCAGTTGAATCCGGGAGGAATCTCTCTGGATCGAGGAGGACGATTGGGGAGGAGATCGGTGAGGAGGCTGTCGGATCGGGGGAGGCTGTCGGGTCATAGAGGAGGATCAGGTGGATGCTGTTGGGTCAGGGAGGAGGATCTGGGAGAGGCTGTCACATGGGAGAGGAGGATCGGGGTGGAGGATCAGGGAGGAAGCTGTTGGGCCAGGCAGGAGGATCAGGGAGGAGGCTGTCGGGATCGGGGGTGAGATTGTTGGGAGCTGTGGGAGGAGGCCGGGAGGCAGGAATCAGGAGGTTTAAGGGTCTCCTCCGTTTGGCCCTCATCCAGGTTCATATGTGTTCATTTTTATTACAGTCTGTGTGTTTATTTAATTAAATTTGTTCGAAGTGACTAGAAGGTGTGGGAAGGAAGCAAGAGCCTCTCTCCCTCTTTTTTAAAAAAAATATATTTTCAGTGATTTCAGAGAGGGTGAGGGAGTGTAAGAGAGAAACGTGCATTAGGAGAGAAAATCAGCATTGGCTGCCTCCAACATTTGGGATGGAGGCCACAACCCAGGCATGTGTCCTTGACTGGAATGGAACTGTGACCTCCTGGTTCATAGGTCGACGCTGAACCCCTGAACCACGTCAGCCAGCAGCAAGAGGGACTTGATGGATGTGGCTTTGGGTCTTAAGATGGGGAGGTGATCTGGTTAGGCCCACGGTCCCCACAGAGGGCCTCTGAGTGGGAGGAGAGGCAGAGGGCAGACTTTCAGAGGAGAGAAGTCCCCGAGGCAGGGGTCAGAGCTCTAGGCCTGGGGAGTTGTAGTGTCCCCTGCACCCCAGGACGGCACAGCCCCCAGGCCCATTGTGCACATGTGGCCTCGGGAACATAAGAGAATACACTGAGTGGCCAGGTTATTATGATCTCTGAAGGCATAATAATCTAGCCAACTCAGTGTATATGTGTGTGTGTTTATATATTAGAGGCCCGGTGCATGAATTCATGCATGGATGGGGTCTGGCCAGCCTGGCCAGGGGGAGGGGACATGAGCAGTTGGCCGGCCTACCTGCTGGTCGAACTCCTGGTTGAGGGGATAATTTGCATATTAGCCTTTTATTCTATAGGATAGACACTGAGTGGCCAGGTTATTATGCGTTCAGAGCTACTCATTGTAAGTCTGCATTGCTTAATGCAATGAGTTGGTGTGTGTGTGTGTGTGTGTGTGTGTGTGTGTGTGTGTGTGTGTGAATCCTCACCTGAGGATATTTTCCCATTGATTTTTACAGAGAGTGGAAGGGAGAGACACATCAACTAGCTGCCTCCTGTATAAGCCCGAGCAGGGCCAGAGCAACTGCCCTTGACTGGAATTGCACCTGGGACCCTTCAGTCCACAGGCTGGCGCTTCATCCACAGAGCCACACCAGCTGGGGCCACCGCTGGGTTCTCCATGTTTGTCATGGCGTGTGACCTCCAGGCCTGGGAGGTGGGAACCATGTGTGGCTCTGTGTGCCAACTTCGAGGTGGCTCGTTTCAGCGTCTGCAGCCAGCCCATCCCACGGGGCAAGCTAGCCTCGGTATCGGTGTTCTGGCTGCAAACCCTGTGCCCTGGGACGAGGAGCAGTCCCGCAGGAGGTCAGGGAGGTCAGGGGCCAGTCCCTCTGCTCCCTTCTGCGGCCTCCTTTTCTGCGAGCATCCGCGAGCGAGGCGGGGATGTTCATTGCTGTCCTGACACTTACCCCCAGTGTGGCCAATGGGTCAGAGGTGCCTGTGCTTTGGGAGAAACCAGGAAAGCCAGAGCACTACAGCACGGTGATTTTACAGCGATGGCTCAGTCCCAAGTAGAGCAGTTTATTCCCGCCCTGGATAGAGCATCAACCTGCAAGCTGAAGGGTCCTGGGTTCGATTTTGGTTCCAGTCAAGTGCACACACCAGGGTTGTAGGCCTGATTGCCAGTAGGGGACATACAGGAGGCAGCCGATGCATGATTCTCTCTCATCGTTGATGTTCCTCTCTCTTCCTCTCCATTCCTGAAATCAATAAAAAAATATATATACATATATACATATATACATACACACACACACACACACACACACACACACTAGGAGCCCAGTGCATGAAATTCATGCACGGGTATGGTTCTTAGGCCTGGCTGGCAATCAGGGCCGATCTGTGTAGTGACTGATGGGATGATCGGGCATTGGCCTTGAGGGCTGGGGTCACTCTGCATTGAGCATCTACCTCCGGGTGGTCAGTGTGCATCACAGTGATCGGTCATTCCACTGTACAGTCCATTTTTGGATTAGGCTTTTATCACATAGGATTTTAAAAAGAGCCTGTTTGCTCAGATGAGCTGAAATCCAAGTGCATGAATTTTGCTCCTTTCTCATGCTCCTTAGACACAGCTGCACAGCAAGGTCATCAGCGGCTGCCTATTTAGAACCACCTTCCCTGTCACCCTCGCAGCCTTTGTTGCCTATGATGACAACGGACAAACCACCTTTCCTGTTCACTTACCTGGGGCCAGAAATCGCGTGGCCCCAGCCTACAGCTGCTGCTAGTCTGACTTCCTCCTGAGAGAGCCCCGTCTTCCGGATTCCGTGGGGGCTTTCGAGGGAAATGTCTGACATGTCACAGTTCCCCTCGCAAACTGGCCGAACGTCGAGTGATGAGCAGACACAACTTGACTCGGTGACGTCGACTGTCGGGTGGGGTTTGTGTCAGAAAGGCCATTCCGGAGGCTGCAGCCTAGCTTCCGCTGTACAGTGAAGCTTTGCATGTGCAGAGGGAGTGTGTTCATTTAAAATCCCTCGTGTCTTACCCTGGCTGGTGTGCCTCAATGGATAGAGCATAGGCCTGCAGGCTGAAGAGTCCCAGGTTTGATTCCTATCCGGGGCACATGTCTGGGTTGTGAGCTCGATCCTCAATAGGGGCATGCAGGAGGCAGCTGGTCCATAATTCTCTCTCATGGCTATTTACCTCTCCCTCTCTGAAGTTAATAAAAATATGTTTTAAAAAGTAACCTATACTAATAAAAGAGTAATATGCTAATTAGATCAGGATACCTTCCAGATGTCCTTCCAGACAAAGTCATGGTGGCAGGGCTGAGGCAGAGGTGGTTAGGGGTGAGCAGGCCAGGTTGGGGGAAGTTGGGGATCAACATATTGGCAGGGTGGGAAGTTGGGGGCAAGCAGGCTGGCAGGGGGGACAAGTTGGGGGCAAGCAGGCTGACAATGAGGGGCAGTTGGGGACAATCAGGCTGGCAGGGGGGGAGTTGGGGGTGATCAGGCCAGCAGGGGGGCAGTTGGGGGCAAGCAGGCTGTTAGGGGACGAGTTGGGGGTGAGCAGGCCAGCAGGGGTGCAGTTGGGATAAGCAGGCCAGCAGGCAGATTGGTTGGGGTCAGGCAGGTGAGTGGTTAGGAGCCAGTGGTCCTGGATTGTGAGAGGACCAGCTGCCAGTCATTGGACATCCCTCGAGGGGTCTCAGATTGGTGAGGGTGCAGGCTGGGCTGAGGGACACCTCCCTCCTCCACAGCCCCATCCCCACCCCCACCCTGTGCATGAATTCCATGCCCTGGGCCACTAGTAATAATGATAAAATCCCTGTCTTAGACCCAATAGGGAAGCTCATTTTTTAAACATGGGAAGTTCTCTAGGCGTTAATGATGCCACTACAGAGTAATCGCATATTTTGTTTAACATTCACACGCACATACCAAACCGACAGTGACCTTTGCCTTGAGGACCTGGGGGTGTTTGTATGAAGGCACAGTTCACACGCCACAAAGTCCACATGTTTACATGCACGGTTCCATCTCGAGTTGTGAAGACACGACCACCATGCACTTTGGGACCCTCGCCGCCCCGGAGAGGAATCTCTGCTGTTGGCCGTCCTGCCCTCCCCCAGCCATGGGCAACCACGAATCTGCTTCGTGTGGCTGTGGACTTGCCATAGCGAATGTTTCCAACAAATGCAGTCAGACCGGGTGTTTTCTGTGTGTGACTCTTTTGTCCTGTGCAATGTAGACAAATCCTCACACAATAACAGGGATGGCTCAGACACTCAACACTGGGAAGAAAGGAATATGGACCAGCCAGGCACAACTGAGCCCATGAGAGAGGAATGTGGACCAGCCAGGCACAAATGAGCTCATGAGAGAGGAATGGGGACCAGCCAGGCACAAATGAGCCTGTGAGAGAGGAATGGGCTCCAGCCAGATACAAATGAGCTGTGAGAGAGGAATGGAGACCAACCAGGCACAAATGAGCCCATGAGAGAGGAATGGGCACCAGCCAGGCTATGGCCCGGGAGAGGGACAAGCCATCCCACACCCACACCCCTCAGTCGCTGCTCCAGTGCCTGCAGCAAGCCAGAAGGAGGGAAGCCCAGGTCCCAGGTATGTGGGGAGGCAGAGGCAGTTAGGGGCGATCAGGCCAGTAGGGGAGCAGTTAGGGGTGATCAGACAGGCAGAGGTACTTAGGGGCAATCAGGCAGGCAGGCAGAGTGGTTAGGTGTGATCAGGAAAACATAGTGGTTAGGGGTGATCATGCAGCAGGCAGAGTGGTTAGGGACGATCAGGCAGGCAGGCAGAGGGGTTAGGGGTGACCAGGCAGGCAGAATGTTTAGGGGCGATCATGCAGCAGGCAGAGTGGTTAAGGGTGATCAGGCAGGCAGGCAGAGAGGTTAGGGGCTATCAGGCAGGCAGGCAGTGGTGGTTAGGGATGATCAGGTAGGCAGTTAGGTGAGTGGTTAGGAACCAGCAGTCCTGGATTGTGAGAGGCAGTTGAACATACCCCAAGGGGTCCCAGGTTGGAGAGGGTGCAGGCCAGGGTGAAGGATCCTCACCCCTGTGCACAAATTTTGTGCACTTGGGCTTCTAGTTTGGTATAAAGGCTCTCAAAAGTTTATCCCGGTGTGGGGAGTGCAGGAGGCAGCCATGTGTCTCTCTCTCATAGACGTTTCTCTCTGTCTCTCCCTTTCCCTTCCACTCTCTCTGAAAACCAATGGGAAAATATGCTCGGGTGAAGATTAAAGGAAAAAAAGAAAAGAAATACTGTGTGACTGAAAATCAACCAACGTGCTGTCCAGGAAGGTTAGCCAACCAATAGCCAGAAAGGAATAAAACGGAATAAATGGGGTGCTGCAACCGGACCTGAGCTTGTAAATGTGTTGAAGGCTGCGTGTCATTGCCGAGTTCTGGACCCAAACCTGAGCATGACATGCCATGAGGATGGTGGTTTCCCACTCCATGGACATTCTCCCAGCTCCTCGACCCCTACCGGGCCTTTGCCCCCTGACGGGCAGGTGGGAACCTACGTGGACGAAGCCGCCTCACTCTGGGTGTTTTTTGTTGGCAGGAAACTGAAGACAACGAGCAGCCTGCATGCACCTGGACAGGACAGGACCCCACGCAAATTTGGACAGTGCTAACACCCGACACACATCTGGACGGGGCTAGCAACCCACACATCTGGAAGGGGTCAGGTCTCCACGGACATCTGGGTGGGGTTGGGACCACATGCACATCTGGACGGGACAGGACCCCACAAGCACCGGGACAGGGCCGGACCCCCCCTCTCACGGGACAGGACTGGGACTGCACACACACGTGGATGGGGCGGGCCCTCCTGCCTTTGACTCTGGTGAGTGATGTTGCAAAGAGATTGCTACTTGGTAATGAGGTGCTATCTCCATTGTGTTGTGTGGAACCCATCTTCTTGTAGGGGTAATACTCCTTCCTGTGGGGGAAACTGGCCTTCCTGTGGGGGAATTGCAACTTCCTGTGGGGAACCCAACTTCCTGTGGGGGAAATAGGCCTTCCTGTGGGGGAACACTTCTTCCTGTGGAAAATCACACCTTCCTGTGTGGCAATCCTTCTTCCTGTTGGGGAAATGCAACTTCCTGTGTGGATCCCATCTTCCTGTAGGGACAACATTTCTTCCTGTGGTGAAAACAGGCCTTCCTGCGAAGAAAGCCTTTTTCCTGTAGGAGTCAAATTCCTTCCTCTGGAGGAAACTGGCCTTCCTGTGGGAGAATTGCAACTTCTTGTGGGGGACCTATTTTCCTGTGGTGAAAACAGGGCTTCCTATGAATGAAGCCTTCTTCCTGTGGGGAAAACAGGCCTTCCTGTGGGGGAATTGCAACATCCTGTGGGTAACCCATCTTCCTGTGGGGGAAACAGGCCTTCCTGTGGGGGAACACTTTTTCCTGTGGGAGAACTCTTCTTTCTGTAGGGTAACTCTCATTCCTGTGGCATGCAATGCAACTTGCTGTGAGGGATATGCTCTTTCATGTGGTCACAATGCTTCCTGTAGGGGAAACACACTTTCCTTTTGGGAGAGAAATGCAATTTCCTGTGGGGGAACCCTTCTTCCTGTGGGGGAAACTCACCTTCCTATAGGAGAACCCTTCTTTTTTGTAAGGGAAATGCAACTTCCTGTGCCGAACCCATCTTCCTGTAAAGGCAACACTCCTTCCTGTGGGGGAAACTGGCCTTCCTGTGAAGAAGGCTTCTTCCTGTGAGGAAACAGGCCTTCCTGTGGGGAAACTGGCCTTCCTGTGGGGGAATGGCAACTTCCTATGGGGGACCCATTCTCCTGTGGGGGAAACAGGCCTTCCTGAGGATGAATCACACCTTTTTGTGGGGATCTGATATTCTTGTGGAGGAAACAGGCCTTCCTGTAGGGGAGCCCTTCTTTTTTGTAGGGGAAACGCAACTTCCTGTGCAGAACCCATCTCCTATAGGGGCAACACTCCTTCCTGTGGGGGAATTGCAACTTTTTTGGGTGTCCCATCTTCCTTTGGGAAACAGGCCTTCTTGTGGGGGGACATTTCTCCCTGTGTGGGAAACTGCCCTTCCAGTGGGTGAATTTCCACTTCCTGTGGTGGACCCATCTTCTTGTGTGAGAAACAGGCCTTCAGGTGGGGAAACATTTCTTCCAGTGGGGGCATCACATCTTCATGTGAGGGAACCCTTCTTCCTGTGGAGGAAAGCAAACTTTCTGTAGGAGAATCACAACTTCCTATGGGAAAATCCTTCTTCCTGTAGAGGAAACTCACTTTCCTGTTGGGGAAATACAACTTTCTGTGGGTGATACACTCTTTCCTGTGGTCATTATGCTTCCTGTAAGGAAAACATAACTTTCCTGTTGGAGAAAGTTGTATTACCCTGTGTGGGTAAAATGCAACTTCCTGTGTTGATCCCTTCTTCCTATGGGGAAAATGTTATGTCCTGTGTGGTTTCCATCTTCCTGTAGGGGCAACACTTCTTCCTGTGGTAAAAACTGGCCTTGTTGTGGGAATTGCAAATTCCTGTGGGAACCCATCTTCATTTGGGGCAAACAGGCCTTTCCGTGGGGGAACATTTCTTCCTGTGGGGGAATCACACCTTCCTGTGAGGGAACCCTTCTTCTTGTGAGGGAAATGCAACTTCCTGTGTGGATCCCATCTTCCTGTAGGGCAACCATTTTCCTCTGGTGAAAACAGGCCTTCCTGTGAAGGTAGCCTTTTTCCTGAATGGGAAAGAGGACTTCCTGTGGGGGGATTGCAACTTCCTGGGGGATCCCATCTTCCTGTATGGAAAACAAGCCTTTCTCTGGAGGAATTAAAACCTCCTGTGGGGATCTGATCTTCCTGTGGGGCAAACAGGCATTCCTGTGCAGGAACATTTCTTTCTGTGGGAGAACTCTTCTTCCTGTAGAGTAACTCTCCTTTCTGTGGGATATAATGCCACTTCCTGTTGGGAATTGCAACTTCCCCGGGGAACCAATCTTCTTGTGGGAGAAACAGGCCTTCCTGTGGGGGAAAGGCAACTAACTTTTTTGGGGGAAATAGTCTTTTCTATAGGGGAACATTTCTTCTTGTGGGGGAATCACACCTTCCTGTGAGGGAACCCTTCTTCCTGTGTGGGAAATGCAATTTCCTGGGTTTACTCCATCTCCCTGGAGAAGCAACACTTTTTACTGTTGTGAAAACAGGCCTTCATGTGAAGGAAACTTTCTTTCTGTAGGGGCAACACTCCTTCCTGTAGAGAAAACAGGCCTTCCTGTGAAGGTATCCCTCGTCCTGTGGGGAAACAGGCCTTCCTGTGTGGGAATTGAAACTTCCTATGGGAGACCCATCTTGTTGTGGGGCAAACAGGCCTTCCTGTAAGGGAACATTTCTTCCTGTGCGGGAAATCATACCTTTCTTTGAGGAAACCCCTTCTACTTAGGGGAGGGGAGGGAGAATGCAATTTCCTGTGTCGATCCCATCTTCGTGTAAGGGGAACACTCCTTCTGGTTGTGAAAACAGGCCTTTCTGTGAAGGAAGCCTTCTTCATGTGGGAAAAACAGGCCTTCTTATTGGGGTACATTTTTTCCTGTGGGGGAATCACACCTTCCTGAAAGAAAACCCTTCTTCCTGTGGGGAAATTAAACTTTCTATGTGGATCCAATATTCCTGTAGGGGCAACACTCCTTCCTGTGGTGAATACAGACCTTCCTGTGAATGAAGCCTTCTTCCTGTAGAGGCAACACTCCTTCCTGTGAAAAAATAGGCCTTCCTGCAAAGGAAGCCTTCTACCTGTAGGGGCAACACTTCTTCCAGTGGGAGAAACAGGCCATCCATTGGGGGAACATTTCTTCCTGTGGGGGAATCACACCTTCCTGTCAGGGAACCCTTCTTCCTGTAGGGGAAATACAACTTCCTGGGTGGATCCCATCCTCCTGTAGGGGCAACATTCTTTCCTGTGTTAAAAAATGGCATTCCTTTGAAGAAAGCCTTCTTTCTGTGGGGAAAACAGGCCTTCTTGTGGGGGGAAACTGGCCTTCCTCTGGGGGAATGGCAACTTCCTGTGGAGGAAATAAGCTTTCCTATGTGGGAACATTTTTTCCTGTTGGGGAATCACACCTTCCTGTGAGGGAATCCTTCTTCCGTGGGGTAAATAGAACTTCCTGTGTGGATCTCCATGTAGGGTCAACACTCCATCCTCTGGTGAAAACAGGACTTCCTGTAATGGTAGCATTTTTCCAGTCAGGGAAACAGGCCTTCTTGTGTGAGAATTGCAACTTCCTGTGTGGGACCCAGCTTCCTGAGTGGGAAACTGTCTTTCCTGTGAGGGAACATTTCTTCCTGTGTAGAAAACACACCTTACTGTGAGCGAACTCTTATTTCTTTGGGGGAAATGCAACTTCCTGTGGGGATCCCATTTTCCTGTAGGAGTAACACTTATTCCTGTGGCAAAAACTGTCCTTCTTTGAAGGAATCCTTCTTCCTCTGGAAGAAACAGGCCTTCTGTAATGAAAACAGGCCTTCCTGTGAAGGAAGCCTTAGTTGAATGGGGGAAACAGGGCTTTCTGTGGGGGAAACCAACCCTCTTGTGTTGGAATGGCAACTTCCTGTGGGAGGACCATCTTCCTGTGGGGGAAAAAGACCTTCCTGTGGGGAACATTTCTTCCGGTGGGGGAATCACACATTCCTCTGAGGGAACCCTTCTACCTAGGGGGAAATGCAACTTCATGAGTAGATCCCATCTTCCTGTAGGGGCAATACCTTCCTGTGATGAAAACAGGCCTTCCTGCAAAGAAAACCATCTTCATGTAGCAGTAACAAATCTTCCTGTGGAGGAAATGCAACTTTCTGAGTGGATCCCATCTCTGGTGGGGGAATACTTCCTGTGGTGAAACCAGGCCTTCTTGTGAAGGAAGCCTTATTCCTGTGGGGGAAACAGGCTTTCCTGTAGTGAAAACAGGCCTCCATGAAGGAAGCCTTCTTTCTGTTGGGGCAACACTCCTTCCTATGGGGGACATTGCATTTCCTGTGGGGAAATTGGGTTTCCTGTGAAGGAATGTAAACTTCCTGTGGGGTTCCCATCTTTCTGCGGGGGAAACAGGCCTTCCTGTGGGGGAATTTCAACTTCCTATGGGGTATCCATCTACCGGTGGGGGAAACAGGCTTTCCTGTGGGGGAACGTTTCTTCCTTTGGGGGAATCACACCACAGGAGTGTGGGAACCCTTAATCCTTTGTGGGAAATGCAACTTCCTGAATGGATCCCATCTTCCTGTAGGGACCACACTCCTTCCTGTGGTGAAAACAGGCCTTTCTCTGAAGTAGCTTTCTTCCTTTGGGGGAAACAGGCATTCCTGTGAGGGAAACTGGCCTTTCAGTGGGGGAATGGCAACTTACTTTAGGGGACCCAACTACTTGTGGGTGAAATAGGCTTTTCTGTGGGAGAACATGTCTTCCTTTGGGGAATCACAACTTCCAGTGAGGCAACACTTCTTCCTGTTGGTGAAATGCAACTTCATGAATGGATCCCATCTTCCTGTATGAATAATACTCCTTTCTTTGGTAAAAACAGGTCTTCCTATGAAGGAAGCCTTCTTCCTCTAGGGGCAACACTTTTTCCTGTGGTAAAAATGAGCCTTTCTGTGAAGGAAGACTTCTTTCTGTAGGGGCAACACTTCTTCCTGTGGTGAAAACAATCCTTCCTGTGAAGGTAGCTTTCTTTATTTGGGGGAAACAGGCATTCCTGTGAGGTAAACTGGCCTTTCGGTGGGGGATGGCAACTTACTTTAGGGAACCCATCTACTTGTGGGTAAAAATAGGCTTTCCTGTGGGAGAACATGTCTTCCTGTGGAGAATCACACCTTCCTGTGAGAGAACACTTCTTCCTGTGGGGGAAATGCAACTTCCTTAGTGGATCCCATCTTTCTTTCGCGACAACACTCCTTCCTGGATGAAAATAGACCTTCTTGTGAAGGAAGCCTTCTTCCTGTAGTGGCCACAATTCTTTTTGTGGTGAAAAGAGGCTTTCCTATGAAGGAAGCCTTCTTCCTTTTTGGGAAACAGGCCTTCCTGTGTGGGAAACTGGCCTTAATGTGGGGGAATGGCAACTTCCTGTGGGGTTCCATATTCCTGTGGGGGAAAAAGACCTTCCTGTGGAGAACCTTTTTTCCTGTGTGGGAATCACATCTAGCTATGAGGGAACCTTTCTTCCTGTGGAGGAAATGCTACTTCCTGAGTGGATCCCATCTTCCTGTAGGGGCAACACTGCTTCCTGTCAGGGAAACTGGCCTTCCTGTGGGGGAATTGCAATTTCTTCTGGGGGACCCATCTTCCTATGGGGTAAACAGGACTTCCTGTGGGAGAAAATTTCTTCCTGTGTAGAATCAAACCTTCTTGTGAAGGAACCTTTCTTCCTGTGGGGGAAATTTAATTCCTGTGTGGATCCTATCTTCCTGTAGAAGAAATACTCCTTCCTATACAGAAAATAGAGCTTCCTGTGAGGGAAGCCTTATTCCTTTGGGGGAAACATTCCTTCCTTTTGGGAAACCGGCTTTCTTGTGGGGGAATGGCAATTTCCTGTGGGAGGATCATCTTCCTGTGGGGCAAAATGAACTTCCTGTGGGGGAACATTTCTGCCTTTGTGGGAATCACACCTTCCTATGAGGGAACCCTTCATCCTGTGGGGAAAATGCAACTTCCTAAGTGGATCCATTCTTCCTGTAGGGGCAACACTCCTTCCTGTTGTGAAAACAAGCATTCATGTGAAGAAAGCCTTCTTCATATAGCGACAAAAATTCTTCCTGTGGGGGAATTGGAATTTCCTGTGGAGAACCCATTATCTTGTAAGGGAAATAGGCCTTTTTATGGGGGGAAAATTTCTTCCTTTGGGGGAATCACACCTACCTGTGAGAGAACCCTTTTTCCTGTTTGACAATGACAACATCCTATGGGGTCCTCATCTTCCTGTGGGGGAAACTGCCCTTCCTGTGGGGAAATTTCAACTTCCTGTGGCTTACACATTTTCCTGTGGGGAAACATTTCTTTTGGGGGGAATCACACCATCCTGTGAGGGAACCCTTCATTCTTTGGGTCAAATGCAACTTCCTGTGTGGATCCCATCTCCCTATATGGGCAACACCCCTTCCTGTGGTGAAAACAGGCATTTCTCTGAAGGAAGCCTTCTTTCTGGAATGGCAGCGCTGCTTCCTGTGATGAAAACAGGCATTCCTGTAAAAGGAGATTTGTTTCTCTTGACTTAACACTTCTTCCTGTTGTGAAATCAACCCTTCGTGTGAAGGAATCCTTCTTCCTGTAGTGGCCACATTCCTTCTTGTGGTGAAAACAGGTGTTCCTATGGAGGAAGCTTTCTTACTTTGGGGGAAACAGGCCTTCCTGTGAGAGAACCTGGCCTTTCAAGGAGAATGGCAACTTCCTTTTGGCGACCCATCTTCCTGTTGGTGAAATAGGCTTTCCTGTGGGGGAACATGTCTTCCTGTGGGAGAACATGTCTTCCTGTGTGGGATCACACCTTTCTGGGAGGGAACACTTCTTCCTGTGGGGGAAATTCATCTTTCTTAGTGGATCCCATCTCTTTGTAGGGACAACACTGTTTCCAGAGGGGCATCACTTTTTCCTGTGGTAACAACAGGCCTTCCTGTGAAGGAAGCCTTCTGCGTATAGGAGCAACACTCCTCCCTATAGTGAAAACAAACCTTCCTATAAAGGAAGTCTTCTTCCTGTAGTGGCCACACTCCTTCTTGTGGTGAAAACATGCCTTCCTGTGAAGGAAGCTTTCTTCCTCCAGGGGCAACACTTTTTCCTGTGGTGAAACAGGCCTTCCTGTGAGGAAGTTTTTTCCTGTAGGGGCCAGACTTTTTTCTGTGGTGAAACAGGCCTTCCAATGAAGAAAGCCTTCTTCTTGTAGGGGCCACACTCTTTCCTGTGGTGAAAACAGCCATTTCTATGAAGGAAGCTTTCTCCCTTTGGGGGAAACAGGCCATCCTGTGGTGGAAACTGGCCTTCCTGTGGGGGAACACTTCTTCTTGTGGGGAGTCATACCTTCCTGTGAGGGAATCCTTCTTCCTGTGAGGGAAATTTAACTTCCTGTGTGGATCCCATATTCCAGTAGGAGCAACACCTTCCTGTGGTGAAAAGAGACCTTCCTGTGAAGAAAGCCTTCTTCCTGTGGGGAAACCAGGCCTTCTTGTAGTGAAAACAGGCCTTCCAGTGAAGGAAGCCTTCTTCTTATTGGGGCAACACTAATTCTTGTGGTGAAAACAGGCCTTCTTTTGAAGGATGCCTTCTTCCTGCAGTTGAAATAGGCATTCCCGTAGGTAAAACAGGAATTCCTGAGAAGGAACCCTTTTTACTGTCACGGCAACACTCCTTCCTGTGTGGGAAACTATCCTTCCTGTAAGGGAAACTGGTCTTCCTGTGAGGGAATGTCAACTTCTTGTGGGGTACCCATCTTCCTGTGGGGGAAACAGACCTCCTGTGGGCAAAACAGGCTGTCCTTCGGGGAAACATTTCTTCCTATGGGGGAAATCACACCTTTATGTGAGGGAACCATTCTTCCTGAGGGAGAAATGTAATTTCCTGATTGGATTTCAACTTCTTTTAGGGGCAACACCTTCCTGTGGTGAAAACAGGCCTTCCAGTGAAGGAAGACTTCTTCCTTTGGGGCAATACTCTTTCCTGTGGGTGAAAGTGGCATTTCTGTGGGGAAAACTGGCCTTCCTGGTGGGGAATGTGAACTTCCTGTGGAGTACCCATCTTTTGGTGGGAGAAACAGGCTTTCCTGTGGGGGTACATTTCTTCCATTGGGGGAATCACACTTTCCTGTGAGGGAACCCTTCAGCCTTGGGGGAAATGCAACTTCCTGAGCGGAACACATATCCCTTTGGTGGCAACAACTTACTGAGGTGATAACAGGCCTTCCTGTGAAGGAAGCCTTCTTCCTGTGCAGGAACCAGGTCTTTCTATAGTGAAAACAGGTGTTTCAGTGAAGGAAGCCTTCTTGTGGGGGGCCTTCCTGTGGGGGATGTTCAACTTCCTGTGGGGTTCAGATCTTCCTGGGGGAAATAGGCTTTACTTTGGGGGAACATTTCTTCTTTGGGGGAATCCCACCTTCCTTTGTGGGAACCCTTCATTCTGTGGAGGAAATGCAATTTCTTGAGTATATCCCATCTTCGAGTAGGGGCAACATTCTTTCCTGTGGTGAAAGGGGGCCTTCCTGTGAAGGAAGCCTTCTTCCTGTCGGGGAAATACTCCTTTCTGTGGGAGTAACCGGCATTTCTGTGGGGGAAACTGGCCTTCCAGTTGGGGAATGTGACCTTCCTGTGGAGTACCGATCTTTTGGTGGGGGAAACAGGCTTTCCTGTGGGGGAACATTTCTTCCTTAGAGGGAATCCTATCTTCCTGTGAGGGAACCCTACATCCAGAGGGGTAAATGCAACTTCATGAGTGGATCCCATCTTTCTGTAGGGACAACTCTCTTTTCTGTGGTGAAAACAGACCTTCCTGTGAAGGAAGCCTTCTTCCTGTAGTGGCCACAATCCTTTTTGTGGTGAAAAGAGGCGTTGCTATGAAGGAAGCCTTCTTCCTTTGGGAAAACAGGTCTTCCTGTGAGGGAAACTGGCCTTTTAGTGGGGGAACGGCAACTTCCTTTGGGGAACCCATCTTTCTGTTGGTGAAATAGGCTTTCCTGTAGAGAACCATTCTTTCTGTGGGGAATCACATCTACCTGTAAGAGAACCTTTCTTCCTCTGGAGGAAATTCTTCTTTGAGTGGATCCCATCTTCCTGTAGGGGCAACACTGCTTTCTGTGGGGGAAACTGGCCTACCCTGTGGAGAATTGCAACTTCCTTCTGGGGACCCATCTTCCTATGGAGTAAACAGGCCTTCCTATGGGAGAACATTTCTTCCTGTGTGGAATCACACCTTCCTGTGAGGGAATCCTTCTTCCTGTGGGGGAAATTTAACTTCCTGTGTGGATTCTATCTTCCTGTAGGGGCAACACTCCTTCCTGTTGTGAAAACAGGCATTCCTGTGAAGAAAGCCTTCTTCATGTAGCAACAAAAATCCTTCCTGTGGGGGAATTGGAACTTCCTGTGGGGACCCATTATTCTGTGGGGGAAACAGGCTTTCCTGTGGGGGGAACATTTCTTTTGGGGGAATCACACTGTCCTGTGAGGGAACCCTTCATCCTGTGGGTAAAATGCAACTTCCTGAGTGCATCCCATCTTCCTGTAGGGGCAACACTCCTTTCTGTGGTGAAAACAGGCCTTCCTGTGTGGGAAATTGCTGTTCCTGTGTGGGAATTTCAACTTCTTGTGGCTTACCTATTTTCCTATGTGGGAAACAGGCTTTCCTATAGGGGAACATTTCTTTTTTGGGGTGAATCACACCTTCCTGTGAGGGAACCCTTTTTCCTGTGGGGGAAACCAACCTTCCTGTGTGAGAATCTCACCTTCCTGTGGGAGAATCCTTCTTCCTGTGGGTGAACTATTCTTTCTGTAGATAAAACTCATGATAACCAATTTCTTGTGGACGATACTCTCTATCCTGTGGTCACCATGCTTCCTGTAGGGGAAACACACTTTCTTGTTGGGGGAGGAATGCAATTTCCTGTGGGGGAAACCTTCTTCCTGTGGAAGAAACTCACCTTCCTGTAGGGGAACCCTTCTTTTTTGTAGTGGAAATGCAACTTCCTGTGTGGAACCCATCTTCCTGTAGGGGCAACACTCCTTTCTGTGGTGAAAACAGATCTTCCTGTGGGGGAACACTTCTTTCTGTGTGAGAACTCTTCTTCCTGTGGGGTATAATGCAACTCCCCTTCCTGTGGGGTATAATGCAACTTCCTGTGATGGATACAATCTTTCCTGTGGTCACCATGCTTCCTGTAGGGAAAACACACTTTCCTGTTGGGGTGGAATGCAACTTCCTGTGGGGGAATCACAACTTCCTGTGGGATAATCCTTCCTGTGGGGGGAATCTTACCATGCTGTGGGGGAAATGCAACTTCCTGTGGAGAATACATCTTCCTTTTTTGTAAACTCACCTTATTATAGGGGAACCCTTCTTTTTTGTAGGGGAAATGCAGCTTCTTGTGCAGAACCCATCTATTTGTAGGGGCAACACTCCTTCCTGTGGTGAAAACAGGCCTTCATGTGAAGAGGAAGCCTCCTTCCTTTGGAAGAAACAGGCCTTCCTGTGGGGGAATTGCAACTTCCTTTGTGGAACTCATTTTGTTGTTGGGTTGGGAAAACAAGCCTTCCTGTGGAGTAACACTTCTTCCTGTGATAGAACTCTTTTTTCTGTAGGGTAACTTTCCTTCCTGTGTGATATAATGCAACTTCTTGTGGGAGATACACTCTTTCCTGTGGTTACCATGCTTCCTGTAGGGAAAAACACTTTCCTGTTGGCAAGGAATGCA
This sequence comes from Antrozous pallidus, assembly GCA_027563665.1. Taxonomy (NCBI): domain Eukaryota; kingdom Metazoa; phylum Chordata; class Mammalia; order Chiroptera; family Vespertilionidae; genus Antrozous; species Antrozous pallidus. The sequence goes on along the minus strand of JAOAOB010000026.1, from coordinate 359,331 downwards.
ACTTCCTCTGAGGGAATCCTTCTTCCTGTGGGGGAATCACACCTTCAGTGGAAGAATCCTTCTTCCTGTGGGGGGAAATCTCACCATCCTGTGGGGAAATACAACTTCCTGAGAAGGACACATCTTCTTGTGGGGGAATCCTTCTTCTGGTAAGAAAATACAGCAACATCCTGTGCAGAATCCATCAACCTGTGGGGGCAACACTCCTTCCTGAGTGGGAAACACACCTTCTTGTGAGGGTACCATTTTTCCTGTGGGTGAAACAAGTCTTCCTGTGGGGGAATTTCTTATTCCTGTGGGGAACCCATCTTCTTGTGGGGGCATCACTCTTTCCTGTGGGGGAAACACACCTTCCTGGGTGGGAACTCTTCTTCCTATGGGAGAAACCGACCTTCCTGTTGTAGAATCCTTCTTCCAGTGTGAGGAAACTCACCTTCTTGTGGGGGAAATATAACTTTCTGTGGAGAACCCATTTTCCTGTGGTGGCAATACACCTTCCTATGGGGGAACACTTTTTCCTCTGGAGGACACGCACTTTTTTGTGGTGTAACCCTCCTTTTTGTGCGGGAAACACAACTTCCTGTGGAGCAAACCATTCTTTGTGTGGGGGAAATGCAATTTCTTGTGGGGTATCCTTCTTTCTGTAGGGCATCCCTTGTTCCTTTTGGGGAAACACACTGCCCTATGTTGTGCATCCTTCTTCCTGTGGGGTAAACACACCTTCCTGTGGAGGAAAGGCACCCTCCTATGGGTGAACTCTTCTTCTAGTGGGGGAATCCTTCTTCCTGTAGGGGAAATACAACTTCCTGTGGGGGAACCCTTCTTCCTGTAGGGAAATGCAACTTTCTATGGGGGAAACACTCTGTCCTATGACGGAACACATCTTCCTGTTGGGGAATGCATCTTCCTGTGGGAGAACCCTTCTTCCAATGGCAGAAATGCAACTTCCTATGGGAAACCACTTTACTTTTGGGAAAGTGCACTTTTACTGTTGGGGAACCCTTCTTCCTTTTAGGGAGATGTGCCCTCCTCTGGAGTAAACACATGGTCCTGGGGGGAACTCATGTTCCTGTGGGAAAAACGCACCTTCCTATGGGGGAATGCACCTTTTTGCAGAACTCTTCTATTACTGGGGAACCCTTCTTAATGTGGGGGAAATGATCATCCTATATAGAAAATGCCCATTTCTGTGAGGTAAACACATCTTCCTGTGGTAGAAACCTTCTTTCTGTGTGGGAAACACGCCTTCCTTGGGAAAAATGCACCTTCCTGTGGGCTGACGTTTCTTCATGTGGGGGAAATGCATTTTCCTGTGGAGATTGCATCTTCCTGTGGGAGAACACTTCTTCCAACTAGGGTAACATAATTTCCTATGGGGAAACCCATCTTCTTGTCCAAGAAAATGTACTTTCCTATGGTGTCACTCTTCTTCCTGTGAAGGAAACACACCTTCCTATGGGGGCATCCTTCTTCCTGTGCAGGAAATACACCTTCCTGTGGGAGAAACTCACCTTCCTGCGTGGGAACCCTTTTACCTGTGGGGGAAATGCACCTTACTGTAGGGCAACCCTTCTTTCTGTGTGGGAAATGTACCTCCCTGTGGTGGGAACCCTACTTTCTGTTGGGAAATGCAACTTCCTATGGGGGAAACACACTGTCCTATGACTGAACACATCTTCCTGTTGGGAAATGGCACCTTCCTGTTGGGGAATGCTTCTTCCTGTGGGAGAACACTTTTTCCTATGGTGGAAACACTTCTTATGGAGAAACCCACATTCCTGGTGGGGAACTGCACTTTCCTATGAGGGAAACTCACCTTCCTCTGGGGGAAACACATGATCTGTGCGGGAACACATGTTCCTGTGGAAGAACCCTTCTTTTTATGGCGGAAAACCAACTTCCTATGGGCAACCCACCTTCCTGTCGGGGAATTGACCTTTCCTTTAGTGGAATCCTTCTTTTTGTGTGGAAACTGACCTCCCTGTGAGGAAAACACCTGATCTTGTTTGGTAATGCATGTTCCTGTGGGAGAAATGCACCTTCCTGTGGAGGAACCCTTCTTTCTTTGGGAAACCACATCTTCCTATAAGGAAAGCTTTCTTCCTATAGGAGAAACACAACTTCCTATGGGGAAACTACCTTCCTGTCAGGAAAGTGTACTTTCCTGTGGGAGAACCCTTCTTTCTGTGGGGGAAATGCACCTTCTTGTGGGGGAAACTTTCTTCCTGTGGGGGAAATGTATCTGCCTGTGGGGAAACTCATGTTCCTGCGGGGGAGACACATCTTCCTATGGGAGAATGCTTCTCCCTCTGGAGTACCGTACTTTCTTTTGGTGAAACCTTTCTTCCTGTGGGGGAAACCCACCTTCCTGTGGAGGCAACCCTTCTTTGTGTAGGCGAAACACACCTTCTTGTGGGAGAACTCTTCTTCCTGTGGCAGGACCCTACCTTCTGGGGGGGGAATCCTTCTTCCTGTAGGGGAAACATCCTTTTCTATGGTGTCACCCTTCTTCCTGTGGGGGAAACACACCTTCCTGTGGGGCAACCCTTCTTCCTGTCGGGGAAATGCAACTTCCTGTAGGGAACCCATTTTGTTGTGGCAGAATTACACCTTCCTTTGGGGGAACCCTTTTTTCTGTGGGGGAAACTCACCTTCCTGTGAGGAACTCTTCTTTCTGTGGGGGAAGTGCATCTTCCTGTGGAGGAAACACCACTTCCTGTGGGTGAACACTTCTTCCTGTGGGGGAAATGCACCTTTCTGTGGGGGAACACTTTATCTTGTGCAGGAAACAAACCTCCCTGTGGTGGAACCCTTCTTTCTGGAGGGGGTGGAAACACAGCTTCCTGTGGGTGTACCCTTCTTCCTACGGGGGGAAATGCTGTTTCCTGTGGGGAAACTCATCTTCCTTTGGAGGAAATGCAACTTTTTGTGGTGGAAACCCACCTACCTGTAAGGGCAACACACTATTCTATGAGGAAACACATATTCCTGTGTAGGAAATGCATCTTCCTGTGCAGGAATCCTTCTTTCTGTGCGGAAACACTCCTTCCTGTGAGGAAACCCACATTCCTGTGCAGGAACACACCTTCCTGTGTGGGAAATGCACTTTTCTGTGGAGAACTCTTCTACTTGTGGAGGAAGTCTTCTTCTGCGGTAAATCATCTTCCAGTAGGGGAAATCACCTTCCGGTAGGGAAAATGCACAATTCTATGGGAGAAATGCACCTTGCTGTGCAGTAATCCTTCTCCCAGTAGGGAAAACATACCTTCTATAAGGGAACACATTTGGAGGTTGTTGTGGGGGAAGCATCTTCCTGTGGGAGAACCCTTTTTCCTATTGGGGGAAAAGCATATTCCTGTGGGGGAATCCTTATTCCTATGGGGGAAATGCACCTTCCTGTGGGAAATATGCACCTTCCTATGGCGAAACCCACCTTCCTGTAAGGAACTCACCTTCCTGTGGGGGAAATCTTCTTCCTGTGGGGGAAACGCACCTTCCTATGAGAGCACACATCTTGTGGACAAACGCACCTTTCTCTGGGGAACCCACCTTTCTGCGTGGAAAAGGCACCATCCTGAGGGGGAAGGTTCTTTCTATGGGGAAATGAATCTTCCTGTGGTGGCTATGCACCTTGCTGTTGGAGAACACTTCTTCCTTTGGGGGAAATGTACCTTCTGTGGGGGAAATGTACCTTTAAGTGGGAGAAATGCACTGTCCTATGTGGAAACACATCTTCCTGTACGGAAAACACAGCTTGCTGTGGAAATAAGGCACCTTCCTGTGGGAAAACCCTTTTTTTCGGTGGGCTGAGACACCAAGCCTCAGGGTTTGTCTTGAATTAGGAAAATTGATTCATGATTTGATCAAGAATTTTCAAGCAGAGCGATTTCCTGTTTTTAGGACGGGATAATTTTTAACTTGGGCAGTTTGTAGTTGCTTATCTATTTGAAATTGGTCAAGAGAAAGTGTGGGACTATGATTACAGAATTTGCATGTGAACCAGTGAACACAGAATTGTGTAGCCTATAAGGTCCTCGAATGACTGCATCCTGCAGATATGATGCAAGGGTTTCAGGTGCTGCAGGTTTCTTAGTAACCATGGCAACCTGAGCTTTCTGCTCAGGTGGCCACCAGCCACATGGAGCTGTGGAGAGCCCAAAATATGACTAGTGCAACTGATGGACACTCCCTGAAATTTTATTTCCTTTCCACTGATTAAATTTATTTGTTAATTTTTAAAATACATTTTATTGATTTTTTTGCAGAGAGGAAGGGAGAGGGATAGATAGAAACATCAATGAGAGAAAAACATCAATCAGCTGCCTCCTGCACTGGAGATGTACTTGCAACCAAGGTACATGCCCTTGACCAGAATCCAACCTGGGACCTTTCAGTCTGCAGCCCGACGCTCTATCCACAAAACATCAATCAGCTGCCTCCTGTACTGGAGATGTACTTGCAACCAAGGTATATGCCCTTGACGAGAATCCAACCTGGGACCTTTCAGTCTGCAGCCCGACGCTCTATCCACTGAGCGAAACTGGTTTCTGCCCATTGATTACATTTAAATGTCTGTCCATGATAGAGACAAACATCAGTGGGAGGGAAACACATTGATTGGGTACCTTCTGCCCAGGCAGGGGAGGAGCCTGCAATCAGTTTGGCTCAGTGGATAGAGAATAACCCTGGGGCTGCAGTGATTTTGAGAGAGAGTGGAAGGAAGGGAGAGAGACACACAGAGAGGAACATCGATGTGAAAGAAACACTGATTGGTTGCCTCCTGCATGCATCCGGACCAACTGGAGCTGGGGATAGAGACTGCAGTGGAGGTACTTGCCCTTGACAGGAATCGAACCTATGAGCCTTTAGTTCACTGGCTGATGCTCTATCCGCCCAGAGCATTTTTTAAAGTATTTTTTTAAATCTTTATTGTTCAGTTTATTAATTACATTGTTTCCCCTTTTTATCCCCCTATAGCTTCCCTCCACCCTGTACCTATCCCACCCTCCACCCTCACCTCCCCCTCCTCACTGTCCTCTCCCATTGTTGCTAGATTTTTGTCCAGTCTCTTGCTGCACTTCACACAACCCTTTTCTCCCCAAGAATTGTCAGTCCATTCCCTCTCTATGTCCATGTCTCTGTTATATTCACCAGTCTATCCTGTTCAACAGCCTATCAATTCACTTGATTTTTATGTTCATTTGTTGATAGATGTGTATTTGTTGTTCATAATTTTCATCTTTACCTTTTTCTTCTTCCTGTTCTTAAAGAATATCTTTCAGCATTTCATATAATGTTGGTTTGGTGGTGATGAACTCCTTTAGCTTTTTCTTATCCGCGAAGCACTTCATCTGATCTTCAATTCTGAATGATAGCTTTGCTGGATAGAGTAATCTTGGTTGTAGATTCTTGCTGTTCATCACTTTGAATATTTCTTGCCACTCCCGTCTGGCCTGCATCGTTTCTGTTGAGAAATCTGCTGACAGTCGTATGGGTGCTCCCTTATAGGTAACCAACTGTTTCTCTCTCGCTGCTTTTAATATTCTCTCTTTGTCTTTTGCTCTTGGCATTTTAATTATGATGTGCCTCGGTGTGGTCCTCTTAGGGTTCCTATATATTGGGGTTCGGTGCACTTCTTGGACTCCTAAGTCAATTTCTTTCACCAGGTGTGGGAAGTTTTCAGTCACTATTTCTTCAGATAGGTTTTCATTGTTTTGGCCTCTCGCTTTTTCTGGCACCCCTATAATTCGGATGTTGGTATGCTTGAGGTTGTCCCAGAGGCCCCTTACACTATCTTCAATTTTTTGGATTCTTTTGGTTTCTTGCTTTTTTAGCTGAGTGGATTTTACCTCTTTGTATTTCAAATCTTTAACTTGGTTCTTGGGGTGCTCCAGGGCACTTTCAGGTCTTTGTATAATATTTTTTGTTTCAGTCAGTGTATGCTTAATTTCTGGTTGGTCCTTTTTCATATCCTTGAGAGTCTGCTTTATATCCTTGAGGGTTTCTTTCATTTCCACGTTGGTCTTGATCATTTCTTTGCAGGTCTCGTTTATATCCTGGAGGGTGTTGTTCATTTCCTTGTAGGACTCATTCATTTCCACGTTGGTCTTGATCATTTCTTTGCAGGTCTCGTTTATATCCTGGAGGGTGTTGTTCATTTCCTTGTAGGACTCATTCATTTCCACGTTGGTCTTGATAATTTCCTTGCATGTCTCGTTTATATCCTTGAGGGTGTGGTTCATTTTCTTGTAGGACTCATTCATTTCCTTTGTGGTCTTGCTTATTTCTTTATAGGCCTCGATCTTTTGTTGGAGCCTCTTAAAAAACCCTATAACCGTGGTTCTGAATTCCATGTCCAGTCGTTTTTTTTCCTCCATTTCTTTCACATCTGATTTCTTTCCGTGTTGCTGCATGGTGGCTGCTTCCCTGAGTTGGTCAATTAGCTTTGTGTGGTAGACTTCCTACTAGGGATAGTGGCTCAGCCTCCCCGGTTACCTGAGGTGGATATGGGCTGCACAGTCTTGCTGAAGTTAAGCTCAGTTAATCGTTGCTAGCACTTGGAGGGTTGACCTCCAGGCCAATTGTCTGTGAAGCTCAGCTGTGCTCAGGTTGGGTGGGCGGAGTCTCCGGGCCAAGCAGACAGAGTTAGCTCCACCCTATGCGGCCCCAGGGACTCTGTGCCGGGGGCAATGGCCGCCATCACCTCTGAGAGAGAGCCGCTGCGGAGCTCCACTGGCTGCCGGTTGCCGGGGAATTCAGACTTTCCCAAAATGAGTCTGCATGCGCAGTGTCTCACCCAGGGTCGTAAAACAAAGCAGTCTGACGGTTTTCCAAATGAGAGGCAAGTCACGGTGCGCTCTCTGCGCCATCACGCAGCCGAGCTGTTCGTTCAAGCTGCCTTCTCCACAAACCGGGAGATCCGGCAGCACCCGAGCTTCGGCATGCCCTCCCACTGTCCAGTTTTCACCCCGTGTGATAGTGGGTTCTCTGGACTTCCTCCAGAGCTGGAGATTCAGTCCAGTGGGATGCCTTTGTCTCCCCGTTCAAGAAAACTGGCCGGTTTTCAGCCGCCCGCCCTCTCCGCGGCCCGCACTCCAAACCTCTCTCCGTGCGAATCTTTCAACGCTGTTCGCCGCCGCTCCTCCGAGTCACAGTGTCTTATCTTCACTTTTATTTGTGGAATTGTCACTCGGCGAGCTTTCTGGTGATTCTGGAAGGTGTTTGTTCTTTTGTTAAGTTGTAGTATTAAAATTGCTGATTATGACGGCAAGATAGATGTTTTGCCTTTGCCGCCATCTTAGTTCTCCGGCCAGAGCATTTTTGAAAGATGCAACGATTTGATAGGAGGGCACAGTCATATACCTCTCGGCACCCACTTCTTTGATCCACCGTGATGGAGGAAAAGAGAAAGGAGGCGAGAGCCCAGTTTTAATTCCCTTTGGATACAGGCTCAGCAGGAACTGCCCTACTTGTTGGCACTCCCTCAGTGTTAAAAAGAAATGTTTGTTTCTATGTTGTTGGCACAGTTTCGTTCCCTTCGTTGAAGTTTTGTCGTCTTTAAATTTCAAGCACCCAGTGTCTACAACAGTTCTCATTGGGCCTGTGTGATACTTTCAACAATAAAGATTTTAAAAACTAAAAAAAAAAACAGCCAAAACTAGTTTGGCTCAGTGGATAGAGCATAGGCCTGCGGACTGAAAGGTCCCAGGTTTGATTCTGATTAAGGGCATGCACCTCAGTTTCGGGCACATTCCTAGCAGGGGATGTGCAGGAGGCAGCTGATCAATGTTTATCTCTCATTCATGTTTTTGACTTTTTATCCCTCTCCCTTCCTCTCTCTTTAAAAAATCAATAAAATATGTTAAAAAACAAAATAAATATATAAATTGGACAAAATAGACTATAATCTTGGTTAAAGTACCAAAAAAAAAGTCATTGGGGAAAAATGTTCTCAGGTGAGAATTAACAAGCAAACAAAAGAATATGTTGTGTTTTTTAAAATGATTTGCATTTGTCAACAGTGGTTTGGCTCAGTGGATAGAGCATTGGCCTGCATACTGTAAGGTCCCAGGTTCATTTCCGGTCAAGTACATGTACCCTGGTTTCGGGCACATCCCCTGTGGCGGGCGTGCAGAAAGCAGGTGATTGATGTTTCTGTCTCATCGGTGTTTCTAACTTTCTATCCCTCTTCCTTCCTCTCTGTAAAAAAATCAATAAAATATATTTTAAAAAACGATAAAGTGATTTGCATTTCACATAGATATTTAGCAGTCTGACAACTTTTGGCCATAATTGTTTATGAATAGTGATTCCATTCATGTACTAATGATGGGGAAGTCAGTAATACAGATTGAAAGGTCAGATTTCTCATTTTAATTTATTGTCTCTAGCTATGAACTAATTAATTTTGCTGTGTTGCATAACCAGGAGAATTAACAACCAAGTCCCATTTCCCACTGTTTTTGGCATTTATAGAACACAGATGATATTAATTACACTTAATGAGTTGAACAACATATATGAAAGATAATCCTCAACTCCAAGCCTCGATTGTGTGAGTTGCCATCTGTTTTTGGACCAAAGAAGAATAATTTGATTCTAAAGCTTTCTTTGTGTGTGTGAACAGCTTGGACTAAGAACTGTTTATATATTAATCACTTACTGAATTATTGTGGGCTTTAATGCCTCGCTTTTCAAGAAGTTTGGGGCTTATTGTGAGACATCTGCTCATATTTGGATACTTTAGGGTAGTTAGAAATTTCCCCATTAGGCTGTTTCCCCGCCCTGGTAAATGTATAGTCCAGTCCTGAACACAGTCATTTGCTTTCTGCTCAGGTTTCCCTAAGTATCATTGTCCCATTCCATCTCTGCAGCAGAGGTTTTCTTATAATGAAATGATTTCAGTTTTATAAGCAAAATCCGTGGTCGCTTGTGCCTGCTTTTCTCTGGTGCCTTTTGATTCCTGCTCTAAAAGTTGTAGACAAATGTTTAAATATCATTGGTGTGTTTTTCCAGTGGTAACTTAAAAAAAATTATCCTGGTTGTTTCTTTTATATAATGTATTTATTCTCTCTCTCTTTTTTAGAGGATGTTTTTTAAGATTTTTTAAAGTTAATTTTTAGAGAGGAAGAGAGAGAAATATCCATGAAATGAAAACACTGATCAGCTGCCTCCTGCACACCCCCTACAGAGGGTCGAGCCACAACCTGGGCATGTTCCCTGACTGGTATCTAAACTGGGACCTTTCAGTCCACAGGCCGACACTCTATCCACTGAGCCTACCCAGCTAGGGGACAACCAAAGACATTTCAGAAGGAAGAAGGTAAAGCGTGCTGAAGACACGCTGGTTGGCTGCTCAGTGTGCACAGTGACTGAAAAGTAAAAGCACGTGTGATAGGAAGAGTTATCATGCACATAAGCCTGGCTTCTTCAGAAGTCAGTGCACATAAACGGAAGCCCTAGGGAATGGAAATGTGTGGCACAGGAATGGGAAGCTGAGGAGTGCTGCTGCCTTTCATTTGCTATGTTTTAGGGAAGGCTTAGAAGGGAACAAAGCTTCAAATGTAGGCCTAACCAGTATGTCTCAGTAGTTGAGCATTGACCTATGACCCAGGAGGTCATGGTTTGAGCCCCGGTCAGGTCACATGACCTGGTTTCCCAGGTCGGGGGCCTGCAGGAGGGAGCCAATCCATGATTTTCTCTCATCACTGATGTTTTTATGGCTTTCCCTCTCCCTTCCTCTCTGTGAAATCAATAAGAAACATTTTAAAAATGAAGATTGGGATGCGGTTTCTGTGTTTTTCCAAGCATGCAGTGTGTGTGAGGCGGATATGTATACACAGGCATGCCTACCAGCACTGCTGTTATTGCCACCCGAGCCATGTCTGATGTTTCTCTAATGCATGCTTTTTCTTTCGGAGGGTGTGTGGTTCGCATTACCGGTGGCCTGTGGCTCAGTGCTTGGAGGCATTTCAGAACGACAGTCATTTATCATAAATGATAACCTTGTCTGAGCTAAAAGTAATTTGACCTACTTTGAGAATTTTAGCATTCAGATTTTCTGCAAATAGCATCATAATTTGACAGGCCATTTAAAATATATGTTTTTATTGGTCCCAGAGAGAAGAAGGGAGGGGGGAAAGAGGGAAGGAGGGAAACATCCTATATAATAAAAGGATAACATGCCAGTAGACAGAACAGTAGAACAACCAATCAAAGTATAATATGCTAATAACATGTTAAGGTTGCTCAACTGCTCACTGTGATGTGTATTGACCATCAGGGGGCAGATGCTTTGACTGGTTGGTTAGCTTGCTGCTGGTGTCTGGCCAGGACTGAGGAGATAGGCTGGACACACCCTGAAGTCCTCCTATGGTCCCTCCCTGCCGGATCGTGTACCAGTGGGGTCCCTTAGCCTGGCCTCCTTGGGGGATGTCGGAGAGCTGGTTTCAGTCCTATCCTGCAGGCCATTCCCCGTGGGAGGGCACAAAAGGTGGAGCTTATGGCTGGTGAGTGCTGCTGTGACATCATGAGCCTCTCCAGATGGGGACTGACTGGGTACCAGCCCACAGCAGGCACAGTGGAGCCTGAGTGAGTGGGAGCGGCAGGTCGGAGCTGCAGGCAGTGTTGTACTATGCGTTTCGGCCTGATCCCTGCCAGCCACCCAGAGGGACCCCACTTGTGCACAAATTCGTGCACCTGGCCTCTAGTCATTGATGAGAGAGAATCATGGATCGGCTGTCTCCTGCATTCCCCTTACTGGGGATCAAGCCCGCAACCCAGGCCTGTGCCCTGACTAGTAATTGAACCGTGACCTCCTGGTTCATAAGCCGACACAAGCACTGAGCCATGCCGGCTGGGCTGATTTGCCATTTTCCTTTCTCCTTTTCACTTGGCTAATACAACTACCTAGTCTGGTCTCACATTTACCACGGAGATGAAGCAATAGACTGGGTTATGTTTGGGTTGGGATGAAAAAGAAAGCTACTGGCATCGATTTGAAGGAGAAAACAGAGGAATGAAAGCAAAGTCAGAGGCCAATGCTGCCCACAGATTTGTAAGGTGTTTTGTGTTTACAAATCTCTCTGTGTCTCCCCAGGCAGACCTTGCAGTTTCTATGCTCGGTTGCTGGGGGGCCCACTAGTGCGAAGGGGTGCACATGAAGTCACTGTGAAGGTAAGTGCCCCACTGGCCTCTGGATCTGTCTTTTTACCTGAAATATGCTTGTGAAACAGAACTGCATTTTGCCAAAACAGATTGCCTTCTGTTTGCAGTAATTCGGGGAGGAAGAGGATGGGAAGAAAGTAGCAGGTATTTCTCCTCACTGAACTTGAAGAGGGCGTATAGAGAGCTGGATTGCCATTCTGTGTGCTAAACTGGAGTTTTACTGCCTTCCAAGAATTTTTGGCCCTAACCAGTGTGGCCCAGTGGATAGAGAGTTGGCCTGCAGACTGAAGGGTCCCAGGTTTGATTCTGGTCAAGGGCATGTACCTTGGTTTCAGGCTCATACCCAGTAGGGAGTGTGCAGAAGGAAGCTGATGGATGTGTCTCTCTCATTGATGTTTCTAACTCTTATCCATCTCCCTTCCTCTCTGTAAAAAAGCAATAAAGTATATATTTTTTATAAGAATTTTGGCTCTTGCCAATTTTTCTGAGTCTTCCCAGGAAAGGACAGCAGTTTCTAAAATTAATCTCTTCTCAACGCTGTGTATTAAATTTAAGCTGAGCCTGGCTGGTGCAGCTCAGTAAATTGAACATCGACCCATGGACCAGGACGTCACCCAGTAGGGGGCGTGCAGGAGGCGACTGATGGATTTGCTGTCTTTCTGGCCTGGGCAGGCAGTGAGGTTGGAGGAAAGGGGTACAGTTTGGGTAGGACCAAGCGGCCACGTGGAGGCGCCCCGTGGTTTGGGATGTAACTCCAGGACTGGCTGCGTCTTCTCTCCAGTCTTCATCCTCCATGGATGCAGGCCTGGATTTCGGGTGAAAGCCTGACCAGCCATGAATGAACACAGAAGGGCAGCAGGAAGGCCCCAATGCCTTTTTGGGCTGTCTTTCATTCCTTGGAGAGCAGTGCTGTTTTCTCCCACTAGACCTGCTCCTGTCTGCTGTCTCTGAGCCTCATTTCCTGCTTGGAAGTGTTGCCTTCTACCCATGATGCTGATTTGCAGAGCTGGTGCCAGTCTTTAATTAGGTTTTAATGAATGGGAAAGTGGTCCAAGTTCACAGGAGGAAATCTCCAAAATATGGGAGAGCACATACTCACATATGTGGATATGACCTACTCCAAAGAGGCTTGCTTTGCAGAGTAACATGTGTGTGTGTGTGTGTGTACACAAAACCATGTATGTTCCATTGTGTAAACCAATATTTTAAACATATGTGTGTATGTGTGTGTGTGTATGTATGTATGTATATATAGTTTGTATTTTTTTTTTTTATTTTAGAGAGGAAGGGAGAGGGAGAGAGAGATAGAAACATCAATGATGAGAGAGAATCATGGATCGGTTGCCTCCTGCACGCCCCACATTGGGGATCGAGCCCACAACCCAGGCATGTGCCCTTGACCAGAATCAAACCTAGGACCCTTCAGTCTGCAGGCTGATGCTCTACCAAATGAGCCAAACTGGCTAGGGCTCTCTTCAGTTTCTTGATGGACTTGAAGCCCAAATTATTATTTATGTTGGAACACTTGTGCTTAGAGGGGCAGCCCCAGCACAGCCACCAGCTGGCATGAATGTTTAAATGGCTTTCTAAGCAGCACGATGGGCACGTGGTGGCTTTGGGTCACTGTGGAAAGGGCTGTTACGCTTTGCTCCATCCTGGCTGCAGAGTCCTCCCATCAACCTAGTGGGCATCGACTTCAGGCAAAACTGGGTCAGGCAAGAAAACAAACACCGCCCAAACACAACAGATGGGAAATCACTTCCGTTCAAGGCCACGGTGGGGGGGAGGGGGGAGGAGACTGCTGCTGCTGCTGCTGCAAAAGCTCTCTTTTGCTTCAGAAAGAAAAGAGAGGCGGACAGGATCCCCTGGCGCTGCAGACATATGGTGTTCCCCAGCCCAGCCAGGGGTTGGGCCAGGAGTGGGGCCCCAGTGTCTCTGGGAGGAAACGCTTATCCACACACGGCCTCTGGAAGAGTGCTTTCCTTTTCTCCTCCTCCTCCTCCTCCTCCTTCTCCTCCTCCTCCTCCTCCTCCTCCTCCTCCTCCTCCTCCTCCTCCTCCTCCTCCTGCTCCTCCTCCTCTTCCTCCTCCTTCTTTAATATTTTTGCTGATTTTAGAGAAAGAGGAAGGGAGAGGGAAACATGGAGAGAAAAACATTGAGGGGCTATCTCCTGCACGCCCCTTACTGTGTCCTGACTGAGAATCGAATCCTGACCTCTCCGTACACAGGATGAGGCTGTCACTGAGCCATGCCGGCCGGGCTTTTTGTGATGAGCTTTGTCAGTGACGCTTGGGTGGTTCAGACCATGCTGAGGCCGCCAGCCCTGGTGGATTTTAGGGGGGATGAGGGGTGGGGTCCGCTGATCCCCTAGGATGCCCTTGAAGGTTGCCCTTTGGGGATACAGTTGGCTGAATGAAGTGCTAACCGGCTCTTCTGAGACCTGCTGTGCAGGGGTAGGGGGGCGTAGGCCTGGGGCTATGAAGCATGCAGCCCTCATGACTGCTACCCCACAGAGGGCTGCTACTACCCTTAATTTTGAGAGGACAGATCGGAGTCATGGAGCTTGCCCTGCGATCTAGAGCTAGAAGGATGTGGAGACCTGGTGAGAGGTCCGCAGGGGCCCTGGGTCCTCCATCTTCTCCCCCAGCTCTGCAGCCAGCACGCGCATGTTGGCACCATGTCACGCATCCATTGAGGCCGTTCTTTGTTGTTGTTTTATTTTTCCTATTATTATTCTTTTTTCAATCCTCACCTGAGGATATTTTCCCATTGATTCTTAGGGAGGGTGGAAGAAAGAGGGAAAGACAGAGAAACATCGATGTGAGAGTAACACATGGATTGGTTGCCTCCTGCACAAGTCCCGACCAGGGCCTGGGCTGGGGAAGAGCCTGCAACCGAGAATAGAACCCTTGACTGGAATAGAATGTGCCCTTGACCAGAGTAGAATCCAGGACTCTTTGGTCCATAGGCGGACACTGTGCACTGAGCCACACTGGCCTTCTCTGTTCTTACAGAGAAGACACAGGCCACCTTCCCCACACACACAACAGACGGTCCCCATGTGCTCTTCAAGCCTCAGTGCAGAGGGCAGAGTTGCCCGAGTCCATGGGTTGTTTGGTACATTGTTGGAGCCCAGAACTACTCTTTCACTCTAGCCTTGTGTGTGTGTGTGTGTGTGTATGTGTTTATGCGCGCGCACATGTCTGTGCATGTGTGTGACAGTGAGTGTGTGTGAGAGACAGTGTGTGTGTGTGACAGTGAGTGTGTGTGTGAGAGAGAGATAGTGTGTGTGTGTGTGTGTGTGTGTGTGTGTGTGTGTGTGTGTGTGATAGTGAGTGTGTGTATGGCTTGTCCCACTGGCTGGCTCAGCCAGTCAAAGTTATGGTTTGTACCTGACCCTGTCTCAAGAAATACAGCAGTATTTCTTATTATTGGATATGTTTCACCAGGATGTATGCTTTTTCTTGATTTTTTTTTTAATCCTCACCTGAGGATATTTTTTCTATTGATTTTTGGAGGGAAGGGGAGAGAGAGAGAAAGGGGGAGGGGACAAAAGAGAAAGAGAGAAAGGGAAGGGGAAGAGAGAGAAGGAAAAAACACCAATGTGAGAGACACATCGATTGGTTGCCTCCTGCATTCATTCCGACCAGAGCCGGGTGTCAAACCTGGCACCTGGTACACACTCTTGACCAGGAATCAAAACCATGACCATTGGATGCCCTGGTCAATGTTCTACCATTGTGTAGCATCGGCTGGGGGGGGCGGTATATGCTTTTTATATAAATAATGGTGAAATTTATATGTAACACATAATCATGCAATATAACACGAACCAGACATCAGTTAGCTTCATGGATATAACATCAAAGGAGTTGTTTTCTTCCACTCATCTCAAAAAGTACAGAACATAGCCTGGTGTGGCTCAGTGTTTGAGCATCTACCAATGAACCAGGAGGTCATGGATTGACTTCCTTCTGGTCAGGGCACATGCCTGGGGTTGTGGGCTCAATCCCCAGTAAGGGGCATGCAGGAGGCAGCCGATCCATGGTTCTCCCTCATCATTGATGTTTTTTTCTCTCTCCCTCTCCCTTCATCTCTAAAAACAATAAAAGTAAAATTTTAAAGTGCAGAAGGAAAAAGAAATACAGACATGTTTGAAAACTCTCCATTTTCTCCTCTCATAGAAGGTGGCGCTCACTTCCGCAGACCTTGTGGCTGCAAGGTGAGCCTAAGATGAGTATAACCAGCGACAAGGTGAACTTCCTGGTGTATCGATACCTCCAGGAGTCAGGTAAGGTTACTCCCCTTCTGTGGGGGAAACCTGCCTTTCTATGAGGAACACATATTCCCATGAAGGAATGCACGTTTCTGTAAGGGAAGACATCTTCCTGTGGGGGAAACACATCTTCCTTTGGGGGAAATATATCTTTCTGTGTAGAAACCCTTCTTCCTGTGGGGGAAACACATCATCCTGTGGGAGAAGGCATCTTATTTTGGGGAAATTATTTTCCTGTGGAGGAAATGTACTGACCTATTGGGGAAACACACCTTCCTGGGTGGCATGCTATCTTCCTGAGGGGAAACCTAATCTTCCTATAGGGAAAACTTACCTTCCTGTGGGGAAACCATTCATCCTTGGGGAAACACACCTTCCTCTGGAGGAATCCCACTTTCCTGGGGGATGAACCATTCTTCCTTGTGAGAAATGAATTTTATTGTGTGGGAAAGGCATCTTCCTGTGGGGAACCCTTCATCCTGGGGGAGAAAGGCCCCTTCCTGTGGAGGAAGTACACCTTCTTGTGAGACAACACATCTTCCTGTGGGGGAAAACATCTTCCTGTGTCAGAACCTAATCTTCCTGTGGAAGAACACACTTCCTGTGGGGGAACCTATCTTCCTGTGGGGGAACCTATCTATTTGGGAAAACACACCTTCCTGTGGGGGAACCTATCTATCTGGGGAAACACACCTTCCTGTGGGGGAACACATCTTCCGGGGGGGAACGCATCTTCCTATGTCAGAACTTATCTTCCTGTGGGGGAACACAACCTCCTGTGGGGAAACACACCTTCCTGTAGGGGAACACATCTTCCTGTGTCAGAACCTAATGTTCCTGTGGGAGAAGACAAGTTCCTGTGTCTAAAATAATTTTCCTATGGGGGAACACACCTTTCTGTGGGGGAATATAATGTTCCTGTTTGGGAATCTATCTTCCAGTGGGGAATCATAATGTTCCTCTGGGTGAACCTATTTTCCTGTGGGAAAACACACCTTCTGTGGGGGATCCTATCTTCCAATAGGGAAACACACCTTCCTGTAGGGAAACACAACTTCCTGTGGGAGAACACAACTTCCTGTGGGGGAACACAACTTCCTGTGTGAGAACACAACTTCCTGTGGGGGAACACATCTTCCTGTGTTAGAACCTAATCTTCCTGTGGGGGAACACACGTTCCTTTGGGGGAACCTATCTTCCTGGGGAAAACACATCTTCCTGTGGGGGAACACACCTTCCTGTGGGGGAACACACCTTCCTGTGAGGAAAACTATTTTCCAGTGGAGAAACACACCTTACTATGGGGGAACACACTTTCCTGTGGGGGATCCCATTTTCCTGTGTCAGAACCTAATCTTCCTGTGGGAGAACACACTTTCCTGTGGGGGAACCTATCTTCCTGTGGGAGAACACACCTTCCTGTGGGGAAACCTATCTTCCTGGGGGAAACACACTTTTCTGTGGGGGAATCCCATCTTCCTGTGTCAGAACCTAATCTTCCTGTGGGAGAACACACTTTCCTGTGGGGAAACCTATCTTCCTGTGGGTAAACACACTTTCCTGTGGGGGATCCCATCTTCCTGTGTCAGAACCTAATCTTCCTGTGGGAGAACACAACTTACTATGTCAGAACCTAACCTTCCCGAGTGGGAACACACCTTCCTGTGGGGGAACACATCTTCCTGTGTCAGAATCTAATCTTCCTGTGGGAGAAAACACTTTCCTGTGGGGGAACCTATCTTCAGGTGAAAGAACACACTTTCCTGTGGGGAAACACATATTCCTGTGGGGGAACACTTCTTCCAGTGTCAGAACTAATCTACCTGTGAGAGGACACACTTCCCTGTGGCGCTACACAACTTCCTGTTAACAGAACCTAATCTTCCTGTGGGAAAACATACCTTCCTGTGGGGGAACACATCTTCCTGTGTCAGAACCTAATCTTCCTTGTGGGAACACACCTTCCTGTGGGGAAACACTCCTTCTTGTGAGAGAACATTACTTGCTGTGGGGAAACACATTTCTGTGGGGGAACATACCTTCCTGTGGGGGAACACATCTTCCTGTTGGAGAACACTCCTTTCTGTGGGAGAACACACCTTTCTGTGGGCAACTCACATTCCTGTGGGTAACCTATCTTCCTGTGGGGAAACACACCTTCCTGTAGGGGAAAACATCTTCCTGTGTCAGAACCTGATCTTCCTGTGGGAGAACACACTTTCCTGTCGGAGAACACATCTTGCCAGGTCAGAACCAAACCTTCCTGTGGGGGAACACACTTTCCTGTGGGGGGATCTCATCTTCCTGTGTCAGAACATAAATCTTCCTGTGAGAGAACACACTTCCCTGTGGGAGTACACAGCTTCCTGTTACAGAACCTAACCTTTGTGTGGGAAAACTCAACTTCCTGTGGGGGAACACACCTTTCTGTGGGGGAATATAATGTTCCTGTGGGAGAACACACTTTCGTTTGGGGAATCTATCTTCAGGTGAAAGAACACACCTTCCTGTGGGGGAAAACACTGTCTTGTGGGGGAACCTATCTTCCTCTCGGGGAACACACCTTCCTGTTTGGGAACACATCTTCATGTCTCAGAATCTAATATTCCTGTGGGAGACACACTATCCTGTAGGGAAATACACCTTCCTGAAGGGAAACACACCTTTCTGCGTGGGAACCTATTTTCCTCGAGGGAACATATCTTTCTGTGACAGAACACATCTTCTTGTGTCAGAACCTAACCTTCCTGTGGGCGAACACATCTTCCTGTGGGGGAACCTATCTTCTTGTGGGTGAGAACAGCTACCTGTTGCAGAACCTCTGTTCCTGTGGGGAAACATACCTTAATGTGGGGGAACAGAGCTTCCTATTGTGGAACCTATCTTCCGTGGGGGATCCTATCTTCCTGTGGGGAAACACACCTTCCTGTGTGGAACACACCTTCCTGTTGGGGAACACATCTTCCTGTGTCAGAACCTAATTTTCCTGTGGGGGAACCTGTCTTCCTGTGTGGGAACACACCTTCCTATGGGGGAACATATCTTCCTCTGGGGGAACTTATCTTAATGTGGGGCAACACACCTTTCTGTGGGGAACCATACCTTCCTGTGGAAAAACACACCTTCCTGTGGGCAACCTATCTTCCTGTGGGGGAACACAACTTCCTCTGGCAGAACGTATCTTCCTGTGGGAAACCCACCTTCCTGTGCGGCAACACACCTTCCTGTGGGGGAACACACCTTCCTTGGGGGTACACGCCTTTCTGTGGAGAACATATCTTCCTGTGTCATAATCTAACCTTCCTGTGGGAGAACACACCTTCCTTTGGGAGAACACACATTCCTGTGGAGGAACACATATTCCAGTGTCACAACCTAATATTCCTGTGGGAGAATACACCTTCCTGTGGGGGCCCCTATATTCCTGTGGGGGAACTCAATTCCTGTGGCGGAACATGTGTTCTTGTGGGGGAACCTATCTTCTTCTGGGGGAATCTATCTTTCTTTAGGGAAACACACGTTCCAGTGGGGGAACACACCTTCCTATGGGAGAACACACTTCCTGTGGGGGAACATAAACTTCCCGGGGGGAACATACCTTCCTGGGGGAACCTATCTTCCTGTGGAGGAACACACATGCCTGTGGAGGAACACATCTTCCTGTGTCAGAACTGAATCTTCCTGTGGGAGAACACACCTTCCTGTGGGGGAACTTATATTCCAGTGGGGGAACCTATAATCCTGGTGGGAACACACCTTTTTTTGGGTGAACCTCTCTTCCTGTTGGGAAACCTACCTTCCTGTAGGGGAACACAACTTGCTGTGTGGAAACACCCCTTCCTGTGAGGGAACACATCTTCCTGTGGGGGAACCTATCTTCCTGAGTCAGAACCTATCCTTCCTTTGGGGGAACACACCTTCCTCTGGTGGAACACACATTCCGGTGGGGAATCATAATGTTCCAATGGGTGAAACTATCTTCCTGTGGGGAAATACTTCTTCCTGTGGGCAAACACACCTTCCTGTGGGGCATCTTAACTTCCTATGGAAAAACACACCTTCCTGTAGGGAAACATACGTTACTGCTGGAGAACCTATCTTCCTATGGGGAAACACACCTTCCTGTGGGACAACACAACTTGCTGTGGAAAAACACACCTTCCTGTGAAGTAACACACCTTCCTGTGGGGGAACACAACTTCCTGTGTGGGAACACACATTCCTATGGGGGAACATAATTTTTTTTGTGGGGGAACACACCTTCCTGTAGGGGGACTTATCTTCCTGTGGGGAAAAACACCTTCCTTGTGGGAACTTATCTTCCTGTGTGGAAACACAACTTCCCTTGGGTGAACACACCTTCATGTGGGATAACACACCTTCTGGTGGGGGAACCTGTCTTCCTGTGGGGAACGATCTTCCTCTGAGGGAACCTATATTCCTGTGGGGAAATACACTTACCTGTGGGGAACCTATCTTCCTGTGGAGAAACCCACCCTCTTGTGGGGGAATCTATCTTTCTCTGGCAGAACACACCTTCCTGTGTCGAAAACTCTTTCTGTGGGGGAACCTATCTTCCTCTGGGGGGACCTATCTTCCTGTGGGAAAACACACCTTCCTGTGGGGGAACCTCTATTTTGTGGACAAACCCATCTTCCTGTGGGAGATCCTATATTTCTGTAAGGGAACCTATCTTCCCCAGGGGAAACACACCTCCCTGTGGGGAGCCTATCTTCCTGTGGGGGAACACAACTTCTTGTGGGGTAACACACCTTCCTGTGGGGGAACACACCTTCCTGGGGGGCGGGAAACACACCTTCCTGTAGGGAACATACCTTCCTGTGTGGGAACCTATCTTCCTGTGAGGGAACACAACTTTCTGTGAGGGAATATAATCTTCCTGTGGAGAACACACCTTCCTGTGGGGGAACACATCTTCCTGTACCAGAACCTAATCTTCCTGTTTGGGAACAGACCTTCCTGTGGCGGAACACACCTTTCTATGAGGGAACACACATTCCTGTGGGGGACCCTGTCTTCCTGTGGGGGAACCTATCTTTTTGTGGGGAAACACACCTTTCTGTGGGAAAACACATCTTTCTGTACCAGAACCTAATCTTCCTGTTTGGGAACATACCTTTCTGTGGGGGAACACACCTTTCTATGGGGGAACACACATTCCTGTGGGGAACCCTGTCTTCCTGTGGGGAACCTATCTTTTTGTGGGAAAACACACCTTTCTGTGGAGAAAATGAACTTCCTGTGGGGAAACACACCCTCTGAGGGGGTACACAACTTCCCGTGGGGGACACACCTTCCTGTGGGATACCAGCTTCCTGTGGCTGAACACACCATTCTGTGGGAGAACGCACTTTTCTCTGGGGGAACCCAACTTCCAGTTGAGAAACACACCTTCCTGTGGGATAACACACCTTCCTGTGTGGGAACAGAACTTCCTGTGGGTGAACTCTCCTTCCTGTGGGGGAATCTATTTTGTTGTCATATAACACACCTTTCTCTGGGGGATCAGACAATCCTGTGAGGGAACACAACTTCCTATGGGGAAAAATAATCTTCCTGTGGGAGAACACACCTTCCTGTTGGGGAACACACCTTCCTGTGGTAGAACACACCTTCCTGTGGGGGAACACATCTTCCTGTTAGGGAACCACCTTCCTGTTGGTAGATAATCTTCCTGTGGGGGAACCTCTTTTTATGAGAGAACACACCTTTCTGTGGGGGACACACCATCATGAGGGAACACAACTTCCTGTGGGAAACATAATCTTCCTATGTGAGAACACACCTTCCTGAGGGGAAACACACCTTCCTGTGTAGAAACACACCTTCCTGTGGGGGAACACACATTGCTGTGGGAGAACACACCTTCTTGTGGGGGAACATAATCTTCCTCTGGGAGAACACAAATTCGGGGAGGAAACAGAAATTCCTGTGGGGGAAGATAATCTTCCTGCGGGAGAAAACACCTTCCTGTGGGGGAACACATCTTCCTGTGTCAGAACCTAATCATCCTGTGGGGCAACACACCTTCCTTTGGAGGATCACACGTTCCTGTGCGGGAACACACCTTCCTATGGGGGATCACACCTTCCTGTGTGGAAAGACACATTCCTGTGGGAGAAGACACCTTTCTGTGTGGAAACACACCATCTTGTGTTGGAATACAACTTCCTGTCGGGGAACATAACCTTTCTGTGGGAGAACACATTTTCCTTTTAGGGAACACATCTTCCTGTGTAAGAACCTAATCTTCCTTGGGAGAACACACCTTCCTGTGTAGGAACACACCTTCCTGTGAGGGAAAACAACTTCCTGTGGGGGAACCACCCTCTTGTGGGGGAACACACCTTCCTCTGAGGGAACAGAACTTCCTGTGGGGGAATCTATTTTCTTGTGGAAGAACACACCTTTCTGTAGGGAACACAATATTCTGTGTGGGAACACACCTTCCTATGGGGGAACACACCTTCCTGTGGGGAACATACCTTCCTGTGTGGGAACCTATATTCCTGTGTGGAAACACAACTTCCCGTGGGGGAACACACCTTCATGTGCGATAACACACAATCCTGTGGGAGAACCTGTCTTCCTGTGGGGGAACCATTTTCCTCAGGGGGAACCTATCTTCCTGTGGGAAAACACACCTTCCTTTTGGGGAACCTCTCTTTCTGTGGAGAAAGCAACCTTCTTGTGGAGGAATCTATCTTTCTGTGGAAGAACACACCTTCCTTTGTTGGAACCTATCTTCCAGTGGGAAAACACACCTTCCTTAGGGAGAACCTCTATTTTGTGGGGAAACCCACCTCCCTGTCGGAGAATCTGTCTTCAGGAGGGAGAACACAACTTCCTGTGTCCTAACTCACCTTTCTGTGGGGGAACTTCTATATTGTGGGCAACACACCTTCCTGTGGGGGAACCTTTCTTCCTATGGCGGAACCTATCTTACTGTGGGGGAATACACTTTCCAGTGGGGGAACTCACCTTCCTGTTTCAGAACCTAATCTTCCTCTGTAGAAACACACCTTTCTGAGTGGGAACCTAACTTCCTGTGGGGGACATGCCTTCCTGCGGGGTACCAACTTCCTTTGGCTGAACACACCATCCTTTGGGAGAACACACTTTTCTCTGGGGGGAACACAACTTCCTGTTGGGGAACCACCCTCTTGTGGGGGAACACACCTTCCTCTGAGGGAACAGCACTTCCCGTGGGGGAAACTCCTTCCTGTGGGGGAATCTATTTTCTTGAGGAAGAACACACCTTTCTGTGGGGAACACAATATCCTGTGTGGGAACACACCTTCCTGTGGAGGAACCTATTTTCTGTGGCAGATCACACCTTTTTGTGGGGGAACACAACATCCTATGAGGGAACACAACTTCCTGTGGGGGAACATAATCTTCCTGTGGGAGAAACACACTTTCCTGTGGGGAAACACACATTCCTATGGGAGAACCTATTTTCTTGTGGGAGAACACACCTTCCTTTGGGGGAACACACCTTCTTGTGGGGGAACATACCTTCCTATGTCAGAGTCTAATCTTCCTGGAATACACCTTCCTGTGGGGGAAGACACCATCCTGTTGGGGAACACACTTTCCTGTGGGAAAATTCAACTTCCTGTGGAGAAGACACCTTTTGTGGGGAAACACACCATCTTGTGTTGGAATACAACTTCCTGTGGGGGAACATAAACTTTATGTGAGAGAACATCTTCCTGTGTCAGAACCTAATCTTTCTTTGGGGAACACACCTTCCTGTGGGGGAACAAACCTTCCTGTGAGAGAAAACAACTTCCTGTGGGTGAACACACCTTCTTTTCGGGGAACCTAACTTCCTGTGGGGATCCTATATTTCTGTAAGGGAACCTATCTTCCTGTGGGGAAACAACCTTTCTGTGGGGGGGACCTATCTTCCTGTTGGGGAACACAACTTTCTGTGGTGGAACCTACCTTTTCTATGAGGGCACACCCCTCTGTGTGGGAAGACACCTTAGTGGGTTGGAACACACATTTCTGTGGGGAACATACCTTCCTGTCTGGGAACCTATCTTCCTGTGTGAAAACACAACTTCATGTGGGGGAACACACCTTCATGTGGGATAACACACCATCCTGTGGGGGAACCTATCTTCCTCTCGGAGAATACATCTTCCTGTGTGGGAACCTATCTTCCTGTGGGGGAACCTGTCTTCCTGTGGGGGAATATATCTTCCTGTGGGAAACACAATTTCCTGTTGGGGAACACAACTTCCTGTGGCGAACCTATCTTCCTGTGGGGGAACACACCTTCCTGTGGGGGAATCTATCTTCCTGTGGGGGAACCATCTTCTTCTGTGGGAACCTATCATCCTGTGGGGGAACACATCTTTCTGTGTGGGAACCTGTCTTCCTGTGAGGGATCCTATCTTCCAGTGGGGGAACTTATCTTCCTGTGGGAAACACACTTCTCTGTGGGGGAACAAATCTTCCTGTTAGGGAACACAACTTCCTGTGGGGGAACACACCTTCCTCTGGGGGAACCTATCTTCTTGTGGTAGAACCTATCTTCTTGTGTGGGAACACACCCCTCTGTGGGGGAACACACCTTCCTGTAGGGGAACACACCTTCTTTGGGGAACATACCTTCCTGTGGTGGAACTTATCTTCTTATGGGAAACACACCTTCATGTGGGGAAACACACCTTCTTGTGGGGGAACACAATTTTCTGTGGCTTAACCTATGTTTCTGTGGGGAAACACACTTTCTTTCATGGGAACACACCTTCCTGTGTGTGAACACATCTTCCTTTGGTGGAACACATTTTCCTGTGGGGTAAATGCACCTGTCTGTTAGGGAACCCTTCTTTTGTTGGAGGAAAGTCACCTTCTGGTGTTTATACACACCTTCCTGTGGGAGAATACTTTATCCTCTGGGAGAAACACATCTTTCTGTTACGGAACATATCTTCCTATGGCGAAAATTTACCTTCCTGTGGGAGAACACAGCTTCCTGTCAGAGAGAATGTGCCTTTCTGTTGGGGAAGCACACCTTTCCATAGGGGATATGCACCTTCCTATGGTGTAAACACACCTTTTTGTGGGGAAAATGCACCTTTCTGTGTGGGAAACACACCTTCCTTTGGGGGAAATTCACCTTCCTTTGGTTTAAATGTACCTTTCTATAGGGAAAGTACCAGCCCCATCGAGTGTGATCCATCAGGGATGGGGGTTTCTTGCTCCTGACTGGACCCAGAGTATATCTGAGTGTGGGAGAAGCGTTTCATTCCTGAGGTGACATGGAGGATGACATTCCTTCTTCCCTTGGCATATCCATTCAGTCAGACCTGTTGGAGAAGATACTAGCCCAGTCGGGTTGTATTGAATTGGCTGCGTGATGGGACACTCTCAGCCTAGGCCATCAGCAGAGCAGTTATGGGCAGCAGTGTAGATAGGAAGGAAACCCC
This sequence comes from Antrozous pallidus, assembly GCA_027563665.1. NCBI lineage: Eukaryota > Metazoa > Chordata > Mammalia > Chiroptera > Vespertilionidae > Antrozous > Antrozous pallidus. Next base: position 334,425 of record JAOAOB010000026.1, on the reverse strand, counting down.
TTAGATGAAGCATTTCTGAGTTTTCAAGTTTCCTCCACTACCCCCAGAAAACGGGGTGCCCTGGGCAATTTTCGAACACTTAGTAATAGCTCTTGTTTTCCCCAATACTTTTGTTGTGTGTGTGTGTGTGTGTGTGTGTGTGTGTGTGTGTGTGTGTGTAATTGTTTTTTTTTATAGCAAGGAAGGGAGTGGGATAGAAAGTCAGAAACATTGATGAGAGAAACATAGGATCAGCTGCCTCTTGCACACCCCCTACTGGGGATGTGTCTGCAGCCAAGGTACATGCCCTTGACCGGAATCGAACTCTGGACATTTTGTAAATTCTTGATTTTTATTTATTTTTACATCAACTTTATTACTTATTTTTCTTGTTTCTAAAGGAAATATTCCTCTAGCTTTTTAATATGAGTGAGAATTTCCTTTTTGTAACCAGTGTGCAGGCCCAGTGTGGAGAGGGCCTTGTGCGTAGGAGCCACTGTACTCAGGGGGCAGAAGGGGACACTGAGGGTGCTATGGGACTGGACTCTGACATAGCTTTGCTGCATGAGAGTGGGATTCCTCACACGAGCCTATGCACATCGCTGAACATTGCTTTCCCCATTATACGTCAGTCCGCCCCCAACACGGCCGCCTAACCCCGGTCACAGAATTGCTTGTGAGTGTTTCATTTGTCTTTAATTTTTCACTTTTATTGTTTTTTCTTTTTCAAATTTTTTAAAACATTTTATAGATTTTTTTTTACAGAGAGGAAGGGAGAGGGTTTAGAGAGTTAGAAACAGGGATCAGAGAGAAACATTGATCAGCTGCCTTCTGCACACCCTCCACTGACAATGTGCCCACAACCAAGAAACATGTCCTTGCCAGGGATCGAACCTGGGACCCTTGATTCCACAAGCCAAGGCTCTATCCACTGAGCCAAACCAGTTAAGCTCTTTTTTGTTTTTTTTTTTAATCCTCACCAGAGGATATTTTTCCATTGATTTGTAGGGAGAGTGGAAGAAAGACAGAAAGATAGAAACATCAATGTGAGAGAAACACATTGATTGGTTGCCTCCTGCAAATGCCCCGACCAGAGCAAGGACCAGGGAGGAGCCTGCAATGAAGATATGTGTCCTTGACCAGAATAGAACCCGGAAATCTTTGGTCTAAAGGCCGACGCACTATCCAAGGAGCAACACCAGCCATTTTTTAAATTCTTGATTTTTATTTCTTTTTACATCAACTTTATTACTACTTTTCCTTTTTAATTTTTTTATTCTTTAAAGTATTACAAATACTTCCCCCTCCCATATTGTCCTTCCCCCAGCCTCCCTTACCACCCAGCACACCTGCCCCTCCTTGTCCCAGTGTCTTGTATCCATTGGTTATGCTTATATGCATGCGTACAAGTCCTTCAGTTGATTTCTGACAGCCCCTGTCCCCCACCCTCTCCAGCCTTCCCCCTGTAGTTTGACAATCTGTTCAATGCTTCTCTGCCTCTGTATCACGCTTTTCCTCCTGTTCCTTTTCTTTAAAAAAATCTTGCATCTGCATACTGGAGATAAATTTATAAGAACAAAAAAATGTTTGAGTCTGTTTCAATGTCCAACTGTTCTGAGTCCCAGTTTCAATGTCAAATAGTTCCTATGTGTACATGTCAGCAATGGTATCTGGATGGTAGAGATATGGTGGCAATGCAAGTTCCACCCTCTCTGGTTTGGTCCTGGGCCACCTGCAACGATACACAGCTGCTGACTGCTAGAATGGCAAGGTGTCATCAGTGTCTTCCATCTCTGGACTGTCTTCGCGGTTGGAATAGACCTCTCAGTTCCTGTTTGTTAAAGGAATCCATATGGACTTGGAGGTGTTTTCTGAAAATATACAAACATATTTTCGACCAAAAGTTAATAAAGGGATCTTTTCTGTAAATTAGACTTGGGATTCTTTCTATTTTTTCCCAAATGATTTTCCTTTGTCTTATTTTGACACCATGTGTGTTTTCCATGGGTGTCCTGCTGTTGGCATTACAAATGAAAGTTACTTTTCTGGAGTAAGAATTTTCTAGATATAATTTACTCACAGGATATTTTTCCTTACATGATATTACTCTACTACCCGCCCCCCCCCTTTTTGATTAGTGGGGGCTTTTGGAAATTTTATATTGCAGTCTTGGTAACTTTAAATTTTAATTTTTGCACAAAAATATGACTTCTTTAGGTTCTTTGGATGTTAGGCAATTTTGCAATGAGATGAACTACTAATATTAATTTTAGTTAATATTTTAGGAACAGCTTTTTGTCCAGTACACTTACATTTTCTTGAGTATTCACTTATTTCACTTGGCTTTGAAAACTTTACAGCAGAAGTGGGGAACATCCAGCCCCCTGGCCAAATAAGGCCATGAACACCTGGTTCTCCAAGGCATTAGGGGTGAGCTCATTCAATGTCTGATCAACTGGTGCAGGCTCATGTTGAAGGGGATCATTTGTAGGGCTCCCAAATGATGTTACACATATCCCTGTGGCCCGTGGCAGGAAAAGGTTCCCCATCATTGATCTAAAGGCTTTGAGGTCATTCATGAAGGGCAGGGTTTCTTAGCCTTATACTGTGGACATCTGGGCGGGATTGCTCTTCCTCCCAGGTGACCTCCTGGTACATGGAATGTATACCAGGAAAGAGGCTGAGCTGCTCCCTCTTTTACAAGGAGAAACACAGGGTGTGGACGGTGCTGAGGTCCCCAAGTCACACCGGCAGCAAGGCAGAAAGCTAGGATTCAGGCTGGCTAACTGGGTCTAGAACCTTCCTCTTTCCAATGTGGGGTACTTGCTGGTTTGTTTTCTCACAGGAAGCTCTGTGCTCCTGGAGTTCACCCTGCTTGGCTTGAACATTGTGTCCATTTCTGTGTTGCTAAATTCGGTCTCCGTGCTGGGTCTGGGGAATTAATGTGCAGCTCACCGAGGCCAGCTAGGCTGGAATGCTCCTTTTTTAAAATATATATTTTATTGATTTCAGAGAGAGGAAAGGAGAGGGAGAGGGAAACATCAATGATGGAGGGAATCATGAATCAGCTGCCTCCCGCACAGCCCCCAATGGGGATCAAGCCTGCAACCCAGGCATGTGCCCTGACCTGGAATCAAACCTTGACCTCCTGGTTCTCTAGGTCAGCACACAGCCAGTGAGTCATGCCAGCCAGGCTGGGATATTCCTTTCTGAATGTACATCTTCTTCAGGTTTGGGGTTCAGTGGGGCTATGCAGCAGGCAGTTGATTTATGGTTCTCTCTCATCATTGACCTCCTTTCCTCTCTCTCTCTCTCTCTCTCTCTCTCTCTCTCTCTCTCTCTCTCTCTCTCTCTCTCTCTTTTTCCTCTCTGAAATCAATTAAATAAAAATAAAGCTGAGATGGCTGTACCCCCAAGCTCTTTTCCATCTTGGACAAATGTGGCTCTTCAGGGCCTGTGTCTCCCCTTGCCCCCGCCTACTTCCCCCCAAACAAGAAGGGGGGGGTTCTGCATTGATTCGGTGGTTGAGGCTCTGATGCCCCTTAGTGCCCATGGCTGTGCCTCCGTCTGATGCCCCGCCTTTCTTGTCTGGCTGCAGGCTTCTCCCACTCAGCCTTCACCTTTGGTATCGAGAGCCACATCAGCCAGTCGAATATCAACGGATCACTGGTGCCGCCCGCCGCCCTCATCTCCATCCTGCAGAAGGGGCTGCAGTATGTGGAGGCCGAGATAAGCATCAACGAGGTCTTTGCACCCCTCCCTGGCAGGGCAGCCACCCAGCCCCTCTCCCAGCTCCTGGGAGGGCTGGCAACAGGCCCCATCCTGCAGGTGGTCCAGAGGTCCTCGACAAGGTGAGAGAGTGGGTGGCTTCACTACAGGCTGCAGAGACAGCAGAGGATCAGTTAGGCAATGATCAGGCTGGCAGGGAACCAGTTAGGGGGTGATTAGACCAGCAGGGGAGCAGTTAGGGGGTGATCAGGCTGGTAGGGGAGCAGTTAGGGTGAGATCAGACCAGCAGGGGAGCAGTTAGGGGGGGATCAGGCTGGCAGGCACATGGAGCTGTCCAGGCCCTGTGCACCCAAGTGTTTTCCACATGCACACGCAGCTAGCTGGCTGGCTGCTGAGCATCATGGTCTCCACACGCACATACGGATGGCCAGCTACTCAGCGTCATGGTTTCCACATGCACATGTGGCTGGCCAACTGCGGACGGAGCACCGTGGTGTTATGTGCGCTCCCCGCTCTGAAAACACAGCTGACCTTCCTCCATGTCCCACCTCAGGGCAGGCGTGCACCGTGCTGAGCACAGAAAGGGTGACCCTCCTCATTCTCTCTGAGCCCAACGGTTCCCCGGGTACCCCAAGACTTGTTCTGTAGAATCTGTCCTGCGAGTGACCCTGACATGTGCGAGCAGAGAATCAGGGAAGAACAGGGGTGACTATCCTACTCAAGAGCATTTCAGGTGCTGGACTGGTGACAGCGCTCACCAGAGAGCTGGTGGGAGAAGGGTGGTGACAGTGCTCACCAGAGAGCTGGTGGGAGAAGGTGACTGTAATGACAAAGTAAAATGGTGTCAATTTGCTCGTATCCTCCTTTAGGTTGGGCTCACTTGTGTAGTTGAGCCACTTTTATATGCAGGGCAGTTTTATTTTATTTTATTTTTTCAGAAAGGAAGGAAAAGGGAGAGAGACATAAAAACATCAATGATGAGAGAGAATCATTCACTTGCTGCCTCCTATATGCCACAACACTAGGGATGGAGCCTGCAACCTGGGCTCGTGCCCTTGACCGGGAATTGAACCCGGGACCCATCAGTCCACAGACAGACATTCTGTCCACTGGCCCAAACCAGCTGGGGCAACATTTCTTTTTTTTTATCCTCAACTGAGGATGTGTTTATTGATGTTAGAGAGAGGAAGGGAGAGAGAAACAGCAATGTGAGAGAAACATCTGACCTCCCGCATGTGTCCCAAACGGGGACCAAACCTACAACCTAAGTATGTGCCCTGAAACAGGAGTCAAACTCACAACTTTTTGGGGTATGGAATGATGCTCCAAACTAAACCACTGACTGGTCATGGAGGCCTTTCCTAGGGCTGCCAATAGGCAGTGCACCCAGTCAGTAGGCACTACCGTATGTCATATCAAAGATGCAATGTGAGAGAAACATACATCGGTTGCTTCCTGGGGCACGAGGCCCTGATTTGGGCTGAGATTTCTGCAGACACGCTCTCCCACAGGGCAGATGGTTACTCACAGGGACTTCCCACCCTAGGCCTTGGTCCTCACAGCTTCCTCAGCCTGGGGGCGCTGGACATTCCTGGGATGGGGCATCCCATGCACGGCAGGGCATTAGTCAGCTCCGGGGTATCCACCATCACTTGTCAGCAGCGTTTACTGCCCTACTGAACCAGAAAAACGGTGTCCAGGCATAGCCCAAGTCCCTGGTGGGCACTCCCTCCATCATTGAGAATCATTGGATCTAGGAGAGCAGCTTTTATATGAGATCCTATCTGGTAGTGCCCCAGATACAGTAGGAGAGCATCTTTTACATGAAATATGACAGTGCTTCAGATACAGTAGAGCACCTTTTCTATGACATACGGTAGTGCCTGAGCTACAGTAGAGCATCTTTTACATGAAATACAGTAATGCCTCAGCTACAGTAGAGCACCTTTTACATGAAATAAGGTAGTGCCCCAGACCAGTGGTCGGCAAACTCATTAGTCAATAAAGCCAAATATCAACAGTACAAGGATTAAAATTTCTTTTGAGAGCCAAATTTTTTAAAGACTCTTCTAACGCCACTTCTTCAAAATAGACTCACCCAAGTATTTTGTGGAAGAGCCATGGTCAAAGAGCCGCAGTTTGCTTACCATGGCCCCAGATAACAGTAGAACATCTTTTACATGAAATACGGTAGTGCCTCAGCAACATTAGAGCATCTTTTACATGAAATACAGCAGTGCCCCAGTTCAGTGTGGCATTTACCAAGCACTGGGTCACCCACTGAGGACAGCATTGCACCCTGTCCTCCACCCAGACTACCCCCTCCCCTCCCCCACACACACACACTATCAACCGCCTGGGTCACTGCTGTGCCGTGGGCAACGCCGCCCTTCCTCGCCTCTGCCCACACCTGTCTGCCTGAGGTGCCAATAGCCCAGTGCCAGGAGCTTCAGGGCTGACGGCCGTCCCCTGCCTTCCCCCAGGATGGCACAGTATTTGATGGCCGCCCCATAGAGTCCCTGTCCCTGATCGATGCAGTGATGCCCGATGTGGTGCAGATGAGGCAGCAGGCCTTCCGGGAGAAGCTCGCGCAGCAGCAGGCCAGTGCGGCGGCCACGTCAGCAACGGCATCAGCAGCAGCCGCGGCCACGGCAGCCACGGTGATCCCAGCAGCTGTTTCCCAGCCCAATGCCTTAAAAAACGGGGAAGCTACAGTGAACGGGGAAGAGAATGGAGCACATGCCATAAGTAAGTGCAGGCATGTAGTATGCGGATGAGTGTGCATGTATGTTTATGCACACATGTGCCTGTGTTAGGTTGTGTGCAGTGTGTGCATGTGGATGTACCTTAATTAGAGTACTCCTAAGTTGGCTGCTAAAAACTCAGGGGGCCAAAGAGCCCCCCACATGTGGCTCACAAGCCACAGTCTGCTGACCACAGTCTTAGGGAGATGTAAGTGTTCTTCCCTGGGTGAAATTTGCTTCCCTCAGATCAGCCGTGCAGCTGCTCCAGCCTTGAGGGTTTCAGGTGACCTTGGCGTTCACACCTCACCCCATGGCCTCCTCACATCCAGCCACCAGGCCACAGCCAAGCCCCACGGCAGGTTACCGTGAGCAAGGGCAGGCCATCCAATTCTTCACGTCCTGTCCCAATTTCTCCTTTAGGGATTGGAGAAGCACAGGTGACCAAGGGTGCCTCAGCCAGTCTCTAAACAGACACTGACACATACGACCCAAGGTACTTAATATTGACCAAGCATAAATTACACAGGAGACAGACATGCAGTGCACGAATCACACACCATTTATTTACCAGAGTCCTGGTGGTTTCCAGACCTCAGCAGGCTACCCGGAGATACACACACTCTGGATGTTGGGAGTTGCAGCTGCAGCTCGGTGTCTTGTTTGAGGCCTCAGCTTCATGGCTCACAGTTCGCAGCAGAGCTCAGGCAGATGCAGGCAGGGGAATGGAGAGTGACTGTCTGTGGAGGAGCAGGCAGCCTCTCTGGCCTCCTGTGTCCTTCCTCTTTTTATGTGCTCAGACAGGGGTCTTCAGTGTGTCTTATCAGCGGGGCCCAGGAGCCTTGCTATCTGGTCTTAAAGTATAGGTCACTTTATCTATTTTCTACATATAGGATACTCAAAGTTTCTTATCAATTTGTTTATATTACATTACATTTCACACTTTAGTTCCACACTTTAATACTTATTCTATATTGTTTTACTATTACTATAACACGTCTGTCCTACAGTGATCAGCCACTCGGCTTCTGTTCCCTCCCACAGATAATCACTCGAAGCCCATGGAAATAGATGGGGACATCGAGATACCATCCAACAAAGCCATGGTACTTCGGGGCCATGAGTCCGAGGTCTTCATCTGCGCCTGGAACCCCGTCAGCGACCTCTTAGCCTCAGGGTAAGGGCGTCAGCCTGGACTGCTCTGGGTGGGGAGCCCAACTGCTCTGTAAGGCAGTACAGTCCCGCCTTTGAGCCCATTCCCTCTCACCTCCTTGGGCCCCTGCCCAGGGGTATAGACCAAAGCCTGGGGTCCCCTGCTGCTCTTCCTGGGGTACCTCCCAACTGTGGTAAATTGTGGAGAAATCCTTGGCTGAGCTATGTTCTCCCTGGGTGGGGCAGATGCCTGCATTTAAAATTTCCCTGTGCAGCAGAGATAGTGCAGAGAAGACCCACTGAGATAAAAAAAAAAAATACCTGCCATGGTTGGACGAGGAAAGGCCGTGCCCCTGGGTCTCTCGAGGTGCCTGGCCCAAGCCGCTTGGCCCAGAGCCATGGCCCACCTCTGCCCGTCGGCTGTGGGCCCTGATGCCGGTTGTATGGTGGACAAAGGGAGAAACCTGGTGGTGTGCCAGTAGCTGAGTGCAGGGCGCCTCCTTCTGCAGGTCCGGAGATTCAACAGCACGGATCTGGAACCTGAATGAGAGCAGCAGTGGGGTGTCCACCCAGCTTGTGCTGTGGCACTGCCTCCGAGAGGGAGGCCATGACGTGCCCAGCAACAAGGAGGTGACGTCGCTGGACTGGAACGTAAGCCCTGGTCACCTCCCACGTGCTGGTCCGCCTGGTGCCACATGGGGTGCAGGGGCTCCCTTCCTGAGCACTAGCCAGGTCGTATCAGGCTCTTTCCCAACATTAGCCCACGTCTCCGAGCAGCCAAGGAAACGTGACTTCCACCTTCATCTTTCTTTCTTTCTTTCTTTCTTTCTTTCTTTCTTTCTTTCTTTCTTTCTTTCTTTCTTTTTTAATGATCTCAGAGAGCAAGAGAGAGGGAGAGATAGAAACATCAATGATGAGAGAGAGTCATCAGCCAGCTGCCTCCTGCATGCCCCATCTGAGGATCAAGCCCACAACCTGGGTACGTGCCCTGACCGGGAATCAAACCAGGGCCTCCTGGTTCACAGGTCAACCAACACTCAACCCCTGAGCCATGCTGGTTGGGCTGGGGGCTGGTTATCGATGTGTGAATGTTCTACCCCTGTGGTGGGAGGTTCTCTCCCCTTTGTCAGAGCTGCCCCTGCTAAGCTGTTTCTGTTGGCCTGTTTCTTTCTGGCCCGCAGAGCGATGGCATGCTGCTGGCCACAGGCTCCTACGATGGCTTTGCAAGAATCTGGACGGAAGACGGTGAGTGCTGCTGCCCTCGGGTTGGAGAAGAACGACTTTGGTGTAGAAGCAACAACTGAATGGGCCATCGCCTTGAAGTCAGCATGTTTGTTGTTTGTTTACTTACTCAACAGGTAACCTGGCCAGCACCTTAGGCCAACACAAAGGCCCCATCTTTGCCTTGAAATGGAACAAAAAGGGGAATTACATTTTGAGCGCTGGTGTGGACAAAGTGAGTATTCACTAAAAGATGTCTTTGATCTGTAGATGCTTGTTGCTGTTGAATCTCTGGATAATATAGTAATTTCTTTGAAATCTGAGGCTTTCTGGTTGCTCTTAATAAATAGGTGGTGCTTGATTGGTGTTCCTGGCAGTGACCTTGCTGGCCATTTCTAGCCCAACACTTTTATATATATACTAGAGGCCTGGTGTACGAAATTCGTGCACAAGGGATGTGGGGGGTGTCCTTCAGCCCAGTCTGCACCCTCTCCAATCTGAGACCTCTCGAGGGATGTTTGCCCATTTAGGCCCGATCCAGGTAGGATCGGGCCTAAATGGGCAGTCAGACATCCTTCTCACAATCCAGGACTGTTTGCTTCAAACTGCTCGCCTGCCTGCCTCTCTGATTACCCCTAACCATTTCTGCCTGGCAGTCTGATCACCCCCTAGCCACTACCCTACCAGCTTAATTGATGTCTAACTGCTCCCCTGCCATCCTGTTTGCCCCCAACTTCCCTCCTCTGCCAGCACGGTCATCCAAAACTGCGTCACCCCAAACTGCCCTCCCCTGCAGGCTTGATCTTTCCCAACTGCCCTCCCTTGCAGATCTGGTCCCTCACAACTCCCCTCCCCTGCTGGCCTGATGGCCCACAACTGCCCTCCCTTGCAGGCCTGGAACCTCCCAACTATCCTCCCCTGCTGGCCATTTTGTGTCCACATGGGGGCAGGATCTTTGACCACATGGGGGCAGCCCTCTTGTGTGTTGGAGTGATGGTCAATCTGTATATTACACTTTTATTAAATAGGATAGAGGCCTGGTGCATGGATTGGGGCCAGCTGGTTTGCTCTGAAGGGTGTTCTGGATCAGGATGGGGGTTCCCTTGGGATATGGGGTGGCCAGGGCAAGGGGCCTGTGGTTGTTTGCAAGCCTGCCATGCCCCCCAGAGACCCAAGTAGAGGCCCTGGGATCTGGGATTAATTTGTTCTACAATTGAAACTTTGTAGCCTAGAGCAGAGCCAAGCCTTCTGCTTGCTCATGGCAACAGCCATTTTTGTTTGAAACATTGTAGTCTAGAGTGGAGGCCTAGGTGCCAGGACTGCAAAAGCTTGGCTTCCTCCGTAGTCCCTTCAACATTAGCCTCTGCTCTCTCCAGCTCCGTGGCTGCCACCATTTCTGTTGGAATTATGTATCTTCTATAATTGAAACTTTGTAGCATTGAGTGGAGGCCTAGGCCTGCAAGGGCAGGCGGAAAGCTTGGCTTCCTCCATTGCTGGGGAAACCCAAACCTCCCTCCTGCTCTCAGTGGCTGCAGCCATCTTGGTTGGAGTTTATTTGCATAATTTGCTCCAGATTGGCTGATGGGCGTAGCTGTGGGCATGGCTTGATTGGAGGTACGGTCAATTTGCAAATTACTCTTTTATTAGATGGGATATATATATACACAGAGTGGCCAGATTGTGATGATCTCTGAACGCATAACAATCTGGCCACTCAGTGTATATCCTATATAATAAAAGGCTAATATGCAAATTGTCTCCTCGACCAGTAGTTTGATCAGCAGGCAGATCAGCTAACTGCCCATATCCCCTCCCCCTGGCCAGGCTGGCCGGACCCCACCCATGCATGAATTCATGCACCAGCCTCTAATACACATACACACACTGAGTGGCTAGATTATTATGCGTTCAGAGATCATAATAATCTGGCCACTGATTTGTTTTGTATATATGTTTTTATTGATTTCAGAGAGGAAGGGAGCAGGAGAGACAGAAACATTAGAGATGAGAGAGAATCATTGATCCACTGCCTCCTGCACGTCTCCCACTGGGGATCCATCCTGCAATCTAGGCATGTGCCCTGACTGTAAATCGAACTGTGACCTCCTGGTTCATAGATCAACACTCAACTACTGAGACACGCCAGCCAGGCGCCTGTCAGGTCTTAATATGTCGCACATTCCACAGACCTTGGTGCAAGTCTCCCCTGTTCACTTGAGGTGCACAGCTCAGCGACAGCCTCAAAGCCAAAGTACTGACCATCTGGCCCTTGGCAAAAATAGCTTTGCTGAACTCCACAGTCCAGTGTGACCCTCTAAATCAGTGGTTCTCAACCTTTCTAATGCTGGGACCCTTTATTTTATTTCATTGATTTTTTCAGAGAGGCAGGGAGAGGGGTAAAAAGCCAAAAACATTGATGATAGAGAAACATCCATCAGCTGCCTCCTGCACACCCCTTACTGGGGATGTGCCTGAAACCCAGGTACTTACCCTTGACCGGAATCGAACCTGGGACCTTTCAGTTTGCAGGCTGACACTCCACTGAGCCAAACTGGTTGTGGTTGCTGCAACCCTTTAATACAGCTCCTCATGTTGTGGTGACGCCAAACCATAACATTATTTTTGTTGCCACTTCATAACTGTAATTTTGCTACTGTTACGAATTGTAATGTAGTATCTGTGTTTTCTGATGGTCTTAGGCTCTACAGCAGCGGTTCTCAACCTGTAGGTCATAACCCACAGGTGAAGAACCTTTAGTAGAGGCTTTCCCACCCCTGTTGGTCTATTGGATGTTCTCGGATGGGAGGTGGGCATAACAGAACATGGATCTTGGGCCACAGAGAATCTTGCAGACTTGCCTAGGGACACACTGGTCTAGGGAGAGACACACTGGCCCAGGGACACACTGGCCCAGGGGTCTCATGCCAGTGCAGCTCAGGGCATAACCAATGCATAGGGTAGTTTTCAGAAATGCCCATTTCTTCCTCAACTCCTCATTTGGAAAAATGCCAGAAAGATAGGTGGATAAGCTTTATTAAGAGTTTTTTCAACTTGTAATGGGAGAGGGGAAACCCCCACTGTACTGCTACTTTTCCAGTGATCAGTTACAGCTGCTGTGTCCTATGAAGTCACCACCAGCCCACCTGGCTCTCGAGATGGTTACATATGAAACACTAGATTGTACAGACATAGGCAGAAAGACTGCCCAGGAGCCCATGAACAGCTATATACTGACCACAGGTTAAAACACTGTTTTGACCAGACCAGAGTAAAATAAAATGTGTAGTGAAAAAGTACCATCATGGCCACAGCAACCTTGGTCCATATCCGAGTCACAGCACCAAAAAACGAAAAGAAAATGTAGTTCTCACAGTTTCTCCTTTTCTTTGTTGCATGGAGTGCTTCCTAGGAAACAAAGCTCCCCATGTGGCTTGTGTTCTTTATGTACTGGGCAGCACTGGCGTGAAGAGTGGAGGGACCACAGCCTTGTCTTGTATGATAACTTTTCTGAGAGAAAACTTGGCGAGAACAACACTCACTAATGTTTACTTTTTGTTTGCGGAGCACAGACAACAATAATTTGGGATGCCCACACGGGAGAAGCCAGACAGCAGTTTCCGTTTCACTCTGGTGAGTCTTTTGGTTTGGTTTTGTAATCCTATATAATAAAAGGCTAATAGGCAAATTTACCAAACGGTGGAACAACCAGACTCTCTGACGTGCACTGACCACGAGGAGACAAACACTCAATGCAGGAGCTGCCTCCTGGTGGTCAGTGTGCTCCCATAGGCAGAGCGCTACTGGCTATCAGGCCTACGCCATCAGTTGGACATCCTCTAAGGGCTCCTGGACTGCGAGAGGGCACAGGCTGGGCTGAGGGACTCCCCCCAGTGTATGAATGTCATGCACCAGGCCTCTAGTTTGGAAATAATAGTGCAGAGTTCCCATGAAATGTCTTGTGAGGTATTCCTGACTACTCCAAAGAGTGTGTCTATGGAATCCAACTGCAATCACAGTGCTCTGAGGTATCCATGATACAAATTTCCCAACATCAAAGCGTGAAAAACACCCCAGGGAACCAATGCCAGGACCAGTGTGGCTTCCTTTCTCCTGCCAGCCCAGGGGAGCCGTGTTGGGGATCCCTGAGACCATGCCCACATGGGGGAGTCCCAGCTCAGGTTCATCACAGAGAAAGGACATAGAGCACAGTCAACTAAGAGAGGAAAGATCACAGGGTGAAATCTAGTATTGGCAGTGGTCTTCTCTCTGAGAGTCGCCAAGGACAGGCCCATTCCCCCGGGGACGAGTGTGACAGGCCACGGGGAGCTCAGTGGAGACTCATGTCCAGAACCTTCATAGAGGCTGGTACTGCAGGCAGCCTCTCTCTGGCTTGCAGCCAGGTTCCAGACTCCTGGAAGGAATTGGTGTGAACTACTAGTTTGCAGTTCAACTACAGAAGCTGCTCTTATCAGTTATGGAATCTTCAGAAATTCAAATCCCCAGATGTGGGCCAAGAGAGCAGGGTCTCCCTGAGGTGGGGCGTCTTTCCCACAGGGGTGTGCAGCCGCTGCAGTGGGCCTAGCCACGTCCCTCTGTGGTTTGTGGCCACAGCAGGCCACATGGGCAGCCCGGGCTCTGGAGACTCCAGTGTTCCACTTCCTGTCCCGCCTGCAGCACCCGCCCTCGATGTGGATTGGCAAAACAACACAACCTTCGCCTCATGTAGTACCGACATGTGCATTCATGTCTGCAGACTCAGCTGTGACTGTCCCATCAAAACCTTTCAGGGACACACGGTAAGTGGGAGGACGGTGCTTAAGTTCATGGGCATGTACCAGGATAGGGGAGCCTTGTATTAAAAGATTCTGTGACAGCCCTAGCCGGTTTGGCTCAGTGGATAAAGCTTTGGACTAAAGGGTCCCAGGTTTGATTCTGGTCATTGCCGGACATTGGGCAACATTTAACGCTAGTGGTCTTGATCCAACATCTAAAAGGGTTCTGGAATCTGGAGAAGGGCTATGCATAGACTGAATACAAGTCCAGAGATGAAAGATAATTTTGAAAGACACTGATGATCAGAGGAGCCTGGCTAAAGAAACTAAGTTCTCCTTGTCTCAGGACTCTTGCTTTTTTTTTTTTTTAATATATTTCATTGATTTTTTACAGAGAGGAAGGGAGAGGGACAGAAAGTTAGCAACATCCATCAGCTGCCTCTTGCACACCCCTTACTGGGGATGCATCTGCAACCAAGGTACATGCCCTTGACCGGAATCGAACCTGGGACCTTTCAGTCCACAGGCCAACACTCTATACACTGAGCCAAAACCAGTTTTGGCAGGACCGCTTGCTTTTTATTAACACAAATTGTCCTAAGACAGGTGAAGATACACACTTCAAAGGATAGGATTTTCTCTACAGAATCCATTGTCAGAATGGGCAATAGCCTATGGCTGTTCAGGTGTTTGGCCAGTAGGAGTCATTAACATGTAGAGTAAGATGCCCTGAACTATCTGGCAGCAAACAATCAATTTAATGCATCTTTTTCAGGTTTGGGGAAATGCCATTAGGCATTTTAGCAGGCAATAACATATTTGACTCAGCCTTTGTTGAGTCCCCAAGTTCCATCAACCTTTAGATGAATTGGCTTCCGTCGGGTCAGGGCACATGCCTCAGGTGTGGGCTCCATCTCCAGTGGAGGGCATACAGGAGGCAGCTGATGAATGAATCTCTCTCATCATTGATGTTTCGATCTCTCTCTCCCTCTCCCTTCCTCTATGAAATCAATAAAAATCTATTAAAAAAAACAACCCAAAGATGCTGTGATGGCCTACTTATCCCATGGATTTTTAAATAATAAGGATATTTTTTCAGCATGATTTCCTATACCCTATTAAAATGCTACTGATGTTTCTTTAAGCAGATTTATGATCTGCTTCTTGAATGTTTTTATTAACACATTTATTTTTTTATTATTTTTTATTCTTTTGCTAATCCTCACCCGAGGATACTTTGTGTGTGTGTTGTTGTTGTAATTGTTCTATTTTATTATTGTTGCTGTTAATCTCTTCCTATGTCTCACTTATTTTTTTATTAAATCTTTATTGTTCAGTTTATTAATTACATTGTTTCCCTTTTCCCCCCCTATAGCTATCCTGCACCCAGTACACATCCCACCCTCAGCCCTCATCTCCCCCACACTGTCCTCTCCCATAGGTGCATAATTTTTGTCCAGTCACTTGCTGCACCTCCCACACACCTTTTCTCCCAAGAATTGTCAGTCCATTCCCTCTTTAGGTCCATGATTCTGTTATATTTATCAGTTTATCCTGTTCATCAGATTATTAATTCACTTGATTTTTAGGTTCATTTGTTGATAGATGTGTATTTGTTGTTCATAATTTATGTTTTTACCTTTTTATTCTTCCTCTTCTTATAGAATATCTTTCAGAAACTCACATAATATTGGTTTAATGGTGACCAACTTTTTTAGCTTTTTCTTATTTGCGAAGCACTTTATCTGACCTTAAATTCTGAATGATAGCTTTGCTGGATAGAGTAATCTTGGTTGTAGATTCTTGCTATTCATCACTTTGAATATTTCTTGCCACTCCTCTTTGGCCTGCATCATTTCTGTTGAGAAATCCGCTGATAATCATATGGATGCTCCCTTATAAGTAACTGTTTTTCTCTTGCTGCTTTTAATATTCTCTCTTTGTCTTTTGCTCTTGGCATTTTAATTATGATGTGTCTTGGTGTGGTCCTCTTTAGATTTCTGTATTTTGGGGTTCTGTGTACTTATTGGGCTTTTAATTTAATTTCTTTCACCAGGTGGGGGAAGTTTTTGGTCACTGTTTCTTCAAGTAGGTTTTCATTATCTTGCTCTATCTCTTTTTCTGGCACCCCTATAATTTGGAGGTTGATATGGTTGAGGTTGTCCCAGAGGCCCCTTATACTATGTTCAATTTTTTGGATTCTTTTGGCTTCTTGCTTTTCCGGCTGAGTGCTTCTTTGTATTTCAAATCTTTGACTTGCTTCTTGTGGTAGTCTGGACTGCTCTTAGGTCTTTGTATAATATTTTTTATTTCAGTCAGTGTATGCTTAATTTCTAGTTGGTCTTTTTTCATATCCTCATAGGACTTGTTCATTTCCTTGTAGGTCTTGTTTATTTCCTTGTAGGTCTCCGCCTTTTCTAGGAGCCTCTTGAAAAGCCTTATAACTGTGGTTTTTAAACTTTATGTCCAGTCGTTTTTGTTTTTTTTCCCTCCATTTCTTTCGCATCTGATTTCTTTCCATTTCTCTGCATTGTGGCTGTTTTCCTGAGTTGGTCCATTAGCTGTGTGTGGTAGATGTCCTCTAAGGGACAGTGTCTCAGCCTCCCCAGTTACCTGAGGTGGATACTCTTGCTTCAGCTCTTCATGGATTGTACAGTATTGTTGAAGTTAAGCCCAGCTTATTGTTGTTAGCACTAGGAGGGTTTGACCTCCAGGCCACTTGATCGTGAGGGTAAGCTGTGTTTAGGTTGGATGGGCAGAGATTCTGGGCTGAGCAGGCAGCATCAGCTCTGCCCTATGCGGCACCTGGGACTCTGTGCCAGGTGGTAATGGCTGCACGCACCTCTGAGAGAAAGCAGCCGCCAATCTCCACCCGTTGCCAGACAACTCAGCCTCTTCCCAAATGAGTCTGCACACCCAAAGTCTCGCCCAGGGTTGCAACACAATGCAGTCTGGTGGTCTCCCAAACGAGGGAGCAAGTCGCGAGTCCTTTACGTGTAGTTGCGCACTTCTGTTCCCAAGTTTATGTGCTAACTGCTGTTCCAAGTTTACACACACTCCACAAGCTCGCCCTCTGCAAAGGCTTGCAGACCTCTGCTGCGCAGGGCTTCAATGTGCTTTCCCACTTCCCAGTTCCACCCAGTATGAGTGTGGGCTCCCTAGACCTTACCTGGAACTGGGCAATCAGTGCAGTGGGACACCTTTGCCCTGCCCGTTGGAGAAAACCATCTGGGTTTGCAGCCGCCCACCCTTTCTGCTGGCACACGCAGGACTCCAAACCTCTCTCTGAGCTTTTCCTCAATGTTGTGCTCCACCACTCCTCTGAGTCACAGTGTCCTATCTTTACTTTTATTTTTGAAATTTTCACTCAGCCACCTTTTCAGTGATTCTGGATGATGTTTGTTCTGTTGTTAACTTATAGTTTTAGAATTGTTGTGTGGGGCAGCAAGATAGGTATTTACCTATGCTGCCATCTTTGTTCTTCCTTCCCGAGGATACTTTTTTATTGATTTTTTTAAAGAGAGATTGCAAAGGAGATGGAGACAGAAACATCTGTGTGAGAGAGACACATTGACCGATGCGTGCCCTTAACTGGAATCAAACCTGGGATGCTTCAGTCCATGGAGCATACCTACTGAGCAAAACCATCCAGGACTTTTGTTTTTTCCTCCTTCTCTCTCCTACTCAAATCTGTGATACCATTATGGCTCTCATCTAACTGTTCCTGGAGATGGGGTGGTTAATAAAAGAGAAAATAAAGGTGCTGTTACTTTTGCAGACCTTTGCTGCTTGGGTTGGTGTAGTATTTCAGGTGGTTGAGTTGACCCAAGTATGGATAGGTAGGGGAGAAAACAGATCCTGAGATGAGCCAAGTGTTGATTTTTGGAGAAAGGACTTAAAGTAGCTATTAAACAGATGTGTGAGTACATAAAGGAAAGAATGCTCATCATGAGTGAATAGATGGGGAATTAGCAGAGACAGGAAAACTATATTTTATTTATTTATTTTAAAATATATTTTATTAATTTTTTTTACAGAGAAGAAGGGAGAAGGATAGAGAGTTAGAAATATCGATGAGAGAGAAACATCGATCAGCTGCCTCCTGCACACCCCCTACTGGGGATGTTCCTGCAACCAAGGCACATGCACTTAACTGTAATCGAACTTAGGATCCTTTAGTCCACAGGCCAACACTCTATCCACTGAGCCAAACCAGTTAGGGCAGAAAAGTATATTTAAAAAACAACAACAACAACAACAAAAACCAAAATGGTCAAATGGAAACCTGACAGCTGAGAGGTTTAATGTATTTCTTTCTTTCTTTTCCTTGAAATAAAAATCTTTTTTCGATGGGTTTAACAGCTGATTGAGATTGAAGAAATAAGACTAATGAACCTGAAGAGAAATCATAGGAATAGCCAGTATCCTGAATTTGGTGGGAAATGCCGACATTGGTTTTTAGAGAGTGGCAGGGAGGGAGGGAGTGGGAGAGAGAAACATTGATGTGAGAGAGACCCATCAATTGGTTATCTCCTGCATGTACCCCGCCTGGGACCAGGGACAAATCTGGTCAAGGTATATGCTCTTGACTGGGATTTGAACCCATTACCCTTTGGTGCATAGGCCAACACTCTAGCCACTGAGCCACACCGGCCTGGGTGAAATGATTTTCAGTGTCAGTTTCAAAACAACTGTGGTTGGTGATCATGCTGCTTTTCTGTGCTGTGCTTATTAAACGTAAATGCATGAGCTCCCGAGGTGTGGTTTTTCTTTTTTTTTTTTGAGATGTGGGTGACTGGTTTTGCGAGGCGTGTGGCTGTGCATTTACCTGAATAAGAAAGGTAAAGTAAACAGCAGGAAAATCTAATTCTTTGTGGTAAACAACAGGAAAATCTAATTCCTGTGGTGGAAACTATGGATAGTCTGCAGAGATGATGGGGTGCCTCTGCCCCTGGCTGGAAAGTTGTAGTACCTACTTACGGGCCTTCATTTCTTTGTAATATCCTTGCTCTCTTTCAGAATGAGGTCAATGCCATCAAGTGGGACCCTTCTGGAATGTTGCTGGCATCCTGCTCTGATGACATGACGTTAAAGGTAACGTGGAAGGAGGGGCTGCTGGATCCCAGGCAGCCCTCATGCGTAGCGCAGGTCTCACCCTCACGGCTGCTCTGGGTGATGATTTTGTAAGGAACACTCTTCCTGCTGCTGTAAGTTTGCCCCTTGGCTACTCAATGCTGCCAGTGACCCTGGGATTTTGCTCACCTGTCTTCCTAGGCAGCGACCCACTGGTGGGTGAGCTGCTCACAGTGTGACGGCATGGAGCCAATCCTGGCCGGAGAAAGAACTGCTTGCTCATATGCTTCCCAATTGCCCTCTAGATCTGGAGCATGAAACAGGACACATGTGTCCATGACCTGCAAGCTCACAGCAAAGAAATCTACACCATAAAGTGGAGTCCCACTGGGCCCGCCACCAGCAACCCGAACGCTAACATCATGCTTGCAAGGTAAGAGCAGACAGTCCACAGCCCAGGCCCACACACTCCCAGAGCCACCTTGCTCACTATGGCTGGAAGAGTTATGGTATCAAAGGGAACAGAAACATTGGTCTGTGAAAGAGATGGCCAGGAATAATATTAATAATAATAATAATAATAATAATAATAATAATATTACTTGTATCAAATTTTGCCAGATGGCAGAATTTTATGATTTTATTAACACAAATACAATGAGTACACAATCTGTCTATTCATCTCCTTTGCTGCACAGCCTGGCATTAGGGTTGGTGACTCTGAGGGCCAGCTGGGCTGCTCTTTCCACAATGGTTTTGCGGTTCTTTGAGGAGACGTTGTGAGCAATCTCAGCGCAGTAAGATTCATTGCACATCAGCAGCACTTCAAGCTCCTTGACATTATGGACCAGAAACTTCCGAAAGCCACTGGGCAACATGTACTTTGTTTTCTTATTGATCCCATAACCAATGTTGGGCATCAAGATCTGGCCCTTGAATCTTCTACGCACCCTATTGTCAATGCCTCTGGGTTTCCGCCCATTCTGCTTAATTTTGACATATTGTTCTCACTGGTGCTGGATGAACTTCTTGGTCCTCTTTTTGACAATCTTGGGTTTCATGAAGGGTTCGAGGGCAGCCATGGTGCTGAGTAGGAGATGGCTGCCACCTCTGTAGGCAGCGCCAAGGAAGAGAGGGGTGAGAAGAGAAATCTTGTGCGGTGAATGAGTTCATGCCCTTCCAAATTGTACATGAGTATCGTATTTTCCAGCATATAAGACGACTTTTTAACTCAGGAAAATCTCAAAAGTTGGGCGTTGTCTTATACTCCGGGTAATCAAAATACCGTGGCTTGCAGTTATGATGGGTGTTGTTAATTCACCAGGGACTTTCCTGGCACTTGCTCTCTCTCTCTCTATTGTTTGTTATCTTCCTCCTATAATCATCAGTTCCAGTCATCTTATACACCGGAAAATACGGTAGCTCCCCAGATAGAATAGAACCCATGAGACAGAGCCATGAAGGGACACCGAATAAGGCTGCAGATTCCTGTGCCCTCCCGGCTAGTGAGTTCTGTGTCCAGGCATCCGGCACATGGCTTTGTGAAGGTTTTCATCAGGATGGAGAATGCAATCAGCTGAGCTCGGCGTGCCCAAGGTTCTGCGTTACTTAGTCCAGCTGGGGCTGCAGGTTGCTCCGGTCTGAGCAGCAGGCAGGACTGACAGAGCCATTTCTGTAGTGAACCCCCAGGTTACCAGCATGGTTCCCAGAACTGGGGAGAGGGGTGGTTACATGGCCATGATGGGCAGCCCAGACCCATGCCACTTTAGGCTGTGATGCACAAAACTGCCTCGGCACTGTGCTCACAGGACGCCATTTGGCCACACACCATGAAATGAGGAACCAATGAATGTGAGATCAACCTGTTTCCCCAGTAACAGCATGCAAAAAAAAGCAGAGGACATGAATCTTCTATAGAATAGACAAATATGCAAATTAGCCAGCACACCAGAACATCACAACCGGACAGCAGGGACCTAAGGCTGCATGGTGCCTGACAGGGGCAAGGGACCTCAGGTTGCACCTTCCCCACCCTGGCTCTGGGCTAAGAGACCTCAGGTTGTGCCTTGACCCAGCTCTAGGCCAGGAGTCCTCAGGTTGTGTTCCCAGCCCCGTGGGGCTTGATGGGGGATCTGAGACTGTGCTTGACACGGCTCCAGGCCAGGGGACCTGAGGCTATATCCCCCACCCAGAGTGGCTTGACAGGGGGTGGGACTGGCCAGTAGGAGATGTGCATGAGTCAACCCATCCATGATTCTCTCTCATCACTGATATTTCTAGCTCTCCCTCTCCCTTCCTCTTTGAAATCAATAAAAATAAATTCTAAAAAAGAGTGGACATGGGTGAAAGAGAGTAGGGGCTGTTTTTGGAGTATGAGTGGGTGGTGGGTGGGGACTTGACTCTGGGTCCCACAGCATGCCCCAGACTCTGACAAGAGGGAGATTTTCATGTACATTTTAGTAATTTTCTTTAATCTCTGACACTTCTATTATAGAGAAAGGATGAATAGCAGTATTAAAATATTCCCTCTAATTAATTCCCTTGTAATGTGCACGAATTTTGTGCACTGGGCCACTAGTTGTTTTTATAACAATGGCTTTGCTGTCAGTGCATCAGAGTCATATTTTCTCCATGACCAAGCATCCCTGTTATTATCTGTAGAAACATAAAAGCAATACAACGAAAGGAAAGTGTGATGCAGGCACTCCGTGGGGTGGTAGGGAAAGTCCCAAGTGTCTGTGTTGACGTTTCCTCCCTTCCTTCTAGTGCTTCATTCGACTCCACGGTTCGGCTGTGTGACATGGAGCGAGGCGTGTGCATCCACACACTCGCCAAACACCAGGAACCCGTCTACAGTGTCGCGTTCAGCCCGGATGGCAAGTACCTGGCCAGTGGCTCCTTTGACAAGTGCCTGCACATCTGGAACACTCAGGTAATCCCAGGGACCTTTCTCAGAGGCCCGCCCAAGGCCAAGTTTTAGTGACTAAGGCTCCAGACAGCTGCTGGGGAATTTGTGCTGGGGAGTGAGTCACCTGCCTCATCCTTTTCTGAAAGATGGGAAGACTGGAACCCAGTCCTCTTGTTTTCAGAGATTCTCCCCCCAAGGTACTAAGGTTGGCACAACAGGTGTCATTCCATTTAAGCTTTCCAGGGGTTCAGCCAAGGGTTGGGGCCAGCCCTGATCTCCAGTCCACATCATGTAGCAAATTAAAGGGTTTGAAGGAATATGTTTGCTTTGAGGTGCCATTTTAAGTTTCCTAATTAAAATATTATATATTTCGGTAGGAAAGGGTATGTCATATTGGGTTGTGCTGTTGGCAGAACTCAAAGTAGACAGATTTGAGTAAAGGGCGGCAGCATGGGTATCTCTGGGTCAGAGGTTCTGAATATAAAGAGTGGAAGTGGGCGGCACTTAGCAGACTGAAGGGTCCTGGGTTCGATTCCGGTCAAGGGCACATGCCTGGGTTGTGGACTGGATCCCCAGTAGGGGACATGCATGAGTCAACCCATCCGTGATTCTCTCTCATCATTGATGTTTCTAGCTCTCTCCCTCTCCCTTCCTCCTTGAAATCAATAAAAATAAATTCTAAAAAAGAGTGGATGTGGGTGAGAGAGTAGGGGCTGTTAGGTTGCACAGTCAACACTTGGTTCTCCTATGATGGAAAAGAAATGGTTGGAGCTATTACAAATGGCCACTGATCCAGTTTGTGTGACCTCAGGGAGAATTGCATGGCCTCCTTTGTGTTCCTTGTAATCTGGACTGCCTTTGGGTTCCTTGTGGCTGGTTTGACATTGCAGTACATTTGCATTAAGCCCATCCCCTCTTGTGGTAAGGGTTGGTAGTACATGAGGCAAGTGAACTGCCATGGGCAGGGCGTCCATTGATACTGCAGGCTTCCCAGTGTTTGCCTCACCCAAGCTCCATACTCTCGGAGAGGGACAGGCTCTCGTAGAGCCAGCCTGCTGCTAAGCCTCTCAGCCCAGACAGGCCATGCAGAAAACAGACGTTCTAGGAACACAGTGCATCTTCATAGAAACAGTGATGGTGGATTTGTCAAGTGACAGCATAGAAAAGGGACATAGGGCCTGATCAGCATGGCTTAGTGGTTAAGTATCAACCTGTTAACCAGGAGGTCACGGTTGGACTCACGATCAGGGCACATGCCTGGGTTGTGGGCTTGATCACCAGTGTGGGGTGTGCAGGAGGCAGCTGATCAATGATTCTCTCTCATCATGGATGTTTCTAGCCCTCCTCTTCTCCCTTCCTCTCTGAAGTCAATAAAAGTACATTTGAAAAAGAAAAAGGACATTAGGGACCGCCCAAGGCTGAAAACTCATCACATTATATCACTCTTTTTGTCTAGATCTCAAACTTCTTTGATGCTCAGTGAGAGGTTGCCTCTAGATTCAACCATAGGGATTCCATTGTAGCCCTGCCCCCTTAGCTCCTGGATGCTTTGTTTTGCAGAGTGGGAACCTGGTCCACAGCTACCGAGGCACTGGTGGCATCTTCGAGGTCTGCTGGAACGCCCGAGGGGACAAAGTGGGTGCCAGTGCGTCTGATGGCTCTGTAAGCACCACCCCCGATTTGCTGGGGGTGGGAGGCGCGGGGCAGAAAGGGGAAATGCCCGGCAGCCAATACCCAGGGCTGAGCCTGAGCACCTTGCTCCTGTTTCCAACCCTGGATGGTGCCCCAACCTGGACCCTTTGCTGACAAAATCATGGCCTGTGTTCCATGGGTCTCCTGGGACCTGGGTCCCACAGTGATCCCCTGAGGCAGGGGTGGCGGAAAGGCTGCCGAGGGTCGGGTAGCCCATTCGTGCTCCCCAAGGCCATAAGCTCAGGCTTGACTGGTAATTGGCCCTGCCACTTGGTGTCTGGGCCGAACCCCTGCCCATGGCCACTGCCATGGTTGGTTCAGAGGCTCAGTCATTAGCCTGTGGGAAGAGTTTCTATGAATGGTCAGAACTGTGTGCCAATAAAACTTTATTTATAAAACAGTTGGGCAGGCCTGATTCAATCTGTGGGCTCTACTACATAATTTGCCCACCTGACTCTGTTCCCTTCCATACCAGTAACATTGCCTGGCCATGTTACTTGCCGTAACTTTCACAGTCACTTTTCTGTTCCCTTTGGTACAGTAACTGTTCCAGCCAAAGTCTCAGGCTCTTTGACTCCCCACAGGTGTGTGTGTTAGATCTGCGGAAGTGACCGCAGTACCTGGGAAAGAGAAGAGAAGTCACGGACCAGCAGTGGGCATGGGAGCCCTGGCACCCCTGAGACTCGATCCTGCAGCTTCGAGACTGCGTGGGCCTGGCATGTGGGCGTGACTTTGGAGCCAGCCCCTCCTGGAATCTGTATTCTATAGTCCTCACCGAGCATTTCACTCACACACACTTGTATCCAAGGGGGAGACTCAGATGCCATCAACTGGATGGTGTGGGCAAATTGCTTTGATGGCTATCAAGACAAGGGCAGGGGCCGGGGGAGTGGAGGGGGGGAGAAGCTGTGCCAAAAAAGAAGAGAGAGAAAGCTGCTGTGATCACCTGAAAGGGGGTAGGAAACTCTCCCCTCTCACAACTCCCCCCCCCTTTCCAGGCTGCATGGTTCCCTAAGGATCAGAACACCGCAGTGGGCTTGCTGAGGAGATTCTAGGCCAGCCTGTGCTGCAGGAATGCAAGCCTTGGTGACTCTGACTCGTCCATGTCCCACAACCTTTATTGTCCGGCAGCTTTGCTGGGTCTTCTTCTTTTCCCTGTCCTTGCCCGTCCTCCTTTCCATATCTGGGTTTGCTGTAGATGCGGCCTTGGGGACACTTGTCAAAATCTTTGCTGACAGCTTTCTCGCTCCTCCCTCTTCTGCCCTCCACCCCCAACCATCCCATTGTCATAGTTGTTTCCTATGCATCCTATGTCTCCAGGGCACTTTCCCTGAAAAATAAGTGCTTTATGTAGGAAGGCAGGGCAGGGGGCTTTTTACAGGAGATGAAAAAAGACTTAGAGAGAGCCTGGAGTATTTTTAGAAAAAAAGAAAAGATATTTTTATGTTAAAACAATTTTAAAATCCTACAGTGGCCATCATACAGAGAGCATTGTGCAGTTTCCTATTTTAAACTATTCCAGGAGCGATTCTGGGATGTCAGGCACATGGCAGGTGGGAGGGCACGAATGGGGGACAGATCCCCTCAGAGGGATTCCTTCTGAGGAAGGGTAGGGGGATGGGATAACCCGGGATGCCTGGAGTCTGCCTGTGTGGCTGCAGGAGGGGCACAGTGACCTCAGGAAGTCCCCAACCAGATGGTATGGAAGCCATTGACACACAAGGCTCTGCTCCCAGTCGCCTGTAAGTGGCACCTGGTTGACGGGAGGGCCATTGGCCCAGGGAGTGCTGAGGGGAGGGGGGATTAGGCCAGCACACTGACCCCACAGGTGCTGGGTCTCCACTGGTCAGAGGTGATGGGGCGAGAGGCCCCAAAGGTGACCCACGGGTCCGCGTCACCTCCCCCATCCCCATTCCTTCCTTCTCCTCAGGGTGAGGAGTGTTTCTTTCCTAATCAGGAGTCTTACCGTTTTCACAATTGAACCTGGCTCTGCTCCCCTGGAGTGGGCTGTCTTTGCTGTGGTAGTCTTTGCGGGGCAGCCCCGCCGCCCAGCTTGTTTTCAGGGAGCAGTGGGCGGGGGGCCATCTACTTGCTGCGAGGATGGAGGAGGGGGTGGCGGCTGGGCCCTGAGACTGGTCGCTGTTGGAGCGGCGGCTAACCGAGGAGCTGGAAACCTACCCTCTCAGGACGGGTGCGAGTCCCAGAGGACTGGACAGCCGAGCCGCGGAACCTCCCGGTGCCGTCAAAATGGGGCTCCCCGGTGGATTTCTGATCCTCCAGTCCCGGCCGGAGAAGACCCCAAAGTGCTGCTTCCGAGTTGGGTGCTTTATTGGGGCCATGAGGCCTCGGCGAAGCCCGGAGGTCTATGACGTCACCTGGTCTTTGACTGCAGGCGACTCCCCAGCCTCGTAGGTCATTTTGGCCCCGAGAAGTCAGGAAGATTGGGGCTCAGTGTGCTGAGGTGCAGACGAGCGCCATCTGACATCCGCTCCTCCCCGTCCCTCCCTGCCCCCAGAAACGGGCAGATCTCTGTAGAGCAGCCCCGCCTAGGGCATGCCAGGAGCCAGGACACATCGGGGCGTGAGCTGGGAGCTTCAATGGACAATCTTCACTGAAGGATTGTGCCGTCCTGTGTCTGTTCGCCCTCATTTACAGTTTAACCCTACCGCTCACAGTGATCAAATGTGACCTTGATTCTGAGCAGCCGTCCCGGGTCAGCCTCCCGGAGTCTCCAGCTGGGTTTGCAGTAAGCCAGGCTGGCCAACATGGCACAGCACCGCGCGAGCAGTGACTAGCATCACCCGGAGACTGGAGTTTTAATACGTTTTTGTTTTTCGTGATTTCAGAGAGGAAGGAAGGAGGAGAGAAAGAGGTCCATGATGAGAGACTCACTGATGGGCTGCCTCCTGCACGGCCCCTAGTGGGGACCCAGGGAGCCCTTAGTCCTGTGCCCTAACCAGGAATCCAAGCGAGACTTCCTGGATCATTGAGGGCTCAGCACACCAGCCAGGCAGGGACTGGAGTTTTCCTTCTATTCTAACATTGAAAGGACAAAGGACTATCATCCATCTTGAGGGGCTGGTCAGCGTATCGCCCCTTTCCCCCTGCTGGGAGTGGCCATAGGGGTGCCAGGAATGTCCTGACTCCCCCAACCACTGCCTGAGCGGACCAATGCAGCCCAAGGACATGGCTTAGGTCCTAATAAGGCATAACCAAAGTTCTGGTCACTTCCTGATCCTTGTGCTGTTAGCCCCCCCCACCCCCCCCCACCCCGGCTGAAAATCCCTGACCTAATAAGGCTATCTCTGTAACCCATGTCACTTCCCTAAGACCACCCAAATCACCAACCCTTTATAACCTACTGTTCTTGCTGGGCTCGCTCTCTCGTCTCGCTGCTGTGCCAGATGAAGGTTGAAGGCCAAACCCAGGTTTGAATAAAGGTTCTATGGTATTGCAGCTGTTTCTGGCTCCCTGGTGGTCTTTGGGGATCATGAAATCTGGGCATAACAACATGGGTCGGGGGGAGAGGAAGTGCACTTTGTCCAACGTCAGATCTGCTTTGTTTTACTTACTTTCCCCCTTTTAACCTGTTCCACCTTTTTTTTTCTTCCACAAATGGTGTTTTGCGTAAAAAACGCACAAACATCCCCTCTGCCCCTCCTCAGAGCTTTGAACTCTGGCCCCTAAGGTGTTTGTCGTCTGTGTCAGATGTGCCAGCCCACCGTGCTGCTCTACCCTGCCCACCCTGTCCATCTGCATCCACTCCCCTCCCCGCAACTCCTCATGTGCTCCCACAGAAATGATCACCATGTGTGTGGTAGCAAATTGTTCCAAGAGAATCAACAGGTCCTGTTCCGCGTCTTGAATAAATCGCTCTATTTTGATACGAGAGACCGTGGTGGTATTATGCCCAGATTTCATGATCCCCAAAGACCACCAGAGAGCCAATTCCAATGCAAAAGCAAAAGAGCCTTTATTCAACCCGAGCTTCACCCTCTGCCCCCATAGATATAGCAGCAGGATGCAAAGGAAGAAAAAAAATCCAAAACGTGATTTTATAGGGAGGTGAGGCCAGACGCGAACCACTGATTCCATTTGGTTGGGTGATGGCTGGGGCTACTGATGCAAATAATCCCTAATGCACGTGACCTGTCTTGTCCTTTGTTCTTGATTGGAGCTCAAGTGCACAGTCTTTCGCCATTGGCTAATTCAAAGGGAGGGTGTGGTCTTTGTAATTTCAAGATGGCAGCCCCCAGGTAACTTTACATATCATGCGGCCTATATGGTGGTTGCCAAGTCACACAGTCCAAAATGGTAGCTGTCTTTGCAGTCCCACTCTGGCATTTCATTCCTCCCTTGCCATGCCCAGTGCCTTTGGATCCCCTCACCTGCTGGCAGGGCCCTGGCACTTGATCACATATCTTGGGGAACCCAGTTTTTTTTTTTCTCCAGAAAGAGGCCAGTTCACACCATCGGGCAAGAGACAGATCCATGGTACTAGCCACCACAAGACTTCAACCTTAGCATGTACAGAAAACTCAGGCAACAGCTGTGGGCAATTAAATTGTTCCAACATAGAATGCTCAAGTGCCTACTCATGGGGCCTTCCACAAAGTGGAAGGGATTAAATCCTTTCATGTCCTTTTTTTTTTTTTTTCCCTCACTTAGCTCAACAGAAGGTACAAGTAGTATCTGAGCAAATGTTTGCCCTGGAGTAATTTGCATAACATGATTACGTTCTAATATAGCTTTAATTTCTCCTTCATAATATGAATCAATGACTCCTGACAGAACAGTTAATCCTTTTAGAGTGATTCCACTCCTCCCTAAGATTAATTCTAAAGTTCCCTGTGGCACAGGTCCGCAAAACTTGCTTGTAAAGTACTTGATCCCACATTCTGACAAGCTTGAATCATCCTATCTTTTCTCAGAGGCATCAGGTATTTCCTACAATCAGCATTGGCATTTTCATTTAGCTGAAAAAAAAACACAAACTTTCACAAGCTGCAAATGTTGCCCTGCCTCTAGCTTAATAATACAGGCAGCTACCAAAATCAGACATTAAATGGTGGCTTCTAAATATAACAAGCCCAGGCTGCTGCTTGACTTTTTAAAAAGCCATAAATTTTCCTTCACCTGGGGGAATTGAGTGGCCAACCTGGAGATATTCAAATGCAAATTATCACATCTTTTCTTTAAAATGGCTAAATGGTGGAAACCTTTTACTTGTAAGCTGGGAGGGGGGAGGGCAACTACCCTTCTTCCATTCCAAATTAGTCGGCTTTCTAGCAGCCATCCAAAGACCCCCATTAGAGCCTGGCAGTAGACCCAGAGCCTCTCCTTACCTTCTGCTGTGTTGAAATCCCATTCAGGCCTAGTTAGAGGAAAAGAGGTGTAGGATTCCCATCCACGCCCAGAACTAGCTTCCAGGAAGGATCCTCTCCCTCTCCTTGGTGGTGAATAGGATCTGCAAAAGCTGATGAAAAGAACAGAATCTAGTAAATCAATGAGCCCTGCCGGCTTTTCAGAGCGACGTTGGAGGCAGAATGCTCTCTCGGAGCAGGGCAGGCTTCCCATTGGAAACTCCTCCTGCAAAACAAGAATGGGTCTACTGGCCCTTCAGGACCTCTACACTGAGGTCATTAGGTCTTTCCCTAATCTTTTTGAAATGATCATAATGCTTAAAGGAGTAGTCTGAGTCTGTCCCATAATGTCCATTCAGTAAGTCCACAGAATAAAACAGAAAAACACAGACAGACAGACAAGGGACCACACACACACACACACACAAAAACAAACTATCTTTAATCTCCATGGAAGCAAAACCAAATGCTAGCTAAGATTTGTGAGGCAATTCCATGTCCCTCCAGAAGGTGAGGGTGTTCCACTTCCCTCCAGATGATGGCCTCACGCCGACCAGCAGGAGTGACCCACCTCATCTCAGATTTGTGAGGGGATTTCATGCCCCTCCAGACAGAGGATCAGAGCATCTTCCAAGTCCTCCGGCCCGTGGTCCTCCAGTGCATCCACCTAGTCCGCTTTGGGCACAACCAGACCAGAGATGAGCTCGTACAGAACAGAAGACACAGAGAAAAACCTACTGTGGTCAGTCAGGCTCTCCAGGTTGGGGTCCCTCGTGGATTTTGGGGAACCCAGTGAGCCCCCAAATGTTATATCCAGATTTCATGATCCCCAAAGACCACCAAGGAGCTGATTTCAATGCAAAAGCAAAAGAGCCTTTATTCAAGCCTGAGCTTGGCACTCCACCCCCACTGATGCAGCAGCAGGACACAAAGGAGGGAAAAAAATCCAAAACATGTGATTTTATAGGGAGGTGAGGCCAGACTTGAACCACTGAGTTGGCCCATTCCAATTGGTTGGGTGATGGCTGAGGATAGTGATGCAAATTATCCCTGAGCTCAAGTGCACAGTCTTTTGCAATTGGCTAATGCAAAGGGAGGGATTGGTCTTGTGACTTCAAGATGGCAGCTCCCAGGTAAGTTTACATATCACGTGGCCTACATGGTGGCTGCCAAGTCACACAGTCTAAAATGGCAGCTGTCTTTGCAGTCCTGTTCTGCCCTTTCAGTGGGTGTGCTTTCTTCAGCCCACTTGGCCCCTGTGGCCATGGCTCCCTAGTGAGAGACAAAGAGGGGCCTTGGCCGGGGATGCGGCCAGATCTTCCAAGCTGTAGAAACAGCAGTCCAGGTGGCAAAGGGTGACTCTCCTATGGGCATGTGTTTCTTTTCTAATCTTTATTGTTGAACGTATTATACATGTCCCTTTCCCCCTCATTAATCTCTCCCCACCCGGCCTCACACTCCATTGTCTGTGTCCCTGGATAAAGCACATACATATTTCATTGGCTGATCTCTTCCCATGCACAACCCCTGCCTTCCCTCAAGTTTCACAGTCTGTTCATGCTTCTATGTCTCTAGGTCTATTTTGGTTCCTCAGTTTGTGCTGTTCACTGGATTGCACACAGCGGGGAATGAGGAGTAGGGGAGGGGTTATTTCTGGCAGGTAGGCCATTTGGAGAAGTCAAAGTCCTTCCCTTGATGGTTTGCTGAGAACTTCATTCAGTGACTCAGCGGACTTTGCAGAATGGGAAGTCCCAGGGCCACTTCCGCCCCTAGTGGACGTGGCTTCATTCCCTTCCTTCCTGGTGTCTGCCCTGGGACAAGGAGAGGATTGTGCACAGGCTGC
The DNA here is from genome assembly GCA_027563665.1 of Antrozous pallidus. Lineage (NCBI taxonomy): Eukaryota > Metazoa > Chordata > Mammalia > Chiroptera > Vespertilionidae > Antrozous > Antrozous pallidus. The sequence goes on along the minus strand of JAOAOB010000026.1, from coordinate 303,952 downwards.
ATTTTGGTCTCAGTCACAGAGTGGGTCATGGTGGCACGTGTGGCTCCATTCTGCATGGGAGCCCACTGGGGGCTGGGCCTTACCTGTTTTTCTTAATCTTCCCGGAGAATATTTTCTCATTGATCTTGAGAGAGAGACATGATGTGAGAGGCATCTACCTGCTTCCTCCCGCAGGCCTGGGGATCAAACCTGCAACCAAGGTTGTGCCCTTGACAAGGAATCGAACCCATGACCCTTCAGTCCATAGGCTGACTCTCTAATCACTGAGAGAAACCAGCCAGGGCCCTGCCGGGCTCTTTATGGTTGTGTGGCTGTGGGGGGTGCAGCCCATCTACTTTCTTTTTGTCTTTAGTCCCAACCCTACCCTGCATTGACCAATCCTATTCCCATGGGTGAGGGGTGGGGAGCGGTTTCTGGCTGCCTCTACCCTGTGCAAATGCCAGCATGTCCTGGGAGTGAATCTGCAGTGAGCCCAGAAGCTGATAGCGGCCAGGGAGGAGGGGTGCAGGAGGACTTCCAGCCTCAGCGATAACACTGGATCAGGGACCGTGGCTTCCTGGGAATCTTCCATGCAGGGAGGTGGATTGGGACCCAGGTTGTCCTCGATTAAGGGGACCTTTCTCTGCCATGACCGCAACATACACTGCTTTGCCCATGAGCTCAGCTGCAGTGGCCGTGCTGGCAGGATGTGCGCTCACTGGACAGAAGGGTTTGTCCTGGCCCACATATTGGTGCTGCCCCTGCAGGTGATCCTGGACATCCTTCGTGCTCAGGAGACTTTACACCTTTGGGACTGGCTGTTGCTTACTGTGTGCGGGAGTCTGGGAATCACTTTGTGAGCTGCATGAGGAGGTACAGGAGCAGTTATGTGCTACAGAAGGCTCAGAATGTGGCCAAATGGTCACCCCTTCCCCATTCTGGCTCTTTATCTGAAGCACCTCCTCCATTTGCAAACAGGAGGGGGCAGGATGAGGTTCTTCACAGAACTACATGTGTGAAAACACGTTCTGGAAAAGGGGGCACTGAGCAGCAATTGCTGTCCTCACCAAAGAGCCACTTACAGCCCTGGCTGCATGGCTCAGGGGTTAGAGTACTGCAGAGTCTCGGGTTAAATTCCCAGTCAAGGGCATGTACCTGGGTTTTAGGTTCGATCCCCAACCCAGTCAGGGCTCATGCAGAAGACCAATTGAGTGCATCGTATCAATGTTTCTCTCCCTCTGTTTGCTCCACCTCTCTGCCCCACCCTTCCCTTCCACTCCAAAAACCAATAGAAAAAAATACCTTTTGGTGAGAATTCTCCAAAATAAATAAATAAATAAATAAATAAATAAATAAACAAACAAACAAATACATAAATAAATAGGAAATTACTGCAGTAATGCTCTATTGTTGTTACACAATAAGATGGACTGGGAGTAAGCCTTTGGCCACATCAACATGAGCAGATTTTATTCCTAAGTCTTTTCTATTATGACAAACAGACAGGAAGTTACAGTGAACCTGAAGCTACCTGCCAGGAGCCCTGTTCTATCCAAACAACACTGTGACTACACCCTTGTCAACCCAAACTCCTGTGTGAGCCCCATTCCTGTAGCTCTTCAAAAGCTTCCCTCTGCGGGTGCCCCTCCTCCATCATTGCTTCCATGGCCTTACCATCCCTGGTTTTTAGAGTCTGCCACCTGAGCAGCAATACATCCCCTGCAGAGAGTCTCACTAGGGAAGGGCTAGACACCAAGTGTTCTCGTTTATTGGTTTGTTGGCTCAATGACTGTCCCTTATTCACCTTATTCGGCTTGACCTGACACACCATGACCACAATGTACATGTGGGCAGCTCCAGGGCCTGGGAAAGCTCAGTGTATGGGGTGACAATGGGGAGGCACACCTGTAGCTCTTGGGCCTGTCCAACTGGCTCTGCAGAGCCCTGCCTTCTTCCAGTTTGCCAGGGAAGCAAGAAGCAAGTATATTTGCTTCTAGATTGGGGGTGAGGTTGTGCCACCTCAAGTAAAGGGATTTTCCAATAGAAGAAGCTTTTGGTGCTGTGGGTAGAGTAAGAATAAAGATGGGCTGGCTGCTCAGGCCACAGGGCCCTGCATCTATCTGTGGCTGTGCCACTCCAGAAGCGCATCCACAGGTACACTGCAGAGCTTCCCTACAGTGGAAGGAAGTCCTAACTGTGTTTAAAATGTGTTACATGGCAGAGGTGTCTTCAGTGACCCCACAAAAGTATGTCCTCACTTTCCTAGAGGCACCAAGCTGACTTACAACTCTCATGCATATGACAATATTCATGCCCAGGTCAATCTATTTCCCACTGGTAGGAAAATGGAGATCTTGGAAATAGGAGCATAAATCAAGCTCTACAAATGCTGGAGTCTGAATTGCTCAGGACAGCATAGACACCAAAAGGCTGATCCCTGATCAAAACTGCTTCTCCTGTGCCTTCTGAGGCACAGATATTATGCAGCTCAAAAAGGGGACCAAAAGCTGGATTCCTGAGAGGAGGAACCAAGATGGCAGCATAGGTGAACAGCTATCTTGCTGCCCCACACAACAATTCCAAAACTACAACTTAACGACAGAACAAACATCATCCAGAATCACTGGAAAGCTGGCTGAGTGAAAATTCCACAAATAAAAGTAAAGATAGGACATTGTGACTCAGAGTAGTGGTGGAGTACAACGTTGAAGATACTCGTGGAACCCGAGGTTTGGAGTCTTGCACGTGCACCAGTGGAGAAGGCGGACAACTGCAAACCAGGCTGGTTTTCTCCAATGTGACAGACGGAGGCATCCCACTGCACTGATTCCCCAGTTCCGGGCAAGGTCTGGGAAGCCCACAATCATACGGGGTGGATATGAGCAGTGGGAAAGAATGCTGAAGCCCGGCGTGGCAGAGGTCTGCTAGCTTGTGAAGAGGGCAAGCTTGTGGAGAGTGCGTGTGAACTTGGAACAGCAGTTTGCTTGTAAACTTGGGGACAGAAGTGCGCGGCCGCGTGGAGAGGACACGTGACTTGCTCCCTCGTTCAGGACACTACCCGTCTGCTTTGTTTTACAACCCTGGCCAAGACTTTGGGGGTGTGGACTCATTTGGGAAGAGGCTGAGTTGTCTGGTAACAGGTGGAGATCAGTGGCGGCTTTCTCTTGGAGGTGTGTTCAGCCATTACCACCCAGCACAGAAACCCTCTTGCCACATAGGGCAGAGCTGATGCTGCCTGCTCAGCCTGGAGACTCTGCCCTTCCAACCTGAACAAAGCTTACCCTCACAGCCAATTGGCCTGGAGGTCAAACCCTCCTAGTGCTAACAACAATAAGCTGGGCTTAACTTCAATAAGACTGTACAAAACATGAAGGGCTGCAGCAAGAGTATCCACCTCAGGAAACTGGGGAGGCTGAGCCACTGTCCCTTAGAGGACCTCAACCACACAAAGCTAATGGACCAACTCAGGAAAGCAGCCATAATTCAGAGAAATAGAAAGAAATCAGATGTGAAAGAAATGGAGGGAAAAAATGACATAGAGGTCAAAACCATGGTTTTAAGGCTTTTCAAGAGACTCCTAGAAAAGGCTGAGACCTATAAGGAAATTCACAAGACCTATGAGGAAATGAACAAGACCTACCAGGAAATGAACAAGATCTACAAGGAAATGAATGACACCTATGAAGAAATTAACAAGACCTCTGAAGAAATGAATGAGATGTATGAGAACATGAAAAAGGCCCAACTAGAAATTAAGCATACATTGACTGAAATAAAAAATATTATACAAAGACCTAAAAGCAGTCCAGATGACCGCAAGAACCAAGTCAAAGATTTGAAATACAAAGAAGCAAAATCCACTCAGCCGGAAAAGCAAGAGGCCAAAAAAATTGAAGGTAATGTAAGGGGTCTCTGGGACAACCTCAAGCATACCAACATCCAAATTATAGGGATGCCAGAAAAAGAGAGAGATCAAGATAATGAAAACCTACTTGAAGAAATAGTGACCAAAAACTTCCCCCACCTAGTGAAAAAAAATTGACTTAAAAGCTCAAGAAGTGCACAGAAGCTCAAAATATAGAAATCTAAAGAGGACCACACCAAGACATATCATAATTAAAATGCCAAGGGCAAAAGAAAAGAAGAGAATATTAAAAGCAGCAAGAGAAAAACAGTGAGTTACTTATAAGGGAGCACCCATACGATTGTCATCGGATTTCTGAACAGAAATGATGCAGGCCAGATGGGAGTGGCAAGAAATATTCAAAGTGATGGATAGCAAGAATCTACAACCAAGATTACTCTATCCAGCAAAGCTATCATTCAGAATTGAAGGTCATATAAAGTGATTCACAGATAAGAGAAAGCTAAAGGAGTTCATCACCACCAAACCAATATTATATAAAATGTTGAAAGATATTCTTTAAGAAGAGGAAGAAGAAAAAGGTAAAAATATACATTATGAACAACAAATACACATCTATCAACAAATTAACCTAGAGAGAACCAAGATGGCGGCGTAGATAAACACCTATTGTTCTGCCCTGCAAAACAATTTAAAAACTACAACATAACAACAAAACAAACATCATCCAGAATCACTGGACAGCTGGCTGAGTGAAAACTCCACAAATAAAAGTAAAGGTGGGATACCGAGACTCAGAAGAGCGGTGGGAGCGCAGCCTTGAAGATACGTGTGGAAACAAAGGTTAGGAGCCGCTGCACGCATGGGCTGTGGCTGGCAGCAGCAATCCCAGCTGGATTTCACCAACGGGGAGGGTGGAGACGTCCCACTGCATGGATTCCCCAGTGCCAGGTGAAGTCCGAGGTCCGGGGGATACACCCTGGTAGTCTGGCGTGGCAGAGGTCTCCTAATCTGAGGAGAAACTGGGTTGCTTGGAAAAGTAGTTTGCTCGCGTAAACTGTGCGACAGCACAGACACACGACTGGATCCCTGGCAACTTGCCCCCTGGTCCTAGAGACCACCGGACTGCTTTGTTTTATAACCCTGGGTGAGACTGTGGGTGTGCAGACTCATTTGGGGAGAGGCAGAGTTGTCTAACAAGGGGTAGAGACTAGTAGCTTTCTCTTGGAGGTGTCTGCAACCATTCCCATCCAACAGAGATCCGTGCACGAGCGCTGCATAAGATGTAGCTAGCTGATGCTGAGGCTGTTTGCTCAGCTCAGAGACTCCACCCATCCAACCTGAACACAGTCTCCCTTCACAGCCAATTGGCCTGGAGGTCAAACCCTCCTAGGGCTAACAACAACAAGCTGGGTTTAAATTCAACAATACTGTACAACCCATAAAGGACTGCAGTAAGAGTACCCACCTCAGGTAACTGGGAAGTCTGAGCCACTGTCCCTTAAAGGGCATCTACCACATAAAGCAGCCATCATGCAGAGACATGTAAAGAAATCAGGTGTGAAAGAAATGGAGGAAAAAAGACAACTAGACATAGAGTTCAAAACCACAGTTATAAGGCTTTTCAAGAGGCTCCTAGAAAAGGCCGATGAACTTAATGAGAACTACAAAGAAATAAACCAGACAAATGAGGAAATAAACAAGACTAACCAGGAAATGAATGAGACCTACAAGGAAATGAATGAGACTTACAAGGAAATGAATGAGACCTACAAGGAAATAAACAAGGCCTCTGAGGTTATGAACGAGAACCTCACAGATATGAAAAAGGGCCAACTAGAAATCAAGCATACACTGACTGAAATAAAAAAATATTACACAAAATCCTAAAAGCAGTCCAGAGGGCCACAAGAACCAAGTCAAAGATTTGAAATACAAAAAAGCAAAATCCACTTGGCTGGAAAAGCAAGAAACAAAAAGAATCCAGGTAACTGAAGATAGTGTAAGGGGTCTCTGGGACAACCTCAAGCATACCAACATCCGAATTATTGGGCTGCCAGAAAAAGAGAGAGAGCAAGGTAATGAAAACCTACTTGAAGAAATAGTGACTGAAAACTTTCCCCACCTGGTGAAAGAAATTAAATTAAAAGCCCAATAAGTACACAGAACCCCAAAATATAGGAATCTAAAGAGGACCACACCAAGACACACCATAATTGAAATGCCAAGAGCAAAAGACAAAGAGAGAATATTAAAAGCAGCAAGAGAAAAACAGATGGTTACTTGTAAGGGAGCACCCATACGATTGTCAGTGGATTTCTCAACAGAAACGATGCAGGCCAGACAGGAGTGGCAAGAAATATTCAAAGTGATGAATAGCAACAATCTACAACCAAGATTACTCTATCCAGCAAAGCTATCATTCAGAATTGAAGGTCAGATAAGTGCTTCGCAGATAAGAAAAAGCTAAAGGAGTTCATCACCACCTAACCAATATCATATGAAATGCTGAAAGATATTCTTTAAGAAGAGGAAGAAGAAAAAGGTAAAAATAAAAATTATGAACAACAAATACACATCTATCAACAAATGAATATAAAAATCAAGTGAATTGATATTCTAATGAACAGGATAAACTGATAAATATAACAGAATCATGTACATAGAGAGGGAATGGACTGACAATTCTTGGGGAGAAATGGTGTGTGGGAAACACAGCAAGAGACTGGATAAAAATCTTGCAACAATGAAAGAGGACAGTGGGGAGGGCGAGGTGAGGGTGGAGGGTGTGATGGGTACAGGTTGGAGGGGTGCTATAGGGGGATAAAAAAGGGGGACAATGTAATTAATAAACTGAGCAATAAAGATTTAAAAAAAGTGAGGATGAAAGGAAGGGATACAATTTCAGGTCGCTATACCTTTATAAGAGCCACTCTAATTTCATCCTTAAATTTATAAAAGGCTCTGAAAACTTAACATCTGCAAGATTGAGCATTGCACACTCTGTAGCTCAGCATAGAAAAGCACTCAGTGAGGAAGGATTTATTAAAGAAACTCTCCTAAGATTTGCACCAGTTCTATTGCATAATATGCAGAAAAAAGATGCAATTATTAAGAGAATATCTGAGTTACCACTCAGTAGAAATGTCATAAAAGGCCAAATAATGAGACTGAACACAAACGTACAACGTCAATTAAAGAGATACATAAGAAATTGTAAATCTTTTTCCATCTCTCCTGATGAAACTATTGATGTCACATCACATGCTTAGTTGGCCATTAATGGTCTATATTCTGATGGTCTCACAATGAAAGAAAAGTTGATAAAATTAGTATCAGTGCCAACAAGTACATCAGGAAGCGAAATATGTAAGGTTTTTATACAAATATTCTGTGATATAAGCATTGATATCTCTAAACTTGTGTCAGTGATGACAGATAAGGCACCAAACATGGCGGGGGAAGAAGTCTGATTTGTCAAATTGTTTTCAGAAGCTTTTGGACAGCCGATTGTGCCTTTTCATTGTATTAGCCATCAGGAGATTTTATTTGTGAAGGCAAGAATCATGGATTTAAACGACTTAATGTCAGTTGTTACAAAAATAGTTAATTTGATAGCTGCTCACCCTCTTCACAAGCAAGAATTTTCTGCACTTTTACTGGAGGTTGATTCCACCTACAGTGGACTGTTGATATACAATATGAAAGATGGCTTGTAAGATGGCTGAGCCGAGGCAAAGTTCTTGACAGCTTTGTGGAGTGCTTTGAAGAAACTAAGGTATTTCTTGAGGATAAGGATCTGGAAAACTTTTCTCAGCTCAATGATGATAAGTGGGTCAACACCCTGCTATTTTTTAGATCTCTCTGTTCATATCAATGAACTGAACTTAAAGTTACAAGGTTTTGGCAAAAATATTGACATTGTTTGGATACATATAAGTTTTTGAAAGTAAACTTAAAATTTTAAGTGAGTTGTAGAAACTAAAACTTATAAGTATTTTCTTTGAGTAAAAAGTATTTTGAGAAGGCCAGTGCAGTTGTACAAAATGAAATGAAACTTTGCATATAAAGTACCAGCATGTTTTAGACTCATTACTTGACCAGTTCAGTGATAGATTTAATCAATTGAAAAGCCTAGAACAGACCATAAAAATAATTAAGTATCCTGATGTAGCAGTCTACAGTAGTTTGGAATTAAATGGTTTCCAATGGATGCAACTTGATGATTTGGACATGCAACTTGCAGAATCTCAAGACAGCATCTGAGCTGAGGTGTTTGTTGACTTGAGGTCAAAGCTTGATAATCTGGAAAGGTGCCGCTTGGAGAATCAGGAGGAGTTTTACTACGAACAGGAAATTTGGATTGCCTGGCACTGATTACCAGACACTTTTCGCACCCTGAAAAATATAGCCATGGCTTTACTCACAGTTTTTTCCTCTACGTACTTTTGTGAGAGCTTATTCTCAGTATTAAATAATATCAAAACCAACAAAAGAAATAGATTGACAATTGAAGTTAGTAGTACTTGTTTGGGCTTGAAGTATACAAAATACCCACATTCAATTGAAGGTTTAGCCAATGAAATTCAGCAACAAAAAGGTCACTAATAGGCAGGTTAGTTAAAGAATTTCCTCTCCCCCTCATTTATCTTAGTTCATGGCACCCCACACAAGTTAAATAATATTAAGACCAACAAAAGAAATCAAGTGACAGGTGAACAAGATGTCACTAAGCAGGTAAGTTAAATAATTAATTTTTGATTTATTAAATACAGTTATCCTATATAATAAAAGAGACACATGCAAATTTGACCACACCTTCGCTTTTGATTGGCTATGGTACCAGCCAATCAGGAGTGGGGGTGGGTCAAGTGGCATGAGCGCAGGGTGGGGATGGAGAGGAAATGGGGTTGGAGATGAAAGGGCGCTGGCAGTGAGCGTCCAGCCCTCCGGCACTGTGAGCAGAAGTGGCAGCAAGCGCCAGCTCCCAGAGCTGGGTGGTCACAGGCAGCCAGGGCTGAGGTGAGCAGGGCGATGGCTGGGTGCTTGGGCAGGCTTGCGGTGAGCCATCAGTTGGACATCCCCTGAGGGCTCCCAGTATGTGAGAGGGGACAGGTTGGGTTGAGGCACCACCTGGCCCCTAGTATATTATAATTATACATTTTTGTTATTTAAACTGTAAATATTGTGAAATTATGTTTTTTTCCTCCAAGTGACACACCTGAGTTATGCTCAGTTTTTTTACAAATTTTGACATACCAAGCTCAAAAGGTTGCCCATCACTGTCTTAGAATGTCCAGAAAAAGGCCACACTTTATATAATCTTTTACTAGGATGCTATCTTCAGAATGCCCACAGAGGACACTGTTGTGTCAAGATTCTTATCAGGCTACTGTTCTCAGAATTAGACTGCACCTAACTTCTTATATAGAGTTGTTCTCAGAATGCCCACAAGAGCACAGTATTGTGCCAAATACCATATTACATTGCTGTTCTCAGTCTGCCCACAAGAGGCACCCTTTCACCTAATTTTTTGCTGTTATCAGACTCTCCATAAGAGAGGTCAAGTAGCCAACAATAGATTGACTACTAAGTGGCTGGAAATGTAAGCATCCTACTAAAGGACCAATGCTCAAAATGCGTGCAGCCACTCATTTTATGTTCCAACAGAGGCTGACACCCTAATTGCCTGTGTTAAGACATCTTCACACACTGGGAAGGACATCTTTCACTGGCAGACATTTGCTATCCACGAGGTTTTCCCCTGGGATGAAGAAAGTTTCCTACCCTAATGAAAGATGCCTTGCCATGTGGAGATGTTGTCTCCCATTAATAGACCAAGAATAATAGCCTCCAGGCAGTAGCAATTGCCTACCCTTTTGCAAAATCTATCCCCACACCTGTGATGAGAACTTGAGGGCTACTCAATACTGAATCCAATCATTCTGCAAGCAGAGGCAGGTCACTAAAGACGTGGAATCTTTGCCTAATCTTAGCCTGAAAGAACATTTGACACTATTCTGCCATTGCAATTGAAAGGCACAGCAGATCTACCTAATACATAGTCAAACAAAAAGAGGTCACCAAAATGGGGAGACCAAAAAAACCACATACATCTCTTGCCAGTTTGGCTCAGTAGACAAAGTGCTGGCCTATGCACCGAAGGGTTCAGGTTTGATTCTAGTCCAGGGCATGTATCTTGATTGTGGGCTCCCTTCTGGCTTTGGCCCTGGATAGTGATTGTGCATGGGGCAACCAATCAATGTCTTTCTCTCACATTGATGTTTCTCCTGTCTTTTCCTCTCTCTTCCACTCTTCCTAAAAATCAATGAAAAATGCCTCAAGTAAGGATTAACTAAACCGAACTAAACAAAACAAAGTAACCTACAAATGGTAGAACAACAGAATGCTCCAGAAGAAAAGATAAATGAAATGGAGATAAGAAATTTATCTGGCTTTTCTGATCCGACATCAGTGGTGGAGTCGCTACCAAGATGCAAATTTTTGTGAAAACTCTCATGGGGAAGACCATCACTCTCGAGGTTGAATATTCAGATACAATAGAAAATGTCAAGGCCAAGATCCAGGATAAGGAAGGAATTCTTCATAATCAGCAAAGACTGATCTTTGCTGGCAAGCAACTGGGAGATGGGCATACTTTGTCTGACTACAACATTCAAAAAGAGTCCACACTTCATCTTGTGTTGAGACTCCATGGTGCTGCCAAGAAAAGGATGAAGAAGTCTTACGTCACTCCCAAGAAGAACAAGCATAAGTGAAAGAAGGTTAAGCTGGCTGTCCTGAAATACTACAAAGTGGAAAAGAATGGCAAAGTCAGTCTCCTTAGTCGAGAGTGCCCTTTAGATGAATGTGGTGCTCGAGTTTTTTGGCCAGCCACTTTGATAGACATTATTGTGGTAAATGTTTGACCTATTGCTTCAACAAACTAGAGGACAAGTAATTGTATTTGGGTTAATAAAAGACATGAACTAACAAAAAAAGAAATTTATCTGATATAGAGTTCATAATAATGTAGGCATCCTACTAAAGTTGCTCAAGAACTGAGAAAAGATATAGTAACTATGAAATAAAGAATGACGTAGTGCTAATAAAGAATACATAATACATAGGAAAGAATACACAGCAGATTAGGGGGAGCTAAGGATCAGATTAGTGAATTAGAAGACAAGGTAGCAAAACAATAACTCATTCAGACAATCAAAAAGAAAAAAAGACAGTTAAAAAACATGGATGAGCTTAAGGAAGATGAGCAAAAAGATGTTATTTTCTGACTTCCATAGTTCCTTTAAAAGGGTGCTCTTTTTAGACTATACATAAGAGGGCAGTATTTTATTTTATTTTATTTTTAATATATTTTATTGATTTTTTACAGAGCAGAAGGGAGAGGGATAGAAAGTCAGAAACATCGATGAGAGAGAGACATCGATCAGCTGCCTCTTGCACGCCCCCTACTGGGGATGTGCCCGCAGCCAAGGTACATGCCCTTGACCGGAATCGAACCCAGGACCCTTCAGTCCGCAGTCCAATGCTCTACCCACTGAGCCAAACCGGTCCTGGCAAGAGGGCAGTATTTTAAACAGTGCCCTGAAGATGAGAGACTTCTATGTTTGTCAGTTGGGTTTCATTTTCTGACTCACAGAATTCATTACTATGGTATTGTTCTCAGAATATCCGCAATAGTGCACTATTCAACACCTCCCTACAATGGTGAGAGCATTCTAGGTCTATCCAATGAATTTGCTTTTCAGACTCACAGAATTAATTACTAGAGTGCTATCCTCACCATGCCCACAAGATAGTACCACTGCAACTAATCCAGTCACTGCAACTAATCCATTACTGGATTGCTCTTCCCAAGAGAGGGGGCTATTGAGTCTAATACTTTGCTACAGTGCTGTTGCCATGATGCCCAAAAGAGGACACCACTGCACTAAATACCTTACAAGCTGCTGTTCTCAGAATGCCAACAAGACAGTATCATTGCACATAAATCCTTACTATGATGATGTACAGAATAGTACAGTCCTGCACCTAATCCCTTAATACTAATTAGTAAGGTGCTGTTTTCAGAATGCCTACAGGAGGTAGCATTGCACCTAAACCCTCACAAGGGTGTTGTTCTCACTATACACAGAAAAAGGCACCAATTTCTAATAGCATGGTGTTCTCATAAAGTTCAGAATAGGACATTATTTTACCTAGTGCAATACAAGGCTGTTGGCTCAGAATGTTCAAAAGCAGGTGCCTTTGGGCTTAATACCTTATCAGGGTGTCCAGAAGATAGTATTAGGTTGCTGGCCCCAGATGCCCACAAGAAAGCACTATGGCACTATTCCCTTACTAGTTTGCTCTTCTCAGAATGCCCACAAGAGGGCATTATTGTGCATAATTCATTGAGAGGATAATGTTTTCAGAATTCCAATAAGAGGATGATGTCATTGTGCCTAATAACTTACAAGATGCTGTTAGAATGCCTGCAAGTGAGCATTATGGCACCTAATGCCTTATGAGGATGCTTTTCTCAGGCAGAGTCCACAACAGGCAGTATTTTAACACAGCCCTCCAAAACAATAGCTCTCTATAATTGTCAATTGGTATTTTTTTTATGGTCTTAGAATTTATCACTAAGGTGTTGTTCAAGGCATGTCTACAAAATGGGACCAGTGCAACTGAACCTTAATGGATTGCTTTTATCAGAATGGCCACAAGCGAGCCACACTGCATCTAATTGATTACTAGGCTGATATACAGATATGCTCCAAGGACCAAACTGAAATTACAACTCAAATACAAAGAAAACTTACTGAGTAATCAACTGAAGACTAGCTGGAAATTACCTTAATAACCAAGGATGGGAAGTGGAGACTGTAGAGAGATTGGTAGGATTGGCAGAGGTGCAAGGGGGCTAAAAGGCTTCCACAAAGAGCAGCTAAACTTCTGGAGAGAAATCTCAGATGTAGTGGGGTTGCCAGTGAGAACTCTGAGATCTAATCTGCACGCTGGGCTCACCAGGATTGAGAATGTTGCCCACATAATATCTGGCTGAAAAGCAGCAGATTTGTTGTCAGTCAGGTTTGTTGTGCTCCATCAGGGGAAAGGCAGAGTGGACTGGAGCAGTGTGAGCAGAAGCCTGAGTTGGAGGTTCTGAGCTAGAGCTTAGAAGACAGACACCCAAGGTTACTGTGCTTTGTCATTCACCATGCTGGAAAGTCATCTTTCTCCAGCAGACCTTTACTATCCATAACTTTCTTGCCTTGGGGGAAAACAGTTGACCCACCCTAATGGAAACACTTTGTCCCATGGTGTGGAGTTTCTGAGGCCCATTAAGAGATTGAGAATAACATTTAGCTTCCATGCAGAAGCAATTTTCCCACCCTGTTTGGTAACCTCTTGCTACACCTGTGGACAATTACCTGAGGGCTTCTAAAGACTGAATACAATCACTTTATAGACAGAGGTGTTTTCCTGGATGCTTTGAGTCTTTGTCTGATGTAATTAGTCAGAAACAGCATTTTACATTGTCCTGCACTATTTATTCTAATACTTACTCCCAATCCCAAATAGGCAGTTAAAATGGGGAGAGAATGAAAGAACCACCAAGTTTTTTCATTCCTCAGAATAAGAAATAAGAGAATTCCTCAGAAGAAGAAATAAATGAAATGGAGATGAGCCGCCGAAGCTGGTTTGGCTCAGTGGATAGAGCGTCAGCCTGCGGACTGAAAGGTCCTAGGTTCGATTCTGGTCAAGGGCATATACTGTGGCTGCGGACACATCCCCAGCAGGGGGTGTGCAAGAGGCAGCTGATTGATGTTTCTCTCTCATCGATGTTTCTGACTTTCTATCCTTCTCTCTTCCTCTCTGTGAAAAACCAATAAAATATATAAAAAAAAAGAAAAAGAAATGGAGATAAGCCAAAACCGGTTTGACTCAGTGGATAGAGCATGGGCCTGTGAACTGAAAGGTCCAATGTTTGATTCTGGTCAAGGGCATGTGCTTTGGTTGTGGGCAAATCTCCAGTAGGAGGCGTGCAGGAGGCAGCTGATCAATGTTTCTCTCTCATTGATGTTTCTGACTTTCTATTCCCCTCCCTTCCTCTCTGTAAAAAAAAATCAATAAAGTATATTTAAAAAAAGAAATGGAGATGAGAATTTTATCTGATATAGGTTCTATATAGATTAATGATGGTAAAGATGCTGAACAGCATGAGCCAATGCTGAATTTCTGGTCAAACCTACCACTTCTGATTCTGTTACAAAGGGCTGCATTCCTGATAGGAGCTATCTCTTTTGCACCCGCCTGTGGTAGATGAAGGACATGCAGCCCCATGTGGGGATCAAAAGCTGAATTCCTGTTTGGAACTCTCTCTTCCATGTCCTCTAGTAATGCACAGAGAACATGCAACTGGCCAGGGGACAAAGAGCTGCATGATTGGAGGTATCTTTTCTGTGTTCTCTTGTGGGGAACTAAAAACATGCATCCTTTTTGTATGACTCAAAGGCTGAATTTCAGTTGGGAGCTGTCTTTCTGTGTCTACCTGTGGTGAACAAAGGACATTTAGCCCATGTAGTGTTCAATGGCTGAATTCCTGATAAGAGTTGCCTCTTCTGCGCCATCTGTGGCAAACTAATGACATCCAGGCGCATTTTGGTACAAAGACTGAACTCATTATGGGAGCTGTCCTTTGTGGGCCCTCTTGTGGTAAGCATAGGGGGAACAAAATCTGAATTCCTTATGGGAGCTATCTTTTCTGTGCCCTTTTATAGTGAACTTGCAGGGCCATGAAGTGACAAAAGGCAGAATTCCTGATAAGCAGCATTCTGCCTCCTTTGCCTACTGTTGGGGAATACATAGTTCATGCAGCCTTGCAATGGAACCAAAGATTGCATTCCTGATGGGAGCTATTTCTTTTTTGTCCTCTTGTGGTGAACAGAGAACATGCAGCCCCATTTAGGGACCAAAGGCTGAATTCTTGATCAAACCTGCCTCCTCTGAGCCCTGCTGTCATGCATAGTGACTATGAGGCCTACAGGAAAATTAAGGCTGAATTCCTGATGGGACTGCCTCTTTTGTGCCCTGTTGTAGTGCACAAAGGACATGGAATGACCCACCCACATGAGTATCCCCTGACAACACTTGGGAGACAGGGTCCAGTGAGTCAAGACCTGATTTCCTCTGACAGGATACAAAGCAATCCCTTCTCAAGTATCTCTAACCCCACCCTCATCATGTTTGATGTTTCTTCACTGGCAATATCAATGTGCTGTATGGGGAGTGTCATGGTTGAATTAAACCAAATTTAAGAAATTTCTGAGTTAATGGCTAAATTTCCTTGAGTGCCTCCTTTTTTAAGGAGTATTATTTCTTATGGGGGATGTTTGCCCCTTGTTTCAATTTAATCCTGACTGGCAAGGCCAATTTTGCTCTCCCCTATTCTCCTTGAGCCCATATAGAACACTGTACCTGGGCTTCTATTTCAGCTGGAAAATGGGAGCTAGTTCAGGCTTACCTTGATCTCATAGGAGAATGTGCCAGGTGTGTTCCCATGGAACCTGTAGCTCCAGCTGTTGCTCATCCAGGAACAAGGTGATCTGAGCTTATAGTTTGGAAAATAAATCTCATCCTAAAAGAGAAATAAGGAGTTGCAGGAAATATAAAAGTTTGTGAATTAAATTTGTATTTCCAACAGTGCATTCTAATGGGTTTAGAAAGGCTTGTCGCTCCAGGGTGCTGGAGATTCCAGTTACTGCAAATGTCTGGTCATAGGGGTGTGAAGAACAGAATAAATAGCTTCAGTGTCAACCAGAAAATTCACCTTTTGTCCCACCACTGTTAGTTTTACCCAAGGCTCCTGGGGGAGGATAAAGATTGGCTGCTGATGCAGTTGAGCCTCTGGGCCCTATCCGTCCGCATTTGAACTAGCCCCTTTATTTAATAGGACCAGAGGGCATTTCTTGTCATTTCTCTTTCAGGCCAATGAACTCTTTTCTTTTTTAATTCACTCACTTTTCCAGTGGCCTTTATTTCTGCAGAATGCATATTGATTGTATTTCAGAAGGACCTTTTTTTTACCAGTCCTTTTCCTTTCCTCCCCATGGTTTCTGATGATGTGCTTGCCCCAGGAAGACAGTTGCCTTCTCATTTTCTCTTTTATTAAAAACTTTAAAAGCAATATCAACTAATTACAACTGTCCCCCTATTCCATATACCCTGTCAACTTCTACATCTTTTGTCTAATATCTGGAAAATTCTGGCTAATGAAAGTCCAGTTCACCATACAAATATTTTTTGCAGCCTGGGTATTTGCATATTTCCAGTAAGCCTAAAGATATGTTCTTGAAAGGCAGGGCTGTCCTCATCTGCTTTATGTCAAGCTGCTTGTATCATATGAAACTCTTTTGTTTGGAGACCTGCTTTCTAAGCCCCATTACTATACAACTCTGGTAGTGTTCAAGTTGAGGCAGACCCCCATTATTAGGATCCCAGGTAGGCTCAACAAGCAGAATAGTTTGAGACGATTCTGGGATGTGATTTGGATCTTTTTCATGTAAGTGAAGTGCTTCCTCTCTGGTCTTATCAAGCACTACAAATAGTCTCTTCAGTTAAGAGAATGTTGAGCAGGGCCTGAATATTGGCCCAATTGGAATTATGAGTGGCAAAGATGGAAGCAACTGAACTTGTCATTTTTAAGGGATCATTTATTTGAAGAGGGGTTGGAGGTTTTCCAATTGAGCAAATCTGAAGTACAGAAAGAGAAATGGACCAGTAATATCCTGTTGGGTCCCCATTCTTTGTGTCTCCCACTGGTATACATTGGAAAGGAAATTGCCCTGTTAAGCAGTTAACTTTATCCTCTCCAAAATCAGTATCCCATTTTGTCTTTGAGGGGGAGAGGACAACTTTCTTAGGCTTGCTCACAGTGTCTACAGCATCTAAAGTTTCAGGATAGGGAGGGAGCTCCTTTGCTCCTAGAGGACCTGGAGCTGGTATGTCATTCCATGTCTGATACTAGAAGATTATCTTAACCATGGATTCTACATCAGCCTCCTCCTATTCCTGTTCATCCCTCTCCTTTTCCTTCTGTTCTTTACTTTTTGGTAATACCAGTACCTAATATTTTCTGTGAACTATCAGCTTAGTCCCTTCCTAATTTTCATCAGAATCAGAACAATGCAATGACAGAAAAGCCTGTACACATTATATTTCATCTCATTTCCATGATCTTTTACAAAAAGAATCTGACTCTAATCTATACTAATAAAAGGGTGATATGTTAATTAGACCTGGTGACTGGACATCTTCTGAACATCCACTTTCCTTCCAGACAGTTATGGGGCGGCCAGGTCAGCAAAGGGGCAGTTGGAGACAAACAGACTAGCAAGGGGAGTTGGGGGCAACCAGCAGACTGAGATGATGACAGTTGGGGGGCAACAAGGCCAGAAGGGAGGTAGTTAGGAGTGGCCTGGCTGGCAGAGGAGCAGTTAGGGGCAACCAGGCCATTAGAGAACAGCAGTTGGGGGTGACCAGGCAGCATAGGGGTAGTTGGGGGGCAACCAGGCTGGAAGGGGGCAGTCAATCAGACAGGCAGGTGAGTGTTTAGAAGCCAGTGGTCCTGGATTGTGAGAGGGATGTCTGACTGCTGCAGGATTGGGCCTTCGCATTCTGTGAATGGTCTCTGATTGGAGAGGGTGCAGGCCAGGCTGAGAGGACACCCCCATCCCTGTGCATAAATTTTGTGCACTGGGCCTCTAGTATAGTAAAATAATTCAAAGACCCAGACAGTGGCCACCTTTACCCAGAATCTAACATATACACTGGACAAACAGTGTTACAATAGAGCACCATTTGTGTTTTTGTCATTGGCAGGTATGCATAAGCAGGGCAGTTGGCTAAGATTTGTCCTAGAGGATTATCTTTGGGATTGAGCTGCAGGCACATATCTTTGAACAAATTAAACTAATTAAACTAAATAGCCAAGAGACACTAAGCAGCAACCAACAAAGACACTCTCATATACAATATTTACAATTTCACACAACTTACAGATTAGTGCTTCACATCATGCTCCTTGTCTTTGTAGCCACAGATACTACAGAATGCCCAGCATAAAAAAAGAAAGAAAAGAAAATCACCAAAGCAGAGCAATGTCTCTCATTCCAGAGGGGATCAAGCTAAGGGATCAGAGACCCAGTCTCTTGCCATCTGGAGCTGATCAGGCTTGGGTAGATGAGAGACAGTACAGTGCCTCACTTGCCATACACAGTACACTTAGTAGATGCTTCCTTATAGGAAGCCCAGATTGGAAGTATACACTGCTTCTTGTGTCATACAAACACGTTTGATTCCTCCTACTAAAATACTTGACTCAACTTACATTTCAGGTGTGAGAATGGAGATTTCTGAGAGGGTGGCTGGTACTCAGAACACAAAAATTCCTGGCAACGCTGAAATAAGAGTCCAAGCTGGGAACCCCCAGTCCAAGCAGCAAGTAGGATTCCTGGTACTCACACCAGCGGAGTCCCTTGCTTACAATCTTTGTAGTCCCTAGGATATGTAACCAGACAAACAGTGGTTCATGCTGCCTGTCACTACTTGAACCAGTTAAGCAGAGACAGGTTTGAATCATATATTATAGTGTGAGCGTTTATACCAATCCTGCCAGCAGTATGGGAGAGCAGCAGGTCATCCAACAGAAACCTGCTCTGCCCCCCAACATAAACCAACTGCTTATATTGGTAGAATTATAAAGAATTACATAGAAAGTAGCCCCAGGATATGACAAATGAGCAATTAATAGTTAAAAGCAGAGGACTGGGGTCTTTAAGGGGCTTAGGCAAAGTCTTGAGTGCAGCTGCCAGCCAGGTTAGAATGTGCCATCTTAATCAGAATAGAATAATCATGGTTAGCAGAGCATGATTAATATATTACAACTAGAGGCCTGGTGCACAAATTTGTGAATGGGTGGGGTTTCTAGGCCTGGCCATCGATCAGGGATGATCAGGTCTCTCACCTCTCCGCCTCCCTATCTTCTCCCTCCCTCACTCCCTTGTCTGCTGCCACCCATTCCTGATTACCCATTCCTGCCCAGGCGATCAGGGCCTGCCTTCCCAGGGAGGGACAAAGAGAGGGGTCTGGGAGGTTGGCTGCCACCCTGAGGAGGGAGCTGGCCCTTGGCCACCTTGGGAAAGGGACTGCATCTACTGCCACTAACCCCTGCCCTGATCCCAGCTTGGGGGCTCAGTCCCAATCAAGTGATCAGGGCCCGAGTGTTGGGGCAGCTCCTGCATTGAGCATCTGCCCCTTGATGGTCAGTGTGCATCATAGTGACTAGTCATTCAGTCGTTCAGTAGCTTAGGCTTTTCTTTCTTTCTTTCTTTCTTTCTTTCTTTCTTTCTTTCTTTCTTTCTTCCTTCCTTCCTTCCTTCCTTCCTTCCTTCCTTCCTTCCTTCCTTTTTTCCTGCCTGAAATGAAAAATATTTTATAATTAAAGGCTTGTTTATGGACACCCTAAAGATTCCATAAAAGATGAAATGTAAATATAATTTAAGGGAGATAAAGTTTAGGGCTTTATGAGATTAAAAAAATGAAAAAAGGATGCAGAGTTGCCAACTCTTCCAGTAGATCTGACAGATGCTTGAGTTCTTTTCTTGATCATGTTCTTTCACCAGCAGTCCTCAAATTGAAATGAATAAAATGAAGATAATTCCCATCTTCCAGAGGTAAAAATAACCATTCACCAAGAGGACCTGTCCTACCAGCATTTCTGTGTCTCCTCTAAGATTTTTTAAAAAATCTTTTTTTAATCTTTATTGTTCAGTTTATTAATTACATTGTTCCTCTATTTTACTCCCCTATAGCTCCCCTCCACCCAGTATCCATTCCAACCTCCACCCTCACCTCCCTCCTCCTCACTGTCCTCTCCCATTGTTGCATGATTTTTGTCCAGTCTCTTGCTGCACTTCCCACACCCCTTTTCTCCCCCAAAATTGTCAGTCTATTCCCTCTCTATGTCGATGATTCTGTTATATTCACCAGTTTATCTGGTTCAAAAGATTATTAATTCAATTGATTTTTATATTCATTTGTTGATAGGTGTGTATTAGTTGTTCATAATTTTTATTTTTATCTTTTCCTTTTTACTCTTCTTAAAGAATATCTTTCAGCATTTCATATAATATTGGTTTGGTGGTGATGAACTCCTTTAGCTTTTTCTTATCTGTGAAGCACTTTATCTGACCTTCAATTCTGAATGATAGCTTTGCTGGATAGAGTAATCTTGGTTGTAGATTGTTGCTATTCATCACTTTGAATATTTCTTGCCACTCCTGTCTGGCCTGCATTGTTTCTGTTGAGAAATCCACTGACAATCGTATGGGTGCTCCCTTATAGGTAATCAACTGTTTTTCTCTTGCTGCTTTTAATATTCTCTGTTTGTCTTTTGCCCTTGGCATTTTAATTATGATGTTTCTTGGTGTGGTCCTCTTTAGATTTCTGTATTTTGGGGTTCTGTGTACTTATTGGGCTTTTAATTTAATTTCTTTCACCAGGTGGGGAAAGTTTTCAGTCACTATTTCTTCAAGTAGGTTTTCATTACCTTGCTCTCTCTCTTTTTCTGGCACCCCCATAATTCAGATGTTGACATGCTTAAGGTTGTCCCAGAGGTCCCTTACACTATCTTCAGTTACCTGGATTCTTTTTGCTTCTTGCTTTTCCAGCCAAGTGGATTTTGCTTTTTTTGTATTTCAAATCTTTGACTTGGTTCTTGTGGCCCTCTGGACTGCTTTTAGGACTTTACATAATATTTTTTATTTCAGTCAGTGTATGCTTAATTTCTAGTTGATTCTTTTTCATATCCTCATAGGTCTTGTTCATTTCCTCATAGGTCTTGTTCATTTCCTCGTAGTTCTCATTAATTTCATCAGCCTTTTCTAGAAGCCTATGAAAAACCTTATTACTGTGGTTTTGAACTCTGTGTCTAGTCATCTTTTTCCCTCCATTTCTTTCACACCTGATTTCTTTCCATATCTCTGCATTGTGGCTGCTTTCCTGAGTTGGTTGGTTAGCTTTGTGTAGTAGATGTCCTCTAAGGGACAGTGGCTCAGCCTCCCAAGTTACCTGAGATGCATACTCTTACTGCAATCCTTTATGGGTTGTACAGTATTGTTGGAGTTAAGCCCAGCTTGTTGTTGTTAGCTCTAGGAGGGTTTGATCTGCAGGCAAATTTGCTGTGAGGGACAGCTGAGTTCAGGTTGGATGGGTGGAATCTCCAGGTTAAGCAGGCAGCATCAGCTCTGTCCTATGTGGCACCAGGGTTTCTGTGCCGGGTGATAATGGCTGCACACCTCCAAGAGAAAGCCACTGCCAGACAACTCTGCCTTTCCCCAAATGAGTCTGCATACCCAAAGTCATGCCCAGGGTTTTAAAACAAAGCAGTCCAGTGGTCTCCTGAACAAGGGAACAAGTCACGAGTCAGCTCTGCATGCGAAGTTCTGTCCCCAAGTTTACACACAAACTGCTGTTCCAAGTTTAGCGCACTCTCCTCAAACTCGCAGACCTCTGCTGCGCCCGGCTTTTCACATGCACACCCCGGACCTCGCCTGGCACTGGGGGAATCTGTGCAGTAGGACATCTCCACCCTCCCTGTTGTAGAAATCCAACCAGAGTTGCTGACGCCTACCCTACAGCTCGCGTGCGCACACAGCTCCAAATCTCTCTCCGGGCATATCTTCAAGGCTGCATTCCACCGCTCCTCTGAGTCTCAGTGTCCCACCTTTACTTTTATTTACGGATTTTCACTCAGCCAGCTTTCTGGTGATTCTGGATGATGTTTATTTTGTTGTTATGTTGTAGTTTTGGAATTGTTGTGCGGGGCAGCACAATAGATGTTTACCTATGCCACCATCAGTAACATCTTGGTTCCTCCTCTTAGGCTTTTATATATATAGATGATAGCTGGTTCCCCAACATTCTATTTCTTCCCCTATCACATTCACAGCCTTGACATTATCATTGAAAATCTCAACAGGTCTTCTTGCTTGGTATTTAGGAACTTCTCTCCCTCTTTCTAACCTCCGTAAAAATCCTTCATCACAGCCTGCACTCTCTCAAATCTGAAACCCTGTGAGGGATGTCCGATTGCACACCGGGATTGGTGCCCACCCACTTAGGCTACCCAGAAACCTAATATGTAATTAGCTATACAAATAATGTCTAGTACCGTGATGGCGAATCTATGAAATGCATTTCAGAACTGAGACACATAGCCATTTTTGAGGACATGCAGCCACATGTGGTCACGTACAGAGAAGTATGGGGCCACATGCTGAGAAGGGTGTTTTATCCTCGGCTATTGCGTGGCCAGGTGCAATAGCTGAGGATAAAACATTTGCTATAATGTAGTGATGACACGCTGTGCCAGAGGTCTATAGGCCAAACCAACAGACTCTGGCAAAGAGTGTCTAGTTCTCAGGCTTCCAGTGAAGCCGTTAAGAGATCTTTGACCTAACTTCAGGCCGGCAAACCAGGGAGCAGCGGAATACAGTGTGTAAGCATCTCTGGGGAGCCTGTAACCACCATTATAAGCAACCACATAACCACAGCAATCATCATCCAATCTACTGTTCTGGGGTGTCATGGATTTCTAATTGACCATCATTACTGAGATAAGTGAGGAAGAGGCTGGGAGAGGCGAGGACCCGTGCTATGATGCCGTTTCTCCCCAATAGAAATAGCAGCAGTCATCTTAATTTATATAATAAATGTAATTTTGCAGCATAGTGCAGACTATTTCACCACTATTACTGTTGTGCATCCTTATTCACCCCTATTTCTGCTTTAAGCCCTGCCTTTTCCTAAAAGACAGTTACATGTGCCATCTTGTGGTCAGGTAGGCTAGTTACCCCTAATTGCCTACAGGAGTAACAGGCTATCTATAATTCTATCTTCTGTCACTGTGCCCCTGATGAAAAACACACACACACACACACACACACACACACACACACACACACACACAAAAGGTTAAGTAAAGGAAGTGGTAGTAGCAGTACCCGACACTTTCAAGAGACATGGACCAAGAAGTATGGCATTATAGGAAAAATGGCAGATCATTTTGTGTTCTTTGTACTGAAACACCAGTGAGCAGAATGTGGAATATAAATAGACATTTTGAAACTAATCATTCCCAGCTCTTGAAAGGAAGGAATAATTTACAGGCAGCTACACCTTTATAAAAGCCACTCTAATTCCATCCTTAAATTTATAAAAGGCTCTACAGATTTAACATCTGCAAGTTTGAGCATTTCTCACTCCATAGCTCAGCATGGAAAAGCACTGTGAGGGAGAACTTATTAAAGAAACTCCTAAGATGTCCACCAGTTTTATTTCACGATATGCAGAATAAAGATGCAATTATTAAGAGAATATCTAAGTTACCACTCAGTAGAAATATCATAAAAGACCGATTAGTGAGACTGAACACAAACATACAATATCAATTAAAGAAAGAAAGTAGTAATTGTAAATCTTTTTCAATCTCTCTTGATGAAACTACTAATGGCAAATCAAATGCTCATTTGGCCATTATTGGTCGATATTCTGATGTTCTTCTCACAATAAGAGTTGATAAAATTAGTATCAGTGCCATCAAGTACATCAGGAAGCGAAACATGTAAGATTGTTATACAAACATTCTGTGACCTAAGCATTGATATCGCTAAACTTGTGTCAGTGATGACAGATGAGGCACCAAACATAGTGGGGAAAGGAGCCTGAGTTTTAAAAATGTTTTAGGAAGCTATTGGACTTCCGATTGTGCATTTTCATTGTATTATGAATCAGGAGATTTTATGTGACAAGGCAGGATTTACTGATTATAATGACTTAATGTCAGTTGTTACAAAAATAGTTAATTTAATAGCTGCTCACCCCCTTTACAAGCAAGAATTTTCTGCACTTTTACTGGAAGATGATTCCACCTACAGTGGATTGCTGATGTACAATAATGTAAGATGGCTGAGCCGAGGTAAAATTCTTGAGTGCTTTTTAGAGTGCTTTGAAGAAACTAAGATATTTCTTGAGGATAAGGATCTGGAAAACTTTTCTCAGCTCAATGATGATAAGTGGGTCAACACCCTGCTATTTTTTACAGATCTCTCTGTTCATATTAATGAACTGAACTTAAAGTTACAAGGTTTTGGCAAAAATATTGATGTTATGTTTGGATGCATAAAAGCTTTTGAAAATAAACTTAAAATTTTCAAGCGAGATGTAGAAACTAAAACTTATAAGTATTTTCTTTGAGTAACAAAGTATTTTGAGAAGGCCAGTGCAGTTGTACAAAATGAAATGAAACTTTGCATATAAAGTACCAGCATGTTTTAGGCTTTTTACTTGACCAGTTCAGTGATAGATTTAATCAATTTAGAAGCCTAGAACAGACCATAAAAATAATCAAGTATCCTGATGTAGTAGTTTACAGTAGTTTGGAATTAAATGGTTTCCAATGGATGCAACTTGATGATTTGGAGATGTAACTTTCAGAATTTCAAGTCAGCATCTGGGCTCAGGTGTTTGTCAACTTGAGGTCAAAGCTTGAGATTCTGGAATGGTGCCCCTTTGGGAATCAAGAGGAGTGCCACTACGAACAGGAAATTTGGAGTGCCTGGAACTGATTACCAGACACTTTTAGCACCCTGAAAAATATAGCAATGGCTTTACTCACAATTTTTCCCTCTATCTACTTTGTCAGACCTTATTCTCAGTGTTAAATAATATTAAAACAAACAAAAGAAACAGATTGACAGATGAAGTTAGTAGCGCTTGCTTGGGCTTGAAGTGTACAAAATACCGATCTTCAATTGAAAGTTTGGACAATGAAATTCAGTGACAATATAATCATTGATAGGCAGGTTAGACACATTGTGTCTGAACGCCTGGCAGGGGTGCTCTAGTGGAAAGGAGTCAAAAACTCCAGGCTGCGTTGAACCTAGTTCAGTTTGCACTCAAAACTCGGGGCACCCAGACCCTTACTGGGAGAATCTGGAAGGTGGATGGAATCCCAGGCAAGAGCGAAAAGCATAGCTCCAGAGGTGTGCATGAGAGTGTGGGCAGAGTAGACGAATTGGGCTACTGGCAGTGCCTGGCAGGAGAAAGGAGCTCAGACAGTGGTGTGAGGCCAGAATCTTTGGCGAACGGCCAGAGATGGAGCTCTGAGGTGATCTATTGACTGTGAGGCTGGCATCTGGCAGAAGGGAGAAAGGAGTTCTGACTGCACAGAACCTTGGTGCCAGGTGAAAATCTGGGATTCTGGATTCATTGTGGGAGAGACTGGATGGTCTGGTGGCAGGCGAAACTCTAGGGTGCCTTTCTCGCAGATGTGCTTGCAGCGATTGCCTACAGACACTAGGACCTAGTGACCCTGAGGGTAGGGCTGACTGGAAGCCAAGGCTGTTGCTTCGACTCTAAAACTCTGCCCCACCCAGAAACTCCGCTCCATCTAAACTGAGCACAGAGACTTTGGCATATTTGCAAGTCTTGGCATGTGAGGCTGTCTCCCAGTGTAGACACAGCTGATCCCACATCCAGTTGGCCTGAAGGTCAATTCCTCCCAATGATACCAACAACAATCCAGACTTATTGGCAACAAGGCTGCACATACAATACACAAAGGGGTGCACCAAGAGTATACACCTCAGGTAACAAGGAGGCCGAGAGACCTAACACACAAAGCTACCCTACCAACTCAGGGAAGCAGTGAAAATGGGAAGAGAAAGAAACAGATCACAAATGAAAGAAATGGAGGAAAACAAATGACTGGATATAGAGTTCAAAACCACCATTATAAGGTTTTTCAAGAGGCTCCTAGAAAAGACCAATAAGCTTAGTGATAACCTCGAGGATATGAGCAAGATCCTCGAGTATATGAAAAGGACAAACTAGAAATTAAACATGCACTGACTGAAATAAAAAACATTTTACAGAAACCCTACAGCAGACTAGAGGAACACAAGAATCAAGTCAGTGTATGTCAGATTCGAAATACAAAGAAGCAAAAATCACTCAGCCAGAAAAGCAAAAAGAAAAAAAAATCCAAAAATTTGAAGATAGTGTAAGAAGTCTCTGGGACAACTTCAAATGTTCCAACATCAGAATTATGGGAGTGCCAGAAGAAGAGAGAGAGCAAGATACTGAAAATATATTTGAAGAAATAATGACTGAAAACTTCTCCTACCTGGTGAAAGAGACTTACAAGTGCAGGAAGTGCACAGAACTCCAAGCAAAAGGAATCCAAAGAGAACCACACTAGACACATCATAATTAAAATGCCAAGAGCAAAAGACAGAGAGAGAATATTAAAAGCAGCCAGAGAAAAACACTTAATTATCTACAAGGGAACACCCATATGCTTGTCAGCTAATTTCTCAACAGAAACGATGCAGGCCAGACAGGAGTGGCAAGAAATTTTCAAAGTGATGAATAGCAACAACCTACAACCAAGATTGCTCTACCAGCAAAGCTATCATTCAGAATTGAAAGTCAGATAATAAGCTTCACAGTTAAGAAGAAGCTGAAGGAGTTCACCAACACCAAACCAGTATTATATAAAATGCTGGAAGGTATTCTTTAAGAAGAAGAAAAAGGAGAAAAAGGTGGCTGCTTCGAACTAGAGCATGGATGGAACTGGAGAACATTATTCTAAGTGAAATAAGCCAAAGAAAGACAAGTATCACATGAACTCACCCATTTATGGAATATAATGAACAACATAAACTGATGAACAAAAACAGATCCAGAGACAGAGAAGCATTGACTGTCAAACCTTAGAAGGATGGTAGGAGAGGTTGGGGATAAGGGGAAGAGATCAACCAAAGGACTTGTGTGCCTGCATATAAGCCTAATCAATAGGCATGGACACTAGGGTATAAGTAGTGATGGGGGGGAAAGAGGGATTGGAAGGGCTACTGGATGATGAGGATACATATGTAATACCTTAATCAATCAATAAATTAAAAATAAATAAATAAAAAACATAAAAAAATAATTCCCCCTCCCTCTCACTTATCTTACTTAGTTCACGGCACCCCACACAAGTTAAATAATATCAAGACCAACAAAAGAAACTCAATGACAGATGAACAAAGAAGTCACTAAGCAGGTAAGTTAAATAACTAGTTTTTGATTTACTAAATACAGTTATATATTAGAATTATACATTTTTGTTAATTATACTATAAATATTGAGAAAATATGGTGTTTTTTTCTCACAGTACACATCACCCATGTTATGTTCTTTTTTTTTTTTTTTGGCGAATTTTGACACACCACAAAGTTTGCCCATCACTGTTCTAGATGTATCTATAAATATATAACTATGAGAGGTTTCTAAGATTTTGCTGCCAATGGTTTCTTCTAGGATTTTTGTGGTTTCCCAAGTTATATTTAAATATTTTATTTATTTTGAGTTTATTTTGCGTGTGTTGTAAATTGGTGGTCTAGTTTTACTTTTTGCACGTATCTGTCCAATTTACCCAATATCCTTTATTGAAGAGACTGACTTCACTACGTGTATGCTCTTCCCTCCTTTGTCAAATATTAATTGAGCATAATGGCTTGGGTTGATTTCTGTTCTCTTCCATTGATCTATAAGCCTCATCTTGTGCCAGTACCAAGCAGTTTGGAAAACTGTGTCTTTTTAATATACCTTGATATCTGGTATTGTGATCCTCTAATTATGTTTTTCTTTCTCAAGATTGCTGCTGCTATTTAGGGTCATTTTTTTATTCCATAAAATTTTTGGAATATTTGTTTTAGGAATATTTGTGAAATAAACTATTGGTATTTTGATATAATTTCTTTGAATAGGTATATTGCTTTAGTTAATATGGTTATTTTAATGACGTTGATTCTATCAAGCCATGAAAATGGTATGTTCTTCCCCTTGCATACATCATTCTCCAACTCTGCTTTCAATGTCCTATAGTTTTCCAGATACAGGTCTTTCACATCTTTGGTTAAGTTTATTCCTAGGTATCTAAATTTTTTTGTGGCGGTAGTAAATAGGTTTTTTTTTGTTAGTTTGTCCTTTCTGAGAGTTCATTATTAGTGTGTAAAAATGCCATAGATTTCTGGGTATTAATTTTATATCTTGCTACATTGCCAAATTCATTGACTAAATCTAGTAGTTTTTGATGGAGTGTTTAGAGTTCTCTATGTATATTATCACATTATCTGTGAATATTGAAAGTTTTACTTCCTCCTTTAGATGCCTTTTATTTCTTGTCTGATCACAGTGGCTAGCATTTATAGTACTATGTCAAACAGCAATGATGAAAGTGGGCATCCCTGTCTTGTTCCTGTTCTTATGGGAAATGGTTTTAACTTTTGTCCATTAAATATGATGTTGGCTATATGTTTGTCATATATGGCTTTTTTTGGGAGGGAGGGGGGTGCCCCAGACAAGACATCTTAAGCATTTCTTAACTGTTTGTGGGCTAAATCCAAGGTATCTGGCTATTACTTTTGTTCAGGTTTGGGATACACCCATTTCCCTTAGACAGGCAATTCCAGTAACAGGCAGATTATTTTATCAGTAAGAAGTTACATGATAGTTTGATGGGTAAGCTGCTTTAATTAACAATGTTTTAACTGTGACCTTTCAGAGTCAATTAAGGATGTTTACCAGCCTTCTGGGCTTCCTATCCACATCTTTCTATTGGTGAGATGGTGATTGGATTCTGGCACCTTTGTATTTTTGGATTATAAATAAACTGCTGCTGTTTGGGTGTCAGATGCTGTTTCTCCCTCAGAGAGAAGATATCCCACCCAGCCCCAGCTATTTTTTTCTATTACTGTATCTCCATCTTCTATACTTTTATTTCTTAATCCCCAGCTCCTCTACTCAAAAAGTGGACCCAATCTCTCTCTGTCCTTGCTGGACATGGAAAAGAGAGAAAAACACCCACAATTGGTGCCCAAACAGAGACCCGAGTATGGAGGAAGAAGCAAGGGGGTTGCTCCTAGAAGTGTGTACACCGCAGACAAAGAATAAGGTAAGGAGTGTATTGTGAATTTAAATTAACTGGGTATAAAATATGGGTAGTTTATGGTCTCAAAAAAAAGATCTCTCTACAATTGAGGAGTGTGAATCTCTAAGAATGTCACCTACCTCTTCTGTGCCCCCTCTCCCTCTTCTGCTTTCATCTGCTGTTTCTAAAACCGTAGTAAAGAAAGGCAAATATCACCATGAGTTGGATGATTCAAAAAATGAGGAGGTTCTTGTTCACAGTTTTGAAAAAAATGGCCTTAGCCATTGGGCCTTTATGGCTAGAAGCAGGCGCACAGCCAAATGTAAAAGTAACTTCTGTGCTGATACTGTCTCCTTTACAGCAGACCTTATGAGAAGCCAAATAGATGGAGAGGTTATTATAGGATTTGTTCTGGCATAAGGACACTGCCAGGACAGACCTTGGCCATGAAAAGCTAGGCCCCACAGGTGGCTCACAGCCAGAGGTTTGGTTTGACACGCTTCAGCCAAGCATAACGCCTACCCTTCTTAGAATAGTTCTGTAACAATAGCCCCCTTAGTACCCACCCTTGTCTTCATAACTGATTGTCTAACTGAAATTTTCCATAGCTTACAAGTAATGTAACTAACCCCTTGTTAAGAGCTTGTCCAATCACAAACTGCCAAGTCCCCCTGTGTTGAGGATAAAAAGTGCTTGCTGAAAAAGTTCGGGGCTCTTGTTGCTTGCTGCTGTGTCAGTGGAGACTTGAGCCCGGACTCCAGTTCGAAAGAAAGGCTTCTGAAATTTCCAATTGGACTGTCTGGTGGTTGTCATTTGCGGGTCGCCCCACAACAGATTTTCAATGTATTTGGTGGTAGAGAGACCAGACCTTACTAATCCAGGGAAGATATTGCGAATGCATGAGAATTATACATTTAAAACTCTGAAGGAGTTTAAAGCCTCTGTTTTCATGTATGGCCCCACTTCTCCTTTTGTTTTGAGCTTGCTTGACACTGTAACTAGTGAAGTTCCACTCGATTGGCAAAAACTGGGTAAGGCATGTATTTTCCCTGGAGATTATTTAATGTGGAAATCCAATTGGATTGAATTTAGTGCAGAGCAAGTAGCTAGAAATCACCAACATGGTATGCCTATCACGCTTGAAATGTTAATAGCAACCAGGACATATCACAGCTTACAGGCTCGGATTATGTTTCCTTTGCAAGCTTATCAACAGATAAATATTTGTGGCACTAAGGCTTGGAGGGAATTGCCCACTAAGGGAGAAAAACTCTGGACATTGCTAAAATTATACAGGGGCCAGAGGAGCCCTATCAAGACTTTGTGGCATGGTTGCTTCAAGCAGTATACAGAGTGGTTGGAGATCTTGATGTGGGATCTCTACTTGTGAAGCAAATGGCTTTTGAGAACGCCAATAAAAACATGTCATGAGGCTCTATGCCTCTACAAGAAAAGGGGGTCAATTTCTGAGTTCATCCATATTTGTGCTGAGATTGGGCCTGTCTATGTTCAGGTAGTAATTTGGTTGCTGCACTGAAGGAGACGGAAGAGAAACCATTCAGACAAAAAAGAAAAAAGGACTTGTTTTATTTGCAGGAAACCTGGTCATTTTGCAAAGAATTGTAAGTCAAGGGCTGCCCCAGGAGGCCAGGGGAGTTCCGTTCCTAATCCCCCTGCTCCACAGCCAGGTCTTTGTACTCACTGCCACAGGGGAAAACACTGGGCCAATAACTGCCACTCCCAGAGAACCATTGATGGCCAGCCTCTTGACCCATTTCACCAAACAGTAGTGGTACTGTTGCTCACTCTGGCTCAGCTGTACCATCCTGGCCAGCTGATTGGCCCACTGTCGGGGAACTCTACCATGCCACGCCAGGGAGTGCAAGATTGAACCTCTGTCCCACCACCAAATATGTACTAACTCCTGACATGGGGCAATTCCTACAGGGATTTATGGACCATTACCTAAAGGCACCATGAAACTTATTTTAGGAAGAAGTAGATCCCTTTCTGGCCTTCCAGGTCTCTTGGCTGCAGGTAATGAGGAAATAGAAGGTCTCATTGCCTCAGTAGAGGAGACCACTTCTTTTTCCATGGCACAGGCCTCACATGCCCTGCATCATCAAAATGCCTCTGCCTTGCACAAAGAATTCCATATTTCTTGAGAGCAGGCTCACCAATGCCCTCAGTGTGTTATCCACCTCCCTGTGCCAGCATTAGGGATAAGTCCCCGAGATCTTAAACCTAATAAAATATGGCAAATGGATATTACTCATGGGTCTGAATTTGGCAAATTTCAGTGGGTCCATGTCTCTATAGGCACATGCTCACGTTTTATTTTTGCTACTCCCCAAACAGGGGAAAGGGCAAAGCATGTAATTAACCACTGCCTAGCAGCTTTTCCAGTCATGGGTCAGCATCTGGAGATGAAAACAGATAATGGACCTGCTTATACTAGCTCTTCCTTTTAGCAATTTATAAGCAATTCCAAATCATACATAAAACAGGAATTCCCCATTATCCTCAAGGACAGGCAATTGTAGAAAGAGCTAATCAAACTTTAAAAACTCAATTACAAAAACAAAAAGGGGGAGAGAGGTATAATCCTACTCCATAGAATCAGCTAAATCATGCCCTTTACACTAAAATTTTTAAATTGTGACGATGAGGGTCGCTCAGCACCTGAGAGACATCAAACTCCTGATGCCTTGGCATCTGCCAGTATGGCACGATGGAAGGATTTGCAAACAGGCTAGTGGAAAGGGCCAGATTCAGTAATGATGTGGGTGAGAGGATCTGTTTTTATTTTCCCAGAAGGTGCTTCTAACCCCATTTGGGTGCCAGAGCGAGCAGTGCGTCACGATCATGGACCTGGGAGAGCAACTCATCCCACCATTCAAGAAGCTGAAGACCACACCTCCACTAATGATGCCAGCTCAGCCACCAGCCTCAAATAAGGATGGGAGGAAAAGACAAAAAACACACCTACTATACTACTTCCTCATGGGAAAGGTGCAAAAAATGTATCTAAAACCTTGTCTATACAGAAAGAAATTGACAGCCAGTTTGAAAATTGAATTGCCATGGCCTAGAGCAAAGAATAGTCATATAATATTATTATAATTTTTGATATTTAGAGCAGCATATTGGTCATTGATCCCAAAACAAATTTACAAACTTATTCTTTGAATGTTTGGCAGCAATTAGAAAGGACAGGCCTCACATGCCCTGCATCATCAAAATGAAAGGATTTAATCCCTTCCACTGTGTGGAAGGCCTGAACATTCTAGGTTGGCCCTGAGCATTCTATGTTGACCCTTTTGCCAAGAAGGGACACTCTTCTCACAATCTAATTGCCCACAGCTGTTGCCTGAATTTCCTGTTCAGGCTGAGGTTGAAACTTCATAGTGGCTGGTACCATGGATCTGTCTCAAGAAAATTGTACTGGACAAAAGGCTGTTCTAAAAGTGTTAACTAAAATTTCTATTGGTAGTTTAACTCATGGTAAAATTGCTTACCTTGCAATGAACCTAAAACAGTCATATTTTTGTGCAAAATTTATGAAGACTGCATTATAAAATTACCAAAAAGCTCCATTAATTCAAGAGATAGTAGGGTAATATCATGTAAGGAAAAAATCCTGTAAGTAATTTACATCTGGAAGATTTTACTTTAGAAGTGTAATTTTCATTTGTAAATATAATATCAAGACATCCTTGAAAAAAAACACGATGTCTAAATAAGCCAGAGAAAAATTGTTTAGGCAAAAATAAATAGGATACCAAAGTCAAAAGATCCCTTTATTAATTTTTGGTCGAGAATATGTTTGTATATTTTCAGAAAACAATGTGGATTCTTGCAACAAGAAGAATTGACAGTCATCAGCAAGCTCCTGCAATCTCAAGCCCAAATGCTCCAATTAGATGTCCACAAGCTACATTTTTAAAATAAAAATGGAGGAGATGTGGGGGGCACCACACGCAAGACACCTTGAGCATTCCTTAACTGTTTGTGGGCTAAATGAAAGGTGTCTGGCTATTCCTTTTGTTCAGGTTTGGAATAAACCCATTGCTCTTAGGCAGGCAATTCCAGTAACTGGCACAATAACTTTTTTTAGCTTCTAAATATATTTTAAAAATATTTTAATCTTTATTGTTCAGTTTATTAATTACATTGTTCCCTTTTTTTCCACCCTATAGTTCCCCACCACCTGGTACAAATCCCACCCTCTGCCCTCACCTTCCCGCCACTGTCCTCTTCCATAGGTGCATGATTTTTGTCCAGTCTCTTGCTGCACCTTCCACACCCCTTTTTCCCCCCAAGAATTGTCAGTCCATTCCCTCTCTATGCCCATGATTGTGTAAATGTACCATAGTTTTTTAACCCACTCATCTGCTGATGGGCACTTAGGCTGTTTCCATTTCTTAGCTATGGTAAATTGTAATGCTATGAACATAGGGGTGCATATATCCTTTCTAATTCACATTTCTAGTTTCTTGGGGTTATTCTTAGAAGTGGGATCACTGGGTTGAATGGAAGCTCCATTTTTAGTTTTTTGAGAAAACTCCATACTGTTCTCCACAGTGTCTGCACTAGTCTATAATCCCACCAGCAGTGCAGGAAAGTTCCTTTTTCTCCGCATCCTCACCAGCACTTGTCTTTTGTTGATTTGTTGATGTAAGCCATTCTGACAGGTGTGAGATGGTATCGCATAGTCCTTTTGATTTGCATCTCGCAGATAATTAGTAACTTTGATCAAGTTTTCATATGTCTCTGGGCCTTCCTTTTGTCTTTTAGAGAAGAGATTCTATTTAGGTCTGTTGCCCATTTTTTTATTGGATCATTTGTCCTCCTTTTATTGAATTGCATCAGTTGTCTGTAGATGCTTGAGATTAAACTTTTATCACTGATAACATTTGCAAATATATTCTCCCATACAGTGGGTTTTCTTGTTGTTTTGTTGATGGTTTCTTTAGCTGTGGAAAAGCTTTTTATTTTGATGTAGTCCCATTTGTTTATTTTGTCTTTAGCTTCCATTGCCCTAGGAGCAGTATCATTGAAGAAATTCTTTTGGCATATGTCTGAGATTATTTTTCCTGTAGATTCCTCTAATGTTTTTATGGTTTCCTGCCTTATGTTTAAATCCTGTATCCATTTTGAGTTTATTTTTGTGTATGGTGTAAGTTGGGTCTAGATTCTTTTTTTTTTTTGCATGTATCTGTCCAATTATCCAAACACCATTTATTGAACAGACTGTCTTGACTCCATTTTATGTTCATGCCTCCTTTGTCAAATATTAATTGAGCATAGTGGTTTGGGTTGATATCTGGAATCTCTATTCTATTCCATTGATCTATATGTCTGTTCTTGTGCCAGTACCAGGCTGTTTTGAGAACAGTAACTTTATAATACAGCTTGAAATCTGATATTGAAATCCATCCGACTTTATTCTTCTTTCTCAGGATTGCTGTGGATATTCGGGGCCTTTTATTGTTCCAGATGAATTTTTGGAGAGTTCTTTCTAGGTCTGTGAAATATGGCATTGGTATTTTAATGGGAAGAGCATATAATTTATAGATTGCTTTTGTTAGTATGGATATTTTAATTATGTTGATTCTCCCAAGCAATGAATATGGTATGTTCTTCCATCAGTTTATATCTTCCTGTATCTCTTTTTTTTAGTGTCCTATAGTTTTCCATAAATAGGTCTTTTACATCCTTAGTTCAGTTTATTCCTAGATATCTTAATATTTTTGGTGAGATGATAAATGGGATTGCTTTTTTAGTCATAAGTTCACTATTAGTGTATAGAAATGATATAGATTTTTGGCATTAATTTTGTAGCCTGCTACATTGCTCAATTCATTTATTAAGTCTATTAGCTTTTTCATAGAGTCTTTTGGGGTTTTTATGGACAATATCATGTCATTTGCAAATAAGGATAGCTTAACTTCTTCTTTTCCAATTTGGATGCCTTTTATTTCTTCTTCTTGTCTAATTGCAATGGCTAATACTTCCAGTACTATG
The DNA here is from genome assembly GCA_027563665.1 of Antrozous pallidus. Taxonomy (NCBI): domain Eukaryota; kingdom Metazoa; phylum Chordata; class Mammalia; order Chiroptera; family Vespertilionidae; genus Antrozous; species Antrozous pallidus. Next base: position 269,038 of record JAOAOB010000026.1, on the reverse strand, counting down.
TTGAACAGGAGTGGTGAAAGTGGGCAACCCTGTCTTGTTCCTGTTCTCAGGGGAAATGGTTGTAGTTTTTGCCCATTGAGTATGATGTTTGCTGTGGGTTTCTCATATATGGCTTTTATTATGTTGAGGTATGATCCTTCTATTCCTACCCTGTTGAGAGTTTTTATCAAGAAAGGATGTTGGATCTTGTCAAATGCTTTTTCTGCATCAATTGATATGACTATGTGCTTTTTATCTTTCAATTTGTTTATGTGATGTATCACATTTATTGATTTGTGGATATTGTACCATCCTTGCATTCCTGGGATAAATCCTACTTGGTCATGGTGTATGATCTTTCTGATGTACTGCTGGATCCGATTTGCTAGAATTTTATTTAGGATTTTGGCATCTATATTCATGAGGGATATTGGCCTGTAATTCCCTTTCATTGTGTCATCTTTATCTGGTTTTGGTGATGCTAGCTTCATAGAAGGAGTCTGGAAGTGTTCCATCCTCTTAAATTTTCTGGAATAGTCTGAGGAGTATAGGTTTTAGTTCTTCCTTGAATGTTCGGTAAAACTCCCCTGTGAAGCTGTCTGGCCCTGGGCTTTTGTTTGCTGGAAGCTTTATGATGACTGCTTCAATTTCTTCCACAGTTATTGGTCTATTGAGTTGTTTAGATTCTTGTTGATTGAGTTTTGGGAGGTTATATTTTTCTACAAATATATCCATTTCCTCCAGGTTGTCCAGTTTGTTGGAGTAGAGTTGTTCATAGTAATTTTTAACAATCCTTTGTTTTTCAATGGTGTCTGTTGTTATTTCACCTCTTTCATTTCTGATTTTATTTTTTAGCGTCCTCTCTCTTTGCTTCTTGGTGAGGCTGGCTAGGGGTTCCTCAATCTTGTTTATCCTTTCAAAGAACCAGCTCTTGGTTTTGTTGATCTTCTGTATTGTTTCTTTGGTCTCTATGTCATTTATTTCTGCTCTGATCTTTACTATTTCCTTCCTTCTGCTTACACTGGACTTTTCTTGTCGCTTTCTTTCTAACTCTTTCATTCGTTGTGTTAAATAATTTATTGCCACTGTTTCTAGTTTTTTTTTGCAGTAGGATTGTAGAGCTATGAACTTCCCTCTCAAAACTGCTTTCACTGTGTCCCATAGATTTTGGATTGTTTTGCTATTATTGTCATTTGTTTCCATGATGTTTTCTATCTCTTCCTTGATCTCTCTAGTAACGCAGTCATAGTTTAATAGCATGCTGTTTAGTCCCCATGTTTTTGATTTCTTTGGATTGTTTTTATTGTAGTTGATTTCCATCTTTATTCCGCTGTGATCTGAGAATATGCTTGATATGATTTCTATCTTCTTGAATTTGGATAGACTTTCAGGCTGAATATCTTATCAGTAGGGTTTTACATGATAGTTTGATGGGGAAGCTGCTTTAATTAACAATGTTTTAGCTCTGACCTTTCAGAGCCAATTAAGGTTTGTTTACCAACCTTCCCGACTTCCTATCCACATCTTTCTATTGGTGAGACAGGGATTGGCACCTTTATATTTTTGGATTATAAACAAACTGCTGTTGTTTGGGTGTCATTTGCTGTTTCTCCCTCAGAGAGAACAGAGATCCTACCCAGCCCCAGCAATTTTTTCTATTACTGCATCTCCATCTTCTAAACTTTTATATCTTAGTCTATAGCTCCTCTTCTCAGAAACCCAATCTTTCTCTGTTCTTGCTGGACATAGAAAAGAGAGAAAAACACCCACAGGCTTTTATTATGTTGAGGTATGATCCTTCTATTCCCAATTTTCTAAGAATTTTTATCAAAAGTTATTGGATTTTGTTGAATGCTTTTTCTACATAAACATTTTTGAAGCAGGGACCCAATTCTTATTTATTTATTTTTTATTTATTTATTTTCTATTATTTTTTAATCTTTATTTTTCAGTTTATTAATTACATTGTTCCATTTTTTTCACCCTATAGTTCCCTTCTACCTGGTAGCCATCCCACCCTCCGCCCTCACCCCCCTCCACTGTCCTCTCCCATAGTTGCATGATTTTTGTTCAGTCTCTTGCTGCACTTCCCACACCCCCTTCCTCCCCAGGAGTTGTCAGTCCATTCCATCTCTATGTCCGGGATTCTGTTACATTCACCAGTGTATCCTGTTCATCAGCTTATTAATTCACTTTATTTTTAGATTCATTTGTTGATAGATGTGTATTTGTTGTTCCTAATTTACTCTTTTATCTTTTTCTTCTTCTTCTTCTTAAAGAATATCTTTCAGCATTTCATATAATATTGGTTTGGTGGTGGTGAACTCCTTTAATTTTTTCCTGTCTGTGAAGCACTTTATCTGACCTCCAATTCTGCATGATAGCTTTGCTGGATAAAGTAATCTTGGTTGTAGATATTGCTGTTCATCACTTTGAATATTTCTTGCCACTCCTGTCTGGTCTGCATCGTTTCTGTTGAGAAATCCGCTGACAATCGTATGGGTGCTCCCTTACAAGTAACCATCTGTTTTTCTCTTGCTGCTTTTAATATTCTCTCTTTGTCTTTTGCTATTGGCATTTTAATTATGATGTGCCTTGGTGTGGTCCTCTTAGGATTCCTATATATTGGGGTTCGGTGCGCTTCTTGGACTCCTAAGTCAATTTCTTTCACCAGGTGTGGGAAGTATTCGGTCACTATTTCTTCAAATAGGTTTTCATTGTCTTGCTCTCTCTCTTTTTCTGGCACCTGTATAATTCGGATGTTGGTATGCCTGAGGTTGTCCCAGAGGCCCCTTACACTATCTTCAATTTTTTGGATTCTTTTGTTTTCTTGCTTTTTCAGCTGAGTGGATTTTACCTCTTTGTATTTCAAATCTTGAACTTGGTTCTTGGGGTGCTCCAGAGCACTTTTAGGTCTTTGTATAATATTTTTTATTTCAGTCAGTGTATGCTTAATTTCTGGTTGGTTTTTTTTTTCATATCCTTGAAAGTCTCCTTTATATCCTTTAGGGTCTCCTCAATTCCTTGTAGGACTCATTCATTTCCTTTGTGGTCTTGCTTAATTCCTTATAGGCCTCGACATTTTGTTGGAGCCTCTTGAAAAGCCCTATAACTGTGGTTTTGAATTCCATGTCCAGTCGTTTTTTTTCCTCCATTTTGTTCACATCTGATTTCTTTCCATGTCTCTGCATGATGGCTACTTCCTTGAGTTGGTCAATTAGCTTTGTGTGGTAGACTTCCTACTAGGGACAGTGGCTTAGCCTCCCCAGTTACCTGAGGTGGATATGGGCTGCACAGTCTTGCTGAAGTTAAGCTCAGGTTAATAGTTGTTAGCTCTTGGAGGATTGACCTCCAGGCCAATTGTCTGTAAAGCTCAGCTGTGCTCTGGTTGGATGGGTGGAGTCTCCGGGCCAAGCAGACAGTGTTAGCTCCGCCCTATGCAGCCCCAGAGACTCTGTGCTGGGGGCAATGGCTGCCAGCACCCCTGAGGGAGAAACGCTGCCAAGTTCCACCTGCTGCCGGGGAATTCAGACTCTCCCCAAATGAGTCTGCATGCCCAATGTCTCACCCAGGGTTGTAAAACAAAGCAGTCTGACGGTTTCCCGAATGAGATAGCAAGTTGCAGAGCGTTCTCTGCACGGTCACGCAACTGAGCTGTTTGAGCAAGTTGCCTTCTTCACAAGCTCGGAGACCCCTGCAGCACCCAAGCTTCAGCGTGCCTTCCCACTGTCCAGTTTTCACCCCGTGTGATAGTGGGTTCCCTGGACTTCGCCCAAAGCTGGAGAATCAACACTAGGATTTCCCAGTGCCATGCTCTTCTCCTAGACCAGCCCCTCATCAGGTTCCATAAAACACTGGCCATCAACCCTGCCAGCCTGCTCCAGATGATAATCTGGAGTAACCCATTCATGACTGCATAGAGGTAACAGACCTGACAGATGCCCAGCTATCATCACCAGACAAGGTACTGTGCACAGATGGGAGCAGTTATGTTCAGGATGGGATGTGATATGCAGCAGCAGTGGTAGTCACCCTAGACCACACCATTTGGGCACAGTCTCTGAACAAGGGGACATAATACCATCCCCAAGAAAAAGGGTTACCTGCCAAGACCGGTTTGGCTCAGTGGATAGAGCGTCGGACTGTGGACTGAAGGGTCCCGGGTTCGATTTGGGTCAAGGGCATGTACTTTGGCTGCGGGCACATTTCCAGTAGGTGGCGTGCAGGAGGCAGCTGATCGATGTTTCTCTCTCATCGATGTTTCTGACTTTCTATCCCTCTCCCTTCTGCCCTGTAAAAAATCAATAAAATATATTTAAAAAAAAAGAAAAACAAAAGAAAAGGGGTTACCAACTTTAGCCAGAAAGGACATTAATAATAAGGAAGAGATTTAAGCCTTATTAGAAGTCATCTAGCTCCCAAGAGTAGTTGCAATAGTGCACTGCAAAGGACATTAGAAAGGGCCTTTACAAATTTTAGTAAACCTGCTGGACCCCAGTCCTACCATAGACCCCCTCCTATACCAAACAAGAGGAGGAACTGGCAGAAGAGAAGCAAACCATCAAAGGATCAGATGGCTGGTAGACCAGACTGTTGGTCCCAGAGGCTCTAGGTTGGACATTGGTCTCCCAGTGACACCAGTAGAGTCATCAGGCTTACCATCTAGAGGTCACCAAGACTCCTGAACTTCTTTGAGGCAGGTACTAGATACCAAGCTTAGATAAGATAATTAAAAGCAGTCATCAGAAGTACTGTCTGTGCACAGGTAAAATGTTAAGCAAGTTAAGAGGGTACCTCTGGGAATTCAGGGCCCAAGGATGTTCCCCGGGAGAGCATTAGAAGATATATTTCACAGAGATTAAGCCACCAGCCTCAGGGAATAAGTACCTGCTAGTTCTTATAGACACCTTCTTGGGTTGGGTTAAAGCATACCCCACTAGGACAGAAACTACTTCTAGAATAATTAAGAAATTACTCCAGCAGATTATACCTAGATTAGGGATGCCAGTAATCATAGGATCAGATAACAGCCCCACCTTTATAGCCAAGGTATCTCAAAGTACAGCTCACGTCTTAGGCACAATTGGAAACTCCATTGTGCATACCAGCCACAAAGTTCAGGACAGGCATGAGCAGGGTTCTAAAAAGGAGTTTAACTAAATTTATCCTAGAAACCGGTGAAAACTGGACCAACCTCCTGTCTTTGCCCTCTTATGGGCCAGGTGTATCCCCTAGCAGGAGGGGTTCCTCTTTTTGAGATCTTGTATAGTAGACATCTCCCCATCCATCCCAGGGTCAGGAAGCAACTAAAAGCTGATATTCATAATCATTCCTTACTCAAGTCCTCACAGGTTCTGCAGTACACCCAGAGAGCCACCCATAAGCTGGTTTTAAATGCACTGCCAGTGCCCACCGTGGACCCTGTACATCCCTTCCAGCCCATGGATATGGCACGGGTAAAGAAATTCACTGCCCAAGGACTCACCCCAACCGGAAAGGGATACTCAACTGTTATCCTGAACACAACCACGGCGTCCAGACCTGGCTACACCACCCCCAGCTCCTGAAGCAGGAAACAGCCTGGATTCTGGCAACCGACAGCCTCACCTGTGAAATCCCTGCCCTGGGCTCCACGCAGGCCAAGAGGAGACTTACCACCTACAGGAGGGAACTGGACTTCAGTGGGGACAGTACTAATGGGGATAGTGGGTCTAAAGGTTTTGGTAATTGTGAGAATATTTTTTACTAGCCAGTAAGAAAGTCGAGGACCAGGTAGGGCTAGATGTATTAGGGGAGGAGAGAGCAGAAACAGAACAAGAATACCCTTAAAGAAATAGGATATCTAAATAGAAAAGTAATCATGCCAAGCAGACAATTTAGAAAAAAGTAATATGGTCAAACTACTTGAAGTTAGGAGGCAGTAAAATTGATAGTCTTACATACTCAGTATTCCCAACTAGTAGATACTAGAAATGAATCTAGAATTTATATTCATTCCCCCAAAACCAGTGGGGTATGACATAAGGTCATAAGAACAGTTACTGGAGTAAAACTGCTGTTTGAAACTTTGGCCACAGTTCACCCCTGCTTGCTTAAACCCAAGGAATTATTGCTTTAGTTCCCAGCTTGTAACCTTGAAGACTAGAACCAGAGGAGTAACGGTCTGACACCAATTATGTAGCCATGCCAATTATGTAACCACACCACCTGTTTTTACAAAGATAGGACCACTTTCCCCTGTCTAGCAGAAAACATAGAAGATAAAGAGTGAGCAATAGGGTCATTCATAGTCTATTTGCAGCTCTTCCCCAGATGCAGCCTTGAGGGCTGTTCGCCAAATGCAGGGCAATAACATTCATGGTTCAGACCCCTTTAAAAGGCCTTCCTGCACGTAGGGCAGTGTGGTCCTGGGTGTTTGCATGGTGCCCCCGCGACCCTCCTAGCCAGTTTTCAATAAATCCTTGCCTGCTTATTACCAATTTTACTGCCTCCGTGGTCATAGAAGTCGCCCCACAACAGTGCAGAGAAGATTTTTGTGGATAACTTGTTGCTCTCTTTTACTGCCAGCAGTATTGGAATAAATGTTCATTCAACCTTATCTCTGCTTAATGGGCTCCAGTGGTGAGAGGCAGCATGGACCCACAGTTTGGTTACATATTATGGGGGTTGTAAGCCAAGAACTCCTATGGTGTGAGTACCAGGAATTGTGCTTGCTGCCTAGACTGGGGGTTCCCCGGGCTGAGGTTTGGACTCTTATTTCAGTGCTGCCAAGAATTTTCCTGCTCTGAGTAGCAGCCACACTCTCAGAAATCCCCATCTTCTCACCTAAAATCTAAATTGAATTAAGTGTTTTGGTAGGAGGAATCAAGTATGTTTGTATGGCTTTGGAAGCAGTTGCTGCTTCCCATCTGGGATTCTGTAAGGAAGCATGTACTGTTTGTAGTCCATATGGCACAGTAAGCATTGTTCTGCCTTATCTGGTCAGCTCCAGATAAGAAACCTCTAATGGTCCTTGGCCTGGTCTCCAATCCCTTAGCCCGATCCCCTCTGGGATGAGAGTAAAACTGCTGTTTGAAATGTTACTGGAGTAAAACTGCTGTTTGAAACTTTGGCCACAGTTCACCCCTGCTTTATATATTTAATAATTTTTGTTACAGTACAAAGCATGTACTGTTTGAAATAGGATATATAGGTTTGAATCTACTAATGAATATGTCTTGTATTTTATTTGAAATACTAGCGGCCCAGTGCATGAAATTCATGCACAGGGGATGTTCACAGTTCACAAAGTTTCAAACAGCAGTTTTACTCCAGTAACATTTCTCTGCTTTACTGGTTCTCTTTTTCTTTCTTCCTTACTTTTTTTCTTTTTTATGTTGGGAATTCTGTGCTATCTGTGGCTGCACTGACAGGGAGCATGATGTGAAACACTTGACTGTAGGTTGTATGAGCCTGTAGATATTATACGTAAGAGTCTGCTTATGCTTTGTGTCTATATGTTGTTTGGTTTAATTTTTTTAAGGATGGGGCATATCCCATTTTAAGGGGTTTGGCTGATTACAGGAACTTCAAGGCATCAGCTGCCACAAACATTTAGCTAGTGAGAGTTCTTGTCTGTTTATAATGTAACTTTGATTACTGATGTTCTTTGCTAGGTTTCTGTGTTTGGGGATTTAATTTGCTTTTCACCAGTTTATGAACATATAGAATCCACTCTGTGTGCTGTATGGGCTTTGCATTACTCAGAACAAAAGGTTATTTGTTGTGCTTGGTTAGTGTGAGACAAGTTTCTAAGGCTAATGTCTTTAACATCCTTTTCAGAGTACTGTTTATATATTGTATGGTTTTTCTTTGTTTTTTAAAAAGATTTTTCTTATATTTAAGATTTTTTATTGTTACAGTCCACTTAGGAAAATCAGAACTAAAACCTTCTAAACCCACAATTCTTTTTTCTAGGAGGACCAAATCTGCATAAATGCTCTCAAGCAGGCTGCAGAAATAGCAGTAGGGCCACTCTAATTTTTGTGAAGAAGATGCCCATGGGTTATCCCTGTTATAAAAATTTGCCAAGAAAATGCATTGGGTAATAATAATTGGTCTTAAAATTTCAAGACTGTAAAGAAAAATAAATAGATATAACTAAAGTGAAGGATTTATGATAAAGTTTTTCAGTAATAATTATATATCAACATAGTTTTCTAAAGCCTTTGATAACTTAAAACTTTGCTGGGTTAAATAGAAAAATTATTAAATATATAAATATTTTGAAATAACAGGATACAAAAACATTAATTAATCTAAGTTTGCCTACTTTTGGATTTTATTATAAAGAATCTAGAAGATAGGTTTGAATCTACTAATGAATATGTCTTGTATTTTATTTGAAATACTAGCGGCCCAGTGCATGAAATTCATGCACAGGGGATGTCCCTCAGCCCAGCCTGCACACTGTCCAATCTGGGACCCCTCGAGGAATGTCCTAATGAATCATGCCTAAATGGGAAGTCAGACATCCTTCTCACAATCCAGAACTGCTGGCTCCAAACTACTCACCTGCCTGCCTCCCTGATTGCCCCTAACTGCTTCTGCCTGGCAGCCTGATCACACCCTAACCACTATCCTGCCAGCCTAATTGATGTTTCACTGCTCCCCTGCCAGCCTGTTTGCCCCCAACTTCCATCCTTTGCCGGCCTGCTCACCTCTAACTGCCCTCCCCTACAGGCTTGATTACCCCCTTGTAGGCCTGGTCCCTCCCACTGTCTTCCCTTGCTGGCCATCTTCTGATGGCCATCTTGTGTCCACATGGGGGCAGGATGTTTGACCACATAAGGACAGCCCTCTTGTGTGTTGGAGTTTCATAATAATATTCCAGCTGTAGGAAATGAGAAAATTGGATCTAGGAAGAAAAAGCGGCGGGGAGGGGGGCGGATTCCACTCATTTACTTCATCCTTTGTCACCCATTCTTTCTCTAAATTCATGTTACAGCATCAGACACTTGCCAGCCTCCCAAATCCTTAAGAGTTTCACAAACTTCTGGCTGGGGCTCCTCCTGCTCAGAAGCTGGTATTGATGGATGGCTGTAGGAACACATTGTGAGACAGAGAGCACCCAGAGCCCACACAATACAACAGGAACTGCGAAAATAACCCATGGAACGAGCTGAATACCAGCCATTTCCAGACTAGTTCCCAATGATTAAGCCATGGTTCGCTGGACAGTGACAGGATGACTTCCTCCCCTCCCAAAAGAAAAAAACAAAAAAACAAAGCAGTTTGCATCTTTCAGCAATCCCAGAGGAATATCTCATTGTTCACCAAAGAGCCTTTCTCCAATGAAGACTGAAACAAAGACGCAAACTGCTTTGCCCCCCCCCTTTTTTTTTTTTTAATTTGGAGCTAATGTGCCTCTTCTAGAAGTGAAGCGCAGGAGCCCATGGACAGATTTCTCACATGCCCATCTCTGGGACGCGCAGTGTAACACCTTCCCCACAGGCAGTAAACTTGTCATAGAAATCCACTTTTGGGGGCACCAGGGCACACAAAGACTCCAGCGCATGCCCTTGGAAAGAAGACCAGCGCATGCCCTTGGAAAGAAGACCATGCCCCCCAGTTCTCTGTGCAACCTCTTCCAGACCTCTTCCTGAATTGGAGTAGTTTCTTTCCTGGGTTGTCAGACGGGGATTTCCTGTCCTGCTCCTTCTGGGGATGGGGCTCCGGCTATGATGGGACCTCGCCTGCTGCTGAGCCCCGCCCCCTGCCGGCAGCCTATGCACAGTGGCCCCACCTCCTCCCCTCCACTCCCACTCCTGATTGGCTAGTAATGTAGCGAAGGTACAGTCAAATTTGCATGTTTCTCTTATATAGAATATCTGTTAAAATTGTGAATTTATTGTTAATGTGAGAAATGCTGAGTACTTGTCACCTAAAATATAAGGTTTCTAAGACTTAAAAATTCTAAACTAATTAAAAGTAAATGTAATGGTCTGTTTTAAAGCTAAACAAATATATGTGAAAATTATGAAAGGATTGTGAAGAGAAATTTTAAAAGGAACTTACAGGTAATTTGAATATTTTAATTAGATAAATGAATCTAAAATGAATACAGAATTTGTTTAGTCCTTTAAAAGGGGGAAAATTTTTTTTCTATATCTGCCTAAAAAACGAAAGTATTGAAATAATTACACTGTATTATTTTAATCAGCTATTTAATTACTTTTTTTAAAAAGGTGACATTAATTGTGTTTTGCTAGTCTATGTGTATATTTAATACCCTTTTGTCATTTTGAGTGAACAGTCTAAAAATACTGTTTAGTAATGATAATGACATATATAATCTTTAGGTAAAATAAGTTTTTTTTTAAAAAAATTCTTTATTGATTAAGATATTACATATGTGTCCTGATCCCCCATTACACCTTCCAATCTTCCTCTCCCCACTCATGCCCTCACCCCTCTGGTGTCTGTGTCCATTGATTAGGCTTATATGCATGCATACAAGTCCTTTAATTGATCTTTTCCACTTACCCCCACCCTCCCCTGTCTTCCCTCTGAGGTTTGGCAGTCAATGCTTCTCTATCTCTGGATCTGTACCTATTCATCAGTTTATGTTGTTAATTATAATCCATAAATGAGTGAGATCATGTGATACTTATCTTTCTTTGACTGGCTTTTTTCACTTAGCATAATGTTCTCCACTTTCAACTATGCTCTAGTTTAAAGTAGCCACCTTTTCCTCTTTCTTCTTCTTCTTCCATTTCTTAAAGAATACCTTTCAGCATTTTATATAATACTGGTTTGGTATTAATGAACTCCTTTAGCTTTTTCTTATCTGTGAAGCTCTTTATCTGACCTTAAATTCAGAATGATAGCTTTGCTGGATAGAGTAATCTTGGTTATAGATTATTGGTATTCATCACTGAATATTTCTTGCCACTCCCATCTGGCCTGCATAGTTTCTGTTAAGAAATCAGCTGACAAGCGTATGGGTGCTCCCTTGTAGGTAATTAAGTGTTGTTTTCTTGCTGCTTTTAATATTCTCTCTTTGTCTTTTCCTTTTGGCATTTTAATTATGATGTGTCTTGGTGTGGTCCTCTTTGAATTCCTTTTGCTTTGGGTTCTGTGCACTTCCTGCACTTGTAAGTCTATTTCTTTCACTAAGTGGGGGAAGCTTTCAGTCATTATTTCTTCAAGTAGGTTTTCCATATCTTGCACTCTCTCTTCTGGTACCCCCATAATTCTGATGTTGGTATGCTTGAACTTGTCCCAGAGATTTCTTACACTATCTTCAAATTTTTGGATTCTTTTTTCTTTTTGCTTTTCTGGTTAAGTGTTTTTGGCCTCTTGGTATTTCAAGTCTTTAACTTGATACTTGTGTTCCTCTAGTCTGCTGTTGGGTCAGTGTATGTTTAAATTTTAGTTGGTCCTTTTTCATATCCTCAAAGGTCTTGCTGAATTTATCGGCCTTTTCTAGGAACAACCTTATAACCATGGTTTTGAACTCTATATCCAGTCATTTGCTTTCCTCCATTTATTTAATTTGTGATCTTTTTTTTCTCTTCACATTTTCACTGCTTCCCTGAGTTGGTAGGGTAGCTTTGTGTGCTAGGTGTCACGGCCTCCCCCGTTACCTGAGGCAGACACTCTTGGCGCACCCCTCTGTGGACTGTGTGTACAATCTTGCTGCAGTTAAGTCTTGATTGTTGTTGGTATCACTGGGAGGAACTCACCTCCAGGCCAATTGGCTGTGGGGATCAGCTGTGTCGATGCTGGGAGACAGCCTTATGCTACAAGATTTGCAAATTTGCCAAATCATCCATGCTCAGCTTGGATGGGACAGAGTTTCAGGGTGTAGCTGACAGCCTTGGCTTTCAGTCAGCCCTTCCCCACAAGGTCACTGGGTTTCAGTGTCTGCAGGAAATCATTGCAAACACCTCTGAAGGAAGATGCCCTCGAGTTTCGTCTACTGCCAAACAGTTCAGTCTCCCCCCACAATGAATCCAGACTCCCAGATCTTTGCCCAGCACTGGGGCTCCACAGTTGGAACTGAGTTTTAGCACTGTTCAGAATCCACCCTCTCTACACTCAGTTGCATGTCCTCCAGAACTCTGCCTTTGGCTATTCCCCTGAGATTCTGCCTCAAAATCCAGATTTCCCCCATAATGTACTGGGTCCCTGGGTCTCTCCAAGAACCAGGGCTCAGTGCATTTGCAGTCTGGTGCTTTGTTTCCTTCCCGCTAGAGCAAACCATCCAGGCACTCAAAGGCCTTGTTGTCTCTGCCCATCCTTTCTGTGCTCACGTGTCTCCCTTACCTCAGACTTTGAAGCTGCTCTGATTCTTCATGTGTGTTTTTGTTTTTTTCTAGTTGTAGAATTTCCAGTCAGCCAGCTTTCCTGTGGTTCTGGATGATGTCCATTTGTGTCTTTGAGGTTGTATTCTTGAAATTGTTGTGCGAGGCAGCAGCCTACGTGTTTACCTATGCTGCCATCTTGGTTTCTACTGGTAAAATAAGTTTAACAATCTTTCCAGGATAGGCACTTTAAGAAGCTTCCTTCCCCCCACACACATAGAATTGGTTTTAGATCATTCCTATAAGCCTTGGAAAGTCTCAAGGATTTGTTTTCTCTACTTATGAAGGAAAATTTATGTTTAAGGTACAAAGGAAACTTTGTCAAATGAGGAAGTAATAACTATGTTTTATTTATATGTGCACATTAACTAGATTCTGATATGTTTTTAATTATAACAAATATTTTGTTTTGCAGAAAGAACAAAATTCCATGTCATTTGTAGTATAATCAACCATGTCATCTTAAGTCTTTTGTCATTTAGAGAGTCACTGTTTTATATAATGCATATAATTACATCTTTCTGAGGGATCCTTAGAAATGACTCTGATATTTTCAGATCATTCCCTCAGAACTGGATGAAAATTATTAGAACTCGATAGAGCATCTGAATTTATAGAAGTATTGGAAGGAAAAATCAGGAGAAACAAAATTTGATTGTGGGACTGAAGGAACTTAAAATAATTACAAAGTTTTCATAAATTTTGCTGAAAGTATTGCTGATTCTTAAAAGTTTTGTTTTCACATATAAGGAGCATTTTTAATGTGATTTGTTATGTTGTATGATAAATTCTCCTTACTATATTCCTCCAGAATTTGGAAGTTCTTATGGATTAATGAGTGATTTTTGGCAATACATTTCTTTGCATTAATTCAGTAAGACCAGTTTCTAATTATTATTTTATTAACAAGACTTCAGCATGTCATGTCTAACATATATGAACTCTGTGGTCACCAGAAAGCTTTAAGTAATAAATCCAATAAGATCACCTTGGATAAAGCCTAGTACCTTGCTTGGTCACATGGCTCATGGCTGTCTTTCCAGGTGAAGAATGAAGGTTACTTTTCTGAAAGGTGGCAAGGCAGGAACTGAAGATATCCCTGGGGGCTTCAATAACTTGAGGAATTCACCCAAATCTACAGGTATTATTGCAGGCAAGTCTGATAGCAGCTAGATTTGTGGGAATAATTAAAGCTTGACTATAAGACTCAAGAAAGCTGAAACCAGTTTGGCTCAGTGGATAGAGTGTTGGTCTGTGGACTGAAGTCTCAGGTTCGATTCTGGTCAGGGGCAGGTACCTTGGTTGTGAGCACATCCCAGTAGGGGGAGTGCAGGAGGCAGCTGATAGAGGTTTCTCTCTCATCGATGTTTATACCTTTCTATCCCTCTCCCTTCCACTCTGTAAAAAAAAATCAATAAAACATTTTAAAAGACTCAAGGAAAACATATGTTTTTTCAAAAGCCTATGCAATCAACTGTTATTCTTATTGTGGGAGAACTATTCTTCCTATAGGGTAACTCTCCTTCCTGTGGGAGTATAATGCAACTTCCTGTGGGGGATACACACTTTTTTGTGGTCAGCATGCTTCCTTTTGTGGGAACACACTTTCTTTTTGAGGAGGAAAGCAACTTCCTGTGGGGGAATCACACCTCCCTTTGAGAGAAGCCTTCTTCCTGTGGGGGAAACAGGCCTTCCAGTGGGGGAATGGCAACTTCCCATGGGGAACCTAACTTCATATGGGGGAAATAGGCTTTCCTGCGCAGTAATTCTAACTTCCTGTGGATAACCCATCTTCCTATGGAGGGAATCAGGCCTTCCTGTGAGGAAACACTACTCTTGTGGGAGAACTCTTCTTCCGCAGGGTAATTCTCCTTTCTGTGGAGTATAATGAAACTTCCTGTGGGGAATGCAATCTTTCCTGTGGTCACCATGCTTCCTGTAGTGGAAACACACTTTCCTATTGGGGAGGATCACAACTTCCTGGTGGAATCACACCTTCCGTGAGGGAACCCTTCTTCATGTGGGGGAAACCAAACTTCTTGAGAATAAATCACACCTTCTTTTGGGAAACTCCTTCTTCCTGGGTTGTGAACTCTTCATCTTGTAGAGTAACTCTCCTTTGGGTGGGGTATAATGCAACTTCATATGGGGGGTACACTCTTTCCTGTGGTCACCATGCTTCCTGTAGGGGAAACACACTTTCGTGTTTGGGGAGGAATGCAACTGTATGTGGTATAATCACTCCTTAGTGAGTGAACCCTTCTTCCTGTCGGGGAAAACAAACTTCCTGTGGAAAAAAATCATATCTTTTTTATGAGAGAATCCTTCTTCTTGTGGGTGAACTCTTCTTTTTTGTAGGGGAAATTCAAATTCCTTTTGGGGAAATGCAACTTCCATTGGGGGAAACACTCTACCCTGTGGTCACCATGCTTCCTGAAGGGGAAACACACTCTCCGGTTGGGGGAGGAATGCAATTTTCCATGGGGAAATTCTTGTTTCTGTGGGGGAAACTCACCTTCCTGTAGGGGAACACTTCTTTTTTTGTAGGGGAAATGCAACTTCCTATGTGGAACCAATCCTCCCAAAGAAGCAACACTCCTTCCTGTGGTGAACACAGGCCTATCTGTGAAGGAACTCTGTTTACTGTGGGGGAAAAAGGGCTGCGTGGGGGAGAACACTCCTTCCTATGAGAGAAATCTTCTTCCTGTAGGGTCAAACTTTTTCAGGTGGGGTATAAAGCAACTTCCTGTTGGGGATACACCCTTTTCTGTGGTCACCCATGCTTCCTGTAGGGGAAACACACTTTCCTATTGGGGAAGGAATGCAATTTCCCATGTGGGAATCATTTTTTCTGTGGAGGAAACTCACCTTCCTATAGGGGAATCCTTCTTTATCGCAGGGGAAATGCCACTTTCGCTGCAGAACTCATCTTCCCGTAGGGGCAACACTCCTTCCTGTGGTGAAAACAGGCCTATAAGTGAGGGACCCCTTCTTCCTGTGGGGAAACAGGCCTTCCTGGGTGGGAACACTTCTTCCTGTGGGAGAACTATTCTTCCCATAGTGTAACTCTTCTCCGTGTGGGGTATAATGCAACTTCCTGTGAGGGACGCACTCTTTCCTGTGGTCACCATGCTTTCTGTAGTGGAAACACTTTTCTGTTGGGGAAGGAACACAAGCATTCTTTCTGTGAAGGAATGACACCTTCCTGTAAAGGAACCCTTATTTCTATGGGGGAAAATAAACTTCCTGTGGAAGAATCACACATTCCTGTTGATGAACTCTTCTTCCTGTCAGAAAAACTCAAATTCCTTTTGGGGAAATGCAACTTCCTATGGGAGAACCCTTCTTCTTGTAGGGGAAAATCACCTTCCTATACTGGAACCCTTCTTCATGTAGGGGAAATAAAGCTTCCTGTGCGGAACCCATCTTCCTGTAGGACCAACGTTCCTTCCTGAGGTGAAAACAGGTCTTCCTGTGAAGGAATCCTTCTTCCTGTGGGAAGACAGGCTTCCTGTGGGCATATTGCAACTTCCTGTAAAGATCCCATCTTCCTGTGTGGGAAACAGGCCTTCCAAAGGAGGGACACTTCTTCCTATGGGAGAACTCTTCTTACTGTAGGGTAACTCTTCTTGTGGGGTATAATGCAACTTTCTGTGGGGATACACTATTTCCTGTGTTCACCATGCTTCCTGTAGGGGAAACACACTTTCGTGTTGGAGGAGGAATGCAATTTCCTGTGCAGGAACCCTTCTTCCTGTGGGAAAGACTCACCTTCCTGCCAGGGAACCCTTCTTTTTTGTAGAATAGATGCAACTTCCTGTGTGTAACCTATCTTCAGTAGGGGAAACACTCCTTCCTGTGTAAAAACAGGCCTTCCTGTGAAGGAACCCTTCTTTCTGTAGGGGCAACTGGCCTTTCTGGGGAAATTGCAACGTCCTGTGGGGGGTCTCCTCTTCCTGTGGGGGTAAAGGGGCCCTCCTGTGGAAAAACACTTCTTCCTTTGGGGGAATTACACCTTCCTGTGAGTGAACTCTTCATCCTATGAGGGGAACCAACCTTCCTGTTGGATAATCACACCTTCCTGTAGGGTAATGTTTCTTTCTTGGGGGAAATCTCACCATCCTGTGGGAGAAATACAACTTCCTATGGTGAAAGCATCTTCCTTTTGTGTAAACTCAACTACTTGTAGGGGAACCCTTCTTTTTTGTATGGGAAATGCGACTTCCTGTGCCAAACCCATCTTCCTGTTGGGGCAACACTCCTTCATATGGTGAAAACAGGCCTTCCTGTGAAGGAACCTTTTTTCCTGCGGGCAAAACAGGCCTTTCTGTGGGGGAATTGTAACTTCCTTTTGGGAACCCATCTTCCTGTGGGAAAAGCAGGCCTTCCTGTGTGGGAACACTTCTTCCTCTGCAAGAACTCTTCTTCCTTTAACACTCATTTCTATGGTGTATGTTGCAACTTCCCTGAGGGATAGACTCTTTCCTGTGGTT
Source organism: Antrozous pallidus (assembly GCA_027563665.1). Taxonomy (NCBI): domain Eukaryota; kingdom Metazoa; phylum Chordata; class Mammalia; order Chiroptera; family Vespertilionidae; genus Antrozous; species Antrozous pallidus. The sequence goes on along the minus strand of JAOAOB010000026.1, from coordinate 252,219 downwards.
ACCATGCTTCCAGTAGGGAAAATACACTTTCCTGTTGGGGGAGGAATGCAACTTCCTTTGGGGGAGCCCTTCTTTTTGTTGGGGAAACACACCTTCCTGTGAGGGACCCCTTCTTCCTGTGGAGGAAACCAAACTTCCTGTGGGAAAATTACACCTTCCTGTGGGAGAATCCTTCTACCTGTGGGTGAACTCTTCTTCCTGTAGGGGAAACTCAATTTCCTTTTGGGGAAATGCAACTTTTTGTGAGGGAAACACTCTGTCCTGTTGTCACCATGCTTCCTGTAGGTAAAATGCACATTGCTGTTGAGAGAGAATTGCAATTTCCTGTCGTGGAACCCTTCTTCCTGTGGGGGAATCTCACCCTGCTTTAGTGGAACCCTCCTTTTTTGTAGATAAATGCAAATTCCTTTGCAATTTTATGTGGGTGACCCATCTTTCTTTGGGGGGAACAGGCTTTCTTTTGGGGGAACTCTTCTTCCTGTGGGGGAATCACACCTTCATGTGAGGGAACCCTTCTTCCTGTGGGGGAAATTCACCTTCTTGTGAAATAATGATTCCTTCCTGTGGGGTAATCCTTCTTTCTGTGTGGGGAATCTCACCATCTTTTTTTGGAATAACAACTTCCTGTGAAGAACGCATCTTCCTGTGGGGGAAACAGGCCTTACTGTGGGAGAACACTCCTTCCTGTGGGAGAACTCTTCATCTTGTATGGTAATTCTCTTTCCGGTGGGGTATAATGCAACTTCCTGTGGCGATACACTCTTTCCTATGGACACCATGCTTCCTGTAGGAAAAACACACTTTCCTCTTGGGGAGGAACACAACTTCCTAAGGAAATCACATCTCCTGTGAGGGAACCCTTCTTCCTGTGGAAGAAACCAAACGCTTTGTGGGAGAATCATATCTTCTTATGGAGAATCCTTCTTCCATTGGGTGAACTTTTTTTCCTGTAGAGTAACTTCTTGTGAAACTCATCTTCCTTTTGTGTAAACTCACCTTCCTGGTGGGAGGGGGCCATTCTTTTTTGTAGGAGAAATGCAATTTCCTCTGTGGATCCCATCCGCCTGTAGTGGCAACACTTTTTCCTGTGGTAAAAACAGGCCTTCCTGTGAAGGAAGCCTTCTTCCTGTGCAGGAAACAAGCCTTCCAGTGGGGGAATTGCTAGTTTCTCTGGGGAACTCATCTTCCTATGGGAGAAAAAGGCATTCCTGTGGGGGAACACTTCTTCCTGTGGGAGAACACTTCTTCCTGCAGGGTAATTCTCCTTCCTGTGGGGTATAATGCAATTTACTGTGGAAGATACACTCTTTCCTGTTGTCACCATGCTTCCTGTAGGGGAAACACACTTTCCTGTTGGCGAGTAATGAAACTTCCTTACTGTGGGGGAATCACACCTTCCTGTGAGAGAACCCTCCTTCCTGTGGGGGAAACCAAAATTCCTGTGGGAGAATCAATCCTTCCTATGAGAGAATCCTTCTTCCTATGGGTGAACTCTTCTTCCTGTGGGGGAAGCTCAATTTCCTCTTGCGGAAATGCAACTTCCTGTAGGGGAAACACTCTCTTCTGTGGTCACCATGTTTCCTATAGGGGAAACACACTTTCCTGTTGGGGGAGGAATATAATTTCCTTTGGGGGAACCCTTCTTCCTGTGGGGGAAACTCACCTTCCTATACTGGAACCCTTCTTTGTGTAGTGGAAATGGAACTTCCTGTGCTGAACCCATCTTTTTGTAGGGGCAAAACTCCTTGCTGTGGTGACAACCAGCCTCCTGTGAAGGAAGCCTTCTTCCTGTGGGACGGGAATGGCCTTCCTGTGGGGGAACACTTCTTCCTGTGGGAGAACTATTCTTCCTGTAGGGTAATTCTCCTTCCTGTGGGGAATAATGCAACTTTCTGTGGGGGATACACTCTTTCCTATGGTCACCATGCTTCCTGTAGGGGAAATACACTTTCCTATTGAGGAGCAATGCAACTTCCTGAGGGAATCACACCTTCCTGTGAGAGAACCCTTCTTCCTGTGGAGGAAACCGACCTTTCTTTGGGAGAATCACACCTTCCTATGAGAGTATCCTTTTTGCTGTGGGTGAACTCTTCTTCCAGTTGGGTAACTCTCCTTTCAGTGGGGTCGATTGCAATTTCCTGTGGTCACCATGCTTCCTGGAGGGGAAACACACTTTCCTATTGGGGAGTAATACAACTTCCTGAGGGAAACTCACCTTCCTGTAGGAAAACGCTCCTTTTTTGTAAAGGAAATGCAACGTCCTGTACGAAACTCATTTTTCTGTAGGGGCAACACTTCTTCCTGTGGGGAAAATAGGCCTACTGGTAAAGGAACTCTTGTTCCTGAGGGAGAACACTTCTTTCTGTGGGAGAACTCTTCTTTCCGTAGGGTAATTCTTCTTTCTGCGGGGTACAATGCAACTTCTTGTGGGGGATACACTCTATCCTGTTGTCACAATGCTTCCTAAAGAAGATACACACTTTCCTGTTGAGGGAGGAATACAACTTCCTGTGGGGGAACCTTTTGTCCTGGGGAGTGGAAACTAACCTTCCTGTACTGGAACCATTCTTCATGTAGGGGAAATGCAACTTCCTGTGAGCAACCCATCTGGCTGTAGAGGCAACACTTCTTACAGTGATGAAAACAGGCCTTCTTATGAAGGAAGCCTTCTTCCTGTGGGAGAAACAGACCTTTTTGTGGGCGAACTGCAATTTCCTGTGGGAATCCCATCTTCCTGTAGGGTAACAGTCCTTCCTGTGAAGTATAATGCAACTTCTTGTGGGGTATACACACTTTCCTGAGGTCACCATGCTTCCTGTAGGGGAAACACACTTTACTGTTGTGGGCAGAACCAACTCTCTGTGGGGGAACCCTTCTTCCTATGGGGGAAACCAACCTTCCTATACTGGAACCCTTCTTTGTGTAGTGTTGGGGGAAGAATTATTTCTGTGGGGGAATGACACATTCCTGTGAGGGAACCCTTTTCCCTATGGGAGAAAAGAAACTTCTGCCGAAGAATCACAGCTTTCTGCGGAGAACTCTTCTTCCTGTCGGGAAACTCAGTTTTCTTTTGGGGGAAATGCAACTTCCTGTAAGGGAAACACACTTCCTTTTTGGGGAAGAAATGCAATTTCCCATCTAGGGACACTTCTTCCTGTGAGTAAAACTTACCTTCCTGAAGGGGAACCCTTCTATTTTATAGTGGAAATGCAATTTTTTTTATGCAGAACCCATATTCTTATAGGGGCAACACTCCTTCCTGTGGTGAAATCAGGCCTATCTGTGAAGGACCCCTTCTTTCTCTGGGGGAAACAGGCCTTCCTGTGAGGGAACCTTTTTTCTGGCAGGGGAAATCAACCATCATGTCTGAGAATAATAACTTCCTATTGAAGGAATCTCACAATTCTTTGGGGGAAATGCAACTTCCTATGGAGAATGCATCTTTCTTTTGTGTAAACTCACCTTTCTGTATGGGAAACATTCTTTTTTGTAGGGGAAATGCAATTTCCTCTGCAGATCCCATCTGCCTGTAGGGGAAACAGTCCTTCCTGTGGTGAAAACAGGACTTCTTGTGAAGGAAGCCTTCTGCATGTGGAGGAAACAGGTCTTCCTATGGGGGAATTGCAGTTCCTCCAGGAAACTCATCTTTCTGTAAGGGAAACAGGCCTTCCTGTGGGGGAATACTTCTTCCAGTGGGAGGACTCTTCTTCCTGTAACTCTCCTTCCTGTGATCTATAATGCAACTTCCTGTGAGGGATACACTCTTTCCTGTGGTCACCATGCTTCCTGTAAGGGAAATACACTTTCCTGTTGAGGAAGGAATGAAACTTCCTTTGGGGAAACCCTTGTGTGGGAATCACACCTTTTTGTGAGAGAACCCCTCTTCCTGTGAAGGAAACCAACCTTCCTGTGGGAGAATCACACCTTCCTGTGGAAGAAACCTTCTTGTGTGGGAATCTCACCATCATTTGTGGGAAATGTAACTTTCTGTGGAGAACACATCTTCCTTTTGTATAAACTCACCTACTTGTAGGGGAGCCCTTCTTTTTGTATGGGAAATGCAACTTCCTGTGAGAAACACATCTTCCTGTAGGGGCAACACTTCTTCCTGTGGTGAAAACAGGTCTTCCTGTGAAGGAACCCTTCCTGTGAGGGTAATTGCAGTTCCTCTGGAAAACTCATCTTCCTATGAGGAAAAAAGGCCTTCCTATGGAGAAACACTCCTTCCTGTGGGAGAACTTTTTTCCTGTAACTCTTTTTCCTGTGGGGTATAATGCAACTTCCTGTGAGGGATATACTCCTTCCTGTGATCACCATGCTTCCTGTAGGGGAAATGCACTTTCCTGTTGGGGGAGAAAAACAACTTCTTTTGTGGGAACCCTTTTTCCTGTGTATTCTCCTATAAGAAGGTATGATTCTCCCACAGTAAGTTTGTTTGCCCCCATCGGAAGAAGGGTTGCTTCACAGGGATGTGTGATTCCCCTAAAAGAAGAATGGTTCCCCCACAGGAAATTGCATTCCTCCCCCAGCAGGAAAGTGTGTTTCCCCTACAGGAAGCATGGAGACCACAGAAAAGAGTGTATTCCCCACAAGAAGTTGCATTATACCACACAGGAAGGAGAGTTAGTCTACAGGTAGAGTAGTTTTCCCACAGGACATAGTTTTCCTCCACAGGAAAGCCTGATCCCCCCACAGGAAAATGGGATCCCCACAGGAAGTTGCAATTTATCCTCAGGAGGACCTGTATAATCAACAGGAAGAAGGCTTCTTTCATAGGAAGGCCTATTTTCACCACAGGAAGTTGTGTTGGCCCTACAGAAAAATGGGTTTACACAGGAAGTTGCATTTCTTCTACATGAATAAGTGTTCCAATATAGAAAGATGAGATTTCCCCACAAGAAGAAGTTGCATTATACACCACATGAAGGAGAGTTATCCTACATAAAGAAGAGTTCTACCACAGGAAGGCCTGTTTCCCCCACAGGAAGAAGGCGTCCTTTACTAGTAGGCCTGTTTCACCACAGGAAGGAATGTTGCCTCTCTTGGAATATGTGTTTCCCAAAGGAAGTTTCATATCCCCTACAAAAAAGAATGGTACCCATTCAGGAAGGTGAGTTTCCCTCACAGGAAGAAGGGTTACCCACAGGAAATTGCATTCTTCCCTCAACAGGAAAGTGTGTTTCCCTTACAGGAAGCATGGTTACCACAGGACAGAGTGTTTCCCCCACAGGAAGTTGCATTTCTCCAAAAGGAAACTCAGTTTCTCATACAGGAAAAAGAGTTCACCCAAAGTAAGAAGGATTCTCCAACAAAAGGTGTGATTCTCCCACAGAAAGGCCTGTTTCCCCGACAGGAAGATAGGACTCCAGAGGAAGTTGCAATTCCACCACAGAAAAGCCAGTTTTCCCCACATGAAGAAGTGTTCCCCCACAGGAAGGCCTGTTTTCCCCACAGGAAGATGGGTCACCCACAGGAAGTTGCAATTCTCCGAAAGGAAGGCCAGTTTCCTGCACAGGAAGAAGGGTTCCTTCACAGGAAGGCCTATTTTGACAACAGTAAGGAGTGTTGCCCCTATAGGAAGATGAGTTGCATACAGGAAGTTGCATTTCCCCTACATGAAGAAGGGTTCCCTCACAGGAAGGTGTAATTCCCCCACAGAAAAAAGGGTTCCCTCAAAAGAAGTTGTGTTCCTCCCCCAACAGGAAAGTGTATTTTCCCTACAGGAAGCATGTTGACCACAAGAAAGAGTGTATCCCTCACAGGAAGTTGCATTATACCCCACAGGAAAGAAAGTTACAAGAATAAGAGTTCTCCCACAAGAAGAAGTGTTCCTCCACAGGAAAACCTGTTTCCCTCTTAGATAGATGAGTGACCAAGAGGAACTGCAATCCCCCATCAGGAAGACCTGTTTCCTCCACTGGAAAAAGGGTTCATTCACAGGAAGGCCTGCTTTTACCACAGGAAGAAGTATGCTCCTATAGGAATATGTGTTCTGCACAATAAGTTGCATTTTCCATCCTTTAGGGAGATGCAACTTCCTGTGGAGAATGCATCTTTCTGTTGTGTAAACTCACCTTTCTGTAGGGGAACCATTCTTTTTTGTAGGGGAATTGCAATTTCCTCTGCGGATCCCATCTGCCTGTAGGGGCAACACTCCTTCCTGTGGTGAAAACAGGTATTCCTGTGAAGGAAGCCTTCTTCCTGTGGGGGAAGCAGGCCTTCCTGTGGGGGAATACTTCTTCCTGTGGGAGAACTCTTCTTTCTGTAGGGAAACTCTCCTTCCTATAGGGTATAATGCAACTTCCTGTGAGGGATACACTCTTTCCTGTGGTTAGTATCCTTCCTGTAGGGGAAATAGACTTTCCTCTTGGGGGAGGAATACAAATTACTTTGGGGGAACCTTTCTTACTGTATGGGAGTCACACCTTCCTGTTAGAGAACCCTTCTTCCTTTGAAGGAAACCAATCTTCCTGAGGAAGAATCACACATTCCTTTGGGAGAATCCTTCTTCTTGTAGGAGGAATCTCACCACCCTTTGGGGGATATGCATCTTCTTCTGTAAGAATGCATCTTCCTTTTGTGTAAACCAACATTTCTATAGGGGAACCCTTCTTTATTTCTGTGGATGAACTCTTCTTCCGGTAGGGCAAACTCATTTCCTGTTTGGGAAATGCAACTTCCTGAGGGGAAAACAGTGTGTCCTGTGGTCATCATATTACTGGTATGGGAAACACACTTTCCTGTTAAGGGAGGAATGCAATTTTCTGTGGTGGATCCCCTCTTAATGTTGGGGAAACTCACCTTCATGAAGGGGAACCTTTCTTTTTTGAAAGAAATTCTTTTTTGAAATGCAATTTCCTGTGTAGAATCCATCTTTCTGTAGGGGCAACACTCCTTCCTATGGTGAAAACAGGACTTCATGTGAAGGAATCCTCTTTCCTGTGGGGAAAACAGGCTTTCCTGTGGGGGAACACTTCTTCCTGTGGGAGAACTCTTCTTCCTGTAGGGTAACTCTCCTTCCTGTGGCATATATTGCAACTTCCTGTGGGGGATACACTCTTTCCTGTGGTTACCATGCTTTCTGTAGGGGAAACACACTTTCCTGATTGGGGAAGAACACAACTTCCTGTGGGGGAACCCTTCTTCCTGTGGGAGAAACTCAACTTTCTGTATTGGAACCCTTCTTCATGTAGGGGAAATCCAACTTCCTGTGGAGAACGCATCTTTCTTTTGTGTAAACTCACATTTCTGTATGGGAAACATTCTTTTTTGTAGGGGAAATGCAATTTCCTCTGCAGATGCAAACTGCTTGTGGGGGCAACAGTCCTTATTGTAGTGAAGGAAGTCCTTATTGTAGTGTATTCCTGTGAAGGAAGTCTTCTTCCTGTGGGAAAAGCAGGCCTTCCTGTGAGGGAACACTTCTTTCTGTAGATAACTCTTCTTCCTGTAGGGGAAACACACTTTCCTTTTGGGAGAGGAATGCAACTTCCTGTGGGGGAAGCTCTTCTTTTCATGGTGGAATCACACTTTCCTGTGAGGGAACTCTTCTTCCTCTGGAAGAAACCATACTTTCTGTGGGAGAATCACATCTTCCTGTGGGAGAATCCTTCTTCCTGTGGGTGAACTCTTCCTCATGTAAGGAAAACTCAATTTCCTTTTGGGAAAATGCAACTTCCTGTGGGGAAAACACTCTGTCCTGTGGTCACCATGCTTCCTGTAGGGGAAACACTTTCCTGTTGTGGGAGGAATGCAATTTCTCATTTGGGAACTCTTCTTCCTTTGGGAAAACTCACCTTCCTGTGGGAGAATCACACCTTCCTGTGGGGTAACCCTTCTTCTTGTGGGGAATATCCCACCATCCTGTGTGGGAAATGCAACTTCCTGTGGTGAACCCATCTTCCTTTTGTGTAAACTCACCTTCCTGTAGGGGAACCATTGTTTTTTTGTAGGGGAAATGCAATTTCCTCTGTGGATGCCATCTGCCTGTAGAGGCAACATTCCTTCCTGTGGTGTAAACAGGTCTTCCTGTGAAGAAAGCCTTTTTCATGGGAGGGGGGGAACATACCATCCTGTGGGGGGAATTACAACTTCCTCTGGGGAACTCATCTTCCTTTGGGAAAAACAGGCCTTCATGTGGAGGAACACTTCCTTCTTTGGGGGAATCACACCTTCCTGAAAGTAAACCCTTCTTCCTGTGTAGGAAACCAAACTTCCAGTGGGATAATCACACCTTCTTATAGGAGAATTCTTTTTCCTGTGGATGAACTCTTCTTCCTGCAGGGGGAACTCACTTTTCTTTTGAAGAAATGAAACACTCTGTGGGGGAAACACTCTGTCCTGTGATCACCATGCTTCCTGTAGGGGACACATACTTTCTTGTTGTGGGAGGAATGCAATTTCCTGTGGGGAACCCTTCTTCCTGTGAGGGAAACTCACCTTCCTGTAGGAGAATCCTTCTTTTTTGTAGGGGAAATGCAACTTCCTATGCGGAACCCATCTTTCCAAAGGGGCAACACCCCTTCCTGTGGTGAAACAGACACACCTGTGAAGGAACCCTGTGGGAGAAACAGGCCTTTGTGTGGGAGAACACTTTTTCCTATAAGATAAATATCCATCCTTGGGTAACTCTCCTTTGGGTGGGGTATAATGCAACTTCCTGTGGGGGATACACTCTTTCCTGTGGTCACCATGCTTCCTGTAGAGGAAACACACTTCCCTGTTGATGGAGGAATGCAACTTCCTGTGGGGAAACCCTTCTTCTTGTGGGGGAAACTCACCTTCCTGTACTGGAACCCTTCTTCATGTAGTGGAAATGGAACTTCCTGTGCCGAACCCACCTTTTTGTATGGGCAAAACTCCTTCCTGTGATGACAACTGGCCTCACATAAAGGAACCCTTCTTCCTGTGGTGAAAACTAGCTTTCCTTGAAGGAAGTCTTTTTCTTGTGGGATAAACAGCCCTTCCTAAGGGCGAATTGCAAGTTCCTGTGGGAATCACATCTTCCTGTGGGGGAAACAGGTCTTCCTGTGGGGGAACACTTGTTCCTGTGGGAGAACTATTTTTCCTGTAGAGTAACTCTACTCCTGTGGGATATATGAAACTTCTTGTAAAGGAAACACTCTTTTCTGTGGTCACCATGCTTCCTGTAGGGGAAACACAAACTCCAGATGGAGGAGGAATGCAATATCCTGTGAGGGAAACCTTCTTTCTGTGGGTGAATCCCAGCTTTCTATGAGAAAACCCTTCTTCCTTTGGAAGAAACCAAACTTTCTGTGAGGGAATCACACTTTCCTATAGAAGAATCCTTCTTCCTGTGGGTGAACTCTTCATCCTGTAAGAGAAACTCAATTTCCTTTTGGGGAAATGCAACTTCCTATGGGAGATACACTCTTTCCTATGGTCACCATGCTTCCTGTAGTGGAAACACAATTTCCTGTTGGGGGAGGAATGTAATTTCCCATGGGGGAACCCTTCCTACTGTGGGGGAAACTCACCTTCCTTTGAAAGAATCACACCTTCCCATAGGGTAATCCTTCTTCCTGAGGGGGAATCTCACCATCCTGAGGGGGAAATGCAACTTCCTGTGCAGAACCCATCTTCCTGTAGGGGCAACACTTCTTCCTGTGGTGAAAACAGGCCTACCTATGAAAGACCACATCTTCCTGTTGACAAAACAGGCCTTCCTGTGGGGGAACACTTCTTCCTGTGGGAGAACTCTTTTTACTGTAGGGTAACTCTTCTTCCTGTGGCGTATAATGTAACTTCCTTTGGGGAATACACTCTTTCCTATGGTCACCATGCTTCCTATAGGGGAAACACAATTTCCTGTTGAGGGAGGAATGGCATTTCCTTTGGGGGAACTCTTCTTCCTGTGAGAGATATTCACCTTCTTATACTAGAACTCTTCTTCATGAATGGGAAATGCAACTTCCTGTGTGAAACCCATCTTCCAGTAGGGGCAACACTCCTTCTTGTGGTGAAAACACGATTTCCTGTGAAGGAACCTTTCTTCCTGTGGGGGAAACAGGCCTTCCTGTGGGGATATTTTAACTTCGTGTGGGAGTCCCATCTTTCTATAGGGAAAACAGGCCTACATGTGGGGGAACACATTTTCTCTGGAAGCACTCTTTTTCCTGTAAGGTAACTCTTCTTCCTGTGGGGTAAAATGCAACTTCCTATGAGGGATACACTCTTTCCTATGGTCACCATGCTTCCTGTAGGGGAAACACACTTTCCTGTTGGATGACGAATGCAATTTAGTATAGTGGAACCCTTCTTCCTGTGGGGCAAACTCACCTATCTGTAGGGGAACCCTTCTGTTTTGCATGGGAAATGAAACTACCTGTGCCAAACCCATTTTCCTGTAGAGGCAATACTCCTTTATGTGCTGAAAGCAGGCCTTCCTGTGAAAGAACTTGGGAATACCTGTGAGAGAGAAACACAGATGAGCTGCCTTCTGCATTCCTTCTACTGGGGATACGATATGCCCACAACTAAGGTACAGGCCCCCGACTGGAATCAAACTCAGGGCCCTTCAGTCTGCAGACCAATGCTCTATCAATGAAGCAAAACCAGTCAGCTATTACAGAAACTTTTTAAGTCTCTTATCTAAATGATGAGAGGAGCCAGACTTACTGGCTAAGGCCACAATGTCTGGTGCCCCACAAGCCATCTGCTTTATATGGATTTCCAGGAGAGGCAATTTATTTTGCCACTACCTCTCTCGGCTGAGAAACATGCGGAGACTTACCTCCTTCTGGGTGGACAGTAGCTCCAGCAGGCAACCTCTGGGGAGGGAAGTAGGCAAAAAAGAGGCTCTGATGGGAAGGTGGAAGGAAGCCTGGATTTGAGGTGCATGCCCTTGACTGGAATCCGACAGGTTGCACTTTGTTCCACAGCCCGATGCTCTATCCTTTCAGGCAAACCAGATAAGGCTCCTGTTCTTGATCACTGAACCCCACAGCATCACCCACGCTGACAAATAAACCCTGTTGTTTGCGTTTTCCATCATTAATGTCTTCATAAGATCAGTAACACTGACACTAAAGCCAAGACTCCCTAGTGATTGAGCCAAAAGTCCCCAGAGCTGCCCTTCTCTCAACTCACAGAAACCCCCCACCCATGCCGCCATCCCTGCCTTTCGACAGTAGGACCGCCCAGAACCATATGATTCTGAGCGTCTCAAGACTGCAGCAGCGACCAAAGTCTCAGCTCACTTTCCAACCCATTCCCTTCCAGAGCCCCGAGCCCTCCATCTGGCTCTCTCTCAGTCCAGGAAATGCTCAGAAAGTCTCTTTCTGGCCCTGTGCATAGCTGGCTCTGTGATGCAACATGATCACGCCCCCAAGTGGCAATTATGATGTCTGTGCTTCAGTGAAAAGAGAAGAAATTGGACTCACTTTTTGGACATCTCTTAGCCTCCTTCTGTGTCAACAACACTGTGCTGAACAAACTCTCAGAGGCCCAGCCTATTCAAAGGTGGAGCAAGTTGTATTCCATTTATACTTTGGGCAGAAGGAACACATGGTGGCGCCCTAGCACTACAACTAAGTGGCACCCTGGGGTCAGCCATCTTGCAAGAAGTGCAATTTTGTAGGGCATAGAAGATGCCTGGACCTAAGATTTTGGATGAAAAACTGCAAGTCTTTAGGAGTCGAGACTGAAGAGCTAGCGGACAGATTTCACAGGGCACCCAGGAGGCCTTTCAGTCCTGGTGAGATTTGGGCATGGGGTGGGCTGAGGGTGGCATTGAGTAGGGCCAGTTTAGATGACTTTTGGTCAGACACCTATTGTACAGATAAAAGCATTGATGAGGGCGGGGCTCTGAAACAATTCAGGCCCATGGGTTCACTTTAAAAGTGATTTTCTGGAATCATGAACACCCAGAAGGGGAGAAAGTAAAAAAAAAATTCTTTCTCTCAAAGACCAGTTTACTTTTATTATTTGTGTATTATAAAATCTTTATTGTTGTACCCTAGCTGGTTTGTTTCAATGTATAGATCATCAGCTTAAGGACAGAAAGGTCTTCTGCTCAGGGGCACCAGCCCAGGAGTTGGGCTCCATCCCCAGGCTGCGTGTGTGTGTCTTTAGGGGGGGTGGGGCAGCGCAGGAGGCAGTCAATCAATGATTCTCATCATTGATGTTTCTGTCGCTCCCTTTCTCTCCCTTCTTCTCTGAAATCAATAAAAATTACATTTAAAAAATCCTTATTGTTGAATGTATTTCATATGTCTCCCGTCCAGCCTACCTCCGTCCCCTGACACAGTCCTCAGCACACCACTTTGTGCACCCATGGGTTATGCAGGAGACCAGTAATATTCTTATTAATTGCCTCTTTGCAGCCAGTGTTTTAACTGCATGTACTTCTAACAACAAGGCTATGAGGAAAGATACAATGAGTTATAATTAAAGTGTTCAAAGGCACACAACTTAGGATTCAAATCAGTCAGGTGTGAGTTGAGAACCCATTCCTAAGCATTATTCAAGATGAAGGGTAGATTTCCTTGGATCAATAGGATCCTAAGTTGGGGTAAGAGGATCAGGTGTGCACTAAGCTGTCTTCACCTGGAGTTATGAAGCTTTGAAAGGTGCTCGCGGCACATATTTAAACCCGGGAGTCACTTGTAATAATGTTCAGCAAAAGGTTAGCACTGGGATAATACCGAGTCTCACTTAGTAATCGGTTCTATAATCATATGGTATGACTTTTCTATAGCAGTTTTAACATGTGCATCAACCAATGTTCAAAATGTGCTAAGCCACAGCCTAACCTTGGAGACATATTCTGTATAAATGACAAATTATATATGTCCTGTAAGATACCTCATGTAACCTTAACTTTAAAATATGGACAAATGGAGAAGAGTTAATTTATCCCAGCCCACCTGGATATCACAGTCAGATTTCCCCTTGGGGCACATGCCTGGCTTGCAGGCTTAGGCCCCAGTAGGGGGCAAAAAGGAGGCAGCCAATTTGTGATTCTCTCTCATCATTGATATTTGTAGATCTATCTTTCTTCTCTAAAACCAATACAAATGTGTGTGTGTGTTATTTTATTTCTTAAATATTTTTGAAGTATAACTTAGATTTAATAGTAATACATATGTTTTCTTTTGTTCCCACATTATCTTTCCTCCAGCCTCCTCTACCCCAAAGCACATGTCCCCACCTGCCACCTCACCCCAATGTCTTTCATTCATTAGTTATGCTCATATGCATGCATACAAGTCCTTCGGTTGATCTCCTCCAGCACCTGCCTCCCCTTACCCTCCCCCACCTTCTCCCTGTAGCTTGACAGCCTGTTCAATGCCTCTATATTAATCACTCTCCCCTGTTTCTTTTCTTCAAAAATATCTTGCTTCTGCGTACTAGAAATAAATGTATAAGAACAAAAAATATTTCAGTCTCAGTTTCAATGTCCAACTGTTCTGAGTCCCAGTTTCAATGTCAAATAGTTCTTTATGTGTACATGTCAGCAATGGTATCCAGATGGTGGACACATTGTGACAATGCAAATTCCATCCTCTCTGGTTTGGTCCTGGGCCGCCTGCAGCCACACACAGCTGCCAACTGCTAGAATGGCAAGATGTCATCAGTGTTCCCCATCTATGGACCGTCCTCATGACTGGGACAGACCCATCAGTTCCTCACTATTGCAGGAACCCACATGGTCTTGGAGTTGTTCTCTGAAAACACACAAATACATTCTCGACCAAAAGTTAACAAAAGGATCCTCTCTGCAAAATAGACTTGGGATTCTTTTTATTTTTGCCTAAATGATTTTCCTTTGGCTTATTTTGATACCATGTTTTTTTAAAATATATATATTTTATTGATTTTTCACAAGAGGAAGAGAGAGGGTTAGAAAGTCAGAAACATCTATGAGAGAGGAACACCAATCAGCTGCCTCTTGCACACCCCCTGCTGGGGATGTGCCCACAGCCACAGTACATGCCCTTGACTGGAATCAAACCTAGGACCTTTCAGTCCACAGGCCGATGCTCTATCCACTGAGCCAAACCGGTTTCGGCCCCATGTGTGTTTTTTGATGGGTGTCCAGGTGTTGGCTTTACAAATGAAAGTTACTTTTCTGGAGTAAGGATTTTCTAGATGTATTTTACTTATAGGATATTTTTCCTTACATGATATTACTTCACTATCCCTCCTTTTTTTGATTAATGGGGGCTTTTGAAAATTTTAGTTTGCAGTCTCTGTAATTTTAAATTTTAATTTTTGCTCACAAATATGACTGGTTTAGGTTCTTTGGATGTTACGCAATTTTACAGTGAGGTGAACTACTAACAGATATTTTAGTCAGTGTTTTAGGAACAGCTTTTTGTCCAGAACAATTAAATTTTTTTGAATATTTACTTATTTCACTTGGCCAGTTTAAATTAATCTGAAAACTTGATTATTGTTGTACTGTCAATTTTAATACTCAAGCAAAAATCTTAGTTTATCTGGTAAATATTAGTGGAAAGGATTATTTGCATTTTGAGTAGGTCCTGAGCATTCCTGGTAATAGACTGCATTTAGTATAGAGCAGCTATTGCTGGCTGAGTCTCTGTCTACAATCTGGGTCCCGGTCTGAGCTGTGCGTTGGAGGCGAAGCAGCTGTGGGGGCAGGAGACCTCCCTCAGAAGGGGTGAGAGTTCAGGCCCTTGCAAGGTTTGATGGTGATGGTCTGTGCCCTACTTCTGTTGTCCTTTTAGTTCTCTCTTGTTGGCTCCTCTGCAACTGTGCCTGTGTTAGGTTGTTCCTTTCCTGAGGAAACGTACCCATCTCTGACTAACCAGCCATGCTCCGGTGCCAAACAGGGTGACGTGAGGTTCAGTTCTGTCTCATTTGTAGTCTATGCTCCCCTGGCCTCCACGTTCATGACCTGCCTTGTTGTCCCCTCACTGCTGGCAGGGTCCCGGTACTGATCACATATCTCGGGGGACCCAGGTTTCTTCTCCAGAGAGAGCCCAGCACAGACGATTGGGTGAGAGAGAGATCCATGGTGTCAGCCACAGAGAGGCCTCAGCCACAACTTGAACTGAAAGCTCAGGCAATAGATGTGTGTATTTGGATTGTAAGAAGAGGGTCCCTCTTTGCAAAAAGGGCAAGAGGGGCCAATAGAGAATGCTCAAGTGCCTTCCAAGTGCCTTAATTCCTTCTGAAAGGGATTAATTTCTTTCTTACTTTTTTAAAAATTGCTGCCCAACATTCAAAGAATTAGTTTGTAAGTTTCTTTGGGATAATTGAATAACATGCTGTTGTCAAATATCAAAAATTATAATGACATTGTAGAATAATATCATGTAAGGCTATTATGTTGTCATGGGAGGTTAAGGAGGACCTAGCCTAAGGACTGGTGTCCATAGGAGATGACAAGCTCTAAGCCATGTCAATTCAATCTCAAACTAGCTGCCAAATTTTTTATAACATTATATAAACTTTGTCAGGGATGTAAAAACAAAAAAATACTTAACTTAGTTGAAGAGGTCAAATATATTGACTTTTCCCCTTACTCCCACCACCTGCCCCTAATCCTAAGGTTTGACATTCTGTTGGACTTTTCTCTGGATTTGTTCTTGTTCATCAGTCTATGTCATTCATATGTTCCACAAATGTGTGAGATCATGTGATATTTATTTTTCTATGCTTGGCTAATTTCACTTAGCATAATGCTCTCCAGCTCCATCCTACTTGTTGCAAAAGATAGGAGCTCGTTCTTTTTTACCACAGTGTAGTATTCCATTGTGTAGATGTACCATATTTTTTTAATTCACTCATCTGCTAATGGGCACTTAGACTATTTCCAAATCTTAACTATGGTAAATTGTGCTGCTATGAACATAGGGGTGCATATATCCTTTCTGATTTTTGTTTCCGGTTTCTTGGATATATTCCTAGAAGTGGGAGCAGTGGGTCAACTGGGAGATCCATTTTTAGTTTTTTAAGGAAACTCCATCCTGTTCTCTACAGTGGCTGCACTAGTCTACAATCCCACCAGCAGTGCATGAGAGTTCTTTTTTCTCTGCAGCCTCACCAGCACTTGACATTTGTTGATTTGTTGATGTAAGCCATTCTGACAGGTGTGAGATCGTACCGCATACTTGTTTTGATTTGCATCTCTCGGATAATTAGTGACTTTGAGTAAGTTTTCATATGTCTCTGGGCCTTCCTTTTGTCTTCTTTCGAAAATATTCTATTTTGCTCTATTGCCCATTTTTTTTAATTGGATCTTTTGTCCTATTTTATTAAGTTGTATGATTTGCCTGTAGATGCTTGAGATTAAACTTTTATCACTGATAACATTTGCAAATATGTTCTCCCAAACAGTGAGTTTTCTTTTTGTTTTGTTGATGGTTTCTTTAGTTGTGCAAAAGCTTTTTATTTTGATGTAGTCTCATTTGTTTATTTTGTTTTTAGCTTCCATTGCCCTAAGAGCAGTATCATCGACAAAGTTCTTTTGGCATATGTCTGAGATTTTATTTCTGTGTATTCCTCTAATATTTTTATCGTTTCCCATCTTATGTTTAAGTCCTGTGTCCATTTTGAGTTTATTTTTGTGTATGGTGTAAGTTGGTGGTCGTGTTTCATTATTTTTTGCATATATCTGTCCAATTTTCCCAGCACCATTTATTGAAGAGACTATCTTGACTCCATTTTATGTTCATGCCTCCTTTGTCAAATATTAATTGAGCATAGTGATTTGGGTTGATATATGGATTCTCTATTCTATTCAGTTTGGTCTATATGTCTGTTCTTGTGCCAGTAACAGGCTGTTTTGAGAACAGTAGTTTTGTAATACAACTTGAAATCTGGTATTGAAATCCAACTGACTTTGTGCTTCTTTCTCAGGATTACTGTGGCTGTTTGGGGCCTTTTTTCATTCCAGATGAATTTTTGGAGAGTTTTTTCTAGGTCTGTGAAATATGCCATTGGTATTTTAATGGCGAGTGCATTAAATTTATAGATTGCTTTGGGTAATATGGGCATTTTACTGATTTTGATTCTCCCTATCCATCCATGATGTTGATTCTCCCTATCCCTGTTCTTCCACCTGTTTACTTCCTCCCTTATTTCTTTGTTTAGTGTCCTGTAGTTTTCCATGAATAGGTCTTTTACCTCCTTATTTCATTTTTTTCCCTAGGTACCTTAATTTTTTTGGTGTGATGATAAATGGGATTGATTTTTTAGTCTCTTTCTGTAAGTTCACTATTACTGTATAGAAATTCCATAGATTTCTTGGCATTTGCTGGAAGCTTATTGATGACTGCTTCAATTTCTTCCATATTTATTGGTCTATTGATCCGTTTAGATTCTTCCTGATTGAGTTTTTGGAGGTTATATTTTTCTAGGAATATATCCATTTCCTCCAGGTTGTCCAGTTTGTTGGAATAGAGTTGTTTATAGTATTTTTTAAACAATCCTTTGTATTTTGATGTTGTCTGTTGTTATTTACCCTCTTTCATTTCTGATTTTATTTATTAGGGTCCTCTCTCTTTGCTTCTTGGTGAGGTTGCCTAGAGGTTCATCAATCTTGGTTATCCTTTCAAAGAATCAGCTCCTGATTTTGTTAATCTTCTGTATTGTTTCTTTGGTCTCGATCTTGTTTATCTCCACACTGATCTTTACTGTTTCTTTCCTTCTGCTTACACTGGGCTTTTCTTGTTGCTCTCTTTCTAACACTTTGAGTTGTTGGGTTAGATAATTTATTGCCGCTGTTTCTTTTCTTTTCTTTTCTTTTCTCTTTCTTTCTTTCTTTTTTTTTTTGCAGTATGATTGTAGAGCTATGAACTTCCCTCTCAAAACTGCTTTAATTGTGTCCCATAGATTTTGGATTGTTGTGCTATCATTGTCATTTGTTTCCATGATGTTTTCTATCTCTTCCTTGATCTCTTTGGTAACCCAGTCATTGTTTATTAGCATGCTGTTTAGTCTCCATGTGTTTGATTTCTTTGGATTGTTTTTATTGTAGTTGATTTCCAGCTTTATGCCACTGTGATCTGAGAATATGCTTATATGATTTCTATCTTCTTGAATTTGCTTATGACCCAACATATGGTCTACTTTGAAAATGACCCATGGGTACTTAAAAAGAATGTATATTCTGTGGCTTTGGGGTGAAATTATCTGAAGATGTCAATTAATTCCATCTGGTCTAATAAGTCATTGAGGATTGATGTTTTTTACTTATTTTTTGTTTAGAGGATTTGTCCAGTGGTGATTGTGAGGTATTAAAGTGTCCTACTATGATTGTATTGCTATCTATCTTTCCCTTGATATCCTCCAGGAGTTTTTTTTTTATGTTTTTGGGTGCTCCTGTATTGGGTTCATACATGTTTACCAGAGTTACTTCTACTTGTTGGATTGCTCCCTTTAGTATTATGAAGTGGCCTTCTTTATCTCTTGCTATGTCCTTCACTTTGAGATCTAATTTGTCAGATATAAGGATTGCTACCCCAGCTTTTTTTCCATTTCCATTCGCCTGAAGAACCTTTTCCATCCTTTCACCCTCAGTCTGTGTGCGTCTTTTTTTTGGAGGTGGGTTTCTTGTAGACAGCAGATATATGGGTCGTGTTTTCTTATCCAGTCTGTTACCCTATGTCTTTTTATTGGAGCATTTAAACCATTTACATTTAAAGTTATTATTGATAGGTACTTACTTGTGGCCATTTTTGTTCTTTACCCTTGTATTCATTCTTTGCTTCATATTGCTTTTTACAGCAGACCCTTTGGCATTTCTTGCATTGCTGGTTTGGTGGTAATGTATCCCCTTAGAACTTTTTTGTCTGTGAAGCTTCTGATTCGTCTTTCAATTTTGATTGATAGCCTCGATAGGTACAGTATTCTAGGATTCAGATTCTTTCTTTGCATGACTTTCTGTATTTCATTCCAATCCCTTCTAGCCTGTTAAGTTTCTGTTGAGAAATAACTTGCTAATCTGATGAGGGTTCCTTTGTAGGTGACTTTCTGTCTCCCTCTGGAAGCTTTTAAGATCCTCACTTTGTCGTTGATGTTTGTCAATTTAATTATAATGTGCCTTGGCATAGGTCTTTTGGGGTTTAATTTGCTTAGGACTCTGCCAGATTCTTGGATTTATGTGGATTTTTTCTTTCCTATATCAAGGAAGTTTTTTGTCATTATTTCTTCCAACAGGTTTTCCATTCCTTGCTCAGTTTCCTGTCCCTCTGGAAGCCCTATTATGCAAATGTTGTTTTGTTTCATGTGGTCCCAAAGTTCTCTTAGACTCTCCTGCTTTTTAATTTTTTTGAAACTGCTCTACTATGTTATTTTTTTCTACGTTATCTTCCAGCTCACAGATGCAGTCCTCTGCTTCTTTTAGTATACTCCTGATACTTTCTATGGAGTTCTTTACCTCAGCAATGTCACTTTTCATTTCTTCTTGGCTCTTCTTCATTTCTTCTTAGCTCTTCTTCATTTCTTCTTAGCTCTTCTTCATTTCTTCTTTGGTGTTCTTTATTTTCTCTTGGTTCTTCTTCAATGCTTCTTGGTTCTTTCTCATAATGACTTCTAATCTCTTCAGCTACCCTATGACCATTTCTCTGAACTCTCTCTCTGACAGGTTCCTTGCTTCTATTTTGTTTACCTCTTTTTCTGGTGAGGCTTGTTTTTCTTTCATTGGTGGGCTATTTATTTGTCTCCCCCTGGTATCTGTTTTCTGTGTGTCTGATTATGTAGTTCTCATTCTCCTTTGTTGATTTAAAGGCTCAAACTACAACACAACCAGGTGCAACACACCAGGCACTGAACAGGAATGTATTCATGGTATTGGTAACTCCAAATTAAAGGTGATTGCCAGAGGAAAGCAAATTAGGTGATGGGTGAGAAAGAAGAGAGTAAGAGAAAACACACACACACACACAAAGAAAGAAAGAAAGAAAGGAAGGAAGGAAGAAAAAAGGGAATGCCAAAATGAAATTGGGAAAAGGGGATGAAGTAAAACGAATTAAAAGGGGAATAAACAATAAATATGGCTTGAAAACTCCTATAGCACAGCCACTAATCCCAGCAAAACCAGCAACATGTGCGTGGAGATTCATACAAAGTACATACAATAACTAATATCAAGGGAGTTGAGGGAACACAGAAGCATAAATCTATCAAGAAAAATAAACACGATGCAAACAACATCAAAACAAAAACCAATGCCAAATACCCCCACAAAACGTATTAAAAGAAAATAACAAGCAAACGAATCTCACAAACATGCTTAAAATATCGATATAATCACCAGTCAGGTAAACAACATCAGCAGGACAGAAAGAAAAACAATTTAGGATAGTGAAGTCAGAGAAGTGAGAGGTGTGTATGGACTTGGAGCAGGTGGTTGGAGATTAGATATAAAAGTGGGGTGATATTTTAACTGGGGGTAAAAAGAGAGAATAAAAAAATCTAAAGCAGAAAAAGTGTAAGGGGAACAAGAAACTAAGTAGGGAAAGATTAGCATGAGAGTGGTGGCATAAGGGTAAAGTTGATAAAGAGTAAAAAAATACTAAAGGGTAGATGAAAATAGACTGTATAACACTAATCCCAAAGTAGAATAAAGATGAAATAAAATGGCACTTAAAAAAGTTTAAATAGTAGTATAAATAAAATTGATTCCTTAATTTGTGTTACACAAGAGTCAATTTGTGACTTAGCCCCTGGGTGGCATTGTTTCTGGATTGACCTTCGGGTCTATTGGTCCTCTCTAGTCTGAACTAAAATCTCGCTATCTCTGTGGTATTCAATACTGATATGTGGGAATGGGCTGCCCCAGATCTGCCTCTCTAATGGTGACCACCTATTCTGATCCCCAACTTCCAGAAAAACAGCTTACTCCTGCGGTGTCCCAGATTATCCCCCACCAGGGGATCCCATGTTCCTGGGTTAGCACTGAGAACCTCAGTTTAGGCGAGGAAAGAACTCAAGGGCATGAACTCAATTTCCGCTCATATGTCTGCATGAAACTTCCTCCCCCCTTGGGTTTGGCAGCCAGCACCATCCCAAAATTGTTATACCGGCCTTCTCTGTCAGGTCCAAATGGATTGCTTTCTAGGAATTCCCTCTGCCACCAGCTCCAAGGGCCCTCTTCCTCGTTTACCAGCTCCCATAGCCACGGACTTTTTTTGTTTGTTTTGTTTTCCAGGTGCATATCTCCATGCTTTGCAAGCTCCCCTAACCCCAGGTGAAATCTGACCTTTCAGTGGTGGAGCGTAGGGCTCCTTGAAATCTGCTTCTGCACCAACTAGGAACTGATGTTCTGTGGGTCTTAGCCATCCAGTAGGTACTGGAGCTATATCTTTTCAGGCCCTTTCCCTCAAGATGGCACAGTCCGCCTCTCTCCACGATAGAACCCACCTGCACTGGAGCTGCTTTGTTAGAGGAGGCAAATCCAGCAGTCCTCCTCCTTCTCCCAAAGCCCAGGTGTCTCCCAACTTGCTAACAAACACTCCCGGCGTGACCCTGAGCTCCTCTCTCCATCTGTCCTGAGACACAAATCATTAAGCGTCCTTCTTTTCTTCCACCATTTTTCTCTCTCTGTGTGTGTGTGTGTGTGTGTGTGTGTGTGTGTGTGTGTGTGTGTATTTGTATTTCAAAATTAATCCTAAGCTTTGGGTAATTTGGCTTAGTGGATAGAGCATGGGCCTGATGAATGAAGGGTCTCTGGTTCCATTTTGGTCAAGGGCATGTAACTTGGAAGTAGCCACATACCCAGTGGGGTGTGTGTAGGAAGCATAACATTGATGTTTCTCTCTCTCTCTCTCCTTTCCTCTCTGAAACAAATGAATAAAATATATATTTAAAAAATTAAAATAAATAAGAATCCATGGAAAAATATTCTGCGGGTGAGTGTGAGGATGGGGATTATAAAGAAGAGAGTACTATCACCAGACCATGCTGCACCTAGCCTCAGACACCCATTCTCCAGAACTTTGGGATAGTATTTTGTTTATCAACCAGTCTGTAAAATTGTGTTACAGCCTCGGCAGACTGACGTGCTTCCCTCTGATGATGCACAAAGGGTATTTATATAGAGCTCAGTCATCATTCTTGTGCATTGCCAAGATGGTCAGAAATGAAAAGAGATTAATATTTTACCCCATTTTCAAGCAAACAAGGTAGCCTGCCTGTTTGTGGAACGCCGAACAAGCCCTGAAAGTCCTGGGACTGAGTCAAACACATTATTATTCACTCACAGCACAACAGGCTGCAAGAGCTTAAGGTTCCCATGGCTCCATTGGCCCCAGACAGCATGGCTCAATGGTTGAGCATCAACTCTTGGTCATGGTCATTGCTCAGGTTGTTGGCTCCATCCCGGTGGGCTTACAGGAACCATAGAAGAGGGAGCTCAATTCTTTAGTGGATGACCCAAGAACAGACCTCTTGCAATCCAGGACCTCTTGGGGGATGTCAGAGGGCTAGGTTTAGACTGATCACTGCCACAGGCCAGGCCAAGGGACTCCATCGGAACTCTAGTCCTTTGGCTCCCCACTTTGGGTCTGGCTCCCCACAAGAAGAGGTCTTGGGTCGGACCTCTTAAATAATCACCTCTTAAAAAAGAAAACACAAACTTTATAATATCTTTTTTAAAGTGTGTTTAAGAGCCTAGAGAGTTAGAAATATCTATGAGAGAAACATGGATCAGCTGCCTTCTGTACATCCCCTACTGGGGATATGTCTGCTACTAAGAAATATGCTCCTAACTGGAATCAAACTGGGGATCTTCAGTCTTCAGGCCAATGCTCTATGTGCTGAGCCTAACCAGTCAGGGATTATAGAATCTTTTCAACTCAATTAGCTAAATGATGAGAGGCTCTGGAACTACTGGTTGAGGCCAGGATGTCTGGTGCCCCACAGACCCATCTGCTTAATGTGGATTTCCACTATAGGCAGTGAATTTTCCCTTTACCATGCTCGGCTGAAAAACAGGTCGAGGCTTCCTTCCTTCTGGGAGGACAGTAGTTCCAGCGGGCAACATCTGGGGAGGGAAGTGCAGAAGCAACTCTGATGGGAAGAAGGAGGAAAGCCTTCATTTGAGGTCCCTTCCTTGACTGGAATCCAACCCATGACACTTTGATCCACAGCCCAATGCTCTATCTACTCAGGCAAACCAGTTAAAGCTCCAGTTCTTGATCACTGAACTCCACAGCACCATCCACGCAGACAAACCCTGCTGTTTGCGTTTTCCATCATGAATGTCTTCATAATGTCAGTAACACTGACACTAAATCCAAGACTCTCTAGTGATTCAGCCAAAAGTTCCCAGAACTGCCCTTCTCTGCACTCACAAGTACCCCTGCCCTTACCCCTGGACCCCAGGCCCGTGCAGAACCACTTGATGCTGAGCTTTTCAAGACTGTTTCAGGGACCAAAGGCTCAGCTCACTTTCAGTGTCCAGATGTCTCTAGCTCTCTCTCTGTGTGTTGCTAGTGACACTTCAGAGTCCAGTTCTGGCCCTGGGCATGGCTCTATGAGGAAAAGTGACCGCACACACTGCGCCATTTAGGCCCTGAGTGGCAGTTTGGGTGTCTGGGCTTTAGTGAACAAAGAAGAAATTGAAGTTGCTTTTTGGACATGTCTTAGCCTCCTTTTGTGTCAACAACACAGCGGTGAATAAGTTCTCAGAGGCCGAACCTATTCAAAGGTGGAGCAATTTGTATTCCATTTATACTTTGGGCAAAACAGACAGTTGGCAGCTCCCTAGCACTATTACTAAACAACACATTGGGGTACACCATCTTACTGGAGTTCACTTCCCTGGGGCAAAGGAGATGCCTGGACCTAAGACTGAATGAAAAACTGCAAGTTTTTAGTAGTGAGACTGAACAGGTGTTAATTTACCCCATTTAACCTGGATATCACAGTTAGATTCTCTGAGGCATATGCCTGGGTTGAAGGCTTAATCCCCAGTAGGGGGCATGAGAAGGCAGCTAGTTGGTGATTCTCCCTAATCATTGATGTTTCTAGTTCTTTCTTTCTCTCTGAAACCAATCCAAATATATATTTAAGTTAATAGTGACCTCTGCCTGGTTTGGCTTAGTGGATAGAGCATAGGTCTGATGAATGAAGTGTCTCCAGTTCCATTTCGATGAAAGGCATGAAACTTGATTGTGGGCACATACCCAATGGGGGTTGTGCAGGTAGCAGCTGATTATGTTTCTCTCTCATTGATGTTTAAAAAACAAAAATAAATAAAAATCTATGAAAAAATATCCTGCAGGTGGGAGTGGGGCTGGGGATTAAAGAGAGTACCCATGCTGCATCCTGACCTCACACTTCCATTCTCCAGAACTTTGAGATAGAGTCATTGCAATTTCACTCTGTGAAATTCTGTTAAAGCCTTGTCAGAGTGACATGCTTCCCTCTGGTATGAGGTGATGCACAAAGGCTATTCATATAGAGCTTAATCATCATCCCTGCACATTGCAAAGACTCATAAATGGAAGGAGATTAATATTTTGCTCATCTTCAAGTCTACAAAGTAGTCTGCCTGTTTCTGGAATGCTGTACAAGACATGAAACTCCTGGGACTGAGTCAAATACATTATTACTCAAAGACTTATTAAAAAAAGCTTCATGTTCCCATGGGTTCTATGGCCCCAGATAGCATGGCTTAGTGGTTGAGCATAAACTCCCTGTCATGGTGCTTGCCCAGGTTATGGGCTCCATCCCCGGTGGGCTTAGAGGAACCATAGAAGAGGGAGCCAAATTTTGGGGTGCATTTCTCAAGAACAGCACTCTTGAAATCCAGGACCCCTTGTTGGATATCAGAGTCAGGTTTAGACTGATCACTGCTACAGCCCAGGCCAAGGAATTAAATTTGATCTCTAGCCTGTTGGCTTCCAACTTTGAGTCTTGGGAGAGGAGAGGTCTTAGGTTTGACTCTTACAGAAACTTTTCTTAAAAAGAAAAAAGAAAAAAGAAAAATATAAACTCCCTTTATTGCTATTTTAAAGAGAGTAGGGGAGACTAAAGAGTTAAAAATATCTATGAGAAACATGGATCAGCTGCCTCCTGCATGCCCCCTCCTGGGGATATGCCTGTAAGTAAAGAACATGTCCCTGACTGGAGTCAAACAAAGTCCTTAGGCCAATGGTCTATCCACTAAGCCAAATTATTAAGGCTAATATGCAAATTAACCAAAAGACAGAATGACCAGTTGCTATGACACTCACTGATCACCAGAGGGCAGATGCTCAATGAAGAAGCTTCTGCACTGTGGTCAGTACACTCCCACAGGGGGAGTGCCACTCAGCCAGAAGCTGGCTCATGATGGGCAAAGGCAGTGGTGAACACAGTGGCAGTTGTGGGAGTCTCTCCTGCCTCTGCTGCAGCTCTAAGAATGTCCGACTGATGGCTGAGGTCCATCTAAGTTGGCAGTTAGACGTGTTTAAGAGCTCCCAAACTGTGAGAGGGTGCAGGACAGTCTGAGGGACCCACTTCCAGTGCACAAATGGGCACTGGGACTTGTAATATATCTTGTAATATATATATATATATATATATATATATATATATATATATATATATATATATATATATATATATTGGTTTCAGAGAGGAAGGGTGAACTAGAAACATCAATGATGAGAGAGAATCACCAATTGGCTGCCTCATGCATACACCCTACTTGGGATAACCCTGCAACCCAGGCATGTGCCCCATGGGGATTCTAACTGTGATATCCAGGTCGTCTGGGCTAAATTAATTCTCCTCCATTTGTCAATATTTCATAGTTAGGATAAGAATGAGGTATCTTACAGTACATATATAATTGTACATTTATACAGAATATGTCTCAAAAGTTAGGCTGTGGCTTAACACAGTTGGAAAATTGTTTGATGTACATGTTAAAAATGTTGTAGAAAAATCATATCCTATGGTTATAGAACCGATTACTAAGTGATATTTGTTATTATCCCAAAGCTAACCATTTGCTGAACGTATTACAAGGGACTCCCAGATTTAAATATGTAGACTATAGTTGTACATATGCAGTATTCATTTATGCTGCCAAAATTACTAGTGTTTTTTCCACATCATGGGACTGAGCACTCAGGACACGAGCTAAGATAGGCTGGGTAGCAAGCTGTGAGACCTATGTGCTGCGCACAACTTTCAAAGCTGGACCACTCCAGGTCAAGACAGCTTAGTGCACAGCTGATCCTCCTACCACCACTTAGGACACTCATGTTCCAAAGAAACCTACACTTCATCTTGAATAATGCTTAGAAATGGGTTCTGAACTCACACCTGACCGATAAGAATCCTAAGTTATGTGCCTTTGAAAACCTTAATTATACCTCATTATATCTTGCCTCATGGCGTTATTGTGAGAAGTACATGTATTTAAAACACTGGCTAGTCTTAATAAAACATCACTAGTCTTATTCATAATTCATGGGTGCAAACAGTGGGGTGGTGAAGTCTGGGTAGGGAGAAAGAGGTATGCTGGAAGTGGTTGATGGGGAAGAACGGAGACCTATGTAATACTTTCAACAATAAAGATGTTTTAAATGTATTTTTTATTTTTTATTGATTTCAGAGACTAATGGAGAGAAAGAGAAACATAGAAACTTCAGTGATAAGATTTATTGATTGACTGCCCCCTGCACCCCCCACCCCGATTCACACAACCCCGAGGGATGGAGCCCAAAATGTGGGCATGTGCCTCTTACCAGAAGATCTTTCAGTCCATAAGGCTGATACTCTATTCACTGAAACAAACCAGCTGGGCCATAACAATAAAGATTTTAAAATACCTAAATAATAAAAGTATTACTGGTCTTTGTGGGAAAGAAATTTTTCTTACTTCCCTCCTTCTGGGTGTTCATGATTTCAGAAAATCACTTTTCAAGTGAACCCGTGGACTTCCATTGTTTCAGAGCCCCGCCCTCATCATTGCTTTTGACTGTATAATAGGTATCTGATCACAAATGACATCCAAACAATCCTTACTCAATCCCACCCCCAGCCCATCCCATGTCAAAATCTCACCAGGACTCAAAGGCCTCCTTAGTGTCCTGGATATCTGATCCCCACCTCTTCATTCTTAGCTCTGGAAAACTTGAGTTTTTCATCCAAAATCTTAGGTCCAGGTGTCTCCTATGTACCAGGGAAATGCAGTTCCAGTAAGATGGCTGTACCCAAGGTGTTGCTTAGGAGTAGTGCTAGGGCGCCTCCATGTGTCCATTTTGCCTAAAGTATAAATGAAATACAACTTGCTCCACCTTTGAATACGCTGGGGCTCTGAGAGCTTGTTCGCCACAGTGTTGTTGACACAGAAGGAGGCTAAGAGATGTCCAAAAAGTGACTTCAATTTCTTCTCCCTTCACTGAAGCCAGACACTATAATTGCCAGGGCCTGAATGGCATGGTGGGTGTGGTCACATTGCATCATAGAGCCATGCCCAAGGCTAGAACAAGACTCTCTGAAGCATCCCTAGGGACACTCAGAGAAAGGAAGAGAGAGAGAGCGAGAGAGAGAGAGCGTGCAAGCAGGTGAGAAGGCTTTGGCACCTGAAGGGAATTAGGTTTGGAAGTGAGCTGAGCCTTTGGTATTTGCTGTGGAGTCTTGAGAAGCTCAGCAGTAGGTGGTCCTGTGAGGGCCTGTGGTCGAGGGTCAGGGGCAGGGGATGCCTGTGAGTTGAGAGAAGGGCAGCTCTGGGGACTTTTGGCTCAATCACTAGAGAGTCTTAGCTTTAGTGCCAGTGTTAAAGAGCTTATGAAGACAATGCTAGAAAATGCAAATGGCAGGGTTTGTTTTTCAGTGTGGGTGATGCTGTGGATTCAGTGATCAAGAACGGGAGCCTTAGCCCATTTGCCTGATTGGATAGAGGGTCTGACTGTTGAACAAAGTGTCTCATGTTGGGTTCTAGTCAAGGGCATGTACCTCAAATGGAGGCTTCCCTCCTTCTTCCCATCAGAGCTCCTTATTGGCCTCCTTCCCTCTCTGGAGTTTGCCCACTGGAGCTACTGTCCTCTCCGAAAGATGCTCTATCCACTGAGTGAAACCAGTCAGGGCTTACAGAAACTTCTCAACTCCATTAGATAAATCATGAGGCACTCAGGAACCTACTGGCTGTGGCCCTGATATCTGGTGCCCATAGGCCCGTTTGCTTAATATTGATTTCCAGTAGTCAATGAATTTTCTCACTACCACTCTAAGCTGAGAAACAGGCCGAAGCTTCCCTTCTTCTTCATGGACAGTATCTTCAGTGGGCAACCTCCAAGGAGGGGAGGAGGCAAAGAAGCAGCTTTGATGGAGGAGGTTCTTCTTCAGGACACCTCCTGGGCAGAAGGAGTTGGGCTAGAGACTGACACTGAGCAGGCTAGATTCCAGGCTAAATAAATCCTGTTTGGTAAATAGTTGGATTTTTCAGCTAAATGCCCACAAGTCCTCAGTTATTGCCAACCGTAGGGTAAAGTGAGATGAAAGAGGCAAAACAGACATCTAGAGAAAGTGACATACAGTTGGGAGAGGAAAGGAGGGAGCCCAATTCTGGGATGCTTCATCTGGGCCCCTGCCGTGTGGAGGGGTGTAGTATAAACAGTTTCAGCTTCATCTCTGCAGCCAGGGACCTGGGTCTCCAGTATGTTCATAATTAGATATTAAGTAATAAAATAAATGACATCAGTGTTATACAGATAATTATAAATGAGAAGGAAGCACACAAAAAGTCTGAAAAATATATACTCTGTTCTTGCCAGTGTGGCTCAGTTAGTTGGGTGTTCTATGGTGTACTGGAAGACTGCTGGTTCTATTCCTGGTCTGGGCACATGCCTGGGTTGTAGGATTGATGCAGAAGCCAGCTGATCATCTCACTTCAATGTTTTTCTCTCTCCTTCTCACTTCCTCTCTCTCTAATAAGCAATTCAAAAGCTTTTCAAATAGACTCACACAATGTTTTTTTATTGATCTCTTTTAAAAATATCCTATATAATAAATGTATATAAATTTTCTGCTGCACCTGGAATTCAACTGGGAGTAAAACCAAGGGGCTGGGCTGTGTCCCTTCCCCACCAGCCAGCCTGGTCAGATTAGCCCTGATTGGGTGGGCCAGCCAGACCTCATCTGTGCATAAATCCAGCATTGCTTACTGATTGTCTATACCCACCTATGGGAACCCCATTCAAGGCCTTAGAGGTTCAGGGTTCAATTTCAGCTTTTGGTTTCTGGATTAGGCTGCACACAAATTAAAAGCATCTAGGAAAGCAATAAATAGAGGAATGGGCTCCAGGTGGAAGCCCAAGTGAGGACTACTATAGAAAACCTTCAACACAAGAGCGATAATTTTTCATTAGGTCACTGCTTTGCTCATCATCATGTTGAACATATGAGCTCTTCACTTTTGACTTATTTTATTAAATGAGTTTTTTAAAGAAGGAAATAAATTTTTGTAAATATGATAAAGGAGGGTATGCCATATTACTGTATACCATGTGTAAGCAATTTGTAGTCAGTGGATAAAATCTTGTCTATTGTCTGTTTATATATGTGTCACGATATAACATTAATTTTTATTCCTTTTTTTAAAGTTAGGACATAATATTTTTGATACATAAACAAAATATGAAATGAACATTTTGTTGTCTATAATTAATGTTAGGTATCCATAATTAATGTTTGACTGGAAGCAGACATGTACATTCATTTACATATTGTCTTTGGCTACTAGCATGTTACAAAGGCAGAGTTGAGTAGTTATGATCAAGTTGGTATTGTCTACAGAGCCCAAACCATTTACTACCAAACCCTTTACACAGAAAGTTTGCAGAACTTTGCCCTACACAAAGTAGATGAAGACTATGTGTGTTATTATTAGCACTGTATTTGGATTTCAAATGATTATATTTTATTTTATTTTTAAATATTTTTATTGATGTTTTTCAGAGAGGAAGAGAGAGAGATAGAGTTGGAAACACTGATAAGAGAGAAACATTGATCAGCTGTGTCTTGTATGGCCTCTGCTGGGAATGTGCCCACAGCCAATGTACATGCCCTTGACTAGATTTGAACCTGGGACCTTTCAGTCTGCAGGCCAATGCTCTAGCCATTGAGCCAAACCGGTTTCAGCAGATTTCAAATGATTTTAAAATGTGTCATATTGCACATTTTAAAATCAACAAAATAGGCTGCATGGTATTGCTCATTCAACCAATGAACCTGGAAGTCATGGTCTGCTCTGAAACCCACACATATGCCTGGGTTGCAGGCTCAGTCCCCAAGGTGACATGTGCAGGAGGCAGTAGATCAGAGATACATTTGCATTTTTGATGTTTATCTCTTTCTCTCTTTCTTCCTTCACACACACACACACACACACACACACACACACACACACACACACACACACTAGAGGCTTGATGCATGAAATTCGTGCATGGAGTCTGGGGGAGAGTGTCTCTCAGCCCAACCTGCACCTTCTCCAATCTGGGACCCCTTGAGTGATATCCAACTGCCTGTTTTGAATATCCTGATAGGATTGGGCCTAAACGGGCAGTCAGACATCCATCTCACAATCCAAGAGTGCTGGCTCCCAACTGCTTGCCTGCCTGCCTTCCTGATTGCCCCTAACTGCTTCTGCCTGCCAGACTGATCACTTCCTTACCACTCACCTTCCAGCCTAATTGATGCCAAATTGCTCCCCTGCCAACCTTTTTACCCCTAACTGCCCTTTCCCTGCAGTCCTGATCACCCCTAACTGTCCTCCCCTGTAGGTCTGGTTTCTCCCCAACTTCCCTACTCTGCCAGCCTGGTCACCCCTAAATGCCATATCATGCAAGCTGGATCACCCCCAGCTGCACTCCCTTACAGGCCTTGTGCCTACCAACTGCCCTCCTCTGATGGCCATCTTGTGATGGCCATCTTGTGTCCACATTGGGGCAGTATCTTTGACCACATGTGGGCAACCATCTTGTGTGTTGGAGTGAGGGTCAATCGGCATATTAATCTTTAATTAGATAGGATAGAGGCCTGATGCACAGGAGGTGGTTTGCCTAAAGGGTGTCCCGGATCAGGGTGGGTGATCCCTTGGGGCGTGGTCTGGTCTGAAAGAGTGGCCTGTGGTGGTTTGCAGGCTGACCACACCTCCCAAAGACCCAAGTGGAGGGTCTTATTTATATCTGGGATTTATTTATATTCTACAATTGAGACTTCGTAGCCTGGAGCAAAGCCAAGCCTTCTGCTCACTCCATGGTGACAGCCATTTCTGTTTGGGTTTATTTAAATTATATAGTTGAAGCTTTGTAGTCTAGAGTGGAGGCTTAGGCTCTAGTGTTGTAGAAGTTTGTTTTCCTTCATTGCCCGGGCAACCCTAGCCACTGCTCTCTCCAGATCTGTGGCTGCCGCCTTTTCTGTTGGGATATATCTTCTAAAATTAAAACTTTGTAACATTGAGTGGAGGCCTAAGCCAGAAAGGGCAGGCAGAAAGCTTGGCTTCCTCCACCTCCAGGTGGAACTCAAGTTTCCCGCTCTCTCAAGCTCTGTGGCTGCCATCATTTTTATTTATCTTCTATCATTGAAACTTTGCAGCATTAAGTGGAGGCCTGTCCCAGCAAGGACAGGCGGAAAGCTTGGCTTCCCCTATTACCGGGGAAACCCAAACCTCCCTCCTGCTCTCAATAGCCACAGCCATCTTGGTTGGGTTTATTTGCATATTTGTTTCTGACTAGCTGGTGGGCATAGCTTGTTGGTGTAGCAAAGATATGGTCAATTACTATTTTATTAGATAGGATATATATATATATATATATATATATATATATATATATCTGTATATATATATATATATATATATATATATATATCTGTATATATATATATATATATATATATATATAGATATATATATATATAAAATAAAACCAGCAAAATATAGTAACTATTTACCAGCAAATGAACACATAAATAGTTCTGAAATACTTATGTGAATAAATATTACATGGCAGTTAAAATCAATAAATAACTGTTTTTCTCAAAGTAGATAGATTTTTAAATTTATAATATAAACAAAAGAGTTCCAGAATATTACATAAAATATACCTGTATATAAATCCAGATATATGAACTAATAATACTTATGATTGATTAATATCTATACTAATAAGAGTATAATATGCTAATTAGACAAAACATCTTTCCAGACCAGCCTTCCAGACAAAGACAGGGCTTCAAGGGAAGCCCGGGTCCTGGGTCCCAGAGGGAGGTTGGTGCTGGCAGCAAAGGCCTACTCTTGCATGAATTTCATGTATCAAGCTGCTGGTATATGTAATAAATAATTAAATACCTAAATTAGAGGAATTATTAGAAGATGGGTTTTGCAAAATAAATAAAGAAATTGGACTGAAAAATAATACAGACTATTACTGTATTAAGTTATTTTTTATTATTGTTTTTATTTATTTATTTATTTTTAATCCTAACATATATATATATATATATATATATATATATATATATATATATATATATTGATTTTAGAGTGAGAGAAAGAGATAAAGAGAGGGACAGAAGGAGAGAGAAACATCTATCTGAGAGAGAAACAATGATCTCTGTCCTCTGCATATGCCATGACTGGGGATTGAACCAGCAACCTAGGTATGTATCCTGACTGAAAATGGAACCTGCACTTTTTTTTGGTGTATGGGATGGTGCTCCAATCAACTGAGCTACTCAGATATCCTGTTTCCTTATTTCTTGGAAACTAAAAGTATAAAGAAAGAGGGCAAGATATGATCACTGTTTATTCCACACTGTTCTACATCTATTATGTGTTTTCTGTACTATAAACATAACTTACCATGAACAAGGAAAGTAACATGGCTATGGAAGTATTTATTTTTATTTTTGACAATAGTAATGTGAATGGTTTAAGTGCAGTTCAAATCTGCAGTTACCACCAAAAAATAAATACAATAGATGGTAACACTGGATTCTGATAACTTATCAGAGAATCACTAAATTATGACTACCTTATCCTTAAATAAAAAGAAAAAAACAGCCCATAGATTTTATAGAATATATAATAATTTTATCAGTTCTTCTGATACAACAGGAAACTGTTCCAAGACCAATGTGAGATACATTGAAACCAAATAAAAACTGATCTTCCCTATAAAAACTTGATTGTTCCGATTAGTAGATATCACAAGACAGTTACTGCTCATTACTTAACATAAGGCTAAATAAACTCCAATAATTAGATATGGGATTAGCTTTCCAGTGCTTGATATTTCACCTTATTTGTTTTAGGCCATTTGGGTTAGGCCATTCTGCATTGTTTCACAAAGTACATTGGGCCTTCCTTCATTGTCCTTTTCTCATTTCTTCTGAAGTTTTAGGATGAGGCCAAAGCACTAAAGTAGCATGCTGGACATTTGGTTAACATGCCCCATAGGGTGTGCTTTATGGGTAAATATCCAATAAAATACGTTTCAGGGCTTTTTTTATATATGGGCTGTGCTGGGTCTTCTCCCAGGAACTCATCACATTCTACCATTTCTTGGAAAAGGTACCCTCGATGACTAAAAGTGATCATTTCCTCATTGTACTGATTCTAGGAATAACCATATGGAGTCTTTTCTGCAAATAGTAATATTGTTGGTCTTGGGAGATAACGTGGAATAAGATGTACAAGTTGGAAATCTTATCTTTTGGCAGTGAAAGCTTCTTAAAGCTTAGCCTTCGTTACTCCAAGTGTGCACATCCCTTTTTTATCATCATGCAGTGGATTATAAATGACCTCAAAGAAACTTTCTAAATATAATATTTGAACAGACTTCTCAGAACCTGGTTAAGAAGGATTGTTGAACAGAACAATTACAAAAAAAAACCCCACAAAAGCTTAAATTTCAGTGAGGTTTGTGAGTTATCAGGTGAAACAAAAATCTTATATTAGGGAATTCATTTTTAATATCACATTATTTGAAGTAAAAACTTAAAAAGTGACATTATAACTTCTTGTGGGAATATGTGAACTAAATTGTCTTCTACCTAGTAATGAGGAACATTTGGGACACCAGAAGAGCCAGTAGACCTTGAAAGTATGAGACAATTCTGTTTCTTATAAATAAGTGAACAACTCAGAAGATTTCCACACTCAATAGTGTGGAAGTTCTGTTTTTGAAAGTTTGTGTCTGATTATTAAAAGACTTACCTCTGGCTAGGCTGGCATGGCTCAGTGGTTGAGCATGTATCTATGAACCAGAAGGTCATAGTTGGATTCCTAGTCAGGGCACATGCCTGGTGTGTGGGTTCTATCCCTAGGCTGGGGCCTGCAGGAAAAAGCTGATCAAAGATTCTCTCTCATCACTGATGTTTCTATCTTTCTCTGGCTCTCCGTTCCTCTCTGAAATCATTAAAAAATATTTTTAAAATGTCATTCTGAGGAAAGATGATTTTTTTTTGGTTGAGTAATGATGATTTCATATTAATTTTCTTATTTTTATTTGTTTATTTGTTTTGTAGCAATAAATGAGGTAACCTGATGATGAACCATTGTTACTTATAGTGTTACTTATTTATAACACTATAATATTTTATTTGAATTCTTAAAATTCATTTTCAATGTTTATATACATATATGATTGTACATAAATATTTTTCTCTATTATGCTATTTCTTGCTTATCCTAATTATGGGGAAAATATGTTATTATTAATAGAGATCATATAAATTGAACTATTGCTTATTAATTGGAACTTTTAAGCATACAAAAAATAGTAAGGGAACATTACGAGTAATTATATCTTACAGTTAGATTTATTAATTATTCTTTCATAATATTTGCTTTGCTTCTCTGTCCTTGGCCCATCTCTCTCTCTTTCTCTTTATCTCTGTCTATCCCTTTCCCACCCCCCACCCTACACACACACTTCACCTTTGAAAATTTGAAAGCAAGTTGTAGACATCATGACACTTTATTTCTGTTACTTACCAAAAGTAGTGAAAGTGTGAAGAAATTCTTCCTTTAAGTATAATACCTTTATCACAAGAAATAAAATTTAAAATATCCTCATAATGCCATACTTTATTAATAAAGTTCCAATAGGTTTAGGTTTTTATATCTTTTTCAGCTTTTTATAATCTAAAATGTGATTTTTCCCCTCCATGACAATGAATTTTTAGGAATTCAAGAGAATACGCCATTATTTATTTGTGATTAATATTATTCATTTCTTCTCAAATAATTTTTAAATGTAGTAAGGTTATTTCTCAAATCACGTTAGCTCTCATCTTTGCATAAGATTCTATTTTAAACTTAAATTTTTGTGGACCTCTCTTTCTTGCTTTTACATATTGTTGTGTATTGGTTGTAAGTTACTAATTTTTTCTTTTTAGCAAAAGGATCTGCTGGCTATGCTGCTATTAGGTTATTTGTGGGACTATTGACTTTTGGATCATGAGGCTGAATTAAGATGGATAAATTGGTCTAAATATTTTCTTTTGTCCCTCTCCCCTTTATCCTGTGGTAGGGCACTCAAGAGGAAGTTCATTTGAAATCAAATATATAGGTTATATTTCCTCTGCACATTTAACTTACTGAGTACATTGGCAACTTTAATTCATACTTATTCTAATTCATACAAAACTGTAACTATCTCTGACATTACTTTTTAAAGGTTTTTCTTCCTAGTACAATGTCCAAAGGAAATTTGTTTTATAAAAGTAGCCCTGAGGTTTCAGTTGCTGTATTCTATGAAATAAGCTGAGCTTCTTTTCACCAGATACTGACTAGGGGTCTTGTGAGAATAGCAGAAAGGCTCTCATAAGGAGAGAACACTTCCTGGTGTCTAGTGATAAAGGTGAACTTCAGAAAGTGTATATGTTTCTTGTTTTAAATTTAATCTTTATTGTTCAGTTTACTAATTATATTGTTCCCCCTTTTTCCCCCTACAGCTCCCCTCCACCCAGTAATCATCCTACCCTCCGCCCTCACCTCCCCCCGCGTCCTCTCCCATAGGTGACTTATTTTTGTCCAGTCTCTTGCTGCACCTCACACACCCCTGTTTTCCCCAAGAATTGTCAGTCCATTCCCAATCTATGCCCATGATTCTGTTATATTCACCAGTTTATCCTGTTCATCAGATTTTTAATTCAATTGATTTTTATATTCATTTGTTGTTAGATGTGTATTTGTTGTTCATAATTTTCATTTTTACCTTTTTCTTAATCCTCTTCTTAAAGAACATCTTTCAGCATTTCATATAAAATTGGTTTGGCGGTGATGAACTCCATTAGCTTTTTCTAATCTTCGAAGCACTTTATCTGATCTTCAATTCTGATTGATAGCTTTGCTGGATAGAGTAATCTTGGTTGTAAATTCTTGATATTCATCACTTTGAATATTTCTTGCACTCCTGTCTGGCCTGCATCATTTCTGTTGAGAAATCTGCTGACAATCCTATGGGTGTTCCCTTATAGGTAACTAACTGTTTTTCTCTTGCTGCTTTTAATATTCTTTGTTTTTTGCTCTTGGCATTTTATTTCATTTATTATAATTTTTGTCTTTATTGTTCGTTTTATTAATTACATTTCCCCTCTATAACTCCCCTCCACCAAGTACCCATCCCACTCTCCGCCCTCACCTCCCACACACTGTCCGCTCCCATAGTTGCATGATTTTTGGCCAGTCTCTTGCTGCACTTCCCACACCCCTTTTCTCACCAAAAATTTTCAGTCCATTCCCTCTCTATGTCCATGATTCGGTTCTATTCCTCATTTTATCCTGATCATCAGGTTGTTAATTCACTTGATTTTTGGTTCATTTGTTGATAGATGTGTACTTGTTGTTCATAAGGTACATTTTTACCTTTTTCTTCTTCCTCTTCTTAAAGAATATCTTTCAGCATTTCATATAATATTGGTTTGGTGGTGATGAACTCCTTTAGCTTTTTCTAATCTGTGAAACAATTAATCTGATCTTCAATTCTGAATGATAGCTTTGCTGGATAGAGTAATCTTGTTTGTAGATTCTTGCTATTCATTACTTTGAATATTTCTTGCCACTCCCATCTGGCCTGCATAATTTCTGTTGAGAAATCCACTGACAATCATGTGGGTGTTCCCCTGTAGGTAACCAACTGTTTTTCTCTTGCTGCTTTTAATATTCTCTCTTTACCTTTTGCTCTTGGCATTTTAATTATGATGTGTCTTGGTGTGGTCCTCCTTAGATTCCTATATTTAGGGGTTCTGTGTACTTATTGGGCTTTTAAGTCAATTTCTTTCACCAGGTGGAGGAAGTTTTCAGTCACTATTTCTTCAAGTAGGCTTTCATTACCTTGCTCTCTCTCTTTTTCTGGCACCCCAATAATTCGGATGTTGGCATGTTTGAGGTTGTCCCAGAGGCCTCTTACACTATCTTCAATTATCTGGATTCTTTTTGCTTCTTGCTTTTCCAGCTAAGTGGATTTTGTTTCTTTGTATTTCAAATCTTTGACTTGCTTCTTGTGGCCCTCTGGACTGCTTTTAGGACTTTGTGTAATATTTTTTATTTTAGTCAGTGTATGCTTCATTTCTAGTTGGTCCTTTTTCATATCCGTGAGGGTCTCATTCATACCCTCGGTGGTCTTGTTCATTTCTTTGTAGGTCTCATTCATTTCCTTGTAAGTCTCATTCATTTCCTTGTAGGTCTCATTCATTTCCTCTTTGGTCTGGTTTATTTGCTCATAGTTCTCATTAAGTTCATTGGCCTTTTCTAGGAGCCTCTTGAAAAGCCTTATAACTGTGGTTTTGAACTCTGTGTCTAGTTGTCTTTTTTCCTCCATTTCTTTCACACCTGATTTCTTTCCATGTCTCTGCATGGTGGCTGCTTTATGTGGTAGATGCCCTTTAAGGGATAGTGGCTCAGCCATCCCAGTTACCTGAGGTGGGTACACTTACTGCAGTCCTTTATGGGTTGTATAGTATTGTTGAATTTAAGCCCAGCTTGTTGTTGTTAGCCCTAAGAGGGTTTGACCTCCAGGCCAATTGGCTGTGAAGGGAGACTGTGTTCAGGTTGAATTGCCGGAGTCTCTGAGCTGAGCAAACAGCCTCAGCATCAGCTATGTCCTATGGGCGCTCGTGCGCAGTTCTCTGTTGGATTGGAATGGTTGCAGACACCTCCAAGAGAAAGCTGCCAGCCTCTACCTCTTGCCAGACAACTCTGCCTCTTCCCAAATGAGTCTGCACACCCAAAGTCTCACCCAGGGTTGTAAAACAAAGCAGTCCGGTGGTCTCCCGAACCAGGGGACAAGTTGCCAGAGAGTAAGTCGTGCATCTGTGCTGTCGTACAGTTTACGCGAGCAAACTGCTTTTCCAAGCAACCCGGTTTCTCCTCAGACTAGGAGACCTCTGCTGCGCCTGGCTTCCAGGGTGCGTCCCCAGGACCTTGGACCTCTCCTGGTGCTGGGGAATTCATGCAGTGGGACGTCTCTGCCCTTCACATTGGAGAAATCCAGCCGGGATTGCTGCTGCCAGCCCTATAGCCCATGTGCGTGGCCACAATGGCTCCTAACCTTTGTTTCCACGCGTATCTTCAAGGCTGCACTCCCGCCGCTCTTCTGAGTCTCAGTGTCCCACATTTACTTTTATTTTTAGAGTTTTCACTCAGCCAGCTGTCTGGTGATTCTGGATGATGTTTGTTTTGTTGTTATGTTTTAGTTTTTGAATTGTTGCACGGGGCAGAACAATAGTTGTTTACCTATGCTGCCTTCTTGGTTCCTCTCTCTTGAAGCTTTTAATATTCTCTCTTTATCTTTTGCTCTTGGCATTTTAATTATGATGTGTCTTGGTGTGGTCCTCTTTAGATTCCTATATTTTCGGGTTCTGTGCACTTCTTGGGTTTTTAAGTCAATTTCTTTCACCAAGTGGGGGAAGTTTTCGGTCACTATTTCTTCTAGTAGGTTTTCATTTTCTTGCTCTCTCTCTTTTTCTGGCACCCCTATAATTCGGATGTTGGTATGTTTGAGGGTGTCCCAGAAGCCCCTTATACTATCTTCATTTTTTTGGACTCTTTTGGCTTCTTGCTTTTCCAGCTGAGTGGATTTTGCTTCTTTGTATTTCAAATCTTTGAATTGATTCTTGTAGTTGTCTGGACTGCTTTTAGGTCTTTGCATAATATTTTTTTTATTTCAGTCAGTGTATGCTTCATTTCTAGTTGGTCCTTTTTCATATCCTCGTAAGTGCTGTTCATTTCCTCGTAGGTGTTGTTTATTTCCTTGTAGTTCTCATTGAGTTCATCAGCCTTTTCTAGTAGCCTCTTCATAAACCTAATTACTGTGGTTTTGAACTCTATGGCTAGTTGTCTTTTTTTCTCCATTTCTTTCACAGCTAAGTTCTTTCCTTTTCTCGGCATTGTGGTTGCTTTCCTGACTTGGTCCCTTAGTGGTGTGTGGTAGGTATCCTCTAAGGGATAGTGGCTCAGCTTCCTTATGCGGTTCACGGTGACAGTGTCAGCTATGTGGCTCACGGGTCTCAGTGTTGGGTGGTAATGGCTGCGCCCCTCCAAGAGATATCCACCACTGGTCTCCCAGTTGTCAGACAACTCTGCCTCTCCACAAATGAATCTGCACAGCCAAAGTCTCACTCAGGGTTGCAAAACAAACCAGTCCAGTGGTCTCCGAGTGCGTGATCCACTCATGCATCCTCTGCCTGGTCAGGGACTCTATGAACTGCTGTTCTAATTTACATGCGCACTCTCCCCAAACTCACAGACCTCAGCCGTGTCCGGGGTATTCCTTTTCCCAACCTGGGACCTCGCCTGGACGGGGGGGGGGGTCGGTGCTGTGGGAAGCCTCCACCCTTCTTGTTAGAGAAAACCAGCCAGGTTTTCTGCCACCCGTCCCTCACCTCTTGCTCGCGCAAGACTCCTAACCTCACTCCTAGCGTATCTTCAAAGCTGCACACTGTTGCTCCTCCTGAGTCACAGCGTCCCACCTTTACTTTTATTTGTGGAATTATCACATAGCTAGCTTTCTGGTGATTCTGGATGATGTTTGTTTTGTTGTTAAGTTGTAGTTCGGATTTGTTGTGTGGGCAGCAAAATAGGTGCTTACCTATGCCGCCATCTTGGTTCTCTCCCTGCTCTTGGCATTTTAACTATGATGTGTCTTTGTGTGGTCCTCTTTGGATTCCTATAGTTTGGGGCTCTGAGCACTTCTTGGATTTTTAAGTCAATTTCTCTTTCACCAGGTGGGGGAAGTTTTTGGTCACTATTTCTTCAAATAAATTTTCATTATCTTGCTCTCTCTTTTTCTGGCACCCCTATAATTCGGATGTTGGTATGCTTGAGGCTGTTCTAGAGGCCTCTTACACTATCTTCAATTTTTA
Source organism: Antrozous pallidus (assembly GCA_027563665.1). Taxonomy (NCBI): domain Eukaryota; kingdom Metazoa; phylum Chordata; class Mammalia; order Chiroptera; family Vespertilionidae; genus Antrozous; species Antrozous pallidus. The sequence continues at coordinate 211,914 of JAOAOB010000026.1, read as the reverse complement.
AAAATTCTTTTGGCTTCTTGCTTTTCCAGCCGAGTGGATTTTGCTTCTTTGTATTTCAAATCTTTGACTTGGTTCTTGCAGTCCTCTAGATTGCTTTTAGGTCTTTGTATAATTTTTTTTTTATTTCAGTCAGTGTATGCTTAATTTCAAGTTGGTCCTTTTTCTTATTCTTGAGGGTCTCGTTCATATCCTCATAAGTCTCATTCATTTCCTCGTAGGTCTCGTTCATTTCCTCATAGGTCTTATTCATTTACTTGTAGGTCTCGGCCTTTTCTAGGAGCCTCTTGAAAAACCTTATAACCGTGTTTTGAACTCTATGTCCAGTCCTTTCCCCGCCCCGCTCCATTCTTTCATATCTGATTTCTTTCCATGTCTCTGCATGGTGGCTGCTTTACTGAGTTGGTCAATTAGCTTTGTGTGGTAGATGTCCCCTAAGGGACAGTGGCTCAGCCTCCCCAGTTACCTGAGGTGGATACTCTTGCTGCAGACCTTTATGGGGTTATTTTGGGTCTTTTTGAAGTTAAGCCTAGATCATTGTTAGCACTAGGAGCGTTTGACCTCCAGGCCAATTGGCTGTATGAATCACTGTGCTCAGGTTGGATGGGTGGAGTCTCCAGGCTGAGCAGGCAGCATCTGATCCAACCTATGTGGCACCTGGGTCTCTGTGCCAGGTGGTAATGGCTGCAAGCACCTCTGAGAGAAAGCTGTCACCAAGCACTACCTGCTACCAGACAATTTAGCCTCTTCAAAAATGAATCTGAACACCCAAAGTCTCACCCAGGGTTGTAAAACAACGCAGTCCAGTGGTTTCCTGAACGAGAGAGCAAGTCACAAGTCCTCTTTGTGTTTATGCTGTTTCCAAGTTTATGCACACTCTCCACAAACTCGCTCTCACCACAAGATCACAGACCTTTGCAGCGCCCAAGTTTCAGAGTGCTTCCCTACTGTCCAGTTTCACCCCATATGAGTGTGGATTCCCTGGATCTCGACCAGAACTGGGGAATCAGTGCAGTGGGATGTCTTTGTCTTTGCAGCTGCGCACCATCTCCGCTGGCTCACACAGGGCTCCAAACCTCTGACTCCGTGCTTATCTTCAAAGCTGCTCACCACTCCTCTGAGTCACAGTGTCCTATATTTATTTTTATTTGTGGAATTTTCACTCAGCCAGCTTTCTGTTGATTCTGGATGATGTTTATTCTGTCCTTAACTTGTAGTTTTGAAATTTCTGTGTGGGGCAGCAAGATGGGTGTTTACCTATGCTGCCATCTTGGTTCCTCCCCTGTGTATATATTTCTTAAAAAGAAACTTTTAAAAGTAATTGCTGAACTCTCACTCAGCACTGTGGAGTTTTTGGTCCTAGCACAGGCTTAGGTAACTTCTGGGAGGGAGATTCTTCACTGAAAAGTCGGGTCTATAAATGTCTCTAAAACATACATTTTGCAAATGAATGAACAAAGATACAAAGAAACACTGATAGGGAAGATGTTCCACTCTGCTAATATAAAGTTTGCTTTCCATAGGAGATTTGAAGCTTACTGCTGTTTTTTAGCTTCTTTGGATTTTATTTATTTTCATTTTTACATATTTTAATATTAATAAATCTTTATTGTTCAGATTATTACAAATGTTTCTTTTTTTTCTATAGCTCCCCTCCTCCTGGTCCCTACACCACTCTCTGCCCTTACCTCTCCACACTCTCCTCATCCATAGGTGTACACTTTTTGTTCAGTCTCTTCCCACACTTCCACACCCATACCCCTGGATAATTGTCAGTCCACTCTGTTTCCATGCCCCTGATTCTATCACATGCACCAGTCTATTTTGTTCATCAGATTTTTTATTCACTTGAATTTAGATTCACTTGTTGATATAAATTTTTTTCATAATTTTTATTTTTACCTTTTTTTCTTCCTCTTCTTAAAGAATACTCTTCAACATTTCATATAATACTGTTTTGGTAGTGATGAACTCCTTTACCTTTTTCTTATCTGTGAAGCTCTTTATCTGCTCTTCAATTCTGAATGATCGCTCTGCTGGGTAGAGTAATCTTGGTTGTAGGTAGTTGCTATTCATCACTTTCAATATTTCTTGCCATTCCTATCTGGCCTGCATAATGTCTGTTGAGAAGTCAGCTGACAATCACATGGGTATTACCTTGTAGCTAATTAACTGATTTTATCTTGCTGCTTTTAATATTCTCTTTGTCTTTTGCCTTTGGCATTTTAATTATGATGTGTCTTGGTTTGGTCCTCCTTGGATTCCTTTTGTTTGGGGTTCTCTGTGCTTCCTGGAAGTCTATTTCTTTCACTAGGTGGGGGAAGTTTTAGGCTATTATTTCTTCAAATATGTTTTCAGTATCTTGCTTTTTTCTTTTTCTGGCACCCCTATAATTTCGATGTTGGTATGCTTGAGGTTGTCCCAGAGGCTACTTACACTATCTGCAATTTTTTTGATTTTTTTTCTTTTCCAGTTGGGCGATTTTTGCTTCTTTGTATTTGGCTTGATTTTTGTGGTCCTCTAGTCTGCTGTTAGTTTTCTGTATAATATTTTTTATTTCAGCCAGTGTATGTTTAATTTCTAGTTAGTCTTTTTTCATATTCTCGCTAAATTTATTGGCATTTTCTAGGAATTTCTTGAAAACCTTATAACTGTGGCTTGGAACTCTATATTCAGTCATTTACATTCCTCAATTTCTTTCATTTGAGATCACTTTCTTTGTCTTCACATTTTCACTGCTTCCCGAATTGGTAGAGTTGTTTTGTGTGATAGGTGTCTAATGGCTCAGCCTCCTAAGTTACCTGAGGTGAACACTTTTAATGCACCCCTTTTGCAGAATGTGTACAGCTTTATTGTAATTAAATTTTGATTGTTTTTGGTATCAGTGGGAGGAATTGAATTCCAGGCCAATTGGTTGTGTGGATCAACTATGTCTATGCTGGAAGAACTTCTATGCTGGAGATACCTTATGAAAGAAGACTTGTAAAATTGCAAAAGCCTCTGTGCTCAGCTTGGATGGGGTGGAGAGTGAGGGCAGAGCAGAAAGCCTTGGCTTCCTGTCAGCCCTGCTGTATGAGGCCCCTAGGTCTCAGTGTCCCTCGGTAGTCACTGTAAGCACCTCTGAGAGAAAGCCACCTTCGAGTTTTGCCTGCTTCCAGACAGTCCAGTTTCTCCCAGATTGAGTCTGGGTTTCCAGAAACTCTTCCAGAACTGGAGTTCAGCGCAGTCAGGAGCTTCCATCTCCCTCCTTCTTTAGAAAGCCAGCTGTGCACTCAGCCACCCATTAATTCAGCCACCCATCTTCTCTGTGCACATGTCTCCATCCCTCAGCCTTTTGCAGCTCCTGAGTCTCATTGTGCTTTCTACTTTCCTTCTAGTTGTAGAATTTCCACTCAGCCAGTTTTCCTGGATTGTGTCCATTTTGTGTTTTAGTTGTAGTCGTTGCAGTTTTCATGTTGTTGTGTGAGGCAGCACATGATTACATATTCTGCCACCGTGGTTTCCAAATTTCAGACATTTTTTGAAGCAATATTTTTGCTGATAAATCTCCACAGCAAAGGTGGAGGCAGATAAGCCGGTTCCCAGATAAGCACTTAAGTATTGTTACCCTGTTGAAGAGTTGAATGAATTAGACGACTGAAGCATGGAGACTGGAGGCTGAACCCACTGGAGCTTGTTGGCTGAGACACTATGGAATTAACAGTAGAATATATGAAGACCTTCTTTGTATTTTTAAAGGCAGGAGTTTTGAAGTCTACTGAGAGAAACACAAGAAAGTTCTGGTTTTTTTCCATGTACTTTGGATGTATGAGGGACCTCAGACCAATCACTTCATCTCCCCAAGCTAGTTTCAATCTGCAAAATAACTGATGTGTGTGTTTTTAATACTTTTATTTATTAAATCCATTGTGGTGGCATTGGTGAACATGAACATACAGGTTTCAGGTGTGGGTTCCTATGTTACAGGGTCTGTATATTTCACTGTGGGCCCACCACCCCAACTACACTGATGTATTTTTAATATTTTTATTGATTTTTTTATAGAGAGGAAGGGAGAGGGAAAGTTAGAAACATGGATGGGAGAGAAACACTGATCAGCTGCCTCTTGCCCACAACCAAGGTATATGTCCTTGACTAAAATCAAACCTGGGCCCTTTCAGTCTGCAGGCCGATGCTTTATCCATTGAGCTAAATCAATTTCAGCTACACTGATGTTATGTGTACATAACATTCCTTATGTGTACATGTCAGCAAAGGTATCTGGATGGTGGACATGTGGTGACAATGCAGGTTCCACCCTCTCTGGTTTGGTCCTAGGCAACCTGTAGTGATACACAGCTGCTGACTGCTGGCATGACAAGATGTTGTCAGTGTCTTCTATCTCTGGACTGTCTTCACAGTTGGAACAGACCTGTCAGTTTCTCTTTGTTGCAGGAATCCATATGGTCTTGGAGTTGTTTTCTGAATATACAAATATATTCTTGCAAAAGTTAATAAAGGGATCTTTTCTGTAAATTAGACTTGGGATTCTTTTTATTTTTGCCCAAATGATTTTTTTGGCTTATTTTGACATCATGTGTGTTTTTCATGGATGTCCTTATGTTAGCATTGCAAATGGAAATTAATTTTCTGGAGTAAGAATTTTCTAGATGTAATTTACTTACAGGATATTCCCCGTTTTTGACTAATGAGGACTTTTGGAAATTCTATATTGCAGTCTTGGTAACTTTAAATTTTAATTTTTGCACAAAATATGGCTGCTTTAGGTTTTTTGTATGTTAGGCAATTTTACGAAGAGATTAATTACTAATAGAAATTTTAGTTAATATTTTAGAAACAGCTTTTTGTCCAGTACACTTAAATTCTCTTGAGTATTCACTTATTTCACTTGGTCAATTTAAATTAATCTGAAAACTTGATTACTATTTTACTGTCAAATTTAATATTCAAACAACATTCATCATTTACCCTATAAATATTAGTAGAGAGGGTTATTTGCATTCTTGAGTAGGCCCTGAGCATTCCTGGCACTAGATTAGATTTAGATATAGGGCAGTTGTTGCTGACCGAGTCTTTCCTGACCCTGTTTCTAAGATGCTTTTCTCTGACTTCCTAGTGAGCAAAGGCAGCACAGACTAGGCTCTCCTGCTGCTGCTTCTATGCTAAGCCCTTCTATGTTAAGCCCTTCCTATTTACCTGTCCCTAGATTTAGTTCCCTGGACTTGCATTCTAAAATCTTTCCTGTGAAAAGTCAAGAACCCACACACTACAGCCAGATCCTAGCCAGACCTGTTCAGAGACATGTCCCCTGTCTGGTAACAAAATCTTTAACACTATAATCTGACTGATTATTTTACTATTTTATTTAAAATTATGTTTCACAAGCCAGAAAACTAAATCTCTCAAATGTCAAACTGTGTGTTTGCTTATTTGCTGGCTTTTAATCTCAGCTATCAATACTATATCTAAAACAATATTGGAAGAAATTGATGGCTGCATGAATCAAGAAGTGAATAATGTCAACTTATCTAAAACCATCGTCGTTCCAGTATGAAATAACTATTCATTAAACTACTATCATTGATATGACCATTTTTTAAGATGATGCCATTTAATGGCTGACTTGTTAATAAAAAATAACATCTAACTTTGTAAATCTATTAAGGAAAATAAAGAAAACATTTTTCAGATAAAGTAAGTTTGGTTTATTTTGTAGGACAAACTAATTTTTTCTCTGTGATTTCAGCTGATAGATTAGACTACCAGAAGGAATTAAATATGAGAATTCTTAGTATAAGGCTGTTTTTTGTTAGAAAGGAAGGAAGGGGGAGAGAAAGACAGAAACATCAATGATGAGAGAGAATCATTGATTTGTTGCCTACTGCAAGTTCCACAGTGGAGATGGAGCCTGCAACCTGGGATGTGCCCTGACAGGAACCAAACAGGCCCCACAGCCAAGCACTGTTAGCATTTATTTAGATGATCAATTTTCTTTTTATTATAAAAGCAATTCATATTTATTTTAACTAAGTATTCAAAGAGATACAAAGTTTAATAACTCATTTTCCTCAGGGCCCACACTCAGCTTCCCAGAATTAAAAGTTAGTATGAATTCCTTCCTGGCTTTGTCTAAATAATGACTCTAGGTATGATTTGGTCACTGCCTGTCAGTTGTCTTATTTATTTCCCTGTTCCAATTTAGGACCAGCCAGAGTCAAATACTGGTAAATTCACCAACAAATCACATAAGATGCACCATATCCTGTAAGGTTACACCCTCTTCCCTTGTAGCTAGGGCATTGCTGAGATTTCTCTCTATTTCCTTATGAAGCTCTCCTACTCCTTAAGCTGTTTGTGAGTCTCAGAAAAATGTAAGTAATGGTGACTGGTAATCTTGTTATATATGATAACAAAGTCAAATAATTAGTCTGTATCTTGGTCATTTTCTACAGGCACTACATGTCTCTGTGTGAAGTAGCACATGGAAGGGAGATATGTTGATTTCTAGCATTTTGCTTGTCATATTTCAAGGCATGAGGTAATGGTCACAAAGTTTTTTCTGAGCACCTGTATTCAAAACAGTTTCAGAGAAGAAAAAAATAATATGTTGGAAAAATGGGAAAGAATTGGAAAAGGAGGATGCTGATGGCACCAGGAAAATTGAACCATCTCACTCTTAAAACTAGAAATCAGAACCACAGAATGCTGAGAATAGACAAAGCAGTATGCATCCCTCAACAAGAATTCTGCAACAACAAAAAGAGCTGGTCACACAAATCCCACACTACAAGCCATGGGTACAGGTAACCTGCACTGCAGCCTTTCCTTAGATGCAGGAATTTCCATTGCCTTCCAGCCTAATGCACTTACTTGCCTTTCAGAGATGTAGAGTTGACATATAAAACTTTCTAAATGTCAGATAAATTTAAAAGAAAACTCAGATATTTTTTGCATTCTTGGCTAATGAACCAAAGTAAAATGATTATTAAGTATGAGACACTCACAGGTTATCCTGTAAAATAGATGTTGTTCAAAGATAATTTTCCAAAAAAATATAAAATTAGAATATCACACTGATCAAACATAGTTAAGAATTTATTTAGCTGATATGATATACTAATGGCCTGGTGCACAAAATTCATGCACAATGAAAGATTATTAATTAGAGGAAATATTTTAATAGTGCTATTTGCCCTTTCTTTATAATAAAAGTATGAGAGATAACAGGTAATGAGTACAATGTATATGAAAATAATACATAATTTCATTAATTAATAAATAATAACAAAATGATATAATAATAACAAACTCATGATATAAAAATAACATTGATGGAAATAGTGACTGATAAAGTGATTAAACTTATTCTAATATCTCCCTGCATACCACATTAACAGTGAAAACACTTTCAGAGTGCTTGACTAATTTTCCTTGGGATAAAGTATACAACTTTAACTTTACCAACACATGCTCTTCGAACTTGAGAGAAAGCAACAAGTAACTGAGCATGTGCCAAAATGGGTTCAGGTAGGAATATTCCTACTCTGCCTAAAGTTTGTTTTTGTGATTTATTAATAGTAATTGCAAATGCAGGCATCACAGGAAACTGTCATTAAATTAATTTAAATGGGAGGCCAGTGTCAGATGGAAACAAATCAATTCTTGGAATAGAACAATCTCTCCCTCTGCAGCATTTTGCTTGTCATATTTCAGCTTTGATAATGTTAGATAGTAATCTTTTGAGAATATATCTGGTACCATTACAAAAGACCCCATTTAATATTAATATTTCTCAATAGCATGATGATTGCACCCACTTTCAATATTAATTTATGACATGGCATTCATGAAAGAGTAATACTATTAAGAAATTAAATGGGAAAATTTTTCTTTTCAGCATCATCTGTTTAGTCAAAGGAATCATCACTCAAATAGGTGTGAAACTCTCCACCAAGTATATCCAAAATTTCTTCATTGAATTTTTGAACATGTTCATCTTTTTAGACAAAGAATTGCACGTTAAGGCTGGAGAAAAAAATGGCAGCGGAACGGAGGGATGCAATCTGAATCTGCTCACAGGGCAGAAGGAGGGAGCAGCTGAAGGTCTCGCAGGGAGCGTTTGTTGGCGAGTAGGGGGACAGCTGTGCTCTGGGAGAAGATAGGGGACTGCTGGGCTGGCCTCCCCAGCCTGAACGGCCCCAGTACTGCTGGGTTCTCTCCCTGAGCCAACTGTGCGAGGAGGCACGGAGGAAGACCACGACATCTTGAAGGGGAAGGACCTGAAAATATACAGCTGCAGTACCGGCTGGACAGCAGAGGCTCCCAGAACATCGGCGCCCTATGGCACGGATGTGGGCAGAGTACAGGGAGCTCTAAACTTCAGCACAGAAAGGTCAGATTTCCCTGGGGGTACTTTGGGCGTGAAACTGAGGGGGCTGGCAGACTTGGATATCTGCACCTTGGAACTCAAAGCCTGGAGATCTGCACCTGATATAAAATCTGTGGCTGTTGGAGTTGGTAAACATGGGAGAGGGCCCTTGGAACTGGTGGCAGAGTTAATCCCTGGAGCGCACCCAATTGGGACCTGACAGAGGAGGGAGACCTGGAAGAATTTGGGAGGATCCTGGCTGCTAAAACAGCAGTCACCATTAGAGAGGCAGTATTGTTTAGCTCAGGATAGAGAGGACCAATAGACCCAGAAGTCAATCTAGAAACACTGCCACCCAGGGGCCAAATCACAAATTGACTCTAGTGTGACACAGGGAATTGATTATATTTTCTCTTCGACCTTGGGAATACAGTCTATTTTCATCTACTCTTTAATATCTTTTACTCTACCTAAACTTCACCTTTATACCACCACTCTCTTGCTAACCTTTCCCTATTCAGTGCCTTGTTTCCCTTACACTTTTCCCGCTGTAGATTTACCTTAATTCTTTCTTTTTACCCCCTGTTAAAATTTCACCCCACTTATATATCTAATCTCCAACCACCTACTCCAAGTCCATATATAACTCTAGCTTCTCTGACTTCACTATCTTAAAGGTGTATTTATCCCTGTCCTGTTGTTGTTGTTTACTTGACTGTTGATTATATTGATTTTTTAAGCAGGTTTATGAGATGGATTTACTTATTCTTTTATTTTGGTTTGTCTTTTAGGGGGGGTTATTCTTATTTTTGGTGTTGTTTCTTGTTTTGTTGTCCTCGTTAGATAGATTTTTGCTTCTGTGTTCCCTCACCGCCCTTGATATTAGTAGTTGTATGTAATTTGTATCAATCTCCAGGTACTTGTTGTGGGTTTTGGTTCGGATTAGGGGCTGTCCTATAGGAGTTTTCACCCCACATTTATAATTTACTCCTTTTTTTACTTCTTCCCCCTTTCCCATTATCATTTTGCCATTCCTGTCTTTCTTTTTTTGAGTGTGTGTGTGGGGGGGGGGTGGTCTCTTTCTTTTTGTGTGAGTGTGGGGGTGTGACTGTCTGTGTGTGTCTGGGGTGGTTCTCTTTCTTTTTTCTCACCTATCACCAAATTTGCCTTTCTCTGGCAATCACCTTTATTTGGAATTACCATTACTGTGACTACATTCCGGTTAAGTGCCTGGTGTGTTGCACCTGGTTCTGTTGTATTTTGTGCTTTTAAATCAACGCAGGAGAGTGAGAGCTACATAACCAGATACACAGAGAAGAGAGACCATGGGAAGACAAAGAAACAGCCCACATAAGAAAGAAATACAAGGCTCACGAAAAAAAGAGGTAAACGAAATGGAAGTTAAAACCTGTCAGAGAAGGAATTCAGAGAAATGGTCATAAGGTGGCTGAAAAGAATGGAAGACAAATTTGATAATATGAGTAAGAACCAAAGGGAAATGAGGAAGACCCAGGAAGAAATGATGAAGAGCCAACAAGAAATGAATAAGAGCCAAGAGGAAATGAAAAGTGACATTGCTGAAGTAAAGAACTCAATAGAAAGTATTAAAAGTAGACTAGAAGAAGCAGAGGATCACATCAGTGAGCAAGACCAGGTAGGAAAAAATAACCAAGTAGAGCAGCTTCTAGAAAAAAAATTAAAAAGCAGGAGGAGAGGCTTAGGGAACTTTGGGACAACATGAAACAAAACAACATCCATATAATTGGCCTTCCAGAAGGACAGGAAACTGAGCAAGGAATAGAAAACCTGTTGGAAGAAATAATGACAGAAAACTTCCCTGATATAGGAAAGAAAAAAAAACCCACAAATCCAAGAAGCTCACAGAGTCCCAAGCAAAATAAACGTCAAAAGACCTACGTCAAGGCACATTATAATTAAATTGGCAAACACCAATGACAAAGTAAGAATCTTAAAAGCTGCCAGAGAGAGACAGAAAGTTACCTACAAAGGAACCCCCATCAGACTAACAAGTGATCTCTCAACAGAAACCTATCAGGCCAGAAGGCAGTGGAATGAAATTTACAAAGTCATGAAAGGAAGGATCTGAATCCTAGAATACTGTACCTAGCAAGACTCTCAATCAAAATTTAAGGTCAAATCAGGAGCTTCACAGATACAAAAGGACTAAGGGAATTCGTCACTACCAAACCAGCAATGCAAGAAATGCTAAAGGATCTGCTGTAAAAGTAATAGGAAGCGAAGAAGGAACACAGGACTAAAGAACAAAAATGGCAACATATAAGTACCTATCAATAATAACTTTAAATGTAAATGGTTTAAATGCTCCAATAAAAAGACATAGGGTAATAGACTCGATAAGAAAATACAACCCATGTATCTGCCGTCTACAAGAAACCGACCTCCGAAAAAAAGACGTACATAGACTGAGGATGAAAGGTTGGAAAAAAGTTATTCAGGCGAATGGAAAGGAAAGAAAAGCTGCGGTAGCCATACTTATATCTGACAAATTAGATCTCAAAGTGAAGGACATAACAAGAGATAAAGTAGGCCACTTCATAATTATAAAGTTAGCAATCCAGCAAGAATAAATAACTCTGGTAAACATATACACACCAAATACAGGAACACCCAAATATATACAAAAACTCCTAGAGGACATCAAGGTAGAGATAGACAGCAATACAATCATGGTAGGAGACTTTAATACCCCACTATCACCATTGGACAGATCCTCTAAACAAAAAATCAGTAAAGAAACAGCAATCATCAATTACTCATTAGACCAGATGGAATTAATTGACATCTTCAGATCATTTCACCCCAAAGACACAGAATATCCATTCTTTTCAAGTCCCCATGGGTCATTCTCAAAGATAGACCATGTGTTATGTCATAGGCAAAGTCTCTCTAAATTCAAGAAGATAGAAATCATATCAAACATCTTCTCAGATTACAGTGGCATAAGGCTGGAAATCAACTACAATAAAAACAATCGAAAGAAATCAAAACGTTTGAGACTAAACAGCATGCTATTAAACTATGACTGCGTTACTAGAGAGATCAAGGAAGAGATAGAAAACATCATGGAAACAAATGACAATGATAGCAAAACATTCCAAAATCTATGGGACACAGTGAAAGCAGTTCGAGAGGGAAGTTCATAGCTCTAAAATCCTACTGCAAAAAACTAGAAACAGTGGCAATAAATTATCTAACCCAACAACTCAAAGAGTTAGAAAGAAAGCAACAAGAAAAGACCAGTGTAAGCAGAAGGCAGGAAACAGTAAAGATCAGAGCAGAAATATATGACATAGAGACAAAAGAAACAATACAGAAGATCAACAAAACCAAGAGGTGGTTCTTTGAAAGGATAAACAAGATCGATGAACCTCTAGCCAGATTCACCAAGCAGCAAAGAGAGAGGACCCTAATAAATAAAATCAGAAATGAAAGGGGTGAAATAACAACAGACACCATTGAAATGCAAAGGATTTTTAAAAAATACTACGAAAAACTCTACTCCAGCAAACTGGACAACCTGGAGGAAATGGATATATTTTTAGAAAAATATAACCTCCCAAAACTCAATCAAGAAGAATCTAAACAACTCAATAGACCAATAACTGTGGAAGAAATTGAAGCAGTCATCATAAAGCTTCCAGCAAACAAAAGCCCAGGGCCTGAGAACTTCACAGGGGAGTTTTACCAAACATTCAAGGAACAACTAAAACCTATACTCCTCAGACTATTCCAGAAAATTCAAGAGGATGGAACACTTCCAAACTCTTTCTATGAAGCTAGCATCACCCTAACCAAAACCAGATAAAGATGATGCAATGAAAGAGAATTACAGGCCAATATTCCTCATGAATATAGATGCCAAAATCCTCAATAAAATTCTAGCAAATCGGATCCTGTTGTAAATCAGAATGATCATATACCATGACCAAGTAGGATTTATCGCAGGAATGCAAGGATGGTACAATATCCGCAAATCAATAAATGTGATACATCACATAAACAAATTGAAAGATAAAAAGCACATAGTCATATCAATTGATGCAGAGAAAGCATTTGACAAAATCCAACACCCTTTCCTGATAAAAACTCTCAACAAGGATAGGAATAAAAGGATCATACCTCAACATAATAAAAGCCATATATGATAAACCCACAGCAAATATCATACTCAATGGGCAAAAACTACAACCATTTCCCCTAAGAACAGGAACAAGACAGGGTTGCCCACTTTCACCACTCCTGTTCAACATAGTACTGGAAGTATTAGCCATTGCAATTAGACAAGAAGAAGAAATAAAAGGCATCCAAATTGGAAAAGAAGAAGTTAAGCTATCCTTATTTGCAGATGACATGATATTGTACATAAAAAACCCAAAAGACTCCATAAAAAAGTTAGTAGACTTAATAAATGAGTTCAGCAATGTAGCAGGCTACAAAATTAATGCCAAGAAATCTATGGCATTTCTATACACTAATAGTGAACTTACAGAAAGAGAGACTAAAAAAGCAATCCCATTTACCATCACACCAAAAAAATTAAGATACCTAGGAATAAACTTAACTAAGGAGGTAAAAGATCTATTTGTGGAAAACTACAGGCCACTGAAAAAAGAGATAGAGGAAGATGTAAACAGGTGGAAGAACATTCCATGTTCATGGATTGGGAGAATCAACATAATTAAAATGTCCATACTACCCAAAGCAATCTATAAATTTAATGCACTCCCCATTAAAATTCCAATGGCATATTTCACAGACCTAGAAAGAACTCTCCAAAAATTCATCTGGAACAAAAAAAGGCCCCGGATAGCCACAGCAATCCTGAGAAAGAAGCACAAAGTCGGTGGGATTTCCATACCAGATTTCAAGCTGTATTACAAGGCTACTGTTCTTAAAACAGCCTGGTACTGGCACAAGAACAGACATATAGATCAATGGAATAGAATAGAGAATCCGGATATCAACCCAATCCACTATGCTCAATTAATATTTGACAAAGGAGGCAGGAACATAAAATGGAGTCAAGACAGTCTCTTCAATAAATGGTGTTGGGAAAATTGGACAGATACATGCAAAAAAATGAAACTAGAGCACCAACTTACACCATACACAAAAATAAACTCAAAATGGATACAGGACTTAAACGTAAGACAGGAAACCCTAAATATATTACAGGAATCTACAGGAAGAAAAATCTCAGCCATATGCCGAAAGAACTTCTTCAATAATACTGCTCCTAGGGCAATGGAAACTAAAGAGAAAATAAACAAGTGGGACTACATCAAAATCAAAAGCTTTTACACAGCTAATGAAACCATCAACAAAAAAACAAGAAAACCAACTGTATGGGAGAACATATTTGCAAATGTTATCAGTGATAAAGTTTTAATTTTAAATTCAAGCATCTACAGGCAACTGATGCAATTCAATAAAAGGAGGACAAATGAGCCAATAAAAAAATGGGCAACAGACTAAAATAGAATCTTCACGAAAGAAGACAAAATGAAGTTTCAGAGACATATGAAAACTTGCTCAAAGTCACTAATTATCCGAGAGATGAAAATCAAAACGACTATGCGGTACCATCTCACAGCTATCAGAATGGCTTACATCAACAAACCAATAAATGACAAGTGCTGGCGAGGATGCGGAGAAAAAGGAACTCTCGTGCACTGCTGGTGGGATTGTAAACGAGTACAGCCACTGTGGAGAACAGTATGGAGTTTCCTCAAAAAACTAAAAATGGAGCTCCCATTCGACCTAGTGATCCCACTTATAGGAATATACCCCAATAAACTAGAAACACGATTTAGAAAGGATATATGTACCTCTATGTTCATAGCAGCACAATTTACCATAGCTAAGATTTGGAAACAGCCGAAGTGCCCATCAGCAGATGAGTGGATTAAAAAATTATGGTACATTTACACAAAGGAATACTACACCGCGAAAAAAAAGAAGGAGCTTCTACCATTTGTAACAACATGGATGGATTTGGGGAGCATTATGCTAAGTGGAATTAGCCAGGCAGTGAAAGACAAATATCACATGATCTCACTCATTTGAGGAATACAATGAATGACAGAGTGATGAACATGAATGGATCCAGTGACTGAGAAAAGCCCATCAGAACATCAAACCTAAGGGTACGTGGCCAGGGGTGGGAATAAGGGGAAAAGTCATATTTAAACTCGAACTAAGGTAAGTGATTTGTGTTTTTACATCCCTGACAAAGATTATATAAAGTTATAAAAAAATGGCAGCTGGTTTGAGATTGAATTGACATGGCCTAGAACTTCTCATATCCTATGGACACCAGTACTTAGGCTAGGCCCTCCTTAACCTTCCGTGACACCATAATACCCTTACATGATATTATTCTACAATGTCATTATAATATTTGATATTTGACAACAGCATATTATACAATTATCCCAAAGAAACTTACAAACTAATTCTTTGAATGTTGGGAAGCAACTTAAAAAATGATAGGAAAGAAATTAATCCCTTTCAGAAGGAATTAAGGCACTGGGAAGGCATCTGATCATTCTATATTGGCCCTTCTTGCCCGTTCTGCCAAGAGGAACCTTCTTCTTACTATCCAAATACACACAGCTGATGCCTGAGTTTTCAGTTCAAGTTGTGGCTGAAGCCGCTGGGCAGCTGGCACCATAGATCTGTATCTCGACCAATGGCGTTAGCTGCACCCTCTCTATAGAAGAAACCTTGGTCCCCCGAGATATGTGATCAGTACCAGGACCCTGCCAGCAGGCGAGGAGACCCCAAGGCCGGTACTGGACGTGGAGGCCACGGGGGCATTTACTACAAAGGAGACAGAACTGAACCTCACATCACCCTGTTTGGGCCCGGGGGATGGCTGGTTAGCCAGAGAGGGGTAAGATTTCTCAGGGAAGGAACAACCTAAGACAGGCACAGTCACAGAGGGGCCAACAGGAGAGAACTAAAAGGTCAACAGAGTGGGGCACAGACCCTCACCCACAAACCTAGCAGGGACTTGAATTCTCACCCTCCTGAGGGAGGTCTCTTACCCCCAGGGCTGCTTCGCCTCCCACGCACAACTCATACCAGACCCACCTGGCAGACAGAGACTCAGCCAGCAATAGCTACTCTATATCTAAATTCAGTCTATTACCAGGAATGCTCAGGACCTACTCAAAATTCCAAATATGCCTTTCCACTAGTATTTACAGGGTAAACTAAGATTTCTGCTTGAGTATTAAAATTGATAGGAAAATAGTAACCAAGTTTTCAGATTAATTTAATTTGGCCAAGTGAAATAAGTGAATACTCAAGAAAATTCAAGTGTCCTGGACAAAAAGCTTTTCCTAAAACATTAACTAAAAAATCTATTAGTAGTTCATCTCACTGTAATATTGCCTAACATCCAAAGAACCTAAAGCAGTCATATTTGTGTGCAAAAATTAAAATTTAAAATTTCTAAGACTGCAATATAAAATTTCCCCAAGCCCCCATTAATCAAAAAAGGGGAGGGGCAGTGGGATAATATCATGTAAGGAAAAAATATCAAGTAAGTAAAACACATCTAGAAAATTCTTACTCCAGTAAAGTAAATTCCATTTGTAAAACCAACTGCAGGACACCCATGAAAAAACACACATGGTGTCAAAATTAGCCAAAGGAAAATCATTTAGGCAAAAATGAAAAAGAATCCCAAGTCTATTTTGCAGAGAGGATCCCTTTTTTAACTTTTGGTCGAGAATGTGTTTGTGTGTTTGCAGAGAAAAACTCCAAGATCATGTGGGTTCCTGCGACTGTGAGGAACTGAGGGATCTGTTCTAGTCACGAGGATGGTCAAGAGATGGGGGACACTGACGACACCTTGCCATGCTAGCAGTCAGCAGCTGTGCTTGGCTGCAGGCAGCTCAGGACCAAACCAGAATAGATGGATATTGCATTGTCATGATGTGTCCACCATCTGGATACCATTGCTGACATGTACACATAAAGAATTATTTGACACTGAAACTGGGTCTCAGAACAGTTGGACATTGAAACTGAGACTGAAACATTTTTTCTTCTTATACATGTATTTCTAGTATGCAGAGGCAAGATATTTTTGAAGAAAAGAAACAGGGGAGAGTGATTGATATAGAGGCAGGGTGACCTTGAACAGGCTGTCAAACTACAGGGGAAGGCTGGGGTGGATGGAAGGTGAATGCCGGGGGAGATCAACGGAAGGAATTTTATGCATGCATATGAGCATAACCAATGAATGAAAAACACTGGGGCGGGAAGGGTGGAGGGTAGAGATATGTGCTGGGAGTTAGGGGAGGCTGGGTGGCGGATAAGGGGGAGGGGGAAAGAAAACATGTACTACTATTAATTATAAGTTATACTGCAAAAAATCAATAAAAATATATTTTAAAAAAGAATTGCACATTTAGATATATTTTAATATTATCTATAGAAGAAGATAAGCTGTTTCCAAAGGTGGCTTTAATAATAGATCCATTACAAATCATTTCATGGGGAATTTCAATAATATCCATTCGTAAATGAAAAATGCTATCAAGTTTTCCGTCTTTAAGTTTTACTAACCATTCACTATAAACAGAATCCTCTGATCTCATATATGTTTTAAGAGACAACTTTCTCAAACATCACAGTTCTTTAAACTCATTTGTACTATGGCTGACCACATAGCATGTGGCACGATACTGATACACTGTCGAAAATCCTCTTTGAGAAGGAGAACTTTTCCACCAAATGCAACATTCAAATTCATAATTTCTCTTAGAAATCTGTCTATGGCGTTTATAGCATGACTGGGTGCCATGGTGCATTTATCAATAATAAGAAGTTGGGCCTTTTCCAAAAATGCTTTGGTTCAGTGGAAAGAGGATCCACCTGTGGAACTGAAAGTCCCAGGTTCGATTCCAGTCAAGGGCATGTACCTTGGTTGCTGGCACATTCCCAATAGGGGGTCTGCAAGAGGCAGCTGATTGTTGTTTCTCTCTCATTGATGTTTCTGACTTTCTTTCCCTTCCTCTCTGTAAAAAATCAATAAAACATATTTTAAAAAAAAGAAGTTGGGCCATTTTACTGGTTTTAGCAACTTCACTCTTTATATCAAGTTGAGAAATTGAAGTTTCATTTAATGTAATTGGTAATTTATATTGGGAACAAAAGATTCTTCCACAAGAAGTATATTTATGTTGATGCTGTGGGTAAAACTGTACCACCACAACCTCTAATACAATATATTAAAACTTTATGCAGATGTGTTTTTCCACTACCACCTGGACCATCCAAGAAAAAAACATTTGGGGTGGACAGTCTGATCTTTGATGGCTAAAGTTATAGTAAAAAAGGCTGCCAATTGTTCACCATTCAGAGAATTGATCAAAACCTCTGCCTGTTGTTGTTTGAACAATTCATCGCATATATTTGCATTCATTAATAAAGGATAATCTGGAAGTTTAAAATGTGAACATTTCATTTCATGCAATCTGAATAACTCCTAAATTTTGTTAAGGGCATTTCACAGTTCACACAGGCACCTTCTCTTTGGTGCAATTTCCAACAGAAATCTTCAATAAAATGAGATTTATTCTCATCCCATAATTTGTCTGCAGCAGAAGGACATACAAACATACATACGTATGCAAAAAGTTGCTGAAATTGTTTGAGCATATTAAAGATGATTGCATCATCAATCGTATCTTTCCAGATGATGTCATTAAGTAATAATCCTCGGTGTTTAGCAGCTTCATGAAATGTATCATAAGTTATATCTCCTACTTTTTGCAGATCCTCAAAACTTATCGCACCTGTTACATGCAGAAGCAAATATCTAAGGTAATATCGTTCTGGTTCTCTAAAGATCACAGTGAAGAGTCTACCTAATATTTTATTCCCACCCTTTCGGTGTTTTGTCCACAAAGAATTATTAAACACATAATTCTGTGGAATCTTCTAATAATAATAATTATGTGCATCAGAGTCTTCTCTATTCAATAAGAACCAAGCCATTAAAGTTGAGTTATGTCTTTTAGCTCTATCTACAATTTCAGCAAAATCATTAGCATGAAAATACAAATTTTCTTTATTTGGGAAATGAATAGCTAATCTTGTGATTGCACGAGATTGGTCATGCATTCGCCTTTCAAAAAGTCTCCAAACAGCCTCAGGAGCACTCACATACCTGGAGTCAATGAAGTTCTGTATTTTGTCATGATTGATAATATTTTTTCAGAAATTTGAATATTTGCACAATCATGACCTTTATAGATGTATTTAAATAGATTTTTGTTACTTCTAATTGATTCACAGACTTCAACACTTATATGGCAGTTATGTTTGAAGCACAAACATGGGTTGTAAGGGACAATACTTATCCAAGTATTATCGACAATTTTATTTCCAATAGAAATGGTGCTACCAGATCTTCGTTTGGATTTGGGATATCCATAAATATCTCCAAAGGTCACATTTTGAAATTCTTTTGGTTATCCCTTTGAATATATTCCATTTTCCATACATGGACTATTTGGATTTTGTATTCCACATGGTCCATGTACCATATTTGATTTTACAATTTGAAAAAGTCAAAGACACTGGCCTTTATCTGGAATTTGTGCCTTAACTATATGGTCAATGTCATATTCTGAATGGAATTTGGTCTCACCATCTAATATCAATAATATGTGAGTGTGAGGCAGTCCATGTTTCTGAAATTCAATGACATGAATCTTAGATATTATTTTGCCAAATAAATGGAATTTACATACATCATTTAAAAGAGCATTCAGCTTAATATTAAAAACCCTGGCTACCAAGTCAGGTCTGTTTTCAACTTTTTGCCAGCATTGTAAATTGTTTGTAATATCTGCCCATTAGGTTTGCATGTCATGGTTATAAATAAATCAGGCTTGCTGTACTTTGTTACAATTGCCATAGCATCCTGATATCGCTGCTGCATATTTCTGGGACTACTCTCAAAAGATGATGGAAGTATTATCATTTCACCAATGGGTACATTGTCATTTTCAGATATAGATTTGAGATAATCTATCAAACCACTATATTTTTCAACTCTCAACTTAGATTGGTTTGCTTTAATGATATTTATCCAATTGGCCTCCATTTTTTAATATGAATCCACAATAAACTGTTGAGTTAATTTTCCTGCATTTAAAATAGGATTGAATGTGTTCCTCACAGAGAGATGAAATCCATAATACTGCATTTGTGTGACTCATGTCCTTACATTTTGACTAGTATTATTGTTGAGAACACTGTTGTCTCTGAGCCTTAATGCAATATCTGTTCCCCAACCTTTTACACCACGTGGAAAAAGAATAGGCTATGCCATTGCATCTAATATAGGAAACAGGATACTGATTTATTTCATTTTAGGTGCATTTGGATTGTTGGGATCTGGTTTACAATGAATGAGCAAGTCACTTTCAAAGGAGTTTCTCCATCTTTGTTTCTGAATATGACAGCAACCTCAGTTACACGAGAAGTATATCTACTTGGGTCACTATTATGAGAATTATATCTACCTGGGTCACTGTTGCCATAGTTACTTCCATGGGAGCTATACCTTTTGCTTTTCTACCTCATGTAGCATCTTATATGATTTTGTTAATTCATTTATTTCATGCATGAGGTTGTTGATGTTGAACATGAGTATTTCTGAGCAGGCCTAGTTTGTTGGCATTGCTAATACTTTATGTGTAGCTTCTGCTGTATCCAAAATATAGAGTTTAGCAAACTTCCTAGAAACACCATCAGAAGGATATAAAGTTCCAATACGGTGATAAACTTGTCCATGTATTCTAAAACACTATGGCCCATATCCTGATGCAATGCAACATTTGCACCCATGGAAGCAAAGCAAAAGAACTACTTATAGATCAAATGTTTTCTATGAAAATTTTACTACCAGAATCTTTGTTATCATTAATATTTTAAAATATGGTGGGTAATCTGGAAAATGTATATCATTTGGACAGACTTTCCCTTTGCTACAACATTGAGTAAATTTCCCATGAGATGGTTTTTCATCAGAGAAATTTAGTGATAGGTAAAATTTACATCTAACAGTTATTTCACCACAACTATGTTCGAGAATTGCATCCTCAGGTACTTCCTTTTAGCTGAGAAGTCAGTTCCTACCATTATTTCTAGTACTTTTTGATGACTGTTCTTTAGACACATTCTGTCTTCACCACCGCCTTCTTTCAACTTCAAAGGCACGTTGTTCTTTAGACATTTTCTGTCAAAGATGCCAGTATTTTTTGGCTTCAGAGCGACATTTTTCTAATTGCTGTTCTCCAGATACATTCTGTTGCAGGCATTGCCTTCTTTCAAGATCAGATGCATGCTGCTTTTCAAACATTTTCTGTTGATAACATTGACACTTTTCTGCTACAGAGCTCCAGTGTATCAACAGTTTTTCTTTGGACGTAGTCCCACCTCTGTATTGCCATATTCTGAGACAGAAGAGAATGAGAGTCTTGTCAGGCCCTTCAGCAGTGTGACCATGGGCTGATTTTGACAGATTCCGTGGGGGTGGGACTTCCTCCTACCTGTTGTCAGTTTCCACAGCTGGGTTGCTGAAGCTGGGACCCAGGCCTTCTCTCTGGCTGTTGCCTTCCATTTTTGCTGGCATACAGCCAAAGCTATACATAAATGATTAGCAATCCTGGGGCCTCAGTTAGATGCAGTTGTGGTGAGTTCTGCTTGCCTCTACTGTTACTGCTTGGTCTCTGCACTTGTGGGCTAGACGCTCGACACATTCTTGGCTTCATCTCCACCCCAGGGCTAGACACTCCTGCCTCAGCCCCGCCCCCCTCCTGATTGGCTGCTAGCGTAGTGAAGGTACAGTCATGTTTGCATGTTTCTCTTTTATTAGATAGCATAGGAACCAGAAATAATAATTGATTCAAAGGAAAAGTAAAAAGAGCCCAGATTTATTTTTATGGGTAAATTTTTTTAGAGTTGAACTGCAAATGCAACACATTGAATTGTAAATTGGACCTTTTGTTCCTGGGCAAAGTAGAACTGGGTAGGAAAGAGGTCCTCATGACTAGTCAGGGGCATACACATTGCCTCCCTTTTATAGAGAGTTGCAAATTAGTGTGAAGACAATGATGATTAACAGGACAGGACTCTGCTTTATGATGTATAGTGTTACATGGGAAGAACATTTTCTTCAGGGTATACTTTTAAAAGAATAAAATTTACCAGGATAATAAAGAATAACATCCAATAACTCCTGAAAAGCAACCAAGTAACCAGATTATGGATTCAGGAAGGGTCAGAACTACTCTCTAGGGAGTGGCTGTAGGAAAGTGGTTGGGAATGTATAAGGATTATATGTCCAACCCTGTCAGTTTGTAGGGCCAATAATACTACATTTCAAACTCTGGGTCCATAAAACAGAGTCCACTACTCCCCTTAAAACCCACTTTGAGCCTTATCTCAAGTTTATTATTTCCTTGTGTATATCAGTCCTCAGGACTCTCTTTGCTCAATAATATTTACTTAATGATCTCCATAAGCTGCAAGTTGCTGTCTCTGCTGGGGAGTCAGGGATAGACAAGTCTTCTTTCTTATTAAGATGTTATTACCTTCCACTCTCTGTCCCACTTCAGCATGTGTGCGGGCAAAGGTGATGGCAGATATAAACATCTAGAACTCCCTGGGCTGAAAAAGCCTACTAAGACTTGTTGATATTATAATTTCCAATTTAAAAAAAATAAGTATACATTGACTTGAGAGAGGCAGGGGAGAGAATCAAGATGGTGGCATAGGTAAAAAACCTATCTTGCTGCCATACACAGCAATTTTAAAACTACAAACTAACGAAAGAACAAACACCATCCAGAATCACTGGAAAGCTGGCTGAGTGAAAATTCCACAAATGAAAGTGAAGATAAGACACTGTGACTCGGAGGAGCGGCTGAAGACAGCATTGAAGATAAGCACAGAGAGAGGTTTGGAGTGTGCGTGCCAGTGGTTATGGCGGGCGGCTGAAAACCGGCCAGGTTTCTTGAATGGGGGAGACAAAGACGTCCCACTGGACTGATTCTCCAGGTTTGGGCGAAGTCCAGGGAACCCACTATATACAGGGTAAGAACTGGACAGTGGGAGGGCATGCTGAAGCTTGGGTGCTGCAGGGGTCTGATGGCTTGTGGAGAAGGCGAGCTTGTGTGGAGTGCGCATGAATTTGGGAACAGCACAGCTGCCTGACCGTGCAGAGAGCACTCATGACTTGCTCTTTCGTTCGGGAAACCATCAGACTACTTTATTTTGTGACCCTGGGTGAGACATTGGGTGTGCAGACTCATTTGGGGAGAGTCTGAATTCTCCAGCAGCCGGTGGAGCTTGGCAGTGTTTCTCTCTCAGAGGTGCTGGCAGCCATTGCCCCAGCACAGAGTCCCTGGGGCTGCATAGGGCAGAGCTGACACTGTCTGCTTGGCCTGTAAACTTCACCCATGCAACCTGAGCACAGCTGAACTTCACAGACAATTGGCCTGGAGGTCAACCCCTCCAAGTGCTAACAACAATTAACCTGAGTTAACTTCAGCAAGACTGTGCAACCATATCCACCTCAGGTAACTGGAGGGATGAGCCACTGTCCTTTGTAGGACATCTACCACACAAAGCTAATTGCACAACTCAGGGAAACAGCCACCATGCAGAGACATGGAAAGAAATCAGATGTGAAATAAATGGAGGGAAAAAAAGACTGGACATGGAATTCAAAACCACAGTTATAGGGCTTTTCAAGAGGCTCCTAGAAAAGGTTGAGACCTACAAGGAAATAAGCAAGACCTACAAGGAAATGAATGAGACCCTCAAGGATATGAACGAGACCTGCAAGAAAATGAACAAGACCAATGTGGAAATGAATGAGTCCTACAAGAAAACGAACAAGACCTAAAAGGATATGAATGAGGCCCTCAAGGATATGAAAAAGGACCAACCAGAAATTAAGCATTCACTGACTGAAATAAAAATATTATACAAGGTCCTAAAAGTACTCTAGAGCACCCCAAGAACCAAGTTAAAGATTTGAAATACAAAGAAGTAAAATCCACTCAGCTGGAAAAGGAAGAAACCAAAAGAATCCAAAAAATTGAAGATAGTGTAAGAGGCCTCTGGGACAACCAGAGCATACCAACATTCGAATTATAGGGATGCCAGAAAAAGAGAGAGAGAGCAAGACAGTAAAAACCTATTTGAAGAAATAGTGACTGAAAACTTCCCACACCTGGTGAAAGAAATTGACTTAGGAGTCCAAAAAGTGCACCAAACCCCAATATATAGGAACCCTAAGAGGACCACACCAAGACACATCATAATTAAAATGCCAAGAGCAAAAGATAAAGAGAGAATATTAGAAGCAGCAAGAGAAAAACAGTTAGTTACCTATAAGGGAGCACCCATACGATTGTCAGCGGATTTCTCAACAGAAATGATGCAGGCCAGACGGGAGTGGCAAGAAATATTCAATGTGATGAATAGCAAGAATCTACAACCAAGATTGCTCTATTCAGCAAAGCTATCATTCAGAATTAAAGGTCAGATAAGTGCTTCACAGATAAGAAAATGCTAAAGGAATTCATCACCACCAAACCAATAGTATATGAAATGCTGAAAGCTATTCTTTAAGAAGAGGAAGAAGAAAAAGATAAAAGTGTAAATTATGAACAACAAATATACATCTATCAACAAATGAATTTAAAAATCAAGTGAACTAGGAGTATGGAAGATGGTGGCATAGGTGAGCACCTATCTTGCCGTCCACGCAACAATTCTGAAACTACAACTTAACAATGGAACAAACAACATCCAGAATCACCAGAGAGCTGGCTGAGCGAAAATTCCACACATAAAAGTGGAAATGGGACGCAGCGGTGGCTCAGGAGGAGCAGTGGTGCGCAGCTTTGAGGTTTGGAGCGTGAGCGAGCGGTGAGGGATGGGTGGCAGACACCAAGCCCGGCTGGTTTTATCCTGGGCGCGGCTGAGGTCTGTGTGTTGGGGAGAGTGCACGAGTCCTGGAGTGAACAACCAGGCAGAGAACGCGGGCAGAGAACACTCAACTTGTTCATTTGCTCAGAGACCACCATACTGCTTTGTTTTACAACCCTGAGTGAGACTTTGTCTGTGCAGACTCATTTGGGGAGAGGCAGAGTTGTCTGGCAACGGGGAGACCAGCAGTGGATTTACATTGCGACCCAACACTGAGACCCGTGAGCCGCATAGATAAGCTGACGCTGTGAGCCCCATAGACCTGAAGTGGTGCGCCATGAAGGGAGGACCTAAGCCTGATGCTGCGCGACCCTAAGACGTGGAAGCTGTGCGCCACAAAGGGCAGACCTAGGGCTGACGTCGCGCGCCCCTTAGACGCGGAAGCTGTGCGCCGCGAAGGGCAGACCAAAGGCTGACCATAAGGAAGCTGAGCCACTGTTCCTTAGAGGATACCTATCACACACTGCTAAGGGACCAACTCAGGAAAGTAACCACAATGCAGAGAAAAGGAAAGAACTCAGCTGTGAAAGAAATGGAGGAAAAAAGACGACTAGACATAGAGTTCAAAACCACAGCAATTAGGTTTATGAAGAGGCTACTAGAAAAGGCCAAGAAACTTAATGAGACTATGCTGAAATAAATAACACCTGCAAAGAAATGAACAATACCTACAAGGATATGAAAAAAGACCAACTAGAAATTAAGCATACACTGACGGAAACAAAAAATATTATACAAAGACCTAAAAGCAGTCCAGACGACTGCAAAAACCAAATCAAATATTTGAAATACAAAAAAGCAAAATCCACTCAGCTGGAAAAGCAAGAAGCCCAAAAAGTCCCCAAAATTGAAGATAGTATAAGGGGCCTCTGGGACAACCTCAAGCATACCAACATCAGAATGATTGGGGTGTCAGAAAAAGAGAGAGAGAGCAAGATAAGGAACACCTAGTAGAAGAAATAGTGACTCAAAACTTCCCCCAGCTGGTGAAAGAAATTGACTTGAAAACCCAAGAAGTGCACAAAACCCCAAAATATAGGAATCTAAAGAGGACCACACTAAGGCACATCATAATTAAAATGCCAAGAGCAAAAGATAAAGAAAGAATATTAAAAACAGCAAGAGAAAAACAGTTAGTTACCTATAAGGGAGCACCCATACGATTGTCAGCGGATTTCTCAACAGAAATGATGCAGGCCAGACGGGAGTGGCAAGAAATATTCAATGTGATGAATAGCAAGAATCTACAACCAAGATTGCTCTATCCAGCAAAGCTATCATTCAGAATTGAAGGTCAGATAAAGTGCTTTGCAGATAAGAAAAAGCTAAAGGAGTTCATCACCGCCAAACCAACACAATATGAAATGCTGAAAGGTATTGTTTAAGAAGAGGAAGAAGAAAAAGGTAAAAATGTACATTATGAACAACAAGTACACATCTATCAACAAATGAACATAAAAATCAAGTGAATTAACAACCTGATGATCAGGATAAAATGAGGAATAGAACAGAATCATGGACATAGAGAGGGAATAGACTGATAATGCTTGGTGAGAATAAGGGGGCAGGAAGTACAGCAAGAGACTGGACAAAAACCATGCAACTATGGGAGAGGACGGGTGAGGGGGAGGTAAGGTCGTGGAGTGGGATGGGTACTGGTTGGAGGGGAGCTATTGGGGGAAAATGTAATTAATAAACTCAACAATAAAGATAAAAAATGTTAAAAAATAATTAAAAAATTAAAAAAATTAAAAAATAAAAATCAAGTGAATTAATAAGCTGATGAACAGAATAAACTGGTGAATGTAACAGAATCACGGACATAGAGAGGGAATGGACTGACAATTCTTGAGGAGAAAAGGAATGTGGGAAGTGCAGCAAGAGACTGGAAAAAAATCATGCAACTATGGGGGAGGATAGTTGGAGGGGGTGAGGGCGGAGGTTGGGATGGCTACTGGGTGGACGGGAGCTATAGGGGGAAAAAGGGAACAATGTAATTAATAAACTGAACAATAAAGATAAAAAAGAGAAAGGCATTGAGAGAGCCCTAGAAACTTCACTAATTAGAGAGAATAATTGATAAGCTGCCTCTGCTTGCCCCCAATGAGAACAAGCCCAGAACCTGGGCACTTGCCCTGATGGAGAATCGAACTATGACTTCTTGGTTCATAGGTCCATGCTCAATGACTGAACCCATTGGCTAGGCATAATATCCTATGTTCAATCTGCTTCTGAGGTAGCAGAATTCATTCTTTATGGGACAGTTCCTTTTAGTGTCCCTGCAAAGCCTGACGAACTTACTGGGGGCTGCCAAAAATCTTGGCCTTTGGTCCCTGCCTCCAGCCTCAAAGCCAACCAATAAAGTTGAATCACTCCCTGCTCCTCTGAGCCCCCTTTCTACTCTGTTTTCACTTTCAAGAACCCCTGTTCCTGAGGGCTAGGACCTGGGAGTGAACCACACCTACTGTGCTTTCTGAAGAGGGCCTGGGATGTGTTGGTGTCAATAAACATGTTTTCACTGACTTTAAAAAACAACAACGCAAGAAATCTTGAGAGGTTAGCCTACCTGGCTGATCTGGAAGGGTTTCTAGGTTATGACCTGTCTTAACATACTGACCTCAGTTAGTTTGATGAGTTATTACCAGGTGTCACCTCATAGGGGTGAGTGGGGGCTCCTCAGCAGTGTGATTTCCCAGCAGGCTCAGGGAAGGTCTCCCCAAGATACTGAAACATAAACCTGGCTTTTGAGACAGAGCTGGCTACATGGATATTTGGGGAAGCCACCGCAAAAGGAGAGTCAGTACCCTAGGGCAAGGAAGACAGGCTGGATGGGGCACAACAGAGAGCAGGGAACCAAAGAGATAGCCCAGTGTGGGTTCAAAATGCTATCATAGATAACATGAAGGCTTTTAGGTATGAGAATAGGGTTATTTGACTTATATTTTAATGATGCCTTGATGATTTGACATTTGAAATGATATTTGACATGTGTCCTGACAGCCAAGCAGGATTTAGGTAGATGAAGATGGTAAGATGTGCTTCAGGTACAGACAGTAGACTCAGCCTGGAGGCAGGACAGATGAACACTAGGGACCAGAGCACATACCTCTCAGAGCCTGTGAGTGATAGAACAGGGCAGGGAAACAGAAGACCCTGCATGGAGTGGACAGGGAAAAGGGAGAAGGGACCCTGACTGGAGTGGCCAGGGTGGGGGAGACAGTGAATCCTCCATGGAGGGGTTCAGTCAGGGAGGAAAGCGTACCCTCCAGAGAGGTAGAGGCAGAGAAGAGATTGGACCCTCCATGAAGTTTACAGGGCAGGGAGGATAGGGGTCCCTCCATGGGAAGACAGGGTTGGGGAAGGAATCCTCCATTGAGGTGAGGTAAGGGAGGAAAGGTGCCTCTCCATGGAGTAGAGGATGGGAACCTTCCATTGAAGATTGAGAGCAAGGAGGAGGGGGGACCCTCCATGGAGAGACAGGGTAGGGGATGGAAAAACTTCATGGAGGGTAGAGGGCTGAAAGTAGACAAGTACCTCTATGGAGTGGGCAGGGCAGGGAGGAGAGAGGACCCTCCATGTAGTGGTGAGGGAAGGAAGCAAGGAACCCTCCATGGAGGGGAGAGGACATGGAGTAGAGGGGACTTTCATGAAAGAGGTAGGGCTGGGGTAGTGGGGACCCTCCATGGAGGGAACAGGGTAGGGGATGGTGACACTCCATTGAGGGTTGAGGACAGTGAGGTGAGGGGATCTTTCATGTAGAGGATAGGGTAGAAGATCTGAACCCTCCATGGAGGGATGAGGATTGGGAAAAGAGAGGACCCTCCACGGAGGGGATGGGACAGAGAGAAGAGGAGACCCTCCTTGGAGGGGTGAGGGCAGGGATCAGGGACCCTTCATGGAGAGGAGAGGACAGAGAGATGAGGTATCTCTTCATGAAGGGGATAGGGTAAGGAATGGGAATCCTCCATTGAGGGGTGAAGGCAGGAAACATAGGAGTATCCCCATGGAGAGGACAAGATAGGGAATGGGAAGAGAGGTGACTCTTCATGGAGGAGGAAGGGCAGGGGTAGTGGGGACCCTCCATGGACGGCAGAGGACAGGGAGAGAGGGGGTTCTTCATGGAGGAGGGAGGGCAAGGGAAGTTGAAACCCTCCATGATGGGGCAGGACCACGAGGATAGAGGACTCTCTATGTAGGTGGCAAAGTAGGGGTAGTGGAGACCCTCAATGGATGGGTTGGGGTATAAAGGACAGGGGACTTTCCATGAAAAGGGCAGGGTAGAGGGATGGGAAACCTTCAATCAGGAGACAGGGCAGGGAGGAGAGGGGACCCTCCATGGATGGGAGAAGGCAAGGAAGAGGGGGAACCTCCATGGAAAGATGATGGAGGGGAGTACAGGGGACCCTCCATGGAGGTGTGAGGGCATAAATGAAGGGGATTCTCCATGGAGGGAAGAGGACAGGGAAGAGAGAGGACTGTCCATGGAGGTGGCAGGATAGGGGAATGGAAAATCTCAATTGAAGGAATAGGGCAGGGGAGATAGGAGATACTCCATGGATGGGTAAGGGAAGGGAGGAGAGGGGACCTTCCTTGTAAGAAACAAGGTAGGGGGATAGGAACTCTCCATTGAAGAAACAGGGCAGGGAAGATAGGAGACCCTTCATGGATGGTGGGGGCAGGGAAGAGGGGAACCTTCCATGGAAGGGTGAGGTCAGGGAGGATGGGACTCTCCATGGAATGGTAAGGTCAGGGGAGAGATGGGACCTGCCACTGAGTAAGGGCAGAAAGTAAGGGGACCCTTCATGGAGGGGAGAGGACAGGGACTCTTCAAAGAGGTGGCAGGGTAGGGAAATGGGAAATCTACACTAAGGGGAAAGGCCATGGTAGAGAAGGACCCTCCTTGTATAGGTGAGGGCATGGAGCAAGGGACCCTCCATGGAGGGGTGAGGATAGGGAGGAGAGGGAATTCTTCATGGAGGAGGGAGGACAGGGGTAGTCTGGAGCCTCCTTGGAGAGGACAGTGCAGGGAGGAGATGGAACCATGAATGAAGGGATCAGAGAAGGGAAAAGAGGAGACCCTCTTTGAAGGAGGCAGAGTAAGGGGAGGCAAACAGTCCATTAAGGGGTGAGGGCAGGGAGGGTAGGAGACCCTCCATGAATGGGTGAGGGCAGGGTGGAGAGGTGACACTTCATGGAGCAGGGAGGGCAGGGGTAGTGGGGACTCTTCATGGTAGGGGCAGGGTCATGAGGAGAGGGGATCCTACCTTCCCTGTAGGTGGCAGGGTAGGGTTAGTGGGGACCCTCCATTAAGAGGATGGGGCAGGGAGAAGTGGAGACTCTCCATGTACGGGCCAGGGTAGGAAGATGGGAAACCTTCATTGAGGAGACAGGTCAGGGAGGATAGCAGAACCTCCATGGATGCGTGAGGGCAGAGAAGAGGGGGACCTTCCATGGATGAGTGAGTCTAGAGAGGAGGGGGGCCCTCCATGTAAAGGTGAAGGCAGGGAGGAGAGGGGACCCTTCATGGAAGGGTAAGGGCAGAAAGGAAGGGGACGTTGCATGGATGGGTGAGGACAGGGAGGGGTGAAGTCAGGGAGCAAGTGGACCCTTCATGTAGGGGAGAAGGCAGGGAGGAGTGGAGAAAGGGCCAACATAGTGGGGATCTTCCAGCATAGATGGGGGCAGGATCAGGAGGGCATGGTACCCTCAATTGAGGGGACAGGGCAAGGGTGACAGGAGCCCTCCATAGTGGGGTTAGGACAGGGAGGAGAGGATACCCTCAATAGAGTTGTCAGGACAGGGAAGACAGGGACCTTTCATGTAGGGGACAGGGCCTGGGGAAAAAAACAGTCCATGGAAGAGACAGGGCAGGGGGTCAGGAAATCTCTGGAAGGGTACACAGCAGGGGTAAAGGGAACACTCCATGGAGAGGAGAGGACAGGGAAACAGGAAACACTCCAGGCAGAGGGCAGGACAGTGTGGACAGGGAACCCATCATAGCGAGGTCAGTGCTGGGTGATAGAGAAACCCATTTGGAGGGACAGGAAGCAATCCATACAGGGGGCAAGGCAGAAGGAAAGGGAACCCCAACTTGTAGAGGAAGTTCAGGGAGAAGGGAAACATTGAAGTCGCTATGAAGACGGCAGGGCAGTTGAACAGGGAAACTTAGGAAAAATGCTGGAGGAATGGGAACCCCACTTTGAGAATGGCAGAGAGAAGACAGAACTATTCTTGGAGGGTCAGGGTAGGGAGACAGAAATCCCATCTTTGAGGGCAAGAAGTAGGAAGGAGAAGGTACCCTCCATGGATGGGCATGGCAGGGTTGTAGGGAACCACACTTTGATGTGTTGTGGCAGAGGGAGAAGGTACCCTCCATTGAGGGGGCAGGGTAGGGGAATGGGAAACCTCTATGGAAGGAAGAGGGCAGGCATTGGGGAAAGGGAATCCCACTTTCAGGGAGAAGAGCACTGATGAGACAGAAGCCTACATGGAGTGGACAGGGCATGGAGAAGGAGGAACGGAGAACCCTTCATGGAGAGGAGAGGTAGGGGGAGGGGAGAAAAGGGAGCACTATTTTGAGACAGCAAAGGATGTGGCAAAGGTCCTTAAATAGATGGCAGGGCGGGAGCGCTGGAGGAGGACAGCCTTCACCTAGGTGTCATGGCAGGGAAGATAAAGGACCCCATATAATCTGAGAAGAGTAGTGGTATTATGTAATCATCCATGGAGAGGCCAGGAAAAAGGGGACATTCAGTAGAGATAGGTAACAGAAGAATCACTCCATTCCATGGAGAATCCCTTGTCCCCCTATGGTAGGGCTTTTGTTCCTCAGCGCTTCCTCTTTCCAGGGTTCTCTGTCCTACCTGTGGATTAGTCCCTCCCATGGTTCCCTGACTTTCCTTGTGCTGCCTTTCCATGGAAGGTCTCTGTCTGACCCACTGTGATCACTGTGGTTGATCCCCTTTCCCCTGTGTCTTTTCACTCTATAAAGGATCTTCTGTTTCCCTGCCCTGACTCCTCACTCTCAGGCATCTGAAGGGTATATGCTCTGGTCTCTCCAGTCTTCATCTCTCCTGCCTTCAGGCTGAGTGTCCACTCACTGTACCTGAAGCACATTTTGACCTTTTTCATCTGTCTGAATCCTATCTGAGCGCTCAAGACACATCTCAAATATAATTTCAAATATCAAATCACAAGCTGGGGAAGGGTAATGGGGTGAGGGGAAGGGACCTGGAAGCTAGGGTTTGTGAATGGGGATTTGGAGAAGGGTGGGTGTAGGGACTGGGTAATATGGGGTGTGGGATGTGGGGAGAAGTGTGTGGGGAGATGGAGTGTAACTATGGGGAATGTGGGGTGTAATCTTGAGGGGTACAGGTTAGCAGGTGGGTTGGTAGTTGGGGGCTGGTGGTGTGGGATATGGGGTGTCAGGTGTAGTGGCGTGTAGGAAATGGGAAGTAGGGATACTTCTAGGGGCTCTGTCATTGACTGAGGCTAACAAACACCCAGCTGATGGAGTCAGACAGAAAAGCAGAACACAGGGTTCTCTGGGACTTTTGGTGACCTGTGCCCAGGCTCAATGTTAGTAAAAGCCAGCTTTGGTGCTTTGCTTGGACCTTCCTGTGCTCACTCAGCCTCAGCAGAGGCTGTCACAAATTGTGAATTGCTTTGTGGATCCAAATAGATTTCCCTGGGCCAGTCTCATAAAACATCTGACATTGGTCAGCACCAAAGTTCCTCCCAGGAAGCCCCATATCAAAACTTCCATTGGCCAACTTCAGAGCCCATCATAGCAAGGTACAATTCACCTCACAAGAGGCATATCAAAAGAGACATCTAGACAAGAACCAGACTCTGATGAATTGGGATATACATGGTCAACACCTGTCAATAACTCATACACTATAGAGGGGGTCCACTGTGGTCACAGCCAACTAGCCTGAGCATCGACTCAAAACATGCATGGGCCAATAGCAGTCAAGAACCAAGTACCACTAGAAGGTTCACATCACACACACAGGGGACATTCCCAGAGCACTCACCACAGGTAATCAAGAAGACTCTGCCATGAGTTCCACAGAACGCCTAATACAAAGAGCCACACTACCAAGACTTGGATTCTCATACACAGAAACAAACAAACAAACAAACAAAAAAAACCAGAGGCAACTGAACAGCAAGGACCAAGAAACATATCCCAAATTGAAGAAAAAATGACACCTCCAGAAAAAAAGCTAAATTAACTGGAGGCAAGCAATAAACCAAATACAGAGTTGTGTTTTTTAATTTTTTTATAGTTTAAGGATGTTAATAGAAACTAGGGTAAGAATGGATGAATCAATGAAAACTTGAAAATTGAGAGTAAGCTTTAAAAGCAAGGTTAATACATACAAAAATTCCAGCC
Organism: Antrozous pallidus; assembly: GCA_027563665.1. Lineage (NCBI taxonomy): Eukaryota > Metazoa > Chordata > Mammalia > Chiroptera > Vespertilionidae > Antrozous > Antrozous pallidus. Next base: position 179,077 of record JAOAOB010000026.1, on the reverse strand, counting down.
AGAAATAAAGACTACAAGCTCTGAAATGAAGAAAACACTAGAAGAAGTAAATAATTGGATGAAGCAGAGACTCAAATTAGTGATTTGGAAGACAATCTTGAGAAGATAAAAACAGCCAAAAAAGTTTTAAAAATGAGGACTGTTTAAGGGACTTTAGGGACAACATGAAGCATAGCAACATCCACATTATAGGAGTACAAGGAGAAAAGAAAGATTAAGGGACTACATTCTATTAAAGGAAATAATGACTGAACACTTCCCTACCCTAGTGAAGAAAGACACACAAGTCCAGATAGCTCTGAGTCACAAATGAGATGAACCCCGAAAGTCCAAGACACATCACAATTAAAAAGACAAAGATTAAAGATAGTACATATTAAAACAACAAAAGAAAGACAGCTAGATATCTACAGAGCAGTCCCCAGATGATTGTCAGCTTATTTATCTACAGGAACATACCAGGCCAGTAGGGACTGGCACAAAATATTGGACGTGAAACATTTTCCTGTATAGACCACATGTTAGAGCACAAACACAATCTCAGTAAATTTAAGAAAAATAACATCATATCAAGAATTTTTTCTGACCATAACCTTATAAAACAAGAAGTCAATAAAAACCTTATATACAGGTGATTATTACAGATTTGTACATACCTAAAGCCACCCTGCCACAATAAATTTATTAAGAAGAAATAAAAAAGAAATAAAAGTGAGAGAAAAAATGGCGACAGAACAGAGGGATGTGATCTGAATCTGGTCTCAGGGCAGAAGGAAGGAGCAGCTGAGAGTCATGCAGGGAGTGTTTGTTGGTGAGTAGGGGGACAGCTGTGCTTCAGAAGAAGGTAGGGGACTACTGGACTGGCCTCCCCTGACTGAGCGGCCTCAGTGCTGCTGAGTTCTCTCGTGGAGCCACCGGCTCAGATGAGGATGAGGCCATCTTGAAGGGGAAGAGCCTGAAAATAAACAGCTGCAGTACTCACTGGACAGCTGAGACCCCCCAGAACACTGGTGCCCAGTTGGTACGGACACATAGAGTCTAAGGAGCTCTGTGCTCCAGCACAGAAAGGTCAGATTTCCCCTGGGGTTATGTTGGGTGCAAAACCAAGGAAGCTGGCAGAGCCAGGAGATCTGCGCCTGAAATAAAATATGTGGCTATTGGAGCTTGTAAACGGGGAAGAGGTCCCTTAGAGCTGGTGGCAGAGGGAGTTCCTAGAAAGCAGCCCATTTGGACCTGACAGAGGAGGGAAACCCAAAAAATTTTGGGATGGTCTTAGCTGCTAAACCCAAGGGGGAAAGGGCATTTGCCCAGCCATATGTGCAGAATCTTAGTTCTGTGCAGAACCTGAGTTCACGCACTTGCGTTTTTTCCCTCTCCTAATCCAAGCTTCTCAGTGCTAAACCAGGATCTTGGGATCCCCTGGTAGGGGACAACCTGCAGGACCCGAGGGGAGAGCTATTGTTCTGGAGCCTGGAAATAAAAGACAGCAGTCACCATTAGAGAAGCAGCTCTGGGGCAGCCCATCCCCACAAATCAGTATTTGCTCAGGGCCTACTCAAGAATGTAAATAATCCTTTTCACTAATATTTATAGGTCAAACTAAGATTATTGTTTAAGTATTTAATTTGACAGTAAAATAGTAATCAAGTTCAGATTAATTTAAATTGGCCAATTGAAAGAAGGGAATGCTCAAGAAAATTTAAGTGTACCGGACAAAAAGCTATTCCTAAAATATTAACTAAAATTTCTATTAGTAGTTCATCTCATCGTAAAGTTGCCTAACATGCAAAAAACCTAAGGCAGTCATAATTTTGCGCAAAATTAAAATTTAACATTATGACGACTGCAACATAAAATTTCCAAAAGCCTATATTAATCAAAAAAGGGGGGCTGTGGGGAAATATCATATAAGCAAAAACATCCTGTAAGTAAATCACACCTAGAAAATTTTTACTTCAAGAAAATCAATTTCACTTCAATAAATGGTGTTGGGAAAATTGGACAGATACATGCAAAAAAATGAAACTAGACCACCAACTTATCCCACACACAAAAATAAACTCAAAATGGATACAGAACTTAAACATAAGATGGGAAACCATAAAAATATTAGAGGAATCCACAGGAAGAAAAATCTCAGACATATGCCAAAAGAATATCTTCTATGATACTGCTCCTAGGACAATGGAAGCTAAAGACAAAATAAACAAATGGGACTACATAAAAAAAAGAGCTTTTCCACAGCTAAAGAAACCATCAAAAAAAAAAAAAGAAAAAAAAAGAAAACCCACTGTATGGGAGAACATATTTGCAAATGTTATCAGTGATAAAGGTTTAATTTCAAGCATTTACAGGCAACTCACACAACTCAATAAAAGGAGGACAAATGATCCAATAAAAAAGTAGGCAACAGAGCTAAATAGAACCTTTTCGAAAGAAGACAAAAGGAAGGCCCAGAGACATATGAAAATTTGCTCAAAGTCACTAATTATCCAAGAGATGCAAATCAAAATGAATATGTGGTACCATCTCACACCTGTCAGAATGGCTTATATCAACAAATCAACAAACGACAAGTGCTGGTGAGGCTGTGGAGAAAAAGGAACTCTCCTGCACTGCTGGTGGGATTGTGGACTATTGCAGCCACTGTAGAGAACAGTATGGAGTTTCCTCAAAAAACTAAAAATGAATCTCCCATTTGACCCAGTGATCTCACTTCTAGGAATATACCCCAAGAAACTAGAAACATGAATTAGAAAGGATATATGCTACCCCTATGTTCATAGCAGCACAATTTACTATAGCTAAGATTTGGAAACAGCTTAAGTGCCCATCAGCAGATGAGTGGTTTAAAAAACTATGGTACATTTACACAATGGAATACTATACTGTGGTTAAAAAAGGCCGTCCTTTGAAGAAAGCCTTCTTCCTGTAGTGGCAACAATGTTTCCTGTGTGAAAACAGGCCTTCCTATGACATAAGTTTTTTCCTTTGAGAGTAATAGGCCTTCCCGTGAGCGAAGTGGCCTTCCTGTGGGGGAATGGCAACTTGCTGTTTGGAACCCTTCTTCCTCTCAGGGAAAAAGACCATGCTGTGGCGGAACATTGCTTCCTTTGGGGGAATCATATCCTCCTGTGAGGGAACCTTCCTTCCTATGTGGGAAAATACAACTTCCTGAGTGGATCCCATCTTCTTGTATTGGGAATACTGCTTCCTGTCATGAAAACACGCCTTCCTGTGAAGGAAGCCTACTTCCTCTAGGAACAACACTCTCCTTTGGTGAAAATAGGCCTTTCTGTTAATGAAGCTTTCTTCCTGTAGGGGTAACACTTCTTCCTGTGGTGATAACAGGTCTTCCTGTGAAGGACGGATTTTTCCTATAGGAGAAACCATGCATCGTGTGTAGGAAGCCTTCTTCCTAATGGGACAACACTGCTTCCTTTGAAGGAAGCCTTCTTCCTGTAGGCGCAACACTTCTTTCTGTGGTGAAAATAGGCCTTCCTGTGAAGGAACACTTCTTCCTGTCGAGGAAAAACTCCTTCCTGTGGTGAAAACAGGCTTTCCTATGAAGGAAGCCTTCTTCCTGTAGGGCCAATACTATACCTGAGGTGAAAACAGTCCTTGTTGTGAAGGTGGCCTTCTGCCTGTAAGGCAATACTTCTTCCAGTTGTGAAAACAGGCTTTCTTGTGAAGGAAGTCATCTTCCTGGAGGGGAAATCCTGCTTCTGTGGTGAAAATAGGAGTTTCAGTGAAGGTCCCCTTCTTCCGGTAAGGGCAACAGTACCTCAGCTGGTGAAAACACACCTCCCTGTAAAGGAATCCTTCTTACTGTTGGAGCAACACTGCTTCCTGTGAAGGAAGCCTTCTTCTTATAGGGAAACTTTCCTTCTTGTGGTGAAAACAGGTCATCCTGTGAAGATAGCATTCTTCCTGTTGGGGCAACACTTCTTCCTGTTGTGAAAACCAGTCTTCTTGTGAAGGACCCCTTCTTTCTTTAGGGGCAAACCTACTTTTGTGGTGAAAATAGGCCTTCCCTTGAAGGAAGCATTCTTTCTGTTAAGGGCAACCCTGATTCTGTGGTGAAAGTAGGCCTTCCTGTGAATGACGCCTTCTTCCTGTAGGGGCAACACTATTTCTTGTGGTGAATACAGGCCATCCTGTGAAGGAAGCCTTCTTCCTGTAGGGGCAATACTGTTTCCTTAGGTCCAAATAGGTCATCCTTTGAAGGCTACGTTTTTCTTATATGGGAAACACTGCTTCCTGTGAAGGAAGCCTTTTTTCTGTAGGGGTGACACTCCCTCAGGTGGTTAAAACACACGTTCCTGTTAAGGAAGCCTTCTTCCTATAAGGGTAACCCACAGAAAGCAGTGTTGTCCCTACTGGAAGGTGAAGAAGAAGGCTGTGTTCACAGCAAGGCCTGTTTCCACTACAGGAATTAGTGATGCAACTACAGGCAGAAGGCTTCCTTTACAGGAAGCAGTGTTGTCCCTATAGGAAGAGGGCTTCTTTCATAGAAAGTTGTGTTTTAACGAGCTGAGGAACTGTTGCCCCTACAGGAAGAAGGCTTCCTTCAAAGGAAGGCCTGTTTTCACCACAGGAAGAAGTGTTTCCCCAAGAGGAAGGAGGTTATTGTCACAGGAAGGCCTGTTTTCACCAAAGGAAGGAGTGTTGTCCTACAGGAAGAAGTCTTCCTTCACAGGAAAGTGTGTTTTCACCACTGGAAGGAGTGTTGCCTGAACACGAAGTAGGCTTCCTTCTCAGGAAGGATTATTTTCAACACAGAAAGTAGGGTTGCCCCTAGAGGAATAAGGCTTCCTTCACAGGAAAGCCTGTTTTCACCACAGGAAGTGGTGTTGCATCTACAGGAAGAAGGCTTCCTTCAGTGGAAGGCCTGTTTTCCCCACAGGAATGTGTTTAGCCCCTGTTGGAAGAATGCTTTTTACACAGGAAGGCCTATTAAAACCACAGGAATCCTTGTTGCCCATTGAGGAAAAAGACTTCCTTCACAGGAAGGCTTGTTTCCACGCCAGAAAGAGTAGTGCCACTACAGGAAGAAGGCTTCCCTTACAGGAAGCAGTACTGCCCCTGTAGGCAGAAGGTATCCTTCACAGAAAGGCCTGTTTTCAATACAGGAAGCAGTGTTTCCCCTACAGGAATAAGACTTCCTTCAAAAGAAGGCAAGTTTTCATCATAAGAAAAAGTTTTGAACATACAGGAAGAAGTCGTCCTTCACAGGAAAGTCTGCTTTCACAACAAGAAGAAGTTATGCCTGTACAGGAAGACGGCGTTCTTCCCAGAAGGATTATTTTCACCACAGAAAGCAGGGTTTCCCCTATTGGAAGAAACTTCCTTCAAAGGAAGGGCTGTTTTCACCACAGGATGAAGTGTTGCCCCTACGGGACGAAATCTTCTTCTACAGGAAGCTGTTTTGCCCCTATAGGAAGAAGGCTTACTTCAGAGGGAGGCCTGTTTTCACCATCGGAATTAGTGTTGCCCCTACAGGTAGAAGGCTTTCTTCACAGGAAGGAGTGTTTTCACCACAAGAAGCATTGTTGCCCCTACAGGAAGAAAACTTTGTTCACAGGAAGGCCTGTTTTCACCACAGGAAATAGTGTTGCCCCTACAGGAATAGGGCTTCCTTCACTGGACGGCCTATTTTCACTACAGAAAACAGGGTGCCCCTAGAGGAAGAAGGTTTCCTTCACAGGAAGGCCTGGTTTTATCACAGGAAGTAGTGTTGCTACTACAGGCAGAAGGCTTGCTTTGTGGGAAGCAGTGTTGCTCCTACAGGGAGAAGGCTTCCTTCACAGGAAGGCTTGTTTTCACCACAGGAAGAAGTGTTGTCCTAACAGGAAGAAGGCTATCTTCACAGAAATGAGTGTTGCCCCAATAGGAAGAAGGTTATATTCAGAGGGAGACCTGTTTTCAACACAGGAAGGAGTGTTGCCCTACAGGTGGAATGCTTCCTTCACAGGAAGCTGTGTTGCCCCAACAGGAAGACCATCTTTACAGGAGGCCGTGTTTTCACAACAGGAAAGAGAGTTACCCTTACAGGAAGAAGGCTTCCTTCACAGTAAGGCCCATTTTCACCACAGGAAGGATTTTTCCCCTACAGGAAGAAGGCTTCCTTCACAGAAACCAGAATTGCCACTATTGGAAGAAGCTGCCCTTCGTAGGACGGTCTGTTTTCACCACAGGAAACAGGGTTGCCCCTACCTGAAGAAGTCTTCCTTCACAGGAAGACCTATTTTCTCAACAGGAGGGAGTGCTGCCCCTACAGGAAGATGGCTTCCATCACTGGAAGGCCTGCTTTCACCACATAAATTGTGTTGCCCCTACAGTTTGAAGGCTTCCTTCACAGGAAGGCCTGATTTCACAGAAGGAAGGAGTGTTGCCCGTACAGGAAGAATGCTTCCTTCATAGAAAGAACTGTTTTTACCACAGGAAGGAGTTTAGCCCCTACTGGAAGAAGTCTCCTTTCACAGGAAGGCTTGTTTTCACCACCTGAAGCAGTGTTGCCCCTACAGGAAGAAGGTTTCCTTCACAGGAAGGTGTGTTTTAACCACCTGAGGGAGTTTCACCCCTACAGGAAGAAGGCTTCCTTCACAGGAAGCAGTGTTGCCAATATAAGAACGCGTCCTTCAAAGGATGACCTATTTGGACCTAAAGAAACAGTATTGCCCTTAGGAAGAAGCCTTCCTTCACAATAAGTCCTATATTCACCACAAGAAACAGTGTTGCCCCTACAGGAAGAAGGCGTCCTTCACAGGAAGGCCTACTTTCACCACAGAAGCAACGGTTGCCATTACATGAAGATGGCTACCTTCAAAGGAAGACTTGTTTTCACCATAGGAAGAAGTGTTTCCCAAAGAGGAAGGAGTTTATCATCACAGGAAGGTGTGTTTTCACCAAAGGAAGGAGTGTTGTCCTACAGGAAGAAGTCTTCCTTCATCGGAAAGTCTGTTTTCACCACAGGAAGCAGTGTTGCCCGAACATGAAGAAGGCTTCCTTCTCGGGAAGGATTATTTTCTAACAAAAAGCAGGGTTTCCCCTAGAGAAAGAAGGCTTCCTTCACAGGAAGGCCTGTTTTCACCATAGGAAGTAGTGTCGCCACTACAGGAAGAAGACTTCCTTTATAGGAATCAGTGTTGCCACTATAGGAAGAAGGCTTCCTTCAGTGGATGGCCTGTTTTCGCCATAGTAAGGTGTTTAGCCCCTGTTGGAAGAATGCTTTTTACACAGGAAGGCCTATTTAAATCATAGGAATCATTGTTGCACTTTAAGGAAGAATACTTCCTTCACAGGAAGGCTTGTTACCACAACCGGAAAGAGTGTTGCCACTACAGGAAGAAGGCTTCCTTCACAGGAAGCACTACTGCCCCTATAGGAAGAAGGCATCCTTTACAGAAAGGCCTGTTTTCAATACAGGAAGCAGTGTTGCCCCTACAGGAAGAAGGCTTTCTTCAAAGGTAGGTAAGTTTTCACCATAAAAAAAAAAGTGTTGAACATACAGAAAGAAGTCGTCCTTGACAGGAAAGTCTGTTTTCACAACAAGAAGGAGTTATGCCTGTACAGGAAGACGGCTTCCTTCCCAGAGGATTATTTTCACCACAGAAAGCAGGGTTTCCTCTATGGAAGATACTTCCTTCAGAGGAAGGGCTGTTTTCACCACAGGAAGAAGTGTTGCCCCTAGAAGACGAAATCTTCTGTTACAGGAAGTTATTTTTCTCCTATAGGAAGAAGGCTTACTTCACAGAGAGGCTTGTTTTCAGCAAAAGAAACAGTTTTCCTCTACAGGAATAAGGCTTCTTTCACAGGACAGCCTATTTTCACTACAGGAAGAAGTGTTGCCCCAACAGGAAGAAGGCTATCTCCACAGGAAGGCCTGTTTTCAACACAGGAAGGAGTGTTGACCTACAGGAGGAATGCTTCCTTCACAGGAAGCAGTATTTCCCCAACAGGAAGAAGTCTATCTTTACAGGAGGGCGTGTTTTCACAACAGGAAAGAGAGATACCCTTACAGGAAGAAGGCTTCCTTCACATTAAGGCCTGTTTTCACCAGAGAAAGGATTGTTGCCCCTACAGGAAGAAGGCTTCCTTCACAGGAAGGCCTGTTTTCACCATAGGAAGGAGTGTTTGCCCGAACACGAAGAAGGCTTCCTTCTCGGGAAGGATTATTTTTTAACAGAAAGCAGGGTTGCCCCTAGAGAAAGAAGGCTTCCTTCACACGAAGGCCTGTTTTCACCACAGGAAGTAGTGTTGCCACTATAGGAAGAAGGCTTCCTTCAGTGGATGGCCTGTTTTCCCCCACAGGAAGGTGTTTAGCCCCTGTTGGAAGAATGCTTTTTATACAGGAAGGCCTATTTAAACCATAGGAATCATTGTTGCCCTTTAAGGAAGAAGACTTTTTTCACAGGAAGGCTTGTTACCACTACCGGAAAGATTGTTGTCCCTACAGAAAGAATGCTTCCCTTACAGGAAGCTGTGTTGTCCCTATAGGAAGAAGGCGTCCTTCACAGCAATGTGTGTTTTCAAAACAGGAAGCAGTGTTTCCCCTACGAGAAGAAGGTTTCCTTCAAAAGAAGTCCAGTTTTCACCCTAAAAAACAGTTTTGCCCCTACAGAAAGAATGCTTCCTTCACAAGAATCTGTGTTGTCCCTATAGAAAGAAGGCGTCCTGCACAGGAAAGCCTATTTTCACCACAGGAAGAAATGTTGCCCCAACAGGAAGAAGGCTACCTTCAGAGGAAGGCCTGTTTTCACCATAGGAAGGAGTGTTGTCCCAACAAGAAGAAGGCTACCTTCAAAGGAAGGCCTGTTTTCATCACAGGAAGCAGTGTTGCCCCTATAGGAAGAAGGTTTCCTTCAGAGTAAGGCCTGTTTTCACCACAGGAAAGAGTGTTGCCCCTACAAGAAGAAGGCTCCCTTCACAGCAAGGACTGTTTTCCCCACAGGAAGGTGTTTAGCCCCTATAGGAAGAATGCGTATTACACAGGAAGTCCTATTTAAACCATAGAAATCATTGTTGTCCTTACAGGAAGAAGGCTTCTTTCACCTAAGGCCTGTTTTCACCATGGGAAAGAATATTGCCCCTATATGAAGTAGACTTCCTTCACAGAAAGGCCTGATTTCAATACAGGAAGCATTGTTGCCCCTACAGGAAGAACGCTTCTCTAAAGTAAGGGCAGTTTTCACCATAAGAAACAGTGTTGAACCTACAGGAAGAAGTCTTCTTTCAAAGGAAAGTCTGTTTTCACCATAGGAAGGAGTTTTTCCTGTACAGGAAGACGGCTTACTTCGTTAGAAGGGTAATTTTCACCACAGAAAGCAGGGTAGCCCCTATTGGAAGAAGGCTTCCTTCACAGGAAAGCCTATTTTCACTACAGGAAGAAGTGTTGCCCTTACAGATAGAAGTCTTCTTTTACAAGAATTTGTGTTGACCCTATAGGAAGAAGGCTTACTTCACAGGAAGGCCTATTATCACCATAGGAATTAATGTATCCCTGTAGGTACAAGGCTTCCTTCAGAGGAAGGCCTGTTTTCACGAAAAGTAACAGTGTTGCCCTAAAAGAAGAAGGCTTCTTTAACATAGGGCCTATTTTCACCAAAGAAATCAGGGTTGCCCCTAGAAGAAGAAGGCTTCTTTCACAGGAAGGCCTGTTTTCACCGCAGGAAATAGTGTTGCCACCACAGGTAGAAGGCTTCCTTTATGGGAAGCAGTGTTGTCCCTATAGGAATAAAGCTTCTGACAAAGGAAAGACTGGTTTCACCACAGGAAAGTGTTGCCCCTACAGGAAGAAGGCTTCTTTCACAGGAAGCAGTTTCACTCCTGTAGGAAGAAAGCTTATTTCATAGGAAGGCCTGTTTTTACCATAGGAATGAGTGTTGCCCCTACAGGAAGAAGGCTTCCTTCAAAGGCAGGCCTTTTTTCATCACAGGAAGGAGTGGTGCTCCTGCAGGAGGAAGGCTTCCTTCACAGGAAGGCCTGTTTTCACCACAGGAAGAAGTGTGCCCTACAGGATGAAGTCTTCTTTTACAGGAAGCTGTATTGCCCCTATAGGAAGAAGGCTTCCTTCACAGGAAGGACTATGTTCACCACAAGAAACTGTGTTGCCCCTCCAGGAAAAAGGCTTCCTTCAGAGGAAGGCCTATTATAACCAAAGAAGCAGGGTTGCCCCTATAGGAAGAAGACTTCCTTCAAAGGAAGGCCTATTTTCACTACAAAATAGGGTTGGCTGCATATGAAGCAGTGTTTCCCCTATACGAAAAAGGCTTTTTTTTTACAAGAAGTCCTATTTTCACCACAGGAAGCAGTGTAGCCTCTACAGAAAGAAGTCTTCCAACACAGGAAGCAGTGATGCCCCTAATGGTCAAAATGATCCTTTCCTCGAAGGCCCATTTTTACCACTGGCAGAAGTTTTGACCTTATAGGGAAAAGGCTTATTTCACAGGTAGTCCTGTTTTCAGCACAGGAAGCAGTGTTGGCTCTACAGAAAGAAGTCTTGTACACAGGAAGCAGTGTTTCCCCTAGAGGAATAAGGCTTCCTTCACATGAAGGCCTGTTTTCACCACATGAAGGTGTGTTGCCCCTTACAAGACGAAGGCTTCCTTCAGAGGAAGGCCTGTTTTCACCAGAAGAAGGAGTGTTGCCTAAACAGGAAGCAGGCTTTCTACACAGGAAGAAGTGTTTCTCCTATTGGAAGAAGACTATCTTTACAAGATGGCCTGTTTTCACCACAGGAAAGAGCATGGCCCCTACAGGAAGAAGAATTCCTTCACAGGAAGGCATGTTTTCCCCACAGGAAGAAATGTTGCCCCTACAGGATGAAGGCTTATTTCACAGGATGCCTTGTTTTCATCACTGGAAGTAGTGTTGCCGGTACAGAATAAAGGCTTCCTTCACATGAAGGCCGGTTTTCATCAAAGGAAGGACTGTGGCCACTACTGGAAGAAGCCTTCTTTCACAAGAGCAGGGTTGCCCCTATAGGAAGAAGCAGTCCTTTCCAGGAAGGCCTGTTTTCACCACAGGAAGGAATGTTGCCCCTGTAATACGAAGGCATATTTCAGAGGAAGTCCTCTTTTGACCACAGGAAGCAGTGTTGCCCCTTCAGGAAGCAGGTTTCTTTCACAATAAGCAGTGTTGCCCCTATAGGAAGAAGGCTTCCTTCACATGAAGACCTGTTTTCAGCACATGAAGCAGTGTTGCCCCTACAGGAAGATGGCTTCCTTCAAAGGAAGGCCTGTTTTCACCACAGGAAAAAGTGTTGCCCCTACAGGAAGAAGACTTCTTTCACAGGAAGCAGTTTTGCTCCTGTAGAAGGAAATATTTCTTCATAGGAAAGCCTGTTTTGACCATAGGAATCACTTTTGCCCTTACCGGAAGACGGCTTTCTTCACAGGAAGGCCTGTTTTCACCACAAGGAAGCAGTGTTGCTCCTGCAGGAAAAAGGCTTCCTTCACAGGAAGGCCTGTTGTCAACACAGGAAGGAAGTTGCCCCTACAGGAAGAAGGCTTCCTTGACAGGAACAAGGATTGCCACTATTGGAAGAGGCTGCCCTTCATAGGACGGCCTGTTTTCACCACAGGAAACAGGGTCGCCCTATGTGAAGAAGGCTTCCTTCACAAGAAGGCCTATTTTTACCACAGGAGGCAGTGCAGCCCCTATAGGAAGAATGCTTCCATCACAGGAAGGCCTGTTTTCACCAGAGTAAAGAGTGTTGCCCCTACAGTTTGAAGACATCTTTCACAGGAAGGCCTGTTTTCACCAAAGGAAGGAGTGTTGCTCCTGCAGGAGAATGGTTCCTTTACAGAAAGGACTGTTTTCACCACAGGAAGGAGTTTAGCCCCTACAGGAAGAAGACTTCTTTCACAGGAAGGTTTGTTTTCACCACTTGAAGGAATGTTGCCTCTACAGGAAGAAGGCTTTCACAAGAAGGTGTGTTTTAACCACCTGAGGCAGTGTACCACCTACAGGAAGAAGGCTTCCTTCACAGGAAGAAGTGATGTTGATATAAGAAGAATTCGTTCTTCAAAGGAAGACCTATTTGGGCCTAAAGAAACTGTATTGCCCCTACAGAAAGAATGCTTCCTTCACAGGAAGTCCTATTTTCACCACAGAAGCAGAGTTGCTCCTACAAGAAGAAGGCTTCCTTCAAAGGTATGCCTATTTTCACCAAAAAAGTAGGATTACCCTTACAGGGAAAAGGCGTCCTTCACAAGAAGACGTGTTTTCACAACAGGAAGAAGTGTTGCCCCCAAAAGAAGGAAAGTCTTTTTTCACCACAGGAAGGAATGTTGCCCGTACAGGAAGAAGGCCTTCTTCATGGGAAGGATTATTTTTAACACAGAAAGCAGAGTTGCTCCTAGAAGAAGAAGACTTCCTTCTGGAAGGCCTGTTTTCACCACAGGAAGCAGTGTTGCCACTACAGGAAGAAGGCTTCCTTTACAGGAAGCAGTGTTGCCCCTAAAGGAAGAAGGCTTCCTTCACAGGTAGGACTGTTTTCCCCACAGGAAGGTGTTTAGCCCCTATAGGAAGAATGCTTATTACACAGGAAGGCCTATTTAAACCATAGGAATCATTGTTGTTTTTACAGGAAGAAGACTTCCTTCACAGGAAACAGTGTTGCCCCAACAGAAAGAAGGCTTCCTTCACAGGAAGGTGTGTTTTCACCAGCTGAGGGACTGTTGGCCCTACAGGAAGAAGGTGTCCTTCACTGAAAAGCCTATTTCCACCACAGTAGCAGGGTTGCCACTACAGGAAGAAGGCTTCCTTCACAGGAAGGCCTGTTTTCACCACAGGAAGCAGTGTTGCTTCTACATTAAGAAGACTTCTTTCAGAGAAAGGACTGTTTTACCTCAGAGGTCTTCCTTTACAGGAAGCACTGTTCTCAGCACAGGAAGGAGTTTTGAACCAATAGGAAGAAGGATTATTTCACAGGAAGACTTGTTTTCACCACAGGAAGAAGTGTTGCCCCATACAGGCAGAAGGCTACCTTCACAGTAAGGCCTGTTTTCACCATAGGAAAGAGTGTTACCCCTGCAGGAGGAAGGCTTCCTTCAAAGGAAGCAGTGTTGCCCCAACAGAAAGAAGGTTTCCTTCCCAGGAAGGTCTGTTTTCACCATAGGAAGGAGTTTTGAACCTATAGGAAGAAGGCTTATTTCACAGGAAGACTTGTTTTCACCACAGGAAAAAGTGTTGCCCCTACAGGAAGAAGGCTTGCTTCACAAGAAAGTCTATTTTCACCCCAGGAAGTAGTGTTGCCCCTAAAGGAAGAAGTCTTCATTCACAGGAAAGTCTGTTTTCACTACAGGAAGGAGTGTTGCTGGTACAGGAAAAAGGCTTCCTTCAGGAAGGATTATTTCAACAAAGAAAGCAGGGTTGCCCCTAGAGGAAGGCTTCCTTCACAGGAAGGGCTGTTTTCACAAGAAAAAAACTGTATTGCCCCTACAGGAAGAAGGATTGCTTCACAGAAAGGCCTGGATTCACCACAAGAAACAGTGGAGTCCCTACAGGAAGAAGACGTCCTTCACAGGAAGGCCTGTTTTCACAAGAAGAAACAGTGTTGCCACTACAGGAAGAAGGCTTCCTCAAAGGAAGGCCTATTTTCACCACAAAGTAGGGTTGCCCCTACAGGAAGAAAGCATTCTTTACAAGAAGACCTGTTTTCACAACAGGAAGAAGTGTTGCCACAACAGGAAGAAAGCTATTTTCACAGGAAGACCTGTTTTCACCACAGGAAGAAGTGTTGCCCTACAGGAAGAAGGCTTCCTTCTCAGGAGGGTGTGTTTTCACCAGGTGAGGGAGTGTTGCCCCTACAGGAAGAAGGTGTCCTTCACTGAAAGGCCTATTTCCACTACAGTAGCAGGGTTGCCTGTACAGATAGAAGGCTTCCATCAAGGATGGTCAGTTTACACCATAAGAACCAATGTTGAACCTATAGGAAGAAATCTTCCTTCACAGAAAAGTCTGTTTTCACCACATGAAGGAGTGTTTCCTCTACAGGAAGAAGGCTTCCTTCACGGGAAGGATTATTTTCAAGACATAAAGCAGGGTTGCTCCTAGAAGAAGAAGGCTTCCTCCAGGAAGGCCTGTTTTCACCACAGGAAGGAGTTTAGTCCCTACAGAAAGAAAACTTCTGTCACAGGAAGGCTTGTTTTCACCACCTGAAGGAGTGTTGCCCCTACAGGAAGAAGGCTTCTTTCACAGGAAGGTGTGTTTTAACCACCTGAGGGAATGTAGTGCCTAGAGGAAGAAGGCTTCCTTCACAGGAAGAAGTGTTCTCCATATAAGAATTCGTTCTTCAAAGGAAAACCTATTTGGACCCAAAGAAACATTATTGCCCCTACAGAAAGAAGACTTCCTTCACAGTAAGGCCTTTTTTCACCACAGGAAGGAGTGTTTCTCTACAGGAAGAAGCCTTCCTTCACATGTAGCAGAGATGCCCCTAGAGAAAGAAGGGTTCCTTAACAGGAAGTCCTGTTTTCAGCACCGGAAGGAGTGTTACTCCTACAGGAAGAAGGCTTTCTTCAGAGGAAGACCTGTTTTTACCAAAGGAAAGTGTGTTGCCCCTATGGGTAATAAGGCTTCCTTCACAGGAAGTCCCATTTTCACCACATGATGGAGTGTTGCCCCTACAGGAAGAAGGCTTCTTTCACAGGAAGGTGTGTTTTAACCACCCGAGGGAGTGTAGTGCTTACAGGAAGAAGGCTTCCTTCACAGGAAGAAGTGTTGTCCATATAAGAAGAATTCGTTCTTCAAAGGAAAACCTATTTGGACCTAAAGAAACATTATTGCCCCTACAGAAAGAAGGCTTCCTTCACAGGAAGGCCTATTTTCACCACAGAAGCAGAGTTGCCCCTACAGGAAGAAGGCTTCCTTCAAAGGAATGCCTATTTTCACCACAAAGGTTGGGTTGCTCCTACAGGGAGAAGGCATTCTTCACAGTAAACAGTTTTGTCCCTATAGAAAGAAGGCGTCCTTCACTGAAAGGCCTGTTTTCAATACAGGAAGCAGTGTTGCACCTACAAGAAGAAGGTTTCTTCAAAGTAAGGCCAGTTTTCTCCATAAGAAACATTGTTAAACCTACAGGAAGAAGGCTTCCTTCACAGTAAGGCCTTTTTTCACCACAGGTAGGAGTGTTGCCCTACAGGAAGAAGCCTTCCTTCACATGTAGAAGAGATGCCCATAGAGGAAGAAGGGTTCCTTAACAGGAAGATCTGTTTTCAACACTGGAAGGAGTGTTACCCCTACAGGAATAAGGCTTTCTTCAGAGAAAGACCTGTTGTTACCAAAGGAAAGTGTGTTGCCCCTACAGGTGTAAGGCTTTCACTACATGATGGAGTGTTGACCCTACAGGAAGAAGGCTTCCTTCATAGGAAGTGTTTTGCCCTTATAGGCAGATAGCTTGTTTCACAGGAAGGCTTGTTTTCACCAGAGGAAGGAGTGTTGCCCCTACAGGAAGAAGCCTTCTTTTACAGGAAGCAGGGCTTCCCCTACAGGAAGAACTCTTCCTTCACCAGAAGGCCTGTTTTCACAACAGGAAGCAATGTTGCCATACAGGAAGAAGGCATCCTTCACAAGAAGGCCTGTTTTCACAACAGGAAGTAGTGTTGCCCCTATAGGAAAAAGGCATACTTCACAGGAAGGCCGTTTTTACCACAGGAAGGAGTGTTTCCATTATAGGAAGAAGGCTTCCTTCACAGGAAGTAGGGTTGCCTCTATACAAAGAATGCATCCCTCACAGGAATCCCAGCTTTCAGTTCACGAAGCAATGTTGCCTCTACAGGAAAAAAGCTTCTTTCACATGAAGGCCTGTTTTCACCACACGAAGCAGTGTTTCCCCTAAAGAAGAAGGTTTCATTCACAAGAAAGAATGTTTTCCCAGAAAAAGGAGTCTTACCGCACAGGAAGCTGGCTTTCTTCACAGGAAGGACTGTTTTAACCACAGGAAGGAGTTTTTCCCCTACAGGAATAAGGCTCATTTCACAGGAGGTCCTGTTTCCACCACAGGAAGGATTGTTGCCATTACAGTAAGAAGGCTTCCTACACAGGAATCAGGGTTGCCCCCTATAAGAAGAAGCCTTCCTTCACAGGAAGGCCTGTTTTCACCACAGGAAGGAGTGTTTTTAGTACATAAAGAAGTCTTCCTTCATAGGAAGCAGTGTTGCCCCTAAAGGAAGAAGTCTTCCTTCACAGTAAGGCTTGTTTTCACAAAATGAAAAAGTGTTGCCACTGAAGGAAGAAGGCTTCCTTCCTAAGAAGCAGTGTTGTCCCTACAGGTTGAAGGCTTTTTTCACAGGAAGGCCAGTTTTCACCACAGGTAGGAGTGTAGCCCCTACAGGAAGAAGGCTTCCTGCACAGAAAGCAGTGTTGCCTCTATAGGAAGAAGGCCCTCTTCACAGAAAGGCCTGTTTTCGTTATAGGAGTGTTTCCCTCACAGGAAGAAGTCTTCCTTCACTGGAAGGCATGTTTTCACCACGGGAAGGATGGTTGCCCTTAAAGGACGAAGGCTGCCTTAAGAGGAATGCCTGTTTTCACCAAGGAAACAGTGTTATCCCTACACGAAGCAGGCTTCCTTCACAGGAAGAAGGCTTCCATCACAGGAAGCAATTTTGCCCTGATAGGAAGAAAGCTGTATTTAAAGAAGGCCTGTTTTCACCACAGGAAAGAATGTTGCCCCTACAGGAAGAAGGCTTCATTCACAGGAAGCAAGGTTGCTCCTATAGGAGGAAGCTTTCTTTACAGGAAGGCCTGTATTCACTACAGGTAGCAGTGTGGCCCCTACAGGAAGGAGACATCCTTCACATGAAGACCTGTTTTCAGCACATGAAGCAGTGTTACCTCTAAAGGAAGATGACTTCCTTCAAAGGAAGGCCTGTTTTCAACACAGGAGGGAGTGTTGCCTCTACAGGAAGAAGGCTTCCTTCACAGGGAGGCCTGTTTTCACAACATGAAGGAGTGTTGCCATACAGGAAGAAGGCTTCCTTCACAGGAAGGCCAGTTTTTAATAAAGGATGAAGACTTGCTCCTACAGGAAGAAGGTTTCTGCATATGAAGCAGTGTTGCTCCTATAGGAAAAAGGCTTTTTTCACAAGAAGTCCTATTTTCACCACAGGAAAGAGTATTGCCCTTACATGAAGAAGACTTCCTTCACATGAAGGCATTTTTCCCCCATAGGAAGGAATGTTGCCCCTACAGGATGAAGGCTTATTTCATAGGATGCCTGGTTTTCATCACTGGAAGTAGTGTTGCCAGTATAGAATGAAGGCTTCCTTCACATGAAGGCCAGTTTTCACCAAAGGAAGGATTGTGGCCACTACTGGAAGAAGCCTTCTTTCACAGGAGCAGGGTTGCCCCTATAGGAAGAAGCAGTCCTTTGCATGAAGGCCTGTTTTCACCACAGGAAGAAATGTTGCCCCTACAGGAAGATAGTTTCCTTCAAAGGAAGGCCTGTTTCAACCACAAGAGGGAGTGTTGCCTCTACAGGAAGAAGGCTTCCTTCACAGGAAGGCCTGTTTTCACAAAAGGAAGGAGTGTTGCCATACAGGAAGAAGGCTTCCTTCACAGGAAGGCCAGTTTTTAATAAAGGATGAAGACTTGCTCCTACAGGAAGAAGGCTTCTGCATATGAAGCAGTGTTGACCCTATAGGAAAAAGGCTTTTTTCACAAGAAGTCCTGTTTTCCCCACAGGAAGGAATGTTGCCCCTACAGGATGAAGGCTTATTTCATAGGATGCCTGGTTTTCACCACTGGAAGGAGTGTTGCCAGTACAGAATGACGGCTTCCTTCACATGAAGGCCGATTTTCACCAAAGGAAGGACTGTGGCCACTAATGGAAGAAGCCTTCTTTCTCAGGAGCAGAGTTTCCCCTATAGGAAGAAGCAGTCCTTCGCATGAAGGCCTGTTTACACCACAGGAAGGAATGTTGCCCCTACAGGAAGATGGCTTCCTTCACAGGAAGGACTGTTTTCACCACAGGATGGAGTTTTGTCCCTATAATAAGAAGGCGTATTTCAGAGGAAGTCCTCTTTTGACCACAGGAAGCAGTGTTGACCCAAAGGAAGCAGGTTTCTTTCACAATAAGCAGTGTTGCCCCTACAAGAAGGATGTTTCCTTCACATGAAGACCTGTTTTCAGCACATGAAGTAGGGTTGCTCCTACAGGAAGATGGCTTCCTTCAAAGGAAGGCCTGTTTTCACCACAGGAGGGAGTGTTGCCTCTACAGGAAGAAGGCTTCCTGCACAGGAAGGCCCGTTTTCACCACAGGAAATAGTGTTGCCCCTATAGGAAGAAGGCTTCCTTCACAGGAAGGCCAGTTTTCAATAAAGGATGAATACTTGCTCATTAAGGAAGAAGGCGTCTGCATGCAAAGCAGTTTTGCCCCTATAGGAAAAAGGCTTTTTTTCACAAGAACTCCTGCTTTCACCACAGGAAGCAGTGTAGCATCTACAGAAAGAAGTCTTCCAACACAGGAAGCAGTGATGCACCGAAGCTCGTTTTCACCACTGGCAGAAGTTTTGACACCATAAAGAAGGCTTATTTCACAGGAAGTCCTGTTTTCAGCACAGGAACCAGTGTTGGCTCTACAGAAAGAAGTCTTATTACATAGGAAGCAGTGTTTCCTCTAGAGGAATAAGGCTTCCTTCACATTAAGGCCTGTTTTCATGAAAAGAAGCAGTGTTGCCCAAACATGAAGCAGGCTTTCCACACAGGAAGCAGTGTTTCCCCTATTGGAAAAGGCTATCTTTACAAATGGCCTGTTTTCAGCACAGGAAAGAGCATTGCCCCTACAGGAAGAAGACTTCCTTCACAGGAAGCAGTGTTTCCCTTACAGGAAAAAGGCTTCTTTCACATGAAGGTATGTTTTCCCCACAGGAAGGAATGTTGCCCCTGTAGGATGAAGGCTTATTTCATAGGATGCCTTGTTTTCACCACTGGAAGGAGTGTTGCCAGTACAGAATGAAGGCTTCCTTCACATGAAGGCCTGTTTTCACCAAAGGAAGGACTGTGGCCACTACTGGAAGAAGCCTTCTTTCACACGAGGAGGTTTGCCCCAATAGGTAGAATCAGTCCTTCGCATGAATGCCTGTTTTCACCACAAGAAGCAGTGTTGCCCCTACCAGAAATAGGCTTCCTTCACAGGAAGCAGGGTGGCCCCTATAGGAAGGCCTGTTTTCACCAAAGGAAGAAGTGTTTCCACCACAGGAAGAAGGCTTCCTTTACAGGAAGACTTGTTTTAACCACAGGAAGGAGTGTTGCCTCTACAGGAAGAAGGCTTCCTTCACATGAAGGCCTTTTTTCACTACAGAAAGTAATGTTGTCCCTATAGAATGAAGGCTTCCATCACAGGAAGGCATGTTTTCACCAAAAGAAGGAGTTTTGTGCCTATAGGAAGAAGGCTTATTTCACGGGAAGGCCTGTTTTCAGTACAGGAAGGAGTGTTGCACCTACAAAAAGAAGCCTCCTTACACAGGAAATATGGTTGCCCCTACAGGAAGAAGGCTTCCATCAAATGAAGCAGGATTGTGCCAGAGACAGAAGCCATTATTCCCAGGAAGTCCTGTTTCCATCACAGGAAGATGTTGCCCCTACAGGTAGTTGGCTTCCTTTATAGGAAGGCAATTTTTCCCCTGGTAAAAATGTTGCACCTTCAGGCAGAAGGCTTCCTTCACAGGAAGCAGGGTTGCCCTTATAGCGAGAAGCCATCTTTCCCAGGAAGGCCTGTTTTACCCGCAGGAAGGAATTTTTTCCCTGTAGGAAGAAGGTTTATTTCACAGGAAGGCCTGTTTTCACCACAGCAGGGAGTGTTGCCTGTACAGGAAGAAGGCTTCCTTCACAGGAACGCCTGTTTTCACTATAGGAAATATTGTTGCTCCTACAGAAAGAAGGCTTCCATCACAGCAAGGCCAGTTTTAATAAAGGATGAAGAGTTTCTCTTACAGGAAGAAGGCTTCTGCATATGAAGCCGTGTTTCCCTTAGAGGAAAAATGCTTTTTTCACAAGAAGTCCTATTTTCACCACAGGAAGCAGTGTAGCCTCTACAGAAAGAAGTCTTCCTACACATGAAGCAGTGATGTCCTTAATGGTCTAAGTGCTCCTTCACTTGAAGGCCCATTTTCGCCACTGGCAGAAGTTCTGACCCTATAGGAAAAAGGCTTATTTCACAGGAAGTTCTGTTTTCAGCACAGGAAGCAGTGTTGGCTCTACAGAAGGAAGTCTTCTTACACAGGAATCAGTGTTTCCCCTAGAGGAATAAGGCTTCCTTCACATGAAGGCCTGTTTTCACCACATGAAGGTGTGTTGCCCCTTACAAGATAAAGGCTACCTTCAGAGGAAGGACTGTTTTAACCACAAGAAGCAGTGTTTCCCGAACAGGAAGCGGTGTTTTCCCTATTTGAGGAAGGCTACCTTTACAAGATGACCTGTTTTCACCACAGGAAAGAGTATTGCCCCTACAGGAAGAAGACTTCCTTCACAGGAAGCAGTGTTTCCCCTTACAGGAAGAAGGCTTCCTTCACATGAAGGCATGTTTTCTCCACAGGAAGAAATGTTGCCCCTACAGGATGAAGGCTTATTTCATAGGATGCCTTGTTTTCACCACCTGAAGGAGTGTTGCTGGTAGAGAATGAAGGCTTCCTTCACATGAAGGCCGGTTTACACCAAAAGAAGGATTGTGGCCACTACTGGAAGAAGCCTTCTTTCTCAGGAGCAGGGTTGTCCCTATAGGAAAAAGCAGTCCTTCCCAGGAAGGCCTGTTTTCACCACAGGAAAGAATGTTTCCCCTGTAGGAAGACAGCTTCCTTCACAGGACGGACTGTTTTCACCACAGGATAGAGTTTTGCCCCTATAATAAGAAGGCATATTTTAGAGGAAGTCCTCTTTTGACCACAGGAAGCAGTGTTGCCCCTACAGGAAACAGGATTCTTTCACAATAAGCTGTGTTTCCCCTACAGGAAGAAGGCTTCCTTCACAGGAAGGCTTTTTTTTCACCACAGGAGGGAGTGTTGCTCTACAGGAAGAAGGCTTCCTTCACAGGAAGACTTGTTTTAAGCACAGGAAGGACCTTTGGCTCTATAGGAAGAATTCTTTCTTTACACGCAGGCCTGTTTTCACCACAGGAAGGAATGTTGTCCCTATAGGATGAAGGTTTCCATCACAGGAAGGCATGTTTTCACCAAAAGAAGGAGTTTTGTGCCCATAGGAAGAAGGCTTATTTCACAGGAAGGCCTATTTTCAGAACAGGAAGGAGTGTTGCCCCTACAAAGAAGCCTCCTTACACAGAAAGTATGGCTGGCTCTATAGGAAGAAGGCTTCCATCAAATGAAGCAGGATTGTGCCAGAGAAAGAAGCCATTATTCCCAGGAAGTCCTGTTTCCACCACTTCCTTTACAGGAAGGCAATTTTTACCACAGGTAAAAATGTTGCACCTTCAGGAAGAAGGCTTTCTTCACAGGAAGCAGGGTTGCCCCTATAGGGAGAAGCCATCCTTCCCAGGAAGGCCTGTTTTAACTGCAGGAAGGAGTTTTTTCCCTATAGGAAGGTTTATTTCACAGGAATGCCTGTTTTCACCACATGAGGGAGTGTTGCCTGTACAGGAAGAAGGTTTATTTCACAGGAAGGCCTGTTTTCACCACAGGAGGGAGTGTTGCCTGTACAGGAAGAAGGCTTCCTTCACAGGAAGG
This sequence comes from Antrozous pallidus, assembly GCA_027563665.1. Classification (NCBI taxonomy): domain Eukaryota; kingdom Metazoa; phylum Chordata; class Mammalia; order Chiroptera; family Vespertilionidae; genus Antrozous; species Antrozous pallidus. The sequence goes on along the minus strand of JAOAOB010000026.1, from coordinate 157,397 downwards.
CCAGTTTTCACTACAGTAAACAGTGTTGCTCCTACAGGAGGAAGGCTTTCTTCACAGGAAGGAGTGTTGCAACTATAGTAAGAAGGCTGTCTTCACAGGAAGGCGTGTTTTCACTTCAGGAAGAAGTTTTGCCCCTATAGGAAGAAGGTTTTTTTCACAGGAAGTCCTGTTTTCACCACAAGAAACAGTGTTGCTCCAATAGGAAAGCCTATTTTCACCAAAGCTAGTAGTGTTGTCCCTATAGGAAGAAGGCTTCCTTCTCAGGAATGCTTGTTTTTCCTTCAGGAAAGAGTGTTGCCAGTACAGGAAGAAGAGTTCCTTAACAGGAAGCAGGGTTGCCCCTATAGGAAAAAGACGTTCTTCCCAGGAAGACCTGTTTTCAACAGAGGAAAATGGTTTCCCCAACAGGAAGAAGGCTTCCTTCACAGGAAATCCTGTTTTCACCACATTGAGAAATGTGGCCACACTAGAAGAAGGCTTCCTTCACAGGAAGGCTGGTTTTCACGACAGGAAGGAGTGTTGCCCCTATACAAACAAGGCTTCCTTCACAGGAAGGCCTGTTTATACCATAGGAAGGACAAAGGCTTCCTTCCCATGAAGAAATGTTTTCACCACAGGAACGAGTATTGCTTCTACAGGAAGAAGGCTTTCTTCACAGGAAGGAGTGTTGTCCCTATAGAAAGAAGGCTTCCTTCACAGGTAGGCCTGTAATCACAACAGGAAGCAGTGTTGCCCCTACAGGAATATGGGATCCACTCAGGATGTTGGATTTACCCCCACAGGAAGAAAGGTTCCCTCAAGCAAGATGTGATTCCACCAAGGGAAGAAATGTTCCTCCACAAGATGGTCTTTTTCCCCCCACAGGAGGAAGGCTTTCCCATAGCAAGTTGCTATTCCCTCACAGGAAGGCCTGTTACCACCATATGAATAAGGCTTCCATCCTAGGAAGGCCTGTGTCACCACAAAAAGGAGTGTTGTTTCAGCGGGAAGAAGACTTCCTCATAAGAAGGCTTGTTTTCACCAAAGGAAGCAGAGGTGCTCTTACAGGAAGAAGGCTTCCTTCACAGGATGTAGTGTTGCCCCTATAGAAAGAACGCTATCATCACAAAAAGGCCTGTTTTCACAACAGGAAGGATTGATACCCCCACAGGAAGAAGGCTTCCTTCACAGGAAGGCATATTTTTACCACAGGAAGCAGTGATCCCTATACAGGAAGAAGACTCTCTTCACAGGATGGTCTATTTTCACCACAGGAAAGAGTGTTGCCCCTACAGGAAGTAGGGTTGCCCCTATAGGAAGAAGATGTCCTTCACAAGAAGGTATTTTTTCACCACAGGAAGAAGTGTTGCCCCTAGAGGGAGAAGGCTTCCTTCACAGAAAGGCCTGTATTCACCACAGGAAGCAGTATTGCACCTACAGGAAGATTGGATCCACTCAGGAAGTTGTATTTACCCCCAATGTAAGGAAGGTTCCAGCATAGGAAGTTGTGATTTCCCCAAATGAAGAATTGTTCTCCCAAAGGATGGTCTTTTTCCCCCACAGGAGGTATCCTTCCCCAAAGCAATTTGCCATTACCCCAAAGGAAAACCAGTTTCTCCCAGTGGAGGCTTATTACCACCAGAGGAACAAGGCTTTCATTGTAGGAATCCTGTTTCTCCACAGGAAGCAATGTTGACCCTACAGGAAGAATACTTCCTTCATAGAAGGCCTGTTTACACCACAGGAAACAGTGTTGCCCCTACAGGAAGAAGGCTTCCTTCAGAGGAATGCCTGTTTTCACCACAGGAAGGAGTGTTGCCCCTACAGAAAAATGTCTTCCTTCACAGGAAGTCCTCTTTTCACTATTGGAAGCAGTGTTGCCTCTACAGGAGGAAGGCTACCTTCATAGGAATGCCTGTTTTCACCACAGGAAAGAGTGTTGCTGGTACTGAAGATGGGATACACTGAGAAAGTTCAATTTATCCCCACAGGAAGTAAGGTTACCTCACAGGAAGGTGTGATTCCCACAAAGGAAGAAGTGTTTCTCCACAGGATAATCTCTTTCCCCCAAAGGAGGATGGCTTCCCCATAGCAAGTTGCCAATCCCCCACAGGAAGGCCGGTTTTCCCCAGGAGAAGGCCTGTTTCTACACAGGAAGAAGGCTACCATCACAGGAAGGCCTGTTTTCACCACATGAAGGAGTCTTGCCCTTATAGGAAGAAGGCTGCCTTAATGAGAAGGCATGTTTTCACCACAGGAAGGAGACTTGCCCCTACAGGAAGAAGGTATCCTTCAATAGGAAACAGTGCTGCTCATATAGAAGGAAGGGATCCACACGGGAATGTTTGGTTCCGCCATAGGAAGAAATGTTCCCCCACTGGATGGTCTTTTCTCCAACAGGAAGTTGCCATCCCCCCACAGGAAGGGCAATTTCCACCACAGGAATGCCTGTTTCCCGCACAGGAAGAAGGCTTCCTTCACAGGAAGGCCTGTTTTCATCACAGGAAGGAGTGTTGCCCCTACAGAAAGAAGGCTTATTCACGTGAAAGCCCATTTTCACAACAGGAAAGAGTGTTGTCACTACAGGAAGAAGGCTTCCTCCATAGGAAGGCCTGTTTTCACCACAGGAAGGAATGTTTCCCCTACAGGAATATGGGATGCACACAGGAAGATGAACTTTTCCCACAGAAGGAAATTTTGCCCCACAGGATGTTCTTTTTCCCCCACAGGAAGAAGGTTCCTCCAAAGGAAGTTGCTTATCCCACAGAAGAAGTTCTGTATTCCACACAGGAATAAGGCTACCTTCACAGGAAGGACTGTTTTCACCACAGAAAAGAGTGAAAAAGGACTGTTTTCACCTACAGGCAGAGGCTCCCTTCACAGGAAGCAGTGTTTCCCCCATAGGAAAAAGGCTTCCTTCAAAGGAAGGTCTGTTTTCACCACAGGAAGGAGAGTTGGCCCTACAGGAAGAAGGCATCCTTCAACAGACAGCCTATTTTCACCACTGGAAGCATTGTTACCCTACAGGAAGAAGACTTTTTTCAGAGTAAGGTCTGTTTCCCCAAAGGTAGGAGGTTTGACCCTACAGATAGAAGGCTTCCTTCATAGGAAGGCCTTTTTACACCACAGGAAGGAGTGGTGCCCCTACAGGATGAAGGCTTCCTACAGAGGAAGGCCTGTTTTCCCAACAGGAAGTAGTGTTACCCTTAGAGGATGAAGGGTTCATTCACAGAAATGCTTCTTTTCACCACAGTAAGTGGTGTTGCCCCTAGAGGAAGAAGGCTTTAGTTATAGGCAGCAGTGTTGCTTGTAGAGGATAAAGGCTTCCTTCACAGGAACACCTTTTTTCACCACAGGAAGCTGTGTTGCCCCTACAGGAAAATGGCTTCCTGAGCAGGAAGGCCTGTTTCACCACAGGAAAAAGTGTTGCCCCTACAGGAAGATTTGATCCATACAGGAAAATTTGATTCCCCCACAGGATGTAATGTTCCCCAACAGGATGGTCTTTTTCACCCACAGGAAGATGCGTCCTAAACCAGAAGATTAAAATCCCCAACAGAGAGGCTGGGAAAAAATGGCGGCGGAACGGAGGGATTCATTCTGAATCTGCTCAGAGGGCAGAGGGAGGGAGCAGCTGAAAGTCGCGCAGGGAGCGTTTGTCGCGACTAAGGGGACAGCTGTACTCCAGGAGGAGACAGAGGACTGCTGGGCTGGCCTCCCCAGCCTGAGCAGCCCCAGTACTGCTGGGTTCTCTCCCTGAGCCAACTGCGCGAAGAGGCGCGCGGAGGCAGACCACGACATCTTGAAGGGGAAGAGCCTGAAAATATACAGCTACTGTACCAGTACCAGCGGAACCTCTGAAACTCCCGGAGCACTGGCGCCCAGTTGGCGTGGAGGTGCGCAGAGCACAGGGAGCTCTAAACTCCAGCACGGAAAGGTCAGATTTCCCTGGGGGTACTTTGGGCGCGAAACTGAGGGGGCTGGCAGTCTGGGAGATCTGCACCTTGGAACTCAAAACCTGGAGATCTGCACCTGAAATAAAATCTGTGGCTGTTGGAGCTGGTAAACGTGAGAGAGGGACCTTGGAGCTGGTGGCAGAGTTAATCCCTGGAGTGCAATCAATTTGGACCTGACAGAGGAGGGAAACCTGGAAGATTTTGGGAGGGTCCTGGCTGCTAAAACAGCAGTCACCATTAGAGAGGCAGTATTGTTTAGTTCAGGATAGACAGGACCAATAGACCCAGAAGTCAATATAGAAACACTGCCACCCAGGGGCCAAATCGCAAATTGACTCTTGTGTGTCAGGGAATTGATTATATTTTCTCTTCGACCTTGGGAATACAGTCTATTTCATCTACACTGTAGTATCTTTTACTCTACCTCAACTTCACCTATATACCACCACTCTCTTGCTATCCTTTCCCTATTTAGTGCCTTGTTTCCCTTACACTTTTCCCGCTTTAGATATACCTAATTCTTTCCCTTCACCCCCTGTTAAAATTTTACCCCACTGATATATCTAATCTCCAACCACCTACTCCAAGTGCATATATTCCTCTAGCTTCTCTGACTTCACTATCTTAAAGTGTTTTTATCCCTGTCTGTTGTTGTTGTTTACTTGACTGTTGATTATATTGAATTTTTAAGCAGGTTTATGAGAGAGATTTGCTTATTCTGTTATTTTGGTTTGTCTTGTAGGGGGGGTTATTTTTATTTTTGATGTTGTTTCTTGTTTTGTTGTCCTCATCTGCATTGTTTTTGAGGTAGATTTTTGCTTCTGTGTTCCCTCACCTCTCTTGATATTAGTAGTTGTATGTAATTTGTATCAATCTCCAAGTACTTGTTGCAGGTTTTGGTTTGGATTAGGGGCTGTCCTATAGGAGTTTTCACCCCATATTTATAATTTACTCCTTTTTTTTCTTCTCACCCCTTTCCCATTATCATTTTGGCATTCCTGTCTTTCTTTTTTGTGAGTGTGTGTGTGTGGGGGGGTCTCTTTCTTTTTGTGTGAGGGTGTGTGTGTGAGTGTCTGTGTGTGTCTGGAGGAGGTTCTCTTTCTTTTTTCCCACCTGTCACCGAATTTGCCTTTCTCTGGCGGTCACCTTTATTTGGAATTACCATTACTTTGACTACATTCTGGTTCAGTGCCTGGTGTTTGCACCTGGTTGTGTTGTATTTTGTGCCTTTAAATCAATGCAGAAGAATGAGAACTATATAACCAGATACACAGAGAAGAGAGACCATGGGAAGACAAAGAAACAGCCCACATATGAAAGAAAAGCAAGGCTCACCAGAAAAGGGGGTAAACGAAATGAAAGTTAACAACCTGTCAGAGAAACAATTCAGAGAAATGGTCATAAGGTGGCTGAAAAGAATGGAAGACAAATTTGATAATATGAGTAAGAACCAAGAGGAAATGAGGAAGACCCAGGAAGAAATTATGAAGAGCCATGAAGAAATGAAGAGGAGCCAAGAAGAAATGAAAAGTGACATTGCTGAAGTAAAGAACTCAATAGAAAGTATTAAGAGTAGACTAGAAGAAGCAGAGGATCGCATCAGTGAGCTAGAAGACCAGGTAGGAAAAAATAACCAAGTAGAACAGCTTCTAGAAAAAAAAATTAAAAAGCAGGAGGAGAGCCTAAGGAAACTTTGGGACAACATGAAACAAAACAACATCCATATAATTGGGCTGCCAGAAGGACAGGAAACTGAGCAAGGAATAGAAAACCTGTTGGAAGAAATAATGACAGAAAAATTTCCTGATATAGGAAAGGAAAAACCCACACAAATCCAAGAAGCTCACAGAGTCCCAAGCAAAATAAACCCCAAAAGACCTACACCAAGACACATTATAATTAAATTGGCAAACACCAATGACAAAGTAAGAATCTTAAAAGCTGCCAGAGAGAGACAGAAAGTTACATACAAAGGAACCCCCATCAGACTAACAAGTGATCTCTCAACAGAAACCTATCAGGCCAGAAGGCAGTGGAATGAAATTTACAAAGTCATGCAAAGGAAGGGTCTGAATCCTAGAATACTACACCCAGCAAGGCTCCAATCAAAATTGAAGGTCAAATCAGGAGCTTCACAGATAAAAAAGGACTAAGGGAATTCGTCGCCACGAAACCAGCAATGCAAGAAATGCTAAAGGATCTGCTGTAAAAAGAAATGGAAGTGAAGAAGGAACACAGGGGTAAAGAACAGAAATGGCAACATATAAGCACCTATCAATAATAACATTAAATGTAAACGGTTTAAATGCTCCAATCAAAAGACATAGGGTAATAGACTGGATAAGAAAACACAACCCATGTATCTGCTGTCTACAAGAAACCCACCTCCGAAAAAAAGACGCACACAGACTGAGGATGAAAGGTTGGAAAAAAGTTATTCAGGCGAATGGAAATGAAAAAAAAGCTGGGGTAGCCATATTTATAGCTGACAAATTAGATCTCAAAATGAAGGACATAACAAGAGATAAAGAAGGCCACTTCATAATACTAAAGGGAGCAATCCAACAAGAAGAAATAACTCTGGTAAACATATACACACCCAATACAGGAGTACCCAAATATATACAAAAACTCCTAGAGGACATCAAGGGAGAGATAGATAGCAATACAATCATAGTAGGAGACTTTAATACCCCACTATCACCATTGGACAGATCCTCTAAACAAAAAATCAGTAAAGAAACATCAATGCTCAATGACTCACTGGACCAGATGGAATTAATTGACATCTTCAGATCATTTCACCCCAAAGCCACAGAATATACATTCTTTTCAAGGGCCCATGGGTCATTCTCAAAGATAGACCATGTGTTGGGTCATAAGCAAAGTATCTCCAAATTCAAGAAGATAGAAATCATATCAAGTGTATTCTCATATCACAGTGGCATAAAGCTGGAAATAAACTACAATAGAAACAATCCAAAGAAATTGAACACATGGAGACTAAACAGCATGCTATAAACTATGACTGGGTTACTAGAGAGATTAAGGAAGAGATAGAAAACATCATGGAAACAAATGACAATGATAGCACAACAATCCAAAATCTATGGGACACAGTGAAAGCAGTTCTGAGAGGGAAGTTCATAGCTCTACAATCCTATTGCAAAAAAACTAGGAACAGCGGCAATAAATTATCTAACCCAACAACTCAAAGAGTTAGAAAGAAAGCAACAAGAAAAGCCCAGTGTAAGCAGAAGGAAGGAAATAGTAAGGATCAGAGCAGAAATAAATGACGTAGATACCAAAGAAACTATACAGAAGATCAACAAAACCAAGAGCTGGTTCTTTGAGAGGATAAACAAGATTGATGAACCCCTAGTCAGGCTCACCAAGAAGTAAAGAGAGAGGATCCTAATAAATAAAATCAGAAATGAAAGGGGTGAAATAACAACAGACCCCATTGAAATACAAAGGATTCTTAAAAATACTATGAACAACTCTATTCCAACAAACTGGATAATCTGGAGGAAATGGATATGTTTCTAGAAAAATATAACCTGCCAAAACTCAATCAAGAAGAATCTAAACAACTCAATAGACCAATAACTGTGGAGGAAATTTAAGCAGTCATCATAAAGCTTCCAGCAAACAAAAGCCCAGGGCCAGACGGCTTCACAGGGGAGTTTTACCGAACATTCAAGGAAGAACTAAAACCTATACTCCTCAGACTATTCCAGAAAATTCAAGAGGATGGAACACTTCCAAACTCCTTCTATGAAGCTCCATCACCCTAATACCAAAACCAGATAAAGACGACACAATGAAAGAGAATTACAGGCCAATATCCCTCATGAATATAGATGCCAAAATCCTCAATAAAATTCTAGCAAATCGGATCCAGCAGTACATCAGAAAGATCATACACCACGACCAAGTAGGATTTATCCCAGGAATGCAAGGATGGTACAATATCCGCAAATCAATAAATGTGATACATCACATAAACAAATTGAGAGATAAAAATCACATAGTCATATCAATTGATGCAGAAAAAGCATTTGACAAAATCCAACATCCTTTCTTAATAAAAACTCTCAATAAGGTAGGAATAGAAGGATCATACCTCAACATAATAAAAGCCATATATGATAAACCCACAGCATACATCATACTCAATGGGCAAAAACTACAACCATTTCCCCTAAGAACAGGAACAAGAAAGGGTTGCCCACTTTCACCACTCCTGTTCAACATAGTACTGGAAGTATTAGCCATTGCAATTAGACAAGAAGAAGAAATAAAAGGCATCCAAATTGGAAAAGAAGAAGTTAAGCTATCCTTTTTTGCAGATGACATGATATTGTACATAAAAAACCCGAAAGACTCCATAAAAAAGTTAGTAGACTTAATAAATGAGTTCAGCAATGTAGCAGGCTACAAAATTAATGCCAAGAAATCTATGGCATTTCTATACACTAATAGTGAACTTACAGAAAGAGAGACTAAAAAAGCAATCCCATTTACCATCACACCAAAAGAATTAAGATACCTAGGAATAAACTCAACTAAGGAGGTAAAAGATCTATTCGTGGAAAACTACAGGACACTGAAAAAAGAGATAGAGGAAGATGTAAACAGGTGGAAGAACATTCCATGTTCATGGATTCAGAGAATCAACATAATTAAAATGTCCATACTACCCAAAGCAATCTATAAATTTAATGCACTCCTCATTAAATTACCAATGGCATATTTCACAGACCTAGAAAGAACTCTCCAAAAATTCATCTGGAACAAAATAGCTACAGCAATCCTGAGAAAGAAGCACAAAGTCGGTGGGATTTTCATACGAGATTTCAAGCTGTATTACAAACCTACTGTTCTCAAAACAGCCTGGTATTGGCACAAGAACAGACATATAGATCAATGGAATAGAATAGAGAATCCAGATATCACCCCAAACCACTATGCTCAATTAACATTTGACAAAGGAGGCATGAACATAAAATGGAGTCAAGACAATCTCTTAAATAAATGGTGTTGGCAAAATTGGACAGATACATGCAAAAAAAATGAAACTAGAGCACCAACTTACACCATACACAAAAATAAACTCAAAATGGATACAGGACTTAAACGTAAGACAGGAAACCATAAAAATATTAGAGGAATCTAAAGGAAGAAAAATCTCAGACATATGCCAAAAGAACTTCTTTGATGATTCTGCTCCTAGGGCAATGGAAGCTAAAGAGAAAATAAACAAATGGGACTACATCAAAATCAAAAACTTTTGCACAGATAAAGAAACCATCAACAAAACACCAAGAAAACCCACTGCATGGGAGAACATATTTGCAAACGTTATTAGTGATAAAGTTTTAATCTCAAGCATCTACAGGCAACTCACCCAACTCAATAAAAGGAGGACAAATGATCCAATAAAAAAATGGGCAACAGACCTAAATAGAATCTTCACGAAAGAAGACAAAAGGAAGGCCCAGAGTCATGTGAAAACTTGCTCAATTTGTCACTAATTTTCCGAGAGATGCAAATCAAAACGACTATGCGGTACCATCTCACACCTGTCAGAATGGCTTACATCAACAAATCAACAAACGACAATTGCTGGCGAGGATGCGGAGAAAAAGGAACCCTCGTGCACTGCTGGTGGGATTGTAGACTAGTACAGCCACTGTGGAGAACAGTATGGAGTTTCCTCAAAAAACTAAAAATGGAGCTCCCATTCGACCCAGTGATCCCACTTCTAGGAATATACCCCAAGAAATTAGAAAGGCGAATTAGAAAGGATATATGTACCCCTATGTTCATAGCAGCACAATTTACCATAGCTAAGATTTGGAAACAGCGGAAGTGCCCATCAGCAGATGAGTGGATTAAAAAACTATGGTACATTTACACAATGGAATACTACGCCACGGAAAAAAAGAAGGAGCTCCTACCATTTGTAACAACATGGATGGAATTGGAGAGCATTATGCTAAGTGAAATTAGCCAGGCAGAGAAAGACAAATATCACATGATCTCACTCATTTGAGGAATACAATCAATGAAATAGACTGATGAACAAGAATGGATCCAGAGACTGAGAAAAGTCCATCAGAATGTCAAACCTCAGGGTAAGTCGTGGTGGGAGTAAGTGGAAAAGTCAATATATTTAAACTCTTGAACTGAGGTAAGTGATTTGTGTTTTTACATCCCTGACAAAGTTTATATAAAGTTATAAAAAAAATGACAGCTAGTTTGAGATTGAATTGACAAGGCCTAGAGCTTGTCATATCCTATGGAGACCAGTCCTTAGGCTAGGCCCTGCTTAACCTCCTGTGACACCATAATACCCTTACATGATATTATTCTACAATGTCATTATAATATTTGATATTTGACCACAGCATATTATACAATTATCCCAAATAAACTTACAGACTAATTCTTTGAATGTTGGGCAGCAACTTAAAAAAAGGATAGGAGAGAAATTAATCCCTTTCAGAAGGAATTAAGGCACTGGGAAGGCATCCGAGCATTCTATATTGGCCCTTCTTGCCCTTTCTGCCAAAAGGGACCTTCTTCTTACTAACCAAATACACACAGCTGATGCCTGAGTTTTCAGTTCCAGCTATGGCTGAAGCCTGTGGGCAGCAGGCACCATGGGTCTGTATCTCGACCAATGGGGTGAGCCGGACCCTCTCTGGAGAAGAAACCTGGGTCCCCCGAGATATGTGATCAGTACCGAGACCCCGCCAGCAGGCGAGGGGACCCCAAGGCAGGTACTAGACGTGGAGGCCACGGGGGCATTTACTACAAAGGAGACAGAACTGAACCTCACATCACCTTGTTTGGCCCCGGAGGATGGCTGGTTTGCCAGAGACGGGTAAGATTCCTCAGGGAAGGAACAACCTAAGACAGGCACAGTCGCAGAAGGGCCAACAGGAGAGAACTAAAATGTCAACAGAGGTGGGGCACAGACCCTCATCCACAAACCTTGCAGGGGCTTGAATTCTCACCCCTCCTGAGGGAGGTCTCCTACCCCCACGGCTGCTTCGCCTCCCATGCACAACTCATACCAGGACCCAGGTGGCAGGCAGAGACTCGGCCAGCAATAGCTGCTCTATATCTAAATTCATTCTATCACCAGGAATGCTCAGGACCTACTCAAAATTGCAAATATTCCTTTCCACTAGTATTTACAGGGTAAACTAAGATTTCTGCTTGAGTATTAAAATTGACAGGAAAATAGTAATCAAGTTTTCAGATTAATTTATATTGGCCAAGTGAAATAAGGGAATACTCAAGAAAATTTTAGTGTACTGGACAAAAAGCTTATCCTAAAACATTAGCTAAAAAATCTATTAGAAGTTCATCTTACTTTGAAATTGCCTAACATCCAAAGAACCTAAAGCAGTCATATTTGTGTGCAAAAATTAAAATTTAAAATTACCAAGACTGCAATATAAAATTTCCAAAAGCCTCCATTAATCAAAAAAGGGGAGGGGACAGTGGGATAATATCATGTAAGGAAAAAAATATCGAGTAAGTAAAATACATCTAGAAAATGCTTAGTCCAGTAAAGTAAATTCCATTTGTGAAACCAATTGCAGGACACCCATGAAAAAACACATATGGTGTCAAAATAAGCCAAAGGAAAATCATTTGGGCAAAAATTAAAACGAATCCCAAGTCTATTTTGCATAGAGGATCCCTTTGTTAATTTTTGGTCGAGAATGTGTTTGTGTGTTTTCAGAGAACAACCCCAAGACCATGTGGGTTCCTGCGACTGTGGGGAACTGATGGATCTGTTCCAGTCACGAGGATGGTCCAGAGATGGGGGACACTGACGGCACCTTGCCATGCTAGCAGTTGGCAGCTGTGCATGCCTGCAGGCAGCCCAGGACCAAACCAGAGAGGATGGATCTTGCATTGCCACGATGTGTCCACCACCTGGATACCATTGCTGACATGTACACACAAAGAATTATTTGACACTGAAACTGGGACTCAGAACAGTTGGACATTGAAACTGAGACTGAAACATTTTTGGTTCTTATACATTTATTTCTAGTATGCAGAGGCAAGATATTTTTGAAGAAAAGAAACAGGGGAGATTGATTGATATAGAGGCAGGGTGTCCTTGAACAGGCTGTCAAGCTACAGGGGAAGGCTTGGGCGGATGGGAGGCGGATGAGGGGGGAGATCAACTGATGGACTTGTATGCATGCATATGAGCATAACCAATGAATGAAAGACAATGGGGCGGGGAGGGTGGAGGGTGGGGATATGTGGTGGGTTGTAGGGAAGGCTGGGGGGAGGATAATGGGTAGGGGGAAAGGAAAACATGTACTACTATTAATTATAAGTTATACTGCAAAAAATCAATAAAATATATTTAAAACAAAGAGAAAAAAAATAAAATCCCCAACAGAATGACCAGTTTACCACACAGAAAGGCCTGTTTCCCCTAAAAGGAATAAGGGTTCCTTTAAAGTAAGGTTTGTTTTCACCACAGGAAGGAGTGTTGCCCCTACAGAAAGAAGGCTTCCTTCACAGGAAGGAGTTTTTTTTCCACAGGAAAACGTGTTGCCCGTACAGGAGCATAGGATCCACACAGGAAGTTGCATTATCCCCACAGGAAGATGGGTACCCTCACAGGAATGTGTGATTCCACCAAAGGAAGAAATGTTCCCCTGGAGGATGGTCTTTCTACTCCACAATATGAAGGGTCCCCCACAGGAAGTTGCCATTACTCCACAGTAAGGACAGTTTCCTGCAAAAGTTTGGCCTGTGTCGCTCACAGGAACAAGGCTTCTTTCACAGAAAGGCTCGTTTTCACCGCAGGAAGCATTGTTGCACCTAAAGAAATAATGTTTCTTTCACAGAACGTCCTTTTTCACTACAGGAAGGAGTGTTTCCCCTATACGAAGAAGGCTTCCTTCACAGGAAGGTCTGTTTGCACCATAGGAAGAGTATTGCCCGTACAAGAAGATAGGATCCACTCAGGAAGTTGCATTTCCTCCACTGTAAGAAGTGTTCCCTGGCAGTTAGGTGTGATTTCCCACAGGAAGACATGTTCCTCAGAGGAAAACCTATTTCATCCACTGGAGTTTGGGTATCCTAAAGAAAGCTGCCATCCCCTAACAGGAAGGCCAGTTTCCTCGACAGGAAGGCCTGTTTCTGCCACAGGAAGAAAGCTACCATCACAGGAAGGAGTGTTTCCCCTACAAATAAAGACTTCCTACACAGGGAGCATTGTGTCCCCTATGGGAAGAAAGCTTCCTTCACAGGAAGACCTATTTTCACCACAGGAAGGAGTCTTGCCCCCACAGGAAGAAGGCTTCCTTCACAAGAAGCCCTGTTTTCACCACAGGAAGGAGAGTTCCCCCTACAGGAAGAAGGCATCCTTCAACAGAAGGCCTGTATTTACCATAGGAAGGAGAGTTGCCCCTAAATGAATAAGGCATCCTTCAACAGGAAGCAGTGTTGCTCATATAGAAAGAAGGGATCCACACCGGAATGTGTGAATCCACCACATGAAGAAATGTTCCTCCACTGGAAGTTTTTTCCCCAACAGAAAGTTGGTCCCCAACAGAAAGGTGCCATTCCCCCAGAGGAAGGGCAATTTCCTCCACAGGAATTCCTGTGTCTCCTGTGTCTCACAGGAAGGCCTGTTTTCACAACAGGAAGGAGTGTTGTACCTACAGAAAGATGCGATCCACATATGAAGTTGCATTTTCCCCACAGAAGGAAATGTTGCCTGCCCAGATGTTCTTTTACCCCACTGGAAGAAGGGTCCCCCAAAGGAAGTTGCCATTCCCGTAGAGGAAGTCCTGTATCCCCCACAGGAATAAGGCTACCTTCACAGGAAGGACTGTTTTCACCACAGGAAAAAGCGTTGCCTCTACAAGCAGAAGTCTCCCTTCACAGGAAGCAGTGTTGCCCCTATAGGAAAACGGCTGCCTTCAAAAGAAGGCCTGTTTTCACCACAGGAAGAAGTCTTGTACCTACATGAAGAAGACTTCCTTCACAGGAAGGCCTGTTTTCACCACAGGAAGGTGAGTTGCCCCTACAGGAAGATGGGTTATGCATAGGAATTTGCATTTCCCTACCAAAAAAGAAGGATTGGCCTTCCAGAAGGTAAGAGTTCCCAACATTAAGAAGGGTTCTTCCATAAGAATTTGCATTCCTCACTCAAGGGGAAAGTATGTTTTTTCTACAAGTAGCATGGTGACCACAGAAAATAGATTATCACCCACAGAAAGTTGCATTTCCCCAAAAGAAAATTGAGTTTCCTATATAGGAAGAAGAGATCAAAACAGGAAGGAGGATTATCTCATAGGAAAATGTGATTCTCCCTCAGGAAGTTTGGTTTTCCCCAAAGGAAGAAGGGTTCCCTCACAGGAAGGTTTGGTTTTCCCACAGGAAGAAGGGTTCCCCCAAAATAAGTGCCATTGCTCCCCCAACAGGAAATTGTATTTCATATGCAGGAAACATGGCGACCACAGGAAAGATTGTATTCCTCATAGGAAGTTGCATCACACCTAACAGGAAGGAGAGTTACAGGAAGTAGAGTTCTCCCACAGGAAGAAGTGTTTCCCTTCAGGTAAGCCTGTTTCCTAAATTGGAAGATGAGTTCCACAGAAAAAGTTTTAGTTCCCCCAGAGAAAGACCTGTTTTCACCACAGTAAGAGGGTTTCCTCATGGAAAGTTGAAATTCCCTCACAGGAAGGCCTCAAACAGAAAGAAAGGTTCCTTCCTTGGAAGGCCAGTTTTATCCAAGGGAAATAGTGTTGGCCTTAAGATGGGTTCTGCACAGGAAGTTCCATTTACCCTACACAAAGAAGGGTTCCAGTACAGGAAGGCGAGTTTCCTCCACAGGAAGAAGGGTTCCCCCACAAGAAGTTGTGTTCCTCCCCAAACTGAAAAATGTGTTTCCCCAACAGGAAATTGTATTTCCCCTACAAGGCTTTCCTGTGCAGGAAGCGTTCTTCCTGTAGGGACAAGATTTCCTCCTGTGGTGAATCATGGTGACTACAGAAAAGAAAATGTCTCCAAAAGGAAGTTAAATCATACCCCACAGGAAGGAGAGTTACCCTACAGGATAAATAGTTCTCCACAGGAAGGAGTGTTCCCCTAAAGGAAGGCATGATTTCCCCACGGCAAGATGAAATCCCTACAGAAAGTGGCAGCTCACCCTCAGGAAGGCCTGTTTCCCCCACAAGAAGAAGGTTTCCTTCACAGGAAGGCTACTTTTCAACAAAGGAGGAAGAGCTTCTTCAAGGAGGCTGGTTGTCCCCACAGAAAGGAGCTTTGCCCCCACAAAAAAATGGGTTCCGCACAGCAAGTTCCATTTCCACTACACAAAGATGTGTTCCAGTACAGGAAGGTGTATTTCCCCCACAGGAAGAAGGGTTCCCCCCAAGGAGTTGTGTTCCTCTCCAAACCTGAAAGTATGTTTCCCCTACAGGAATTATGGTGACTACAAGAAAGAGTGTATCCCCCATAGGAAGTTACATTATACCCCATCGGAAGGAGAGTTACCCTAAAGGATGAAGAATTATCTCATAGGAAGGAGTGTTTCCCCACAGGAAGTCCTATTTCCACCACAGGAAGAAAAGTTTTATCACAAGTAGACCTGTTTTTACCACAGGAAAGAGTGTAGCCCCTGTGGGAAGATGGGTTCTGCCAATGAAGTTGCATTTCCCCTACAAAAAGAAGGGTTCCCCTACAGGAAGGTGAGTTTCCTCCACAGGAAAAGGGTTCCCCCAAAGGAAATTGCATTCCTGCACAAACAGGAAACCATGCTACTGGTGACCAGAGGACAGAGTCTTTCCCCTACAAGAACTTGCATTTCCCCAGAAGAAAAGTGAGTTTGCCATACAGGAAGACGAGTTAACCCATAGGTAGAAGGATTCTTCCATAAAAAGAAGCGATTCTCGGACAGAAAGATTGCAATTCACCCAAAGGAAGGTCAGTTTCCCGCACAAGAAGTTTTCCTTCAATGGAAGGCCTTTTTTGAAAACAGGAAGAAGTGTTGCCCCTACAGGAAGATGGGATGCACTTCCCCTACATAAATAAGGGTTCACTCACAGGAAGGTATAATTCCCCCACAGAACAAAAGGTTCCCCCAAAGAAAGTTCTGTTCCTTTCCCAACAGGAAAGTATATTTCCCTTAAGGAGGCATGGTGACCACAGTGAAGACTGTAGTTCTCCCAGGAGGTTGCATTATACCCCACAGGAAGGAGAGTTATGGGAAGACATGTTCTTCCACAGAAGGAAGTGTTCCCCCACAAGAAAGTCTGTTTCCCCCATAGGAAGTTGAGTTCCCCAGAGGAACTTGCAATTGCCCCACAGGAAGAAGGCTTCCTTCACAAGAAAGTCTGATTTTACCAAAGGAAGAAATGTTGCATTTCCCCTACAAAAAAGAATGGTTTCCCTACAAAAAGGTGAGTTGGCACAAAAGGAAGATGCATTCTCCACAGGAATTTGTATTTTCTCCATAGGATGATGGGATTTCCCCCAGAGGAAGAAGGATTCCCCCATAGGAAGCTGTGATTTTCACACAGGAAGTTTGGTTCACCAAAAGAAAGGATTCCCTCACAGGAAGGTGTGATTCCCACAGGAAGAAGTGTTCCCCCACAGAAAGGCCTGTTTCCCACACAGGAAAATGGGACCCCCACAAGAAGCTGCAATTCCCCCACAGGAAGGCCAGTTTCCCACACAGGAAGAAGGGTTCCATCACAGGAAGGCCTGTTTTCAACATGGAATGAGTGTTGTGCCTACACGATGATGTGTTCCACACAGGAAGTTGCATTTCCCCAAACGGAAATTGATTTTCACAGGAAGAAAAGTTCACCACAGAGAGTAGGATTCTCCCACAGGAAGGTATTCTTCTCCCACAGGAAGTATGGTTTTCTCCAAAGGAAGATGGGTTCCCCCACATGAAATTTCCTTCCTTCCTCCCTCAACTGCAAACTGTATTTCTCTACAGGAAGCATGGTGACCACAGGACAGAGTGTTTTCCCCTCAGGAAGTTGCATTTCCCCAGAAGGTAATTGAGTTTCTCCTACAGGAAGAAGAGTTCACCCACAGAAAGAAGTATTCACCCACAGGAAGGTGTGATTCTCTCACAAAAAGGTTGTTTTACCCCACAGGAAGAATGGTTTCCTCACAGGAAGGTGTGATTCCCCCAAAGGAAGAAGGGTTTCCCCAAAGGAAGTTGTGTTCCTAACCTAACAAGAAAGTTTATTTCCCCTACAGGAAGCATGGTGACCACAGAAAAGGGTGTATCCCACAGTGTATCCACACTTTCCTGTGGGGAAGTTGCATTATAGGCTACAGGAAGGAGAATTACCCAACAGGAAGAAGAGTTCTAAACAAGAAAAAAATGTTCCCTCACAGAAAGACCTGTTTTCCCCAGAGGAAGACTTTTATCCATAGGAAGTTGCAATTCTGCCCCCACCCCCCAGGAAGGCCTCTTTCCACCACAGGAAGAAGAGGTCTTTAACAAGAAGTCTGGTTTTCACCACAGGAAGGAGTGTTGCCCTACAAAAAGATGGATTCTGCACAGTAAGTTCCATTTCTCATACATGAAGAAGGGTTTCAGTACAGGAAGATGAGTTTCCCCATAAGAGTTCCCCACAGAAAGTTTCATTTCTACCCCAACAGGAAAGTGTGTTTTCCCTACAGGAAGCATGGTGACCACAGAAAAGATTGTATCCCCCACAGGAAGTTACATTATACCCCACAGGAAGGAGAGTTACCATACAGGAAAAAGAGTTCTCCCACAGGAAGAAATGTTCCCCACAGGAAAGACTGTTTACCCCACAGGAAGATGTGTTCCCCAAAGAAAGTTGCAATTGCCCCACAGGAAGTCTTACATAGCTCATAGAAAGAAGGTTTCCTTCAAGGGAAGGTCTGTTTTCACTACAGGAACGAGTGTTGCCCCTACAGGAATATGGGTTTCCAACAGGAAATTGCATTTACCCAGCAAAAAATGGTTTCCTTAAAGAAAGTGGGTTTGCACAAAAATAAGATGCATACAACACAGGGAGTTACATTTTCCCACAGGATGGTGAGATTCCCCCCACAGAATGGATTACCCCATACAAAGGTGTGATTCTACCACAGGATGGTTTGTTTCCCCCACAGGAAGAAGTGTTACCCAACAGGAAGGCCTGTTCCACCACAAGAAGTATGGGTCCCCATGGTAGTTGCAATTCCCCCAGAGGAAGGCCAGTTTCCCCCAGTGGAAAAATGGTTCATTCACTGGAAGGCCTGTTTTCACCACAGGAAGGAGTATTTACCCTGCAGGAAGATGGGCAATCCTCATGTAAAGTTGCATTTCCCATACAAAAAAGAAGGGTTCCCGTACTAGAAGGTGAGTTTACACAAAAGGAAGATGTGTTCACCACAGGAAGTTGCATTTCCCCCTCAGGATGGTGAGATTCCCCCTCAGGAAGAAGGATTACCCTACAGGAAGGTGTGATTCCCCCACAGGAAGTTTGGTTTCCCCTCAGGAAAAAGGGTTCCCTCTAAGGAAAGTTTTAATCCAAAGCAGAAAGAAGGGTTCCACCAAAAGAAGTTGCATTCCTCCTTCAACAGGAAATGGTATTTCCCCTACAGGAAGGATGGTGACCAAAGGAACGAGTGTATCCTTCACAGTAAGTTGCAGCCATTTCTGTTTGAAATTTTGTAGCCTAGATTGAAGGCCTAGGTCAGCAATGGAAGGCTGAAAGTTTAGCTTCCTCCATTGCTAGGGAAACCCAAGCCTCTGTTCTCTCCAGTTCAGTGGTTGCCACCATTTTTGTATCTTCTATAATTGAAACTTTGTAACATTGAATGGAGGGCTGGGCAGGCAGAAGTTTGGCTTCCTCTGTTACCAGGGAATCCCTAGCCTTCCTCCTGCTCTCAGTGGAGGCAGCCTTCTTTGTTGGGGTTTATTTGCATAATTTGCTACTCTTTGGCTGGAGGGCTTGGTTGTGGTCATAGCTAGTAGGTTGGCAAAGGTATGGTCAAATTTGCATATTACTCTTTTATTAGATAGGATACCACACAATACTTATATTGGTTTGAGAGAAGAAGAGAGAACTATAAACATCAATGATGAGAGAGAATTACAAATTGGATGCCTCCTCCTTCTGTCACACAGGGGATAAAGCCTGCAACCCAGGCATGTGCCCCACAGGGAATATAATTGTGATATCCAGGTCTGCTGGGATAAATTAAGTCTTCTCCATTTGTCCATATTTTAAAGTCAGGATTAAAATGAGGTATATTACCATACATATAAAATATTACATTTATACAGAATATGTCTCCAAGGTTAGGCTAGGGCTTAGCACAGTTGGAACATTGGTTGATGCGCATGTTAAAACTGCTGTAGAAAATTCATGCCATATGATTACAGAACCCATTAGAAAGTGAGATTTGTTATTATCCCAATGCTAACCATTTGCTGAACATTATTGCAAGTGACTCCAAGATTTAAATATGTAGAATATAGTTGTAGGTATGCAGTATTCATTTATGCTTGCAAAATTACTAGTGTTTTTTCCCCAACATCATGGGACTGACCACTCAGGACCCAAACAAACATAGGTTGGCCAGGCTGCTGTGAGACCTATGTGCTGTGTGCACCTTTCAAATCTTCAACACTCCAGGTGAAGTCATTTTAGTTCACACCTGATTCTCCTATCATAACGTAGGAACCTCATGTTCCAATGACATCTACACTTCATCTTGAATAATGCTTGGGAGTGGGTCCTGAATTCACACCTGAATGATTTAAATCCTATGTCGTGTGCCTTTCAACAACTTAACTATACCTAACCGTATCTTCTCATACCTTTGTAGTGTGAAGTGCATGTAATTAAAACACTGGGTGCCAAACAGGCAATTAATAAAAATATTACTGGTCTTATGAATAACCCATGGGTGCACACCACGGGTTGGTAAGGACTGAGTAGGGGGACAGAGGTAGGCTGGAAAGGATTGATTGGGAAGAAGGGAGATATATGTAATACTAACAACAATGAAGATTTTTTTATTTCTTGTTGATTTCAGAGAGGAAAAGAGAGAAAGAGAGAGATAGAAACATCAATGATGAGAATCATTGATTGACTGCCTCCTGCGCCCCACACCCTTACACACACACCCTGGGGATGGAGCCTGAAACCTGGGCTGGTGCCCCTGAGCAGAAGACCTTTCCATCCATAGGCTGATGCTCTATCCACAGAAACAAAACAGCTAAGGCACAACAATAAAGATTTTAAAGTACATAAATACTATAATTATTACTGGTCTTTGTGAGGAAGTTATTTTTCTTACTTGCCTCCTTCTGTGTTTTCATGATTCCAGAAAATAACTTTTCACATGAACCCTTTGGCTTCAATTGTTTCTGAGCCCTGCCCTCACCATTGCTTTTGACTGTACAATAGGTGTCTGACCAAAAGTCATCCAGACTGGCCCTACTCAATCTCACCACCAGCCCACCCCATGCCCAAATCTCACCAGGACTGAAAGACCTCCTGGGCGCTCTGTGAGGCCTCACAACTACCCTTTCAATCTCGGCTCCTAACGACTTGCACTTTTTAATCTAATATCTTTGGTTGAGGTGTGTCCTATGCCCCACAAAAGTGCACTTCCTGCAAAACTGTTGCCCCCAATGTGCTGCTTAGTTGGAGTACTAGGGAGCCACCATGTGTCCATTTTGCCCATAGTATAAAAGGAATACAACTTGCTCCACCTTTGAATAAGCTTGGCCTCTGAGAGCTGGTTCACCACAGTGTTGTTAACAAAGAAGAAGGCTGAGGGATGTGCAAATAGTGACTGCATTTTCTTCTCCCTTCACTGAAGCCCAGACAACATAACTGCCACTGGTGAATTGCATGTTGGGCATGATCATGTTGCATCATAGAGCCATAGGCTCTCTGAAGGGTTACCCTAGACATAGAGAGTGGAGCAAGAGAAGTCGGGGCGCTGAAAGGTAATCGGTTGGAAAGTGAGCTGAGCCTTTGGTCCCTGCCAAGGAGTCTGAGAAGCTCAGCATCAGGTGGTTCTGTGTGGGGCTGGGGTCGAGGTGTATGGGCAGTGCTGGGGGTGCCTGTGAGTACAGAGAAGGGCAGCTCTGGGGTGTGGGAATCCATTTCGTGTCCCACATGTCCAAGGTTTCCACATCAGGGTTCAGGATCTGGAGAAGGCCACACACAAATGAAGAGAAACTGGAACAGCATCAATTTTGGGAATAATGGGGGCCAGACAGGAGTCCATCTCTAGGAGCATGACACCACTAGCTCTGGCTTTGCTATTCCCTTTTATTAAGGCTAAGTGATACATCCATGTTCTTTAAGTCAGGAAATTCCAACAATGAAATCAACCAGCAAGAATTAACATAAGACTAAAAGTGTGGATGCTTCTTCAATTACCAACGTGTCACCTAAATAATATGTGAATAGTTCAGACTTAACATAATACTAAAGGTGGCAGCTGCTTCAGCTACCAATGTCTCACCTAAGTGGTGAGTAAACAGTTTCATTAAGGTTTGACCAGGTTTCTTGTTTGATTTAAATCTCTATTGGTGAAGTAATGACTGGTTTCCTTGGGGACTTTTGGCTCAATCACTAGGGAGTCTTGGCTTTAGTGTCAGTGTTACCGAGAATATGAAAACAGTAATGATGGAAAATGCCAAGGGCAGGATTTTTTTGTTGCTGTGGGTGGTGCTGTAGAGTTCACTGATCAAGAACAGGAGACTTAGCTGGTTTGCCTGAGTGGATAGAATGTTGGCCTGTGGAACAAAGTGCGACGGGTTGGATTCCAGTCAAGGGCATGCTGCCCTCCTTCTTCCCTTCAGAGATGCTTTCTCACCTCCTTCCCTCCTTAGAGGTTTCCCACTGGAGCTACTGTCTGCCCAGAAAGAGGAAAGCCTCAGTCTGTTTCTCAGCTGAGAGTGGTAGCAGGAAATACATTGCTGGAAATCCATATAAAGCAAATGGCCCTTTAGGGCTCAAGTTATTGTGGCCTCAGCCAGTAGGTCCTGCTCCTCTCATCATTTGGCTAGTCAAGTTGAAAAGATTCTGTAATTGCTGACTGGCTTGGCTCAGTGGATAGAGCATTGGTCTGCAGACTGAAGGGCCCTGAGTTTGATTCCAGTCGGGGGCCTGTACCTTAGTTGTGGGCATATCATACCCCCAGTAGGGGGCGTGCAGGAGGCAGCTCATCTGTGTTTCTCTCTCATAGGTATTTCTACCTCTCTATGCTTACCTACTCTCTGTAAAAAAGCAATTAAAAAGTTTAGTTTTTGTATTTTTTAAAGAAAATTTCTGTAAGTGTCAGACCCATGACCACTCCTCCTGGGTAGCCAGAACCAAAGTGGAGAGCCAAACGAATAGAAGTCCGGTGCAGTCCTTTGGCCTAACCTTTGGCAAGAATCAGACCAGAACTGGTTCTCTGACTTCCGCCAAGTGTCCTGGATTGCAAGAGTGCTCTTCTTGGGTGATGCACCCCAGAATTGGGCTCTCTCCTCTATGGTTCTTGTGTACCAGCCAGGGATAAAGCCCATAACCTGGGCAAACGTTCTGACTGGGACTTGATGCTCAACCACTGAGCCATGCTGTCTGGGGTCATAGGAGCCATGGAAACCTGAAGCACTTGAGACATGTTGTGGTGTGAATAGTAATATCTGTGTCTCAGTCCCAGGAGTTTCATTGCTTGTTTGGCATTCCAGAAACAGGCAGGATACCTTGTTGGCTTGAAAATGGGCCCATTCTAAAGGAAGTTGCATTTTCCCCAAAGAATTGTGAGATTCCCCACACAGGATTCTCCCACAAGGTGTTTTTCCCCCCACAGGAAGAAGTGTTCCCTTACATGAAGGTGTGAGTCTCCCACAGGAAGTTGCATTTCCCCCAAAGGATGGAGAGATTTCACCCACAGAAAGAAAGATTCCCTCAAAAAAAGGTGTGATTTCCCCCACAGGAAGGAGTGTTCCCCTACAGAGAGGCCTTTTTTTCCACACTGGAAGATAGGACCAACATAGGAAGTTGCAATTTCCCCACAGGAAGGAGGGTTCCATCACAGGAACTCCTGTTTTCCACCCAGGAGCAGGAAAGTGTGTTTCCCATAATGGAAGCATGGTGACCACAGAACACAGTGTTTCCACCTCAGTAAGTTGCATTTCCCAAACAGGAACAGAAGAAGGATTCTACTACAGGAAGGCGTGATTCTACCATAGAAAGTTTTTTTTCCCATATAAGAAGGGTGTCCTCATAGGAAGGTATGATTCTCCCACAGGAAGAAGTTTTTTTCCACATGGTATTGCATTCCTTCCCCAATAGGAAAGTATGTTTCGCCTACAGGAAACATGGTGATTATAGTCAGAAGGTTTCCATCACAAGAAAGTCTGTTTCCACCATGGACATGAGTATTGCCTCTAAATGATAATGTGTTCCACACAGGAAGTTGCATTTCCCCAAGAGAAAATTGAGTTTCCCTTACAGGAAGAAGAATTCACCACAGAAAGAAGGATTCATTCAGAGGAAGGCATTATTCTCCCACAGAAGTTTGGTTTCCCCCACAGGAAGAAGGTTTTACTTACAGGAAAGTGTGATTCTCCCACAGGAAATTGTGTTCCCCTCAGGAAGGCCTATTTCCCACACAGGAAGATAGGAAACCCACAGAAAGTTGAAATTCCCCCACAGGAAGGACAGTTTTCCCCACAATAAGAAGGGTTCCATCACAGAAATGCCTGTTTTCACCACAGATAGGAATGTTGCACCTACAGAAAGAGGTGTTACACACAGGAAGTTGCATTTCTCCTACAAAAAAGAAGGGTTCCTTATAGGAAGATTAGTTTCCCCCCAGGAAGCAGGGTACCACCACAGGAAATTGTATTCCTCCTCCTACAAGATATTGTGTTGTCCCTACCAGAAGCATGGTGACCACAGGACAAATTGTTTTCCTCTCAGGAAGTTGCATTTCCCAAACAGCAAAGTGAGTTTCCCCTACAGGAAGAAGAGTTCACCCACAGAAGAAGGATTCCCCCACAAGAAGGTGTCATTCTCCCACAAAAAAAATTGTTTTCCCCTTAAGAAGAAGGGTATCTTCACAGGAAGGTGTGATTCCCCCACATGAAGAAGGGTTCCTCCAGAGTATATTGCATTCCTCCCCCAACAGGAAAGTGGGTTTGCCCTACAGGAAGCATGGTGACCACAGAATAGAGTATGTCCTTCACAGATAGTTGGATTATACCCAACATGAAGGAGAGTTACCCTACATGAATAATACTTCTCAAAAGGAAGAAGTGTTCTCCCACAAGAAGGCCTGATTCCCCCACAACAAGATGGGATACAGACCGGAAGTTGCAGTTTACCCTCAGGAAGTCTTGTTTACCCACAGGAAGGCTTCATTCACAGGAAGGCCTATTTTCACCAAAGAAAGAAGTGTTCCTTCACAGGAGGCTAGTTGTCACAAGGAAAGAGTGTTTCCCCTAACTGACGGGTCTGTTCCAGTCACGAGGATGGTCCAGAGATTGGGAACGCTGATGACAACTTGCCATTCTAGCAGTTGGCAGCTGTGCATGGCTGCAAGCAGCCCAGGACCAAACCAGAGAGGATGGAACTTGCATTGCCACCATGTGTCCACCATTAGGATACAATTGCTGACATGTACACATAAAGAACTATTTGGCATTGAAACTGGGACTCAAACAGTTGGACATTGAAACTGACAGTCAAACATTTTTTTTAACATTTAATTTTTTATTGATTTTTTTGCAGTATAACTTATATTTAATAGTAGTACATGTTTTCCTTCCCCCCACCTTTTTACCCTCCCCCAGACTCCCCTACTCCCCAGCACATGTCCACACCTACCCCCATCCCCACCCCAGTGTCTTTCATTCATTGATTATGCTCATATGCATGCATAAAAGTCCTTCGGTTGATATCCCCCGGCCTTCACCTCTCATCCACCCAAGCCTTCCCCGTCTAGCTTGACAGCCTGTTCAATGCCTTCCTGCCTCTATATCAATCACTCTCCCCTGTTTCTTTTCTTCACAAATATCTTGTCTCTGCATACTAGAAATACATGTATAAGAACAAAAAATGTCTCAGTCTCAGTTTCAATGTCCAACTGTTCTGAGTCCCAGTTTCAGTGTCAAATAGTTCTTTATGTGTACATATCAGCAATGGTATCCAGATGGTGGACATGTCTTGGCAATGCAAGATCCATCCTCTCTGGTTTGGTCCTGGGCTGCCTGCAGCCATGCACAGCTTCCAACTGTTAGCATGGCAAGGTGTTGTCAGTGTCTCCCATCTCTGGACCATCCTCATGACTGGAATAGATCCGTCCGTTCCTCACAGTCGCAGGAACCCACATGGTCTTGGAGTTGTTCTCTTAAAACACACAAACACATTCTCGACCAAAAGTTAACAAAGGGATCCTGTCTGCAAAATAGACTTGGGATTGCTTTGATTTTTGCCTAAATGATTTTCCTTTGGCTTATTTTGACACCATGTGTGTTTTTTCATGGGTGTCCTGCAGTTGGTTTTACAAATGGAATTTACTTTACTGGAGTAAGAATTTTCTAGATGTATTTTACTTATAGGATAGTTTTCCTTACATGATATTACCCCACTGTTCCCCCATTTTTTTTAATTAATGGGGGCTTTTGGAAATTTTATCTTGCAGTCTTGGTAATTTTATTTTATTTTTTAAACATTTTTTTATTTACAATATAACCTATATTTAATAGTAGTACATATGTTTTCCTTCCCTCCCAATATCCTCCCCCCAGCCTCCCTTACCCCCCAGCACATGTCCCCACCTGCGCCCCTCCCCGCTCCAGTGTCTTTCATTCATTTGTTATGCTGATATTATGCATTCAAGTCCTTCGGTTGATCTCCCCCAGCATCCACCTCCCATCCACTCCGGCCTTCCCCTTGTAGCTTGACAGCCTGTTCAAGGCCACCCTGCCTCTATATCAATTACTCCCCCTTGTTTCTTTTCTTCAAAGATATCTTGCCTCTGCATACTAGAAACAAACGTATAAGAGCAAAAAAAAAATGTTTGAGTGTCAGTTTCAATGTCCAACTGTTCTGAGTCCGTTTTAATGTCAAATAGTTCTTCATGTGTACATGTCAGCAATGGTATCCAGATGGTGGACACATCGTGGCAATGCAAGATCCATCCTCTCTGGTTTGGTCCTGGGCCACCTACAGCCACACACAGCTGCCGACTGCTAGCATGGCAAGGTGTCGTCAGCGTCCCCCATCTTTGGACCATCCTAGTGGTTGGAACAGACCTGTCAGTTCCTCACTGTCTCGGGAACCCACATGGTCTTGGAGTTTTTCTCTGCAAACACACAAACACATTCTTGACCAAAAGTTAACAAAGGGATCCTCTCTGCAAAATAGACTTGGGATTCTTTTTATTTTTGCCTAAATTATTTTCCTTTGTCTTATTTTGACACCATGTGTGTTTTTGCATGGGTGTCCTGCTGTTGGCTTTACAAATAGAAGTTACTTTTCTGGAGTAAGAATTTTCTAGATGTATTTTACTTATAGGATATTTTTCCTTACATAATATTACTCCACTGCCCCCCCCCTTTTTTTGGGTTAATGCGGGCTTTTGAAAATTTTATCTTGCAGTCTTGATAATTTTAAATTTTAATTTTTGCACACAAATATGACTGCGTTAGTTTCTTTGGATGTTAGGCAATTTTACAGTGAGATGAACTACTAATAGATATTTTAGTTAATGTTTTAGGAAAAGCTTTTTGTCCAGTACACTTAAATTTCCTTGAGTATTCACTTATTTCATTTGGCCAATTTAAATTAATGTGAAAACTTAATTACTATTTTACTGTCAATTTTAATACTCAAGCAGAAATCTTAGTTTACACTGTAAATACTAGTAAAAAGGAATATTTGCATTTTTGAGTAGGTTCTGAGCACTCCTAGCAATAGATTGAATTTAGATATAGAGCAGCTATTGCTGGCCGAGTCTCTGTCTGCCACCTGTGTCCCAGTATGAGTTGTGCATGGGAGGCGAAGTAGCCTTGTGGGTAGGAGACCTCCCTCAGAAGGGGTGAGAATTTAAGCCCCTGGAAGGTTTGTGGATGAGGTTCTGGGCCCCACCTCTGTTGACCTTTTAGTTCTCTCCTCTTGGCCCTTTTAGTTCTCTCCTCTTGGCCCCTCTGCGACTGTGCCTGTCTTAGGTTGCTCCTTCCCTGAGGAATCTTACCCGTCTCTGGCTAACCAGCCATCTTCCGGGGCCAAATAGGGTGATGTGAGGTTCATTTATGTCTCCTTTGTAGTCTATGCCCCCGTGGTCTCCATGTCCAGCACCTGCCTTGGGATCCCCTCGCCTGCTGACTGGGTCGCCATACAAGTAGGTGCATTTACACAAAAGGAAGATGCATTCACCACAGGAAAATGTATTTCCCCCAGTATTTTGAGATTTTCCTCACAGGAGGGATTACCCACACTAACGTGGTGATTCTCCTACAGGATGTTTGGTTTCTCCCACAGTAAGAAGGGTTCCTTCACAGGCAGGTATGATTCACCAACAGGAAGAAGTATATCCCACACAAGAAGTTGCATTTGCACCACAGGAAGGAGAGTTACAAGATGAAGCGTTCTTTCACAGAAACAAGTGTTCCACCACAGGAAGGCCTGTTTTCCCCAGAGAAAGAAGGGGTTCTTTAAAAAGAGGCCTGTTTTCACTACAGGAAGGAGTGTTGTTCCTACAGGAAAATGAGATCCGCATAGGAAGTTGCATTTTGCAAAAAAAAAAAATTGAATTTCCCTTACAGGAAGAAGAGTTCACCTACAGAATGAAGGATTATCCCACAGAAAGGTGTTATTCTCGCACAGGAAGATTAATTTCTCCAACTGGAGCAAAGATTCTCTAACAGGGAGGTGTAATTCTTCCATGGGAAGAAGTGTTCCCCTACAGGAAGGCCTGGTTCCCACAAAGGAATATGGGACCTCACAGAAAGTTGCATTTCCCCCATAGGAAAGTCAGTTGTCCCCACAGGAAGCTTTACTCACAGGGAGGTGTGATTCTCCCACAGGAAGGTTTGTTCTTTCCCAAACAGGAAAGTGTGTTTCCCCGATAGGAAGCATGGTGACCACAGGAAACAGTATATCCGTACAGAAAGGTGCATTAAACCCCACAAGAAAAAGAGTTACTCTATAGGAAGTAGAGTTCTCACACAGGAAGAAGTGTTCCTTCACAGGAAGTCTTGTTTTCACAAGAGGAAGGAGTGTTGCCCCAAAAGGAAGATGAGTTTTGCACAGGAAGTTGAATTTCCCCTACAAAAAAGAAAGGTTCCCTATAGGAAGGGGAGTTTTCCCCCACAGGAAGCAGGGTTCCACCACAGAAAATTGAAATCCTCCCCAAAAGGAAAGTGTGTTTTCTCTATCGGAAGCATGGTGATCACAGGACACAGTGTTTCCTTCTCAGGAAGTTGCATTTCCCAAACAGGAACATGAGTTTCTTCTACAGGAATAGGGATCTCACACAGAAGAAGGATTTTCCCACAGGAAGGTGAGATTCTCCCACAGGAAGGTTGGTTTCCCACACAGTAAGAAGTGTACCCTCCCAAGAAGCTGTGATTACCTCAAGGGAGAAGGGTTCCCCTATAAGAAGGTGAGTTTACACAAAAGGAAGATGTGTTCACAACAGGAAGTTGCATTTCCCCCACAGGATGGTGAGATTACCCCAAATTAAGCATTACCACAC
The DNA here is from genome assembly GCA_027563665.1 of Antrozous pallidus. Taxonomy (NCBI): domain Eukaryota; kingdom Metazoa; phylum Chordata; class Mammalia; order Chiroptera; family Vespertilionidae; genus Antrozous; species Antrozous pallidus. The sequence goes on along the minus strand of JAOAOB010000026.1, from coordinate 128,709 downwards.
TGGAAGGTGTGATTATCGCACAAAATGCTTGATTTCCCCCACAGGAAGAAGGGTTCCTTAACAAGAAAGTGTGATTCCCACAGGAAGAAGTGATCCTCCACAGGAAAGCCTGTTACCCCCACAGGAAGATGGCACCCACACAGGAAGTTTCAATTTCCCCACAGGAAGGCCATTTTCCCTCACTGATAAAGTGTTCCATAATAGAAAGTCATGTTTCCTTCACAGGAAAATGGCTAACTGACAGGAAGTTGCAATTTCCCCAAAGGAAGACCAGTTTCCCACATAGGAATAAAGTTCCTTCACAGGAAGGCTTGTTTTGAAAACAGGAAGTTGTTTTTCCCCTACAAGATCATTGGTTTGGCACAGGAAGTTGCATTTACACAAAAGAAAATTGAGTTTCCACTCCAGGAAGAAGAGTTCACCCACAGGAAGAAGTGATTCTTCCACAGGAATGTGTGATTCTCCCACAGCTAATATTTTTTCCACCATGAGAGAAGAGTGCCGTCACAGTCAGGTGTATTTCCCCACAGGAAGAAAGGTTCCTCCACAGGATATTGCATTCCTCCAACAGGAAAGTGTCTTGCCCCTACAGGACACATGGTGACTACAGAAAAGAATATGTCCTCCACTGGAAGTCAGATTATACCCCCCTTGAAGGAGAATTATCCTTCAGGAATAATAGTTCTCCCACAGAAAGAAGTGCTCCCCTGCAGGAAGGCCTGCTTCCGCCACAGCAAGATGTGATCCCCACAGGAAGTTTCAGTTTGCCCTCAGAAAGGTCTGTTTCCCATACAGGAATAAGGCTTCCTTCACAGGAAGGCCCATTGTCACCGAAGGAAGAAGGGTTCCTTCAGAGGAGGCCAGTTGTCAATTCAGGAAGGAGTGTTGCCCCTACTAAAAGATGGGTTCCACAAAGGAAGTCCCATTTACACTACATGAAGGAGGGTTCCAGTACAGGAAGGTGAGTTTCCCCACAGGAATAAGGTTTCCCACACAAGAAGTAGTGTTCTTCCCTCACCTGGAAAGTGTGTTTCCCCTAGAGGAAGCAGGTGACCAAAGGGAAGAGTGTATCCCCTACAGAAAGTTGCAATATATCCCATTGCAAGAAGAGTGACCCTACAAGAAGTAGAATTCTCTCATAGGAAGGAGTGTTATCCCACAGGAAGTTCTATTTCCACCAAAAGAAGAAGTGAATAGACCTGCTTTTACCACAGGAAGAGATTTTGCCTCTATGGGAATATGGGTTCTGTACAGGAAGTCACATTTTCTCAACAAAAAAGGAGGGTTACCCTACAGGAAGGTGAGTTTCACCCACAGGATTAAGGTTCCCCCACATGAAGTTGCATTATACACCACAGAAAGGAGAGTTACCCATCAAAAAGAAGAGTTCTCACAGGAAGAAGTGATCCCCCACAGGAAGACCTGTATCCCCCAAAGGAAGAAGGGGATCTTCAGAAATAGGTTTGTTTTTAGGACAGAAAGAAGTGATGCCCTTACAGGAATATGGGTTCCAACAGGAATTTGCATTCTCCTACAAAAAAGAAAGGTCCCCTTCAGGAAGAAATTCCCCCAAAGGAAGATGGGTCCCACCATTTGAAATTGCATTCCTCTCCCAACAGGAAAGTGTGTTTCCCCTACAGGAAACATGGTGACCACAGAAAAGAGATTATAACCAAAGGAGAGATGCATTTCCCCAAAAGGAAATTCAGTTTCCCCTACAGGAAGAAGCGGTCAATCATAGGAAGGAGGATTCTCCCACAGGAAGTTGTGATTCTCCCAGAGGAAGGATGGTTTCTCCCACAGGAAGAAGGGTTCCCTCATAGCAAGATGGGATTCCACCAAACGAAGAAGGGTTCTACCAGAGGTAGCATGGTAACCACAAAAAAGAGTGTATCCCTCACAGGAAGTTCCATCATACCGAACAGGAAGGAGAGTTACAGGAAGCAGCATTTTCCTCAAGAAGAAGTCTTTCCCACAGGAAGGTCTGTTTTCAAAATAGGAAGGTGAGTTCTTAAAAGGAAGTTGCAATTCCACCACCGGAAGGCCTGTTCACTCCACAGGAAACGGGTAAGGTCCTGGTATCGCTTGGTGGGGCAGCTCTTCCCTCCTCCCTCCTGTCCAACCACCAGACTCAGGCAGGATGGAGCAATACTGCTCTGCCAAGGAAATGAACACAATGGCATAGAAGAGGTGGGGATGAGTTTGGTACATGGCCAAATCCACTGCACGATGATGCAAACTTGGCCTGTGCTTCATGTTTGGGTGGGGCCCTGGAGCAGGGATTGTGGTGTGTGGGATCCCAGACCAGTAGCCTGCTCCCTCCCCATGTGCGTCTGCCTCCCCACAGGGTTATTATGGAGGCCATATCCCTCTTCTGATGGCTGCAAATTCTCCTTCTCCCCTTGAACTCTATGTACACCGTAAAGTTTGAACTCTTTTTTTAAATTATATTTTTATTGATTTCAGAGAGGAAGGGAGAAGGAGAGATAGAAACATCAATGATTAGAGAGAATCATTGATGGGATGCCTCTTGCAATGCCCCTACACTGGGGATTGAGCCCACAACCCAGCCATGTGCCCTTAACCAGAATTGAATCTGGGACCCTTCAGGCCTCAGGCTGACTTGACAATTTTCCCACTGAGAAAAACTGGCCAAAAGTTGTTTTCTGTGGCGAATGGTCCCCCAAAAAAGGTGTGACTATTGTCCAACTGGCCTCAGAGAGGCAGCCAACCCTTTTCTTTGCATTGCACATGGAGGCCTCCGCCACACACTTGGGGAACTGATTATACAGTTTACAAACTGTGGTGTGGCAGCACACAATGAACTGATAGGCAAGGGCTTAGGAGCAGCTAGGCACCTGAGACTCATCCTGCTGGGGGTGTGAGGAGAGGATACTTACACACACACTTGGAGGGGCCTGTGTGTGCTGGAAGAGCCTTCAGTCCCACCACCACCTGCTCCCCCTAGTGCAAGTCTGAGATTTTTGGGTGTGTTTTCCTCAGTCCAGATACATAGCTCCACCTCCTCAGAAGTTAGGCCTCTGACCTGCAGCCGCAGGGCCTACTCAGGCCATGGCTTCGTTCATGCTCATCTTGTTCAGGGTCAAGCACTCAGATCCTGGACACATCCTCCTAGAAGACTAACTGCTCCCCAGAGCTACAGGGCCTCCAGGACTCAGCACATTAATTCGGGCACCAGAACAGGCAGGGAAGGCACTACGTGGTCCTCTGGGATAGCTCTGATACCTGGCTCTAGGCCTCCTGTTAGCCCAAAAAAAGCCCAGACAGAGACCCCCCTGGGTGGATTGAAGTTTTCTTCCTACGGGTAAGGAAAACAGATTCTGTACATCCTCCTCAAGATTAGAGCAGATGCATTTTTCTGACAGAAAACTATGCTGCAAAGTGGGCACCCCCTCACAGCTTAAAAGAACACTTGCCCTTCTCAGTATCTCTCAGTATCTTTCCGTATCCCCCTTGGCCCAGGGGTCTGGAGGGAGTACTGCTGGACCCTGAAGCCCACTCCAAGCCTTCCTTTAGGCTCCAGCATTGCCCTAAGGAGCGGGCAGTGCTGGGTCGGGTGGAGTGAGGTGGGTGGTGGGTGTGAACGCATGGAGGCCTTCACAATTCTGGATGTGGTCAGATGAAGGGGTTCAAATCCTGCTCTCAGACTCACTAGCCATGGGCAAGGTGCTGACCTCTCTGTGCCTTGATTTCCCCATCTGTAAGAACACTGAGTTCACAGTGATGTAGTGAGCAGGGGCCTCCTGGCATGCAGGCTGAGGAGTCAACACCTTATGGATTCATGTATGTGGAGGACACATGATGGGGGTGTCCGTGCTCAGGTGCAGTCCCCTTGCCAAGGCTGTGACCTTGAGACCCCCAGGCTCACCACCCTCAGGGTCCAGAATTGCTCTGCCAAAGGCAACTTATCCTGGTGGCTACAGAGTTGGGCAAGAGAGAAAATAGGTGGGGGACCATGCCTTGGAGCAGCACTCAAAAAGGAAGGACCAAGTAGGGCTGCACACCCCCTGAAGGTGGGAGCTGGGCTTAACAAACAGTTTCCCAAGGCTTCCATTGAGTGCTCCACTTATACAGGGGCCTCAGCCCAGACCAGGAGATGCCAGGGCTGAGGGACATAGAATGGCCCCTGTGGGACCACCCTGCTGTGATCTTACACAGCTTCTGCAGGAAATGGGCAGCAGGTTCATGGTGTCTCTGTTACATCTTACAACGGGGTGTGATTTACAATGATTTCAAATGTGTAATGATAAAAAATTAGCTTAGGAAGAAGAAACAGAAAAAAAGGGGTGGGGCCAAAGAGGTGGCATAAGTCCAGGGGTGGGCTGCTGTGTGCCCCACCCTCTCTTTGGGTGGGCTGCAGGGCTGGGGTTCTTTTTCCCTTCAATCTTTAAACATTATCCCCCTTTCCAAAACATTCAGCTCTTGCTCCTCGGATCTCTGAATAACAGCAGCTCCCATTGCTAAGTTAGAGCCCAGGGTGGACAAGGAAGACAGACCAGGCCTCCACACATCCTCTTCAGGCCCCACCTCTGGTGCCCCCTAGCCCTAGACCTGAGAATGGCTGATGGCAGCTATTCAGGGGAGACTCCTCCAATGGGGAGGGTGCAGTGGGCAGGCTCTGGCACAGAAAAGACTGGGAAGGGACTCAGGCAGACAGGCTATCCTGGAAGGTGCCCCACCACTGACTTCCCAGGAGTAGAGGACAAGGGTGGCTTGGGATATTCCTGCCTCTTCAGCTTACCTGAGGTGGACAAGTGGTGTCTTGCGAAGTCAATCCTAGCAGTCCAGGTTGGACAACCAGCCTGCCTGAGAGTTCCCAGAGGCCCTGAGCCCAGCTGGCCCCAGAGTGGGGCTCCAAAGGTTGAGAATACCTCTGAGGGGCTTTGGGAGTTGTGGAGACCCCAATTGTCCAGACCTAGATGGGGCTCAGCTGGGGAGAAAAAGGTGGCAGCACCAGGGTGACCAGCACAGCCCACCTGCCAGTGTCCATGTCCATGCCTCTGTGCAGCTCCAATGAGGGGTTCCCTGAGTTGTGCTCAACCAGGGATGCAGCAGGAGCCCCCCTCAAAATCACTATGCCCCGCGGCCAGCCTCAGCTTCTCCTCTGCAGGGACCCACTGCGGGTTTGGCTAACAGGTCGGGCCCAGAGGAGAAAGAAAAGCCACAGAGAGCTCCTACAAGCCGGCCTTGAGGGTCTGAGACAGGGGAGAGGCCAGTGGTTCCTTTCTTCTGGGGTCCTGGCACCCCAGAGCGCTCCCTCGCGGTCTGCCCACAGTAGACAGGTCTCCGAACCCAGGGAGCGGATCTCCCCTCTAGCCTAGGTTCCGCCCACCACCACCACCCCACTCCCTGGCGCCGGGGGGCGGGGGGGCATCACAAAGACCAAGAATCTTCATGGCAACCACTGATTGCCTCAGGTGCGAAACTGCACGGTCTGCTACACAGAGTCAGCCCCACAGAGCTCCAGGAGGCAGGGCAAGTGAGCACACCAGGCTGGAAGAGGGATGGGTTGGGGGTTGCAGTAGACCTGGGGAGGGCCAGAGGTGGAGGGACTTAGGTCTCAAAGAGGTGGGGTGGCGGAGTGGCAGAAGGGATGGAGTAGGGGTCAAGGAGGCTGGCCAGTACTCCAGGTGACCCCTCCTGGGAGTTTACACCAACCTATCTTGGTTTTCCACTTGGGACATTGTTGGTGATTGGGAACATCCTGTTCCATAGCCAGATCCAGGGGCAGGGGTTCCCCCCAGAGGCCAGAGCAGGACTTATGCCTAAGTCCTGGGATCTTAGGCTCGGCTGGCACCTCAGCCCCATAGCCTCTTTGTGGTGCCTAGGCATCATCTGGCTCCTCTGCCCCAGGAAGGGCAAGGAACTTTGGGGAGGAGGCAGCCTGCCCAGCCTTACCCTGCCACTTGGTGGTTTCTTGGGAAAGTTACTGCATCTATTGGGCCTCACTGTAACTCATTGGCCCATTGGGTTGCTGGGACAACCAGAGCTTTCCCAGGGGCAGGCCCAGCCCCTGGGTGTGGCTGGAACCTGGCACAGCAGCCAGGGATGCTGGCTCCTTTTCCAAAGAGCCCCCAGCTTGTAGGGAGCAGTCTCCTCACTGTGGCTGTATCCAGATGTGGAGCACACTGACACCCAGAACTGGAAACAGGGGGGATTTGTGGCCCCAAAAGAGCTTCAGGCTGTGGGGTCCATGGCGTCCTTGCACCTGGAGTGAGAGCCAGTTGCTAAGAATTTAGTCTCGGTGCCCACCTGTATGGGAGAGTGACCAGAACTCAGGATCTGGGCCTTTCCTAGGGAATCAGTTGGTCTTTAAGGCCCTGGTGACCCCAGGACACCCAAGGACTCGAGAGCTGGGATGGGGCCTGAGGCCATATTGCATCCCAGCTTGCCCTGGTCTCCAACTGGACTGTCCTGGGGTGAGCCTGGCCCTCTGCTGTGTACCAGAGGATGGTATTCAGGGCAGTGGTGTCTCAAGGGGAGTTTGGTGTTGCTCAGATAGGACCACACTGAGTCTCTGTGGCCCCGAGGATCCCTGTAACTTCATTTCAAACAAGGGCCTGAAACCTTTGCCAGGCTGTCCAACTGGTCAGTGACTGAGGTTTCTGCTCAAATCATTCTGGCCCCAGAGCCCAGCCATGCTCTTATCACTGCCCTGCATCCTGACAACCAATCATCAGTAGTGTTTGCTCCTAAATACCTACTTTTTAAAATATATAGTTTTTATGGATTTTAAAGAGGAAGAGAGATAGAACCATCAATGATGAGAGTCATTGATTGCCTCCTGCACCCCCACTACTGGGGATCTTGTCCACAACCCCACCATGTGTCCTTGACTGGACCTTCAGTTTGCAGGTTGACACTATCCACTGACCCAAACCAGCTAAGGCTCTAAATGCCTAATTTAATGATTCTGCAGGCTGCCCACCTGGCTCTCCAGACAGCCACATCTAGAGAAAGGTCTGCCTCACAAGGTCCTCCTCCCAAGAAGGATGGAAGACCTGATGTGGGTGTAAATGGGCCTGAAATCTCTTACACACAGAAACACACATACAGCCCCAAGTGAGCCCCAGGTGGATACAGAGGCCTGCTTGACTATTCTCACTCACACCTGACCCTGCACCCTTCCCTCCAGACAATCAGCTTTCAGGTGACAGGCTTGGGCCTGGACAAGATGAAGCTGGACAGTCCCCCATCCTTCCTTGACCAAGAGTAGGTGGAGGAGGCTGAGGACTGGAAGCTGCTGTAGCCAGAGACTTGGACACCTACACAGCATGCAGCAAAGTGCTGCGGGAGTTTCTGACCTGTGACCTAAGTCTCTACCTGCTGAAGCACCATCAAGCTCGCATGGAGTTGCTGAGGCAGTGCTACTACCACATCAAGATCCTCCCGAAGCACCTGGCCCCAGGTGACCAGAACCAAATGGTGCTGCCCAGCACCATGTTCCAGTTCATCGACCATTGGAAGTTCCAGCTCATGAAGAACGTGGGCATCATGCAGACCAAGATCCAGCTCCTGCTGCTCAGAGACCTGCTGGAGGAGATGGACCATGGCCGTGCCCAGCTGGATGCCCTACTCAAGTTGCTTGACCCTCTGCCCTTTCTCATGGTTTGTGCACTTGTTGAACAGCGGCTGGCAGACCTGTCAACCTTCATGGACAACCTCCAGGCTATGATGGTGCCAGGATGCCTTCACATCAAGCACCATCTGGTGCCTGATATTGGCACCACCAAGATCTCATATATCCGGCTCATGTTCAGCACCAAGATGCCTGTCATGTTCAACTGCAAGGAGTCGGTGGCCCACCAGGACTGGGTCTCCCTGTGCTGGTTTGTCACCATCCAGCCAGTGGTAATGGAACAGTTCAGACTGCACTTCAATCTGCTAGACACACAAATGAAGCAGGATTACCTGCAGTGTGGCATCATGCCCATGGCCGCCTGGACCTTAGACATCCACAACTTGCTGCCCAACTGTGTCTACATGTTCCCCGTCAAGAGGGCTGAGATCTACAGGCTGGTCTATGAGCACTGGCCAACAGCCTCATATTGCAGATCAGGTGGGGCCTCTTGACGGACACCCTCTTACATCAGCTGGGCAAGCTGGGCTGCCCCTGACTGCAGCTTCCGAGAGATGATTTTCTAATATTTATCCACTAATAAAAAGGAGTATAAACACACACACACACACACACACACACACACACACACACACACACACACACACAATTAAGGAAGCAAACCTATTTACGTCCTGCTGGCAGTGGCAGCCACATGGGTATATTTCCTGATTTGGCCCAATATTCCCATGTGTTCCAGGCCCCACAGCTCCTGCTCCATGTTTAGGGGATGGGGGAACTCAGGCTGGACCTTGAGGACAGCTGGTCCCAGAGCAAGAAGTATCAGCCCTGACATTGGGTTCCCTCACAGGAAGGTGTAATTTCTCCATAGGAAGAAGAGTTCCCCCAGAAGAAGTTGTGTTCTTCCCCCAACAGGAAATTGTATTTCCCCTATAGGAAGTATCATGAGCACAGGAAAGAGTGTATCCCTCACAGGAAGTTGCATCATACCAAACAGGAAGTATAGTTACAGGAAGTAGAGTTTTCCCCAGGAAGAAGTGTTTCCACACAGGAAGGCCTGTTTACCAAATAGGAAGATGAGTTCCACAGAGGAAGTTGCAATTTCCCCACAGGAAGGCCTGTTACCCCAGAGAAAAAAGAGTTCATTCACAGGAAAGTCTATTTTCACCAAAGGAAGAAGTATTGCCCCTACAGGAAGATGGGTTCCAAATAGGAAGTTAAATTTACTATACAAAAAGAAGAGTACCCATACAGGAAGATGAGTTTCTTCCTCATGAAGAAGTGTTCCCGCCTAGGAAATTGCATTCCACCCTGAACAGGAAAGTGTTTTTCCAGTACAGGAAGCATGGTGATCACAGAAAAAAAGGGTATCCACCAAGGGAAGTTGCATTAATACCCCACAGGTAGGAGCGTTACCCTACAGGAAGAAGAGTTCTCCCACATGAAGAAGTGTACTCCCACAGGAAGGCCTGTTTCCTGAACAGGATTATGGGATGCTCACAGGAAGTTGCAATTTGCCCATAGAAAGGCCTGTTTCACCCACAGGAAGAAGGCTTTCTTCACAGCAAGGCCCTGTTTTCACCTCAGGATGAAATGTTGCTCTAATAGGAAAATGGGTTTCTCCTATAGAAAGGTTGGTTTCCCCCACAGGAAAAAGAGTTCCCCCAAAGGAAGGTGTGATTTCTCCACAGGAAAATGGGTTGCCCCAAAGGAAGTTGAGATCCTCCCCCAAAAGTCAAATGTATTTCCCCTACAGGAAGCAGGGTGACCACAAGAAAAAGTGAATTCCTCACAGGAAGTTGCATTATACAACACAGGAAGGAGAGTTACAGGAAGAAGAGTTCTCTCACAGGAAAAAGTGTTCACCCTCAGGAAGGCCTGTTTTTCCAAAGGAAGATGAGTTCCCCAGAGGAAGTTGCAATTCCTCCAGAGGAAGGCCTGTTTCCCCCACAGGAAAAAGGGTTCCTTCACAGGAAGGCCTGTTTTCACAACAGCAAGGAGTTTTGCCCCTATAGGAAGATGGGTTCCACACAGGAAGTTGCATTTCCCCTACAAACAAGAAGGGTTCCTCTACAAGAAGGTGAGTTTACACAAAAGGAAGATGTGTTCACCACAGGAAGTTGAATTTTTCACTCAGGATGGTGAGATTTTCCCCACAGAAAGGATTACCCCACAGGAAAGTGTGATTCTTCTACAGGAACACCAGTTTACCCCACAGGAAGAAGTGTTCCCCCGCAGGAAAGCCATTTTCCCCCACAGGAGATGGTTCAGCCACAGAAAGTTGCAATTATCTCAAAGGAAAGCTAGTTTCCCACACAGGAAGAAAGTTTCCTTCACAGGAAGGCCTGTTTTTACCACATGAAAGAGTGTTGCCCCTACAGGAAGATGGGTTGCATACAGGAAGTTGCATTTCCCCTACATGAAGAAGGGTTCCCTCACAAAATGTGTTATTACCCCACAGGAAGAATGGATCCCCCAATGGAAGTTGGGTTCCTCCCAAACAAGAAAGTGTATTTTCCCTAAAGGAAGCATGTATCCCTCATAGGAAGTTGCATTATACACCACATGATGGAGTGTTACAGAAAGAATAGTTATCCCATAGTAAAAGTGTTCCCCACAGGAATCCTGTTTCTCCCAAAGGAAGATGAGTTCCCCAGAGGAAGTCACAATTTCCCCACAGGAAGGCCTGTTTCCCACCCTCAGGAAAAAGTTTCCTTCACAGAAACACTTTTTTCACTACTGGAAGGAGTGTTGCCCTACAGAATTTTGCTTCTAATCAAGAAGGTGCATGTCCCATACAAGAAAAAGGGTTCCCCTACAATTAGGTGAGTTTACCTGAAAGGAAGATGGATTCACCAAAGGAAGTTGCATTTCCCCCATAGAATTTTCAGATGCCCCCACAGGAGGATTACCCAAAAGGAATGTGTTATTCTTCCACAGAATAGTTGGTTTCCTATATAGGAAGAAGGGTTCCCTCACAGGAAGGTATGATGCCCCCACAGAAAAAAAATGTTCCCCCACAGGAAGGCCAGTTTCTCCCACAGGAAGAAGTGTTCCCCCAAAGGAAGATGCATTTCCCATTCAAAAATGTTGGTGAGATTCCTCCCTCAGGAAGAAGGATTACCCCATAGGAAGGTCTGATTTACCCACAGAAATGTTGGTTTCCCACACAGGAAGAAGAGTTCCCCTACAGGAAGGCTTGTTCCACCAAGGGAAAGATGAAACCCCCACAGGAAGTTGCAATTCCCCCACAGGATGGCCAGTTTCCCCCTCAGGAAAAAGAGTTCCATCACAGGAAGGCCTGTTTTAACCTCAGGAAGGAGTGTTGCCTCTCCAGGAAGATGATTCCCATACAGGAATTTGCATTTTCCCAAAATGAAATTGAGTTTCCTCTTACAGGAAGAAGAGTTCACCCACGGGAAGAAGGATTCTCCATACGAAGGTGTGACTCTTACACAGGAATTTTGAATTCCCCACAGGAAGTAGGGTTCACTCACAGGAAGGTGAGATTCCCTCACAGGAACTTATATTCCTTCCCAAACAGGAAAGTGTGTTCCCTGTACAGGAAGCATTGTGACAACAGGGAAGAGTGTAGCCTGCACAGAAAGCTGCATTATACCCCACAGGAGGAAGAGTTACCCTACAGGAAGAAGAGTTCTCAAAAAGGAAGAAGTGTTCCCCATCAGGAAGGCCAGTTTTCCCCACAGTAATAAGGGTTCCTTCACAGGAAAATCTGTTTTCACCACAGGAAGGAGTGTTGCCCCCAGAAGAAAATGGGTTCTGCACAGGCAGTTGCTCTTTCCCTACCAAAAAGAAAAGTTCCCCTGCAGGAATGTGAATTCCCCCACCAGAAGAAAGTTTCCGCAACAGAAAATTGCATTACTCCCCCCAATATTAAAATGCTTTTCCCCTACAAAGGCATGTTGATCACAGCAAAGAGTTTTCCCAAATAGGAAGATGCATTATACCCCAGAAGAAGAAGAGTTACCCTACAGAAAAAAGAGATCTCCCACAGGAAGAAGTGTTCTCCCACAGGAAGGCCTGTTTTCTGAACAGGAAGATGGGATGCTCACAGGACATTCCAATTCTCCCACAGAAAAGGCCTGTTTCCACAGGAAGAAGGTTTTCTTCCCAGGAAAGTCTGTTTTCACCTCAGGAAGCAGTGTTGCTCCTATAGGAAAATGGGTTTCTCCCACAGAAAGGTTAGTTTCCTCCCACAGAAAAAAGTGTTCCCCAAAAGGAAGGTGTGATTTTCCCACAGGAAGAAGGGTTGTCACAAAGTAAGTTGTGTTCCTCTCCCTGCAGTAAAATATATTTCCCCTACAGGAAGCATGGTGACCACAGGAAAGTGTGTATCCCTCACAGGAAGTTGCATTATACACCACAAGAAGGAGAGTTACAGGAAGAAGAGTTCTCCCATGGGAAGAAGTGTTTAGGGCCCAGAGGAAGGCCTGTTTTTTTCCAAAGGCATATGACATACCCAGAGGAATTTGCAATTCCCCTACAGGAAGGCCTGTTTTCCCCACAGGAAAAAGGGTTCCTTCAGAAGAAGGCCTGTTTTCACCAAAAGAATGAGTGTTGACGCTTCAGAAAGATGGGTTTTGCACAGGAGGTTGCATTTCCCATACAGAAAAGAAGGGCTCCCCTCCCAGTAGGTGAGTTTACACAAAAGGAAGTTGCGTTCACCACAGGGAGTTGCATTTCCCCCCAAGATGGTGAGATTCGCACCTCAGGAAGGATTACCACACAGGAAGGTGTGATTCTTCCACATGAAGGTTGGTTACCTCCACAGAAAGAAGGGTTCCCTCAGAGGAAGGTGTAATTCCCCAACAGGAAGAAAAGTTCCCCAAAGTAAGTTGTATTCTTCCTTCAACCTGAAACTGTATTTCCTGAGGGAAGCATAATGACCACAGGAAATGGTGTATCCCTCACAGGGAGTTCTATTGTACACCACAGGAAGGAGAGTTACAGGAAGAAGAGTTTTTCCACAAGAAGGGCTTTTTCCCCCAAAGAAAAATTGTTCCTTCACAGGAATGCTTGTTTTCACCACAGGAAGGAGTGTTGCCCCTATAGGAATATGGCTTCCACACAGGAAGTTGCATTTCCCATATAAAAAAGAAGGGATCCTCTACAAATAGGTGAGTTTATGCAAAAGGAAGTTGCCTTCACAACAGAAAGTTGCATTTCCCACACACGATGGTGAGATTATCCCCAGAGGTTGGTATACCCCACAGGAAGGTGTGATTCTCACACAGGATGGTTGGTTTCCCTCACAGAAAAGTATGATTCCCCCACATGAAGTAGTATTCCCCCACAGAAAGGCCAGTATACCCCACAGGAAAAAGTGTTCCTTCACAGGAAGGCCTGTTTCCCCTAAAGGAAGATGGGTAACCCACAGGAAGTTGCTACTCTCCCTAAGGAAGAGCAGTTTCCCCCACTGGAAGAAGGATTTCTTCACAGGAAGGCTTGTTTTGACAACCAGAAGGAGTTTTGCCCCTACAGGAAGTTGGGTTCCACACAGGAAGTTGCATTTCCCCTACATGAAGAAGGGTTCCCTCACAGGAAGGTGTGATTCCCTCACAGGAAGATGGTTTGCCTCAAAGGAATTTGCATTCCTCCCTAAACAGGAGTGTGTATTTGCCCTACTGGAAGCATTGTGACCACAGGAAAGAGTGTATCCCTGACAGGAAGTTGCATTAGACCCCACAGGAAGGAGAGTTACAGGAAGAAGATTTCTCCCACAGGAAGAAGTGTTCCCCCACAGGAAGGCCTGTTTTTCCCAAAGGAAGATGAGTTCCCCAGAGGAAGTTGCAATTCCCTCACAGGAAGGCCTGTTTCCCACAAAGGAAAAAGGATTCCTTCATAGGAAGGCCTGTTTTCACCATATGAAGGAGTGATGCCCCAACAGGAAGATGGGTTCCACACAGGCAGTTGCATTTCCCATACAAAAAAGAAGGGTTCCCCTGCAAATATGTGAGTTTACACAAAAGGAAGATGCATTCACTACAGGAAGTTGCATTGCTCCCACAGGATGGTGACATTACTCCTCCCCTCGCCTGAGAAGGATTACCCTACAAGAAGGTGTGATTCTCCCACAGGATTGTTGGTTTTCCCCACAGGATGAAGGGTTCCCTCACAGGAAAATATTATTCCCCTCAGGAAGGCCAGTTTTCCACACAGAATACGGGTCCCCGTATAGGCAGTTGCAATTAGGCCATAGGAAGGTCAGTTTCCCCCACAGGAGAATTTTTCCCCCATAGGAAGTTCTGTTTCCACCACAGGAAGATGGGTCACCCACAGGAAGTTACAATTCCCCTGAAGAATGTCCATTTCCCACACAGAAAAAAGGGTTCCTTCACAGGAAGGCCTGTTTTGACTACAGGAAGGAATGTTACTCCTACAGAAGGATGAGTTTTGCACAGTAAGTTGCATTTCCCCAAAAAACAAAAAAGGTTCCCCTACAAGTAGGTGAGTTTTCACAAAAGGAAAGTGTGTTTACCACTGGAAGTTGCATTTCCCCACAGGATGGTGACATTCACCCCACAGGAAGGATTACCCCACAGAAAGGTGAGATTCTCCCACAGGATGGTTGATTTCTTCCAGAGGAAGAAGGGTTCCTTCACTTCAAGGAATGATTCCCCCACAGGAAGAAGTGTTCCTCCACAGGAGGGTCTGTTTTTCCCACAGGACAATGAGACCCCCACAGAAAGTTGCAATTCCCCACATGAAGACCCGTTTCCCCCACAGAAAGATGGGTCATTCACAGGAAGTTGCAATTCCCCCAAGGAAGAAGAATCATTCACAGAAAGGACTGTTTTGACAACATGGAGGAGTGTTGCCCTTGCAGATAGATGGGTTCCGAACAGGAAGCTGCATTTCCCCTGCCTGAAGGATTCCCTCAAAGAAATGTGCAATTCCCACACAGAAAGAAGGGTTCTCCCAAAAGAAGGTGCATTCCTCCCCTAACAGGAAAGTGTATTTCCCCTATAGGAAGCATGGTGACCAAAGGAAAGTGTATATCCCCCAAAGGAAGTTGCATTTTATTTTACTGGAAAGAGAGTTACCCTACAGGATGATGAGCTCTGAAAGTGAAGTTGCATTTCCCCTACATGAAAGGGGTTCTTGTACAGGAAGGTGAGTTTCCCAGACAATAAGGAAGGTTTCCCACAGGAAATTGCATTCCTCCCCAAAAAGGAAAATGTTTTTTCTGTATAGGAAGTTGAATTTCCCCAAAATAAAAGTGAATTTCCCATACATGCAGAAGCGTTTACAAGCAGGAAGAAGGAATATCCCATAGGAAGATGTAATTCTTCCATAGGAAGTTTAGTATCCCCCACAGGAAGAAGGGTTTACTCACCGGAAGGTGAGATTCCCCCACAGGAAGTTGCATTCCTCCCCAACAGGAAAGTGTGTTTCTTCCACAGGAAGCATGGTGACCACAGGAAAGAGTGTATCCCCCACAGAAAGTTGCATTATACCCCACAGGAAAAAGTGTTACCCTACAGGAAGAAGAGTTCTCCCACAGGAAGAAGTGTTCCCCCACAGGAAGGACAGTTTTCACCCCAGAAAGTTGGGTTACCCACAGGAAGTTGCAATTTTCTCACAGTAAGGCCTGTTTCAACCACAGGAATAAGGTTTCCTTCCCAGAAAAGATTCTTTTCACCACAGGATTGAGTGTAGCCCCTACAGGAAGATGGGTTCTGCACAGGAAATAGCATTTCCCTTACAAAAAAGAAGGGTTCCCTACAGGAAGATGAGTTTACCCCTCAGGAAGAAGGGTTCCATCATAGGAAATTGCATTCCTTCCCCAACATGAAAGTGTGCTTCCTTTACCGGAAGCATGGTGACCACAGGACACAGTGTTTCCCCCTCAGGAAGTTGCATTATTCAAACTGGAAAGTGAGTTTCCCCTACAGGAAGTAGAGTTCACCCACAGGATTCTCCCACAGGAAGGTTGAATTCTCCCACACGAAGTTTGTGTTTCCCCAAAGGAAAAATAGTCCCTTCACAGGAACTTGTGATTCCCCCACTGGAAAAAGGGTTCCTCAAGAGGATTTGCATTTCTCCCCCAACAAGAAAGTGAGTTTTCAGTATTGGAAGCAGGATGACCACAAACGAGTGTATCCCACACGGTAAGATGCATTATACTTCACAGGAAGGAGAGTAACACTACAGGAAGAATAGTTTTCCTACAGAAATAGTGTTCCCCCACAGGAAGTCATTATTCCCCCAAAGGAAGAAAGGATTCCCAGAAGAAGTTGCAATTCGCCCTCTGGAAGGCCTGTTTCCTCCACTGGAATAATGCTTCATTCACAGAAGGGATTGTTTTTACCACCCACCGAAAGAAGCGTTCCTTCACAGGAGGCTGGTTTTTACCACAGGATGTGAGATGTGCCTACGAAAAGATAGGCTGCACACAGGAAGTTCCATTACCAATACACAAAGAAGTGTTGCAGTATATGAAGATGAGTTTCCCTCACAAGAAGAAGTGTTCCCCCACAGGAAGTTGTCTTCCTCCCTCAACAGTAAAGTGTGTTTCCTATACACAGGAAAATGTGTATCCCCCACAGGAAGCTGAATTATACTCCATCGGAAGAAGAGTTACCCCACAGGACAAAGACTTCTCTCATAGGAAGGAGTTTTCCCCCACTGGAAAGCTGTTTCCCATAGAAGAAAAAGGGTTCCTTCAAAGATAGGCCAGTTTCCATCATAGAAAGGGATATTGCCCCTACAGGAAGATCGGTTTTGCACAGGAATCTGCATTTCCCCTACATGAAACGTGTTGACCACAGGAAAGAGTGTATCCCTCACAGGAAGTTGGATTATACCCCACAGATAGAAGACTAACAGGAAAAAGAGTTCTCTCACAGGAAGAAGTGTTTCCCCACAAGAAAGCCTCTTTCCCTGACAGGAATAAGGCTTCCTTCATAGGAAGGCCTGTTTTCACCACAGGAAGGAGTGTTTCCCCTACAGGCAGATGGGATCCACAAAGGAAATTGCATTTCCCATAAAAAATGAATGGTTCCCCTACAGGAAGTTGAGTTTATACAAAAGGAAGATGTGTTCTTCACAGGAAGTTCCATTTCCCCAAAATGATGGTGAGATTCTTCGAATAGGAAGAAGGATTCCCCTACAGGAATGTATGATTCTCCCACAGAAGATTGTTTTTCCCACAGGAAGAAGGGTTCTCTCACAGGAAGGTGTGAATCTCTCAATGGAAAAAGTGTTTCTGCACAGGAAGGCCTGTTTACCACATAAGAATATGGGACCCACACAGGAAGTTGCAATTCCCCCACAGGAAGACCAGTTTCCTCCCAGAATGAAGGGTTCCATCACAGAAAGGCCTGTTTTCACTGTAGGAAGAAGTGTTGCCCCTATAGTAAGTTTGGTTCCTCACAGGAAGTTGTATTTCCCAAAAGGGAAACTGAGGTTTCCCTACAGGAAGAAGACTTCACCCACAAAAAGGAGAATTCTCCAATAGGAAGGTGTGATTTTCTCACAAGAATTTTGGTTTCCTCATAGGAATAGGGTTCCCTTACAGAAATATGTGATTCCCACACAGGAAGGAAGTTTCCCCCAGATGAAATTGCATTCCTCTGTCAATAGGAAAGTGTGTTTCCCCTACAGGAAGCATGGTGATCACAGGAAAGTGTGTATTCCCTACAGAAAGTTACATTATACCTCATATGAATGAGTGTTCCCTACAGGAAGGAGAATTCTCCCACAGGTAGAAGTGTCCCCCACAGGAAACCCTGTTTTCCCCAAGAAACATTTGGAAAATGTGTTCCAAAAAGAAAATTGCAATTACTTCACAGGAAGTCCTGTTTACCCCACAGGAAGCAGATTTCCTCCACAGCAAAGCCTGTTTTCACCACAGGAAGGTGTATTGCCCCTAAAGGAAGATGATTTCAACACAGAAGGTTGCATTTCTCCAAAAGAAAACTGAGTTTCCCCTACAGGAAGAAGAGTTCACCAACAGGAAGAAGGAGTATCCCATAGAAATGTGTGGTTCTCCCATAGGAAGTTTGCATTCCCCCACAGGAAGAAGGGTTCACTAACAAGAAGATATGATTAGCACACTGGAAGTTATGTTCCTCCCCAAACTGGAAAGTGTGTTCTCCGTAAAGAAAGCATGGTGACAACAGGAAAAAGTGTATACTGCAGAGAAAGTTGCATCATACCAAACATTAAGGAGAGTTACCCTACAGGAAGAAGTGTTCTCAAACAGCAAGATGTGTCCCCCATAGGAAGGCCAGTTTCCTCCACAGGAAGAAGGGTTCCATCAAAGGAATGCCTGTTTTTACCACAGGAAGGAGTGTTGCCCCTACAGGAAGGTGGGTTTTGCACAGGAACTTGTTTTTCCTCTCCAAAAAAGAAGGGTTCTCATGCAGGAAGGTGAGTTTAACCACACGAAGAAGGGTTCCCACACACGAACCCTTCCCCAAAAGGAAAGTGTGTTTTCCCTACAGAAGTCATGGTGACCACAGAAAAGAGTGTATCACATACAGGAAGTTGCATTATACCCTGCAAGAAAAAGAGTTACCCTACAGGAAAAGAGTTCTCCCACATGAAGAAGGCTTCCTTTACAGGAAGGCTTGTTTTCACCTCAGGAAGAAGTGTTGCTCCTATAGAAAAATGGGTTTATCCCTCAGGAAGGTTGGTTTCCCCCACAGGAAGATGGGTTCCCTCACAGGAAGGTGTGATAACCCCACAGGAAAAAGGCTTTCCCCAAAGAAGTTGCATCTTCCTCCTACAGGAAAGTGTATTTCCTCTTCAGGAAGCATGGTTTCCCCCATAGGAAGATGAGTTCCCCGGAGTAAAGAGTGTATCCCTCACAGGAAATTCCATTATACACCACAGGAAGGAGAGTTACAGGAATAAGAGTTCTCCCACAGGAAGAAGTGTTCTCCCACAGGAAGGCCTGTTTTTCCCAAAGGAAAATGAGTTCCTCAGAGGAAGTTGCAATTGCCCCACAGGAAGGCCTTTTTCCCCCACAGGAAAAATGTTTCCTTCACTGGAAGGCCTGTTTTCACAACAGGAAGGAGTATTGTCCCTACAGGAATATGGTTTCCACACACGAAGTTGCATTTCCCACACAAAAAGCATGTTCTCCTACACATAGGTGAGTTTACACAAAAGGAAGATGGGTTCACCACAGGAAGTTGCATTTCCCCCACAGGTTGGTGAGATTACTCCCCACAGGAAGGATTACCCCACAGGAAGGTGTAATTCTCCCACAGGATGGTTGGTTTCCCCTACAGAAAAAAGGTTTCCCACACAAGAAGGTACGATTCCCCCACAGGCGGAAGTGTTCCCCCACAGGAAGGCCTGTTTCCCCCACAGAAAAATGGATTACCTGCAGGAAGTTGCAATTTTCCCAAAGAAAAGCCAGTTTCCCATACAGGAAGAAGGATTCCTTCAAACAAAGACCTGTTTTGACAACAGGAAGGAGTCTTGCCCCTATAGAAAGATGGGTTCTGCACAGGATGTTACATTTCTTCTACTTGAAGAAGGGTTCTCTCAAAGGAAGGTGTGATTCCCCCACAGGTGTAGGGTTCCCTCAAGTTGCCTTCCTCCCCCAATAGGAAAGTTTATTTCTCCTACAGGAGGCATTGTTACCTGAGGAAAGAGTGTATCCCCCACATGAAGTTGCATTATACCCCACAGGAGGGAGAATTACCAGAAGAAGAGTTATCCCACAGGAAGAAGTGTTTCCCCAATAGGAAGATGAGTTCCCCAGAGTAACTAGCAATTCCCCCACAGGAAGGCCTGTTTTCACCACAGGAAAAAGTGTTGCCCCTGCAAGAAGATGGTATCCACAGAAGAAATTTCATTTCCACTACAAAAAAAAGTGGTTCCCCAACAGGATTGTGAGTTTACACAAAGGAAAGATGCATTCTCCAAAGGAAGTTGGCATTTCCCCAAAAGAAACTTTAGTTTTCCTACAGGAATGAGTGTGCACCCACAGAAAGAAGGATTCCCCCATAGGCCAGTGAGATTCTCCCACTGGAAGTTTGGTTTCCCCACAGGAATAAGGGCTCACTCACAGAAAGGTGTGATTCTCCAACAGGAAGTTGCATTCCTCCCCAAACAGGAAAGTGTGTTTTACATATAGGAAGCATGGTGGCCAGAGGAAAGAGTGTATCCCATACACCAAGTTGCATTATACCCCACAGGAAAGAGAATTACCCTACAGGAAGAAAAGAGTTCTCCCACAGGAAGAAGTTTTCCCCTACAGGAAAGCCTGTTTTTGCCACAGAAAGATGAGTTACTCAGAGGAAGTTGCAAATCCCACACAGGAAGGACTGTTGACTGCACAGGAAGAAGGGATCCTTCACAGGAAGGCTTGTTTTCAAAACTGGAAGAAGTGTGTCCCCTCTGGGAAAATGAGTTTTGCAGTAGAAGTTGCATTTCACCTACACAAAAGAAGGGTTGCCTATAGGTAGTTGAGTTTTCCCCACAGGAAGCAGGGTTCCACCATAGGAAATTGCATTCTTTCCCCAAAAGGAAAGTGTGTTTCTCCTACCTGAAGCATGGTAACCCTAGGACACAGTATTTAACCCACAGGAAGTTGCATTTCACAAACAGGAAGGTGAGTTTCCCCTACAGGAAGAAGAGTTAACTCATAGAAGAAAAATTCTATCCAGGAAGGTGTGATTCTCCCACAGGAAGCATTCTTCAACCACAGGATATTGCATTCTTTCTCCAATAGGAAAGTGTGTTTCTCCTACAGGAAGTATAGTGACCACTGAAAAGAGTATGTCTCCTACAGGAAGTTAGATTATACACCACAGGAAGGAGAGTTACCCTACAGGAATTATAGTTCTCCCTCAGAAGAAGTGTTTTCCCACAGAAGAAGTGATTCCCCCACAGCAATATGGGATGCCCATAGGATGTTGCAGTTCATCCTCAGGAAGGCCTGTTTCCCTTACAGGAAGAATGATATTTTCACAGGAATGCTGGTTGTTATCAAAGGAAGAAGGGTTGCTTCACAGGAGGATTGTTGTCACCACACTAAGGATTTTTGCCACTACAAAAAGATGGATTTCACACAGGAAGTTTCAGTTCCCCTACAGGAAGAAGAGTGCCAGTACAGGAAGGTGAGTTTCCCTCACAAGAAGAAGGGTTCCCCTATAGGAAGTTGCATTCCTCCCCCAACTGGAATGTGTGTTTCATACTTGTTCAATCCATGTCCTTCATTACATTTCCCAAATAGTGAGATCATGTGATACATATCTTTCTCTGTTTAGCTAATTTAACTTAGCATGACACTCTCCAGCTCCATGCATGTTGTTGCAAATGGTAGGAGCTCTATCTTTTTTAGTGCAGCATAGTATTCCATTGTGTAGATGTACCAGAGTTTTTTAATCAACTCATCTGCTGATGGGCTGTTTCCAAATCTTAGTTATGGTAAATTGTGCTGTTAAGAACATAAGGGTGCATATATCCTTTCTAATTTGTGTTTCTAGTTTCTTGGGGTCTATTCCTAAAAGTGGGATCACTTGGTTAAATGGAAGCTCCATTTTTAGTTTTTTGAGGAAACTCCATACTGTTCTCCACAGTGGATGCACCAGTGTACAATCCCACTAGCAGTGAATGAGATTTCCTTTTTCTCTGCATCCTCTCCAACACATCTTTTTTGATTTGTTGATGAAAGCCATTCTGACAGGTGTGATATCCTACCATATTGTCATTTTGATTTGCATGTCTCAGATAACTAGTGACTTTAAGCAGGTTTTCATATGTTTCTGGGCCTCCATTTTGTCTTTTTTAGAAAAGATTCTATTTAGGTCTGTTGGCCATTTTTTTTATTGGATCTTTTGTTTTCCTTTTATTAAGTAGTATAAATTGCCTGTCGATGCTTGAGATTAAACCTTTATCAGTGATAACATTTGCAAATATATTCTCTCATACCATGGGTTTTCTTGTATTGATGATGGTTTCTTTTGCTGTGCAAAAGCCTTTTATTTTGATGTAGTTCCATTTTTTTAAAATTTTCTCTTTAGCTTCCATTTTCTTAGGAGCAGTATCAGTGAAGAAGTTCTTTTGGCATATGTCTGAGATTTCTCTTCCTGTGGATTTCTCTAGTATTTTTATGGTTTCCTGTCTTATGTTTAAGTCCAAGATCCATTTTGTGTACGGTGTAAGTTGATGGTCTAATTTCATTTTTTAAATGTATTTGTCCAATTTTCCCAACACTATTTATTGACTCCATTTTATATCCATGCCTCCTTTCTCAAATATTAATTGAATATAGTGGTTTGGGTTGATATCTGGATTCTCTATTCTATTCCATTGGTCTATATGTCTATTCTTGTGCCAGTACCAGGCTGTTTTGAGAACAGTAGCTTTGAAATACAGCTTGGAATGTGGTATTGAAATCCCACTAACTTTGTGCTTCCTTCTCAGATGTGTCTATTCAGGGTCTTTTTTCATTCCAGATAAATTTTTGGAGAGTTCTTTCTAGGTCTGTGGAATATACTATTGGCATTTTAATAGGGAGTGCATTGAATTTATATATTGCTTGGGTAGTATGGACATTTTAATGATGTTGATTCTCCCAACTCATGAACCTGGTAAGTTCTTCCACCTGTTTATGTTTTCCTCTATGTCTTTTTTCAGTGTCCTGTAGTTTTCCATAAATTGATATTTTACCTCCTTAGGTAAGTTTATTCCTAGGTATTTTATTTGTGTGTGTGTGTCTGATGGTAAATGGTATTAATTTTTTAGTCTCTCTTGCTATGAGTTCAATACTGGTGTATAAAAATGCCATAGATTTCTTGGCGTTAATTTTGTATCTCGCTACATTGCTGAACTAATTTATTAAATCTATTACTTTTTTATGTAATCTCTTGGGTATTTATGTAAAATATCATTTCATCTGCAAATAAGGATAGCTTTACTTCTTATTTTCCAATATGGATGCTTTTTATTTCTTCTTCTTGTCTAATTTCAATGGCTGATACTTCAAGTACTATGTCGAACAGGAGTGGTGAGAGTGGGCAACTTTGTCTTGTTCCTGTTCTTAGGGGAAATGGTTGTAGTTTTTGCCCATTGAGTATGATGTTTGCTGTGGGTTTATCATATATGGTTTTTATTATGTTGAGGTATGATCCTTCTATTCCTACTTTGTTGAGAGTTTTTATCAAGAAAGGTTGTTGGATTTTGTCAAATGCTCTTTCTGCATCAATTGATATGATTATGTGATTTTTATCTCTCAGTTTGTTGATTTGATGTATCACATTTATTGATTTGCGGATATTGTACCATCCTTGCATTCCTGGGATAAATCCTACTTGGTCATGGTGTATGATCTTTCTAATGTACTGGTGGGTCCAATTTGCTAGAATTTTATTGAGTATTTTGGCATCTATATTCATGAGGAATATTGGCCTGTAATTCTCTTTCATTATGTCTTCTTTATCTGGTTTTGGTATTAGGGTTATGCTGGCTTCATAGAAGGAGTTTGGAAGTGTTCCATCCTCTTGAATTTTCTGGAATAGTCTGAGGAAGATTGGTTTTAGTTCTTCCTTGAATGTTTGCTACAACTCCCCTGTGAAGTCATCTGGCCCTAGGCTTTTGCTTGCTGGAAGCTTTTTGATGACTGCCTCAATTTCTTCCATAGTTATTGGATTATTGAGCTGTTCAGATTCCTCCTGATTGAGATTTGGAATGTTATATTTTTTCCTAGAAATATATCCATTTTCTCCAGGTTGTCCAGTTTGTTGGAGGAGAGTTGTCCATAATATTTTTTAACAATCCTTTGTATTTTGTTGGGGTCTGTTATTATTGCACCTCTTTCATTTCTTTCTTTTTTAATCTTTATTGTTCAGTTTATTAATTACATTTTCCCCCAAAAGCTCCCCTCCACCCAGTACCCATCCACTCTCCGACCTTACCTCCCCCCTGTTCTCTCTCATAGTTGCATCATTTTTGTCCAGTCTCTTGCTGTACTTCCCGCACCCTTTTTCTCACCAAGCATTATCAGTCCATTCCTCTCTATGTCCATGATTCTGTTCTATTCCTCATTTTATCTGGATCATCAGGTTGTTAATTCACTTGATTTTTAGATTCATTTGTTCATAGATGTGTACTTGTTGTTCATAATGTATATTTTTACCTTCTTCTTCCTCCTCTTATTAAACAATACCTTTCATCATTTCATATAGTATTGGTTTGGCGGTGATGAACTCCTTTAGCTTTTTTTTATCTGTGAAGCACTTTGTCTGACCTTCAATTCTGAATGACAGCTTTGCAGGATAGAGTAATCTTGGTTGTAGATTCTTGCTATTCATCACTTTGAATATTTCTTGCCACTCCCATTTGACCTGCATCGTTTCTGTTGAGAAATCTGCTGACAATCGTATGGGTACACCCTTATAGGCAACTAACTGTTTTTCTCTTGCTGCTTTTAATATTCTCTTTTTATCTTTTGCTATTGGCATTTTCATTATGATGTGCCTTAGTGTGGTCCTCTTTAGATTCCTATATTTTGGGGTTTTGTGCACTTCTTGGGTTTTCAAGTCAATTTCTTTCGCCAGCTGGGGGAAGTTTTGAGTCACTATTTCTTCTACTAGGTGTTCCTTATCTTGCTCTCTCTCTTTTTCTGGCACCCCAATAATTCTGATGTTGGTATGCTTGAGATTGTCCTAGAGGCCCCTTATACTATCTTCAATTTTTTGGACTCTTTTGGCTTCTTGCTTTTCCAGCTGAGTGGATTTTGCTTTTTTGTATTTCACATCTTTGACTTGGTTTTTGTGGTCATCTGGACTGCTTTTAGGTTGTTGTATAATATTTTTTGTTTCATCCAGTTTATGCTTAATTTCTAGTTGGTGTTTTTTCATATCCTTGTAGGCTTTGTTCATTTCTTTGTAGATGTTATTTATTTTTGCCTAGTTCTCATTAAGTTTCTCGGCCTTTTCTAGTAGCCTCTTCATAAACCTAATTACTGTGGTTTTGAACTCTATGTCTAGTCGTCTTTTTTCCTCCATTTCTTTCACAGCTGAGTTCTTTCCTTTTCTCGTCATTGTGGTTGCTTTTCTGAGTTGGTCCCTTAGTATTGTGTGATAGGTATCCTCTAAAGAACAATGGCTCAGCTTCCTTATGCAGCGCTGGGTGTCAGCCTTAGGTCCGCCCTACTTGGCGCACCGCTTCAGGTCTATGGGGCTCCCAGCGTCAGCTTATCTATGCGGCTCACGGGTCTCAGTGTTGGGTGGCAATGTAAATCCACCACTGGTCTCCCCGTTGCCAGAAAACTCTGCCTCTCCCCAAATGAGTTTGCACAGCCAAAGTCTCACTCAGGGTTGTAAAACAAAGCTGTATGGTGGTCTCCGAGCAAGTGAGCGAGTCGTGCGTTCTCTGCCTGGTTGTGAACTCCAATTTACTTGTGCACTCTCCCTAAACACACAGACCTCAGCCGCGCCCCGGATCCTCCTTTCCACGACTTGGGAGCTCGCCTGGAACTGGGGGCTTGGTACTGTGGTATGCCTCCACCCTGCCCGCTGGAGAAAACCAGCTGGGCTTGCTATCTTCCGCCCCTCCCTCACCGCTCGTTCATGCTCCGAACCTCAAAGCTGCGCACCACTGCTCCTGAGTCACCGCTGCGTCCCACCTTTACTTTTATGTGTGGAATTTTCACACAGCCAGCTCTCCGGTGATTCTGGATGTTGTTTGTTCCATTGTAAAATTGTAGTTTCAGATTTGTTGTGTGGACAGCAAGATAGGTGCTCACCTATTTCGCCATCTTAGTTGTCTCTATCACCTCTTTCATTTCTGATTGTATTTATTAGGGTCCTCTCTCTTTGCTTCTTGGTGAGTCTGGCTAGAGGTTCATCAGTCTTGTTTATCCTTTCATTTTTTAAAAAAATATATTTTTATTGATTTTTTTTGCAGTATAACTTATAATTAATATTAGTACATGTTTTCCTTTCCCCCTACCCATTATCCTCCCCCCAGCCTCTCCTAC
This sequence comes from Antrozous pallidus, assembly GCA_027563665.1. Lineage (NCBI taxonomy): Eukaryota > Metazoa > Chordata > Mammalia > Chiroptera > Vespertilionidae > Antrozous > Antrozous pallidus. Next base: position 103,144 of record JAOAOB010000026.1, on the reverse strand, counting down.
CCCCCAGCACATATCCCCACCCTCCCCCCTCCCCGCCCCAGTGTCTTTCATTCATTGGTTATGCTCATATGCATGCATACAAGTCCTTCAGTTGATCTCCCCCCGCATCTGCCTCCCATCCACCCAAGCCTTCCCCTGTAGCTTGACAGCCTTTCAAGGCCACCCTACCTCTATATCAATCACTATCCCCTGTTTCTTTTCTTCAAAAATATCTTGCCTCTGCATACTAGAAATAAATGTATAAGAACAAAAAATATTTGAGTCTCAGTTTCAATGTCCAACTGTTCTGAATCCCAGTTTCAGTGTCAAATAATTCTTTGTGTGTACATGTCAGCAATGGTATCCAGATGGTGGACACATCGTGGCAATGCAAGATCCATCCTCTCTCTTGTTTATCCTTTCAAAGATTAAACTGCTGGTTTTGTTGATCTTTTGTATTGTTTCTTTGGTCTTTATGTCACTTATCTCTGTTCTGATCTTTAATATTTCCTTCCTTCTGCTTACAGGGAAATTTCTTTTTGCTCTCTTCTAACTCTTTATGTTGTTGGTTTAGATAACTTATTACCATTTTTTCTTTTCTTTTTTCTTTTCTTTCTTTCTTTCTTTTTTTTTTTTTGCATTAGGATTATATAGCTATGAATTTCCCTCTCAAAACTGATTTCACTGTGTCCCATAGATTTAGAATTGTGGTGCTATCATTGTCATTTGTTGCCATAATATTTTCTGTTTCTTTCTTGATCTCTCTGGTAACCCAGTCATTATTTAGTAGCATGCTGTTTAGTCTCCATGTGTTTGATTTCCTTGGATTGTTTTTGTGTAGTTGATTTTCAACTTTATGCCATTGTGATCTGAGTTAATGCTTGATATGATTTCTATCTTCTTGAATTTGTAGACTTTGCCTGTGACCCAACATAGGATCTGTTTTTGAGAATGACTCAAGGACACTTGAAATAATGTATCTTCTGTAGCTTTGGGGTAAAATGTTCTGAATGTGTCAATTAATTCCATCTGGACTAGTAAGTCATTGAGGATTGATGTTTCTTTACGGAGTTTTGTTTATAGGATTTGTCCAATGGTGATAGTGAGGTATTAAAATCTCAATATGATTGTATTTCTGTCAGTTTCTCCCTTGATATCCTCCAGGAGTTTTTTTTCTTTTTTTATGTATTTGGGTGCTCCTGTATTGGGTGCATATATGTTTACCAGAGTTAATTCTTCTTGTTGGATTATTTCCTTTAGTATTATAAACTGGCCTTCTTTATATCTTGTTATGTCCTTCACTTTGAGATCTAAGTTTTGGATATAAGTATTGCTACCCCAGCTTTTTTTCCATTTCCATTCACCTGAATAACCTTTTTCCATCCTTTCACCCTCAGTCTGTGTGTGTCTTTTTTTCAGAGGTGGGATTTAGTAGAAGGAAATATATCGGTCATGTTTTTTCATCCAGTCCATTACCCTATATGTTTTGATTAGAGCATTTAATCCATTTACATTTAAATTATTTTTGATAGGTATTTACTAGTTGTCATTTTTGTTCTTTTTCCCTGTATTCCTTCTTTGCTTCCTATTGCTTTTTACAGCAGGCCCTTTAGCTTTTATTGCATTGCAGGTTTGGTGGTAATGAACTTCCTTAGCCCTTTTTTGTCTGGGAAGTTCCTGATTTGACCCTCAATTTTGATTGATAGACTTGCTGGTAGAGTATTCTAGGATTTAGAACCTTCCTTTGCATGACTTTGTATATTTCATTCCAATCCCTTCTGACCTGATGAGTTCCTGTTGAGAGATCACTTGCTAGTCTGATGGAGGTTCCTTTGTAGGTGACTTTCTGTCTCACTTTTAAGATTCTTACTTAGTTGTTAATGTTTGGCAATTTAATTAAAATGTGCTTCGGTGTCAGTCTTTTGGGATTCTTTTTGTTTGGGACTCTATGAGCTTTTTGGATTTATGTGTGTTTTTTCTTTCCAGGGAATTTTTATGCCATTATTTCTTCAAACAGTTTTCCTATTTTTTTCCTTAGTTTCCTGTCCTTCTGCAAGCCCAATTATGCGAATGTCATTTTATATCATGTTGTCCCAAAGTTCCCTTAGGTTCTCCTCCTGGTTTTTAATTTTTTTCTAGAAGCTGCTCTATTTGGGAATTTGTCCCTACCTTGTCTTCTAGCTCAATGATTTGGTCCTCTGATTTTCTAGTTTACCCTTTATACTTTCTATTAAGTTCTTTACCTCAGTAAAGTCACTTTTAATTTCTTTTTGGGTCTTCTTTATTTTCTCTTGGCTATTACAAATATTGTCAAATTTGTCTTCCATTCTTTTCATCCCCCTCGACCATTTCTCTGAATTCTTTCTCTGATGGGTTGCTTGTCTCCATTTTGTTTACCTCCTTTTCTGTTGAGGCTTGTTTTTCTTTCATACGTGGGCTACGTTTTTGTCTCCCCATGATCTCTTCTTTGTGTGTCTGATTAAATAGTTCTATCTCTCTCTCCTGTGTTGCTTTAAAGGCACAGAATACAGCACAACCAGGTGCATTACACCAAGCAATTAACAGGAATGTATTCAGGTTATTGGTAACTCTAAATCAAGGTAATCATCAAAGGAAGGTAAATTAGGTGATAGGTGAAAAAGAGAAGACACACACACACACACACACACACACACACACACACACACAAACAGAAAATCACACACCCATACCCTCTCAAAAAAAAAACAGAAAAGAAAAGAAGGAATGTCAAAGTAAAATTGGAAAAAGGTGAAGAAGTAAAAAAGTAAAGAAGATCAGAGAGAAAAGAAAAAGAATATGGAAGAAAAGGGAAATAAACTGTAAATGTGGGTGGAAAACTTTTTTGGACAGCCAGTAATCCCAACAAAAGCCAGCAACAATTATCTGGAGATAGATACAAACTACAAACAACAACTAATATCAAGCTAAGTGAGCTAACACTGAAGCAAACGTCTATAAAAATAATGCAAAAACAACAACAACAAAAACTCACTGAAAAAACAAACAAACCACAAAACAAACCAAAAGAAAAGAATAAGCAAACTAATCTCACAAACAAGCATTAAAATCAAAATAATAAACAGCCAAGTAAACAACAACAACAGGACAGGGATAAAACAATTTAGGTAAGTGAAGTCAGAGAAGCTAGAGATATATATGGACTTGGAGCAGGTGGTTGGAGATTAGATATGTGAGTAGGGTGAAATTTTAACAGGGGTAAAAAAATAATAAGGAAAATCTAAAGAGAAAAGAGAAACAAGACACTAAATAGGAAAAGGTTAGCAAGAGAGTGGTGGCATAAAGGTGGAGTTGAGGTAGAGTAAAAAGATACTAAAGGATAGATGAAAACAGACTGTAGAACACTAATCCCAAAGAAGAATAAAGAGGAAATTAAAATGACACTTAAAAGACACAAAAGGTGAAATAGTAGTAGTAAAGTTGTTTATTATTCCTTAATTTGTGTCACACAAAAGTCAATTTGTAATTCAGCCTGTGGGTGGCAGTGTTTCTGGATTGAATCTGGGCCTTTGGTCCTCTCTAGCCTGAATTAAGATCCTGCTACCCCTGTGGCACTCAATACTGATTTGTGGGAATGGGTTGCCCCAGAGCTGCTCTCTAATGGTGACTTCTTGCTCTGATCCTCCGCCTCCAGAAAAACAGCTCTCTCCTGCAGTTTCCCAGGGTGTCCTCCTCCAGGTGATCCCATCTTCCTGGTTTAGCACTCAGAAGCTTGGGTTAGGAGAGGATGAAATGGAAGTGCATGAACTCAGGTTTCACAAGAATGTCTGTGTAAATTCCTTTTCTACCTTGTGTTTAGCCACCAGCAGCCTCCAAAAATTTTTTGGCTGTCCTTCTAGGTTGGGTCCAAATGGGTTGCTTTCTAGGGATCCCCTCTGCCACCAACTCTGAGGGTCCCCTTTCTCATTCTCCAGCTCAAAAAGCCACAGAGTTTTTTTCAGGCACAGATCTCTCTGCTCCTCCAGTTCCTTTGGTGTGCCCACCCACCCAAGCCCAAGCTAAATCTGAACTCTCGGTGGCAGAGCACAGAGCTCCTCTGAATTTGCTCCTCTGCACCAACTAAGAACCAGTGTTCTGGGGCCCTCAGCCATCCAGTGGGTACTGCAGCTGTGTATTTTCAGATCCTTCGATTTAAGATGGCACAGTCCACCTATAAGTTGTGGCTCTGTTAGGGAACCCAGCCTTATGAGGGGTTGCTCAGTCAGGGGAAGCCCATGGAAGCCGGTCCAGCAGTCCCTCACCTTTTGCTGGAGCACAGCTGTCCCCCAACTCACCAACATACACTACCCACGCAACCCTGGACCAATCCCTGGGACAAGATTCAGGACTTGTTTGTCTATTCAGCTGCCCGCCCTATCCGCTAGCGTGCGTGGCTCCTCCAAACCTCTCTCCATGCGTATCTTCCACGCTGTCCTCCATTTTCTCCTCCAGTGCTTTTATCAACACAAACATTTTTATTGCTTTTTTATTTTTACTTTTTAAAATCTTTACTGTTCAGTTTATTAATTACACTCTTCTTCCTTTATTTCCCCCTATAGCTCCCCTCCACCTGGTACCCATCCCACCCTCTGCCCTCACCCCACTCCACTGTCCTCTCCCATAGTTGCATGATCTTTGTCCAGTCTCTTGCTGCACTTCTCACACCTCTTTTCTCCCCAAGAATTGTCAGTCCATTCCCGCTCTATGTCTGTGATTCTGTTACATTCACCAGTTTTTCCGGTTCATCAGCTTATTAATTCACTTGATTTTTAGATTCATTTGTTGATAGATGTGTATTTGTTGTTCATAATTTACACTTTTATCTTTTTCTTCTTCCTCTTCTTAAAGAATATCTTTCAGCATTTCATATAATATTGGTTTGGTGATGATGAACTCCTTTAGCTTTTTCTTATCTGCAAAGCACTTTATCTGACCTTCAATTCTGAATGATAGCTTTGCTGGATAGAGTAATCTTGGTTGTAGATTCTTGCTATTCATTACTTTGAATATTTCTTGCCCCTCCCATCTGGCCTGCATCATTTCTGTTGAGAAATCCATTGACAATTGTATAGGTGCTCCCTTATAGGTAACTAACTGTTTTTCTCTTGCTGCTTTTAATATTCTCTCTTTGTCTTTTGCTATTGGCATTTTAATTATGATGTGCCTTGCTGTGGTCCTCTTAGGGTTCCTATATATTGGGGTTCGGTGCGCTTCTTGGACTCCTAAGTCACTTTCTTTAACCAGATGTGGGAAGTTTTCAGTCACTATTTCTTCAAATAAGTTTTCATTGTCTTGCTCTCTCTCTTTTTCTGGCACCCCTATAATTTGGATGTTGGTATGCTTGAGGTTGTCCCAGAGGCTCCTTACACTATCTTCAATTTTTTGAATTCTTTTGGTTACTTGTTTTTCAGCTGAGTGGATTTTACCTCTTTGTATTTCAAATCTTTAGCTTGGTTCTTGGTGCTCTAGAGTACTTTTAGGTCTTTGTATAATACTTTTTATTTCAGTCAGTGTATGCTTAATTTCTGGTTGGTCCTTTTTCATATCCTTGAGAGTCTCTTCCATATCCTTGAGAGTCTCATTCATATCATTGTAGGTCTCATTTTTTTACTTGTAGGACTCATACATTTCCATGTTGATCTTGATCATTTCCTTGCAGGACTCGTTCATATTCTTGAGAGTCTCGTTCATTTCGTTGTTGGTCTTGCTTATCCATCTTTTCTAGGAGCCTCTTGAGAAGCCCTATAACCGTGGTTTTGAATTCAATGTCCAGTCATTTTTTCCCCTCCATTACTTTCACATCTGATTTCTTTCCATGTCTCTGCATGGTGGCTGTTTCCCTGAGTTGGTCAATTAGATTTTTGTTGTAGATGTCCTACAAGGGACAGTGGTTCAGCCTCCCCAGTTACCTGAGGTGGATATGGGTTGCACAGTCTTGCTGAAGTTAATCTCAGGTTAATTGTTGTTAGCACTTGGAGGGGTTGACCTCCAGGCCAATTGTCTGTGAAGTTCAGCTGTGCTCAGGTTGGATGGGTGAAGTCTCCGGGCCAAGCAGACAGTGTTAACTCCACCCTATGCAGCCCCAGGGACTCTGTAATGGGGGCAATGGCTGCCAGCACTCTGAGATATAGCCGCTCCTTAGCTCCACAAGCTCCCGGGGAATTCAGACTCTCCCCAAATGAATCTGCACACCCAAGGTCTCAACCAGGGTTGTAAAAACAAAGCAGTCTGACGTTTTTCCGAATGAGAGAACAAGTCGCAAGCACTCTCTATGCAGTCAAGGTCATGCAGCTGTGCTGTTCCCAAGTTCACCTGCACTCCTCTGCACAAGCTTGCCTTCTCCACAAGCCAGCAGACTCCTGCAGCACCTGCGCTTCAGCGTTCCCTCCCACTGTCCAGTTTTTACCCCGTATGATAGTGGGTTACCTGGACTTCGCCCAGAGCTGGAGAATCAGTCCAGTGGGACGTCTTTGTCTTCCCCATACGAGAAAACTGGCCAGTTTTCAGCTGCCCGCCCTATCCACTGGCGTGCGCGGCTCCTCCAAACCTCTCTCCATGCGTATCTTCCACGCTGTCCTCAGCTGCTCCTCTGAGTCACAATGTCTTATCTTCACTTTATTTGTGGAATTTTCACTCGGCCAGCTTTCTGGTGATTCTGGAAGGTGTTTGTTCTTTCGTTAAGTTGTAGTATTAAAATTGCTGTGTATGATGGCAAGATAGGTGTTTTACCTATGCCCCCATCTTGGTTCTCCTCTTTATTGCTTTTTTAAAAGAGAGTAAGAGAGCCTAGAGAGCTAGAAATATCCATAAGAGGGAACCATGGATGAGCTGCCTCCTGAACGCCCTCTACTGGGGATATCCCGCAAATAATTTACATGCCCATGACTGGAATCAAACCAGGGACCTTTCAGTCCACAGGCCGATGCTCTATTCACTGAGCCTAACCAGTCAGGGATTACTAAAACTTTTCAAATTGATTAGATAAATGATGAGAGGCGCAGGACCTACTGGTTGTGGCATTTTTGGTCAGATACCCATTCAACAGTCAAAAGCAATGGTGAGAGAAGGGCTCTGAAGAAATTGAGATATCCCCGATTCATTTGAAAAGTGATTCCCTGGAATCATAAAAACCCAAAAGAGAGGAAGTAAGAAAAATTCCTTTCTCACAAAGACCAGTCATACTTTTATTACTGATGTATGATGAAATCTTTATTGTTGTGCCCTAGCTGGTTTGTTTCCGTGGATAGAGCATCAGCCAACGGACTGAAAGGTCTTCTGGTCAAGGGCACATGCCCAGGTTTCAGGCTCCATCTCCAGGACTTTAGTGTGGGGGATGCAGTAGGCAGTCAATCAATGATTTACAACATTGATGTTTGTATTTCTCTCTTTCAGTCCCTTTCTCTCTGAAATTAATTAAAAAAATTAAAAAACACTTTATAAATCTTTTTTTGTTGAAAGTATTACATATGACTCCATTCTCCCACCATCAACCAATTACAATATACATTTGTCACCCTACCCATCCCTCACCACCTCACTCTGTGCACCCATGGGTTATACATAAGACCAGTAATAGTTTGAGGAAACCAAGATGGTGGCATAGGTACTCACTTAGGTTTTTTCCCCACACAAAAATTTGGAGAATACAACTAAAGGACAAAATGGACATTATTTGGAACCATGGGAAGATTGGCTGACTGAAAGTTCTGATATTAGAGGGATACAGAAGTGCAAACGAATAATCAGAGCCTAAGTAAGATAGAAGACTCCTGTGCACAGAGCTGGAGAGGATGGGGTGTCTGAACACGGGGCAGGGGTGATATAGTGCAAAAACTCCAGGCTTGCACTCAAAACCCAGGGACCCCAAGCCCTCACACAGAGAATCTGGACAGGAGTGGAATCCCAGGGGAAGAGCCAAAGGCAGAGCTCTGGTCGCATGTGTGCGAGTCTGCACAGAGAGATCGAACTGGGCCGCTGGTAGTGTCTGGCAGAAGAAAGGAGGTCTGGGCAGTGCTGTGAGGCAGAATCTTGGGGGAAGAGCCATAGATGTAGCTCTAGGGGCAAGCAAGAGTGCTCATGGTGAGGGCAAGCTATTGACTATGTGGCAGGTGTCTGGCGAAAGGAAGAAAGGAGTTCCAACTGCACAGAACCCAGGTGCCAGGCAAAAATCTGATATTCCAGATTCATTGGAGACTGTGCAGTCTGGTAGCAGGCAAAACTCATAGGCGCCTTACTCGCAGAGGTGATTGCTGCGATTGCCTGCAGATGCTTAGGACGCTGTGACCTCATGGGGTGGAGCTGACTAGAAGCCAAGGCTGTTGGCTCCATCCTGAAACTCTGCCTCATCCAAGCTGAGCACCAGTACTTTGGCAAATTTGCAAGTCTTGGCAGAAAAGGCTGTCTCCCACCTTAGACACAGATGATCCTCACAGTCACTTGGCTTGATATAAATTCCTCCCAGTGATATCAACAATAATCCAGACTTACCTGCTACAAGGCTGTACATACAGTCTGCAAATGAGTGCACCAAGAGTGTACACCTAGGGTAACAGGGGAGGCCAAGATACCTAGCACACAAAGCTACCTTACCAACTCAGGGAAGCAGTGAAAATGAGGAGAGAAAGAAAGAGATCACAAATGAAGGAAATAGAGGAAAACAAATGACTACATATAGAGTTCAAAACCATGGGTATAAGAATTTTCAAGAGGCTCATAGAAATGGCTGATAAGTTTAGCGAGACCCTGGATGATATGAGCAAGACCCTCGAGGATATGAAAAAGGACCAACTAGAAATTAAAAATACATTGACTAAAATAAAAAAAGTATTTTACAGAAACCCAACAGCAGACTAGTGGAACACAAGAATCAAGTCAAAGACTTGAAATACCAAGAGGCAAAAAAAAAAACTTAATTGGAAAAGAAAAAAGAATCCAAAAATTTGAGGATAGTGGAAGAAGACTCTGAAACAACTTCAAGCGTACCAATATCAAAATTTTAGGGATGCCAGAAGAAGAGAGAGAGCAAGATACTGAAAACATATTTGAAGAAATAATGACTGAAAATCTCCCCAACCTGGTGAAAGAAATAGACATACAATTCCAGGAAGCGCACAGACCACCACTCCCAATCCCCCAAAAAAAGGAATCCAAAGAGGACCACACCAAGACACATCATAATAAAAATGCCAAGAGCAAAAGACAAATAAAAATATTAAAATCAGCAAGAGAAAAGCACGTAATTACCTACATAGGAGCACCCATAAGATTGTCAGCAGATTTCTCAACAGAAACTATGCAGGCTGGTGGGAGTGGCAAGAAATTTTCAAAGCGATGAATAGTAAGAACCTACAACCAAGATTACTCTACCAAGCGAAGCTGTTATTCAGAATTGAAGGTCAGATAAAGAGCTTGACAAATAAGAAAAAGTTAAAGGAGTTCATCATCACGAAAACAGTATTTTATGAAATGCTGAAAAGGTATTCTTCAAGAAGAAAAAGGAGAAAAAGATGGCTTCTTTAAACTAGAACACAGATGGAACTGGAAAGCATAATGCTTAGTGAAATAAGCCAGTAAAAGAAAGATAAGTACTACATGATCTCACTCATTTATGGAATACAATGAACAACATAAACTGATGAACAAAAACAGATCTAGAGACAGAGAAGAATTGACTGTCAAACCACAGAGGGATGGTGTGAGAGGGCAGAAGTAAGGGAAAGGGAACAAAGGACTTGTATGCATGCATATAAGCCTAATCAATGGACATGGACACCAAGAAGGTGAAGGCATAAGTGTTGACCCGGGGAGGGGAGAATTGGAAGGGGTAATGTGTTATGAGGACACATATGTAATACCTTAATCAATAAAGAAATTAAAAGAAAAATAAGACCAGTAATATTTTTATTAATTGCCTATTTGGCAGCCAGTGTTTTAACTACATGTATTCTCACAACAAAGCTTTGAGAAAAGATTCAATGAGGTAAAGTTACAGTGTTCAAATGCACACACCTTTGGATTCAAATCAGTCAGGTGTGAGTTCAGAATGCATTCCTAAGAATTATTCAAGATGAAAGGAATATTTCATTGGAACATGAGGATCCTAAGGTGTGGTAGGAGAATCAGGTATGCACTAAGCTATCTTCATCCTGAATTTGTAAAGCTGTGAAAGGTGGCACAGCACACAGGTCTCACAGCAGCCTGGCCAACCTAACTTTGCTTGCATTCTGAATGTTCAGTTCCATGATGTTGGAAAAACACTAGTAAGTCTGCCAGCATAAATGAATACTGCATCCCTACAACTATGGTCTACATATTTAAATCCGAGAGTCACTTGTAATAATGTTCAGCAAATGGCTAGCATGGGATAATACTGAATCTCACTTAGTAATCAGTTCCATAACCATATGGCATGATGTTTCTACAGCAGTTTTAACATGTGCATCAACCAATCTTCCATCTGTGCTAAGCCACAGCCTAACCTTGAAGACATATTCTGTATAAATGTACAATTATATATGCACTGTAATATAAATAATTGCAACACTAACTTTAAAATATGGATAAATGGAAAATAGTTAATTTAGACCAGCTGACCTGGATATCAAAATAAGAATCCCTGTGGGGTACATGACTGGATTGCAGGCTTAATCTCCAGCAGGGGGCATGCAGGAGGTAGAAACATCATCCTTGATGCTTCTAGTTCTCCCTTTCTCTCTGAGTTAATGATAAACTCTGACTTGACTGGCTTAGTGGATAGAGCATCTGCTTGAGGAATGAAGGGTCTCTGGTTCCATTCTGGTCAAAGGCATGTAACATGGTTGTTGGGCACATACCCAGTGGGGGTTGTGCAGGAAGCAGCTGATTAAAATTTTTCTCTCAACCATGTTTCTAATTCACTCTCTCTCTCCCTGTCTCTCTCTCGTTCATCCTTCCTCTCTGTAACAAATGAATAAATATATCTTTAAAAAATAAAAATACATGGAAAAATATCTTTGGGTAGGAGTGGGGCTGGGGGTTAAAAAGAAGAGAATACCCTCACCAGACCATGCTGGACCCTGACCTCAGACTTCTATTCTCCAGAACTTTGAGATAGAATTATTGTTTATCAGCTATTCTGTGAAATTGTGTTACAGCCTGGGCAGACTGACACACTTCCCACTGGTATGAGGTGATGCAAAAATGATATTCATATAGGGCTCAATCATGGTCCCTGAGCATTGCCAAGACTGTCAGAAATGGAAAGAGATTAATATTTTACACCATTTTCAAGCCAAAAAGATAGGCTTCCTCTTTCTGGAATGCCAGACAAGCCATGAAACTCCTGGGACTGAGACACAGATATTACTATTCACACCACAACATGCCGCAAGTGCTTCAGGTTTCCATGGCTCCTATGGCCCCAGACAACATGGCTCAGTGGTTGAGCATCAACTTCTGGTTATGTCACTTGCCTAGGTTGTGGGCTCCGTCCCTGGTGGGCTTACAGGAACCATAGAGGAGGGATCCCAATTCTGGGATGCATCACCCCAGAACAGCCCTTTTGCAATTGAGGACCTCTTGTGGGGTGTCAGAGATCCAGGTTTAGACTAATCACTGCCACAGGCTAAGCCAAGGGATTCCTTTTGACCTCTAGTCCTTTGGCTCCCCACTCTTGTCTGGCTACCAATGAGGAGAGGTCTTGGGTCTGACCCTTATAGAAACTTTCCTTAAAACAATAAAGAAACACAAACTTTTTATTGCTTTTTAAAAAAGAGTAGGGGAGCCTAGAGAGTTAGAAATATCTATGAGAGAGAAACATGGATCAGCTACCTCATTCATGTCCCCTAATGGGGATATGCCCACAACTAAGGTACGTGGCCACAATTGGAGTCAAACCAGGAACACGTCTGTTCACAGGCAGATGCTCTATCTACTGAGCATAACCAGTCAGGGATTACTAAAACTTTTCAACTCGATTAGGTAAATGATGATAAATGAGAGGCATAGGTTCCTACTGGTTGTGGCACTTTTTGTAAGACACCTATTGTACATTCAAAAGCAATGGTGAGGGCAGGGCTGGAAAAAAACCGAGGCCCACGGGTTCATTTGACTAGTGTTATTCCCTGGAATCATAAGGACCCAGAAGTGGGAAAGTAAGAAAAATTCCTTTCTCACAAAAGAGCAGTAATACTTTTATAATTTATGTATTTTAAAATATTTATTGTTGTGCCCAAGTTGTTTGTTTCAGTAGATAGAGCTTCAGCCTAAGGACTAGAAGGTCTTCTGGTCAATGGCACATGACCAGATTTTGGGCTCCATCCCAGGGGTTGAGTATGCTGAGATGGAGGATGCAGGAGGCAGTCAATCAATAATTCTCTTCATTGATATTTCTATCTCTCTCTTTCTCTCCCTTCCTCTCTGAAATTAATAAAAAATAAATCAACATTAAAATATTTTTTGTTGAATGTGTTCCATATATCTCCCTCTTATTCCATCAAATAATTCAATCTTACCTCTGTACCCCCTACCCAGCACTCACCACCTCACTGTGTGCACCCATGGGTTATTCATAAGACCAGTAATATTTTGAGGAAACCAAGATGGCGGCATAGGTAATCACCTAGGCTTTTTTCCTGCACAACAATTTCGAGAATACAACTAAAGAACAAAACGGACATTGTCTAGAACCATGGAAAGGCAGGCTGACTGAAAGTTCTGATACTAGAGGGACACAGAGTGGAAGGATAATGAGAGCCTCTGCAAAGCTTCAGTAAGGTAGGAGAATCATTTGCAAAGCTGGCGAGGATGGGGTGTCTGAACGTGGGGCAGTGGTGCTCCAGTGGAAAGGAGACAAAAATTCCAGGTTTGCACTCAAAATTCAGGGAATTTAGGCCCTCCCATGGAGAATCTAGACTGTGGAATCCCAGGGGAAGAGCCAAAGACAGAGCTCTGGTGGCGTGTGTGCTAGTGCACATAGAGAGGCCGAATTGGGCCGCTGCAATGTCTGGCAGGAGAAAGGAACTCAGAGCAGCACTGTGAGGCAGAATCTTGGAGGAAGATCCATAGGCATAGCTCCAGGGGCAAGCAAGAGAGCTCATGGTGAGGGCAAGCTGTTGACGGTGTGGCTGACATTTGGTGAAAGGGAGAAAGGAGTTCTGACTTCATGAAACCCAGGTGCCAGGTGAAAATATGAGATTCTAGACTCTTTGGGGACTTTACAGTCTTATGGCAGCCAAAACTCAAGGGTGCCTTACTCGCAGAGGTGCTTGAGGTGATTGCCTGCAGATGCTAGGACCAGGTAACCCTATGGGGCGGGGCTACTGAAAGCCAAGGCTGTCAGCTCCGACCTGAAACTACACCCTATCCAGAAACTCTTCCCCATCCAAGCTGAGCACCGAGACTTTGGCAAATTTGCAAGTCTGGCACATAAGGCTGTCTGCCACCTTAGACACAGATGATCCTCACAGTCACTTGGCTTGATATCAATTCCTCCCAGTGATATCAACAATAATCAAGACTTATCTGAAACAAGGATGTACACACAGTCCACAAAAAGGTGTACCAAGAGTGTACACTTCAGGTAACAGGGAAGGCCGAGATACCTAGCACAAAAAGCTACCCCACCAACTCAGGGAAGCAGTGAAAATGCGGAGAGAAAGGTCACAAATGAAGGAAATAGATAAAAAGTAAAGACTGGATATACAATTCAAAACTGTGGTTATAAGGATTTTCAAGAGGCTCCTAGAAATAGTCGATAAGTTTAGCGAGACCCTGGATGATATGAGCGAGACTCTCGAGGATATGAAAAAGGACCAACTAGAAATTAAAAATATACTGACTGAAATAAAAAAGTATTTTACAGAAACACAACAGCAGACTAGAGGAATGCACTAATAAAGTCAAAGACTTGAAATACCAAAAGGCCAAAAAAAGTACCTGAAAAAGAAAAAAAAGAATCCAATAATCTGAGGATAGTGGAAGAAGCCTCTGGGACAACTTCAATCAAACCAACATTGGAATTATGGGGGTGCCAGAAGAAGAGAGAGAGCAAGATACTGAAAACATATTTGAATTAATAATGACTGAAAACTTCCCCCACCTGGTTAAAGAAATAGACTTACAATTCCAGTAATCGCACAGAACTGCCCCCTCCCAAAGAAAATCAAAGATGACCACACCAAGACACATCATAATTAAAATGCCAAGAGCAAAAGGCAAATAAAGAATATTAAAATCAGCAAGAGAAAAACACATAATTACCTTCATGGAAGGTAACATACAATTGTCATCCAGCTGATTTCTCAACAGAAACTATGCAGGCCAGATGGGAGTGGCAAGAAATTTTTAAAGTTACGAATAGTAAGAACCTACAACCAAGATTACTTTACCAAGCGAAGCTATCATTCAGAATTGAAGATCAGTTAAAGAGATTCACAGAGGGTTAAGAAGAAGATAAAGGGATTCATCAACACCAAACCAGTATTATATGAATTTCTGAAAGATATTCTTCAAGAAGAAGAAAAAGGAGAAAAAGGTGGCTTCTTCAAACTAGAGCATGAATGGAACTGGAAAGCATGATACTTAATGAAATAAGCCAAAGAAATATAAGTAGCACATGATCTCACTCATTTATGGAATATAATGAACAACATAAACTGATGGACAAAAACAGATATAGAGATAGAGAAGCATTGCCTGTAAATCTCCAGAATTATGGTAGGGTAGGATGGGAGTAGGTGGAAGAGGTCAACCAAAGGAATTGAATGTATATAAGCCTAATCAATGGACATAGACACAAAGGTGATGAGGCGGAGTGAGGAATTGAAAGGAGTAATGGGTGATGATGACACATATGTGATACCTTAATCAATAAAGAAATTAAAAAATATAAAACCAGTAATATATTTATTTATTGCCTGTTTGAAAGCCAGTGTTTTAACTACATGTAGTTCTCACAACAAAGCTTTGAGAAAAGATTCAATGAGGTAGAGTTAAGGTGTTCAAGGACACACATCTTAGGGTTCAGATCAGTCAGGTATGAGTTCAGAACACATTCCTAAGCATTGTTTAAGATGAAGGGTAGATTTCATTGGAACATGAGGGTCCTAAGGTATGGTAGGAGGATCAGGTGTGCACTAAGCTGTCTTCACCCTGAGTTTGTAAGTTGTGAAAGTTGGGAACAGCACACAGGTCTCACGGCATCTTGGCTAACCAATCTTTGCTTGCATCCTGAGTGTTCAGTAGCATGATGTTGGAAAAAAAACACTAGTAATTTTGCCATCATAAATGAATACTGCATCCCTACAACTATGGTCTATATGTTTAAATCCGAGAGTCACTTGTAATAATGTTTAGCAAATAGTTAGCACAGGATAATACCAAATATCACTTAGTAATCGGTTCTATAATCATATGGCATGAATTTTATACAGCAGTTTTAACATGTGCATCAGCCAAAGTTTCAACTGTACTAAGCCACAGCCTAACTTTGGAGACATATTGTGAAAGAATGTACAATTATATATGTACTGTAAGATACATCATTGTAACCCTAACTTTAATATATGAACAAATGGAGAAGTGTTAATTTAGCCCAGCTGACCCGGATATCACAGTTAGATTCCTTGTGGGCCATATGCCTGGGTTGAAGCCTTAATCCCTAGTAGGGAGCAATCAGGAGACAGCCAATTGGTGACTCTTTCTCATTATTGATGTTTATAGTTCTCCCAATCTGAAAGCAATACAAATATACTTATAGTTATAATTATAGTTATAGTTATACTTATACTTATATTTATAGTTATACTTATAGTTATACTTATGGTTATAGTTAATGCTAAGCTCTGACTGGTCTGGATTAGTGGATAGAGCATAGGCTTGAGAAATGAAATGTCCCTGGTTTCATTCCTGTCCAGTGAATGTAACTTTGTTCTGCGCACATCTCCAGTGGAGGGTGTGCAGGTAGCAGCTGACCGATGTATCTCTCTCACGGATGATTCTTATTCTCTTTTTCTTCCTCTCTATAAAAATGAATAAAAAATATTTTTAAAGAGAAAAAAAAGTCATTGGAAATATATCCTGGTAGTGTAGTGTTGCTGGGAGTTAAAAACGAAGGGAGAAACCTCACCAGACCATGCTTCACCCTGAAGTCAGACTTTAATTCTCCGTAAGTTTGAGATAAAATTATTGTTTATCAGCCACTTTGTGAAGTTGTGTTACAGCCTGGACAATGTGACATGCTTCCCTCTGGAAACAGTTGATGCACAAAAGCTAGTCATATAGGGCTCAGTCATTGTCCCTTTCCATTGCCAAAAGTATCAGAAATGAAAAGAGGTTAATATTTTACCTGATTTTCAAGTCAACAAAGGTAGCCTGCCTGTTTTGGGAATGCCACACAAAACATGACACTCCTGGGACTGAGACAAAAACATTATTATTCACAGCACAACAGGGTGAAAGAGCTTCAGGTTCCCATGGATCCTATGGACCCAGACAGTGTGGGTCAGTGGTTGAGCATCAACTTCATTTAGGGTGCTTGCCTAGATTGTGAGCTGCATCCCAGGTGGGCTTGTAGGAACCAGAGAAGAGGGAGCCCAATTCTCAGGTACATTACCCAAGAACCATCCTCTTCAATCCGTGACAACTTGGGGGTCCTAAGAGAGCCTGTTTCCTGACAAAGACCAGGCAAAGCAAATCCACTGGACCTCTAGTCCATTTGCTCTTGCCTTAGGGCCTGTCTTTTCACAAGGGTTCTAGCCCATTGGAGAAGTTGAGCGTCAGACCCTTACAGAAAATTTCTGTAAAAAAAACCCCAAACTTTTTTATTTTGATTTTCTACAGAGAGTAGGAAAGGCCAGAGTGTTAGAAACATTGATGAGAGAGAAACATTGACCAGCTACCTCCTGCACACCCCCTACCGGGGATGTGCGCCCAACCAAGGTACATGCCCCTGACTGGAAATGAGCCCATTACCCTTCATTCCCCAGGTAGAGGCTCTATCCTTTGAGCCAAACCGTTTTTTGGAAGTGTATTTGTTTTTTTTTTTAATATATTTTATTGATTTTTTACAGAGTGGAAGGGAGAGGGATAGAAAGTCAGAAACATCGATGAGAGAGAGACATTGGTCAGCTGCCTCTTGCACGCCCCCTACCGGGGATGTGCCCGCAGCCAAGGCACATGCCCTTGCCGGAATCGAACCCCGGACCCTTCAGTCCGCAGTCCAACGCTCTATCCACTGAGCCAAACCGGTCTCGGCGGAAGTGTATTTGTTTTTAAATGAAGTTTCCCTTGAGTGCTTCACCACAGAGAAAAGGGGAGAGGTTCAAAAGAAAATATTTTTCCCATTAGCCAACTTAATTTAGTATCATGATCAGAAAGTGAATAGAACCTACAAATAACGTAATAAGCAATATAGCCAACAGATCCTTTTGCTAACAAAGAAAAATACATACATTACAATACATACACAAAATTATGTAAATGCAAAGACATACATAAAAAAGTTCCATGGAAATTAATGTTTAAAATAATACACAAAGATGAGAGCTAAACTGATTTGAAAATTAACCTTGCTACATTAAAATATTATTTGAGAAATGTGAATAATAATAATCACAAATACATAATGTAATATGCTCTTGAATTCCTAAAAAGTTCAGTGTCAAAGAGAAGGGAAAAAACACATTAAATAAAAAAAACCTAAAGACATATAAAAACCTAAGCTAGTGAGTACATTTCTATTGTTACTTTGTTAATAAAGTATGACATTACAAGGACAATTGGATGATATAATCATAGGCAGATATTTTATAATGCAAGACTTCTAATTTTTCTTTCTTACAATTTAGGTATTTTAGTTAAAGTAATAATTTCCTTAGAACTTCAATATTTATGGTAAATCACTTAGAAATAAAGAGTCATTATGTCTGTAACTTGCTTTCAAATTATTCAAAGGTGAAGTGTGTGTGTAGGATATTGGTAGGGAAGGGAGAGACAAAGAGAAAGAGAAAGAAATGGAGCAAAGACAGAGAAGCAAAGCAAATATTATGAAAGGATAATTACAGAATCTAAGCTGAAGATATAATTACTCATATTATTCCCTTAATGTTTTTGTGTGCTTAAAATTTTCAATTAGTAAGTTATATTTCAATTTACAAAATCACTATCAATAATAAAACCTTTTCCCCATAACTAGGATAAGCTAGAAACAGCATAATAGAGCAAAAATATTTATGTACTATCATATATATATATATGTGTGTGTATATATATATATGTGTGTGTGTGTATATATATGTATATATATATATATATATAAATTTTAAGAATTCAAAGAAAATATTGAAGTGTTATAAACAATAACATATCCTGAATGTTTCATGGTTTGTTTGGCTACCAGATTTATTAACACAAAACCCACAAACAAATAAAAATAACGAAATTAATATGAAATCCTCATTATTCAAATGCCCATATTCTGTTTACAACCAGAACAAAAATCATCTTCCTTCAGAATTATGTTTTTAAAAAATATTTTTATTGATTTGAGAGAGGAAGCGAGAGGGACAGGAAGATAAAAACATCAGTGATGAGAGAGAATATTTGATGAGCTTTTTCCTGCAGGCCCCATCCTAGGGACAGAACCCACATCCCAGGCATGTACCTTGACTGGGAATCCAGCTGCTACTTTCTAGTTCATAGGGTCCATGTTCAACTACTGTGCTACAACCAGCCCAGCCAGAGTTAAGTTTTTTTTTTTAATTATGAGACTGAAACTTTCAAAACAGAGCTTACACACTATTGAGTGTGGAAAACTTCTGAATCGTTCACTTACCTATAAGAAGCAGGATTAAAGGCTGCTCTCCATAATCTCATTCTTTCAAGCTGTACTGGCTTTACTGGCCTCCCAAATGTTCCTCATTACCAGATAGAAGACAGTTTAGTTCACATTTTCCCACAAGAAGTTATTAATGTCATTTTAAGTTTTTACTTGAAATAATGTGATATTAAAAGTGAGTCTCCTAATATAAGACTTTTTCCCCCACTGGACAACTTACATATCTCACTAATATTTAGGCTTTTTTGTTTCTTTTGTAACTGTTCTTCCCAACAATTCTTCTTATTCAGGTACTGAGATGTCTGTACAAATGCTTTATTTAAAAAGTTTTTTTGAGGTCATTTACAATCTACTGCATGGTGATAAAAGAGGAATATGCACTTTTGGAGTAACCAAGGCTAAGCTTTAAGAAACTTTCATTGCCAAAAGATAAAATGCCCAACTTGTACACCTTATTCCATGTTATATCCAAAGTCCAGCAATATTACTATTTGCAGATAAGGCTTCCTATGTTTATTCCTTGAATTAGTGCAATGGGGAAATGATCAATTTTAGTTATTGAAGATACGTTTTTCAAAAAATGTTGGAATATAATGAGTTCTTGAGAGAAGACTCAGCAAAGTCCATATAAAAAAGGCCCCCAAACTTATTTTATTGGAAATTTATTTCCAAATCACACCCCAGTGGGCACGTTGACCAAATATCCAGCATGCTCCTTTAGTGCTTTGGCCTCATCCTAAAGCTTCAGGAGAAATGTGAAAAGGGTAGCAATGAAAGGAGGCCCAGTGTACTTTGTGAAACGATGTAGAAGGGCCAAACCTCAAAGTTCCTGAAACAAATTAGGTGAATTATCAAAGATTGGAAAGCTAATACAATAGCTAGTTACTGGAGTTTATTTAGTCATATCTAAGTATTGAGCAGAAACTGTCTTTTGATCTCTAATTATGGGAATAATCAAGTTTCATAAGGAAGATTAGTTTCTATTTGGTTTCAATGTCTCACATTGGTCTTAAGACAGTTCCCCATTGCATCAAAAGAACTACTACATCTATTGTGTATTCTATAAAAGCTATTGGCTGTTTTTCCCTTTTTTATGATAAGGTAGTCATAATTTAGTAATTCTCTGATAAGTTCTCAGAATACATTGTATTCATTTTTTTGGTGGTAACTGCAGATTTGAACTTCATTTACACCATTGACATTCTCTTGTCAACAAAGAAAAATAAATACTTCCACAGCCATGTTGCTTTTCTTTTTTATGATGTTATATTTATAGTACAAAATATTTAATGGATGTAGAATAAACAGTGTAGAATAAAGAGTGATCATTCTTTGCCCTCTTTATTTATAAGAAATAAGGAAACACTAGGGCTGAGTAGCTCAGCTGGTTGGATACATCCACTAAGTAAGTGTTGGTTAGATTTCCAGTCAGAACACATACCTAGGTTGCTGGTTCAATCCCCAGTCATAGCACATTCAGAGGGCAGAGATCATTGTCTCTCTCTCACATAGATGTTTCTCTAACTCCCTCTGACTCTCTATCTCTTTTTCTCACTCTAAAATCAATAAATATATCTTCAGGTGAGGATTGAAAATAAATGAATAAAAAACAATAATAAAAAATAATAGAATACAATAATAGTCTGTATCATTTTTCAGTCCAATTTCTCTCTTTATTTTTATATTGTACATTTTCTAATCATTCTACTAATTTAGGTATTTAGTCATTTATTACATATACTAGAGGCCTGATACATGAAATTAATGCAAGAGTAGACCTTTCTTCCCCCAGGTGCCAACACCAGCTTCCCTCTGTGACCCAAGATCAGAGCTTTTCTTGCAGTCCTGGCTTTTTCTGGAGGTCTTCTGAAAGGATGTTTGGTCTAATTAGCATATTACACTCTTATTATTAAACACTAAAGGCCCAGTGCATGAAATTTGTGCATAATAGGTGGGGGATGTCCCTCAACCCAGCCTTCATCCTCTCCAATCTGGGACCCCTCGAGGGATGTCCGACTGCCCATTTAGGCCCCATCTGTAATTGGGCCTAAATGGGCAGTCACACATCCTTCTCACAATCCAGGAATGCTGGCTCCAAACTATTCACCTGCCTGCCTCCCTGATTGCCCCTAACCGCTTCTGCTTACCAGCCTGATCACCCTCTAACCACTACATTGCCAGCCTGATTGATGTCTAACTGCTCCCCTGCCAGCTTGTTTGCCCCCAACGTCCCTACTCTGCTGGCCTGGTCACCCTAACTGTCCTCCCCTGCAGGTTTCATCACCCTCAACTGCCCTCCCCTGCAGGTCTTGTCCCTCCCAACTGCCCTCCCCTGCTAGCCATCTTGTAGGGGCCATCTTGTGTCCACATGGGGGCAGGAACTTTGACCACATGGGGCTAGCCCTCTTGTGTTGGAATGATGGTCAATATGCAAATTACTCTTTTATTAGATAGGATAGAGGCCTGGTGCATGGGTGGGGGCCATCTGATTTGCCCTGAAGAATGTCCCAGATTAGGGTGGGGGTTCCCTTGGGGTGAGGGGTAGCCTGGGCAAGGGGCTTGTGGAGATTTTCAGGCTGGCCACACACCCCAGTGACCCAAGTGGAGGCCCTGGGATCTGGGGTTATTATTTCTACAATTGAAACTTTGTAGCCTGGAGCAGAGTCAAGCCTTCTGCTTGCTCTGGGGCAGCAGCCATTTCTGTTTAAAACGTTGTAGACTAGAGCGGAGGCCTAGGCCAGCAATGGCAGGCTCTATTGCCAGGGAATCCCAAGCCTCTGTTCTCTCCAGCTCAGTGGCTGCCGCCATTTCTGTATCCTTTATAATTGAAACTTTGTAATATTGAGTGGAGGCCTAGGCCAGAAATGGCAGGCAGAAAGCTTAGCTTCCTTTGTTGCCGGGGAAACCCAAGCCTTCCTTCTGCTCTCAGTGGCAGCAGCCATATTGGTTGAGCTTTATTTACATAATCTGCTCCTGATTGACTGATGGGTATGGCTTGGGCATGGCTTGTGGGTGTAATGGAGATATGGTCAATTTGCATATTACTCTTTTATTGGATAGGATATAAATCAATCAACATTATGTAGTATTAGTTCATCTATCTGGATTTATATACACATATATTTTATGGTGGGGGATGTCATAAACATGGTGAGGGGGTCAAGAGGGCTCTGTAGTCTCCAGAAAGTGAAGCCCCTGGTCACACAGGGTGTGTGTGTGTGTGTGTGTGTGTGTGTGTGTGTGTGTGTGTGTGTGTGTGTGAAGAGGTTGGGGGTGAGCAAAGGAGGATGAAGAGGAAAGCTGAGGGAAGGGAATGAGCAAGGGCAGAGCTTATTCCAGGCTCTGGGGATGTGTATCTAGGAGGCAGGTTAGCATGTGAGCCTATGTACCTGTTGGTGTTTATTCAACAGTTACTTGAGTGCAAGGATGATTATTAGATTTTGTTAGCAGAATGGTTGGGTGGTTGATAGGGTGTTTGGGGGTTGAGTGAGTGGGTGTTTTGTTTTCAGAAGAAATAAGAGTGAAAGACAATTTTCAGTCTTTACTGAGAGCCCAGCATTGGCCTGACTGGGTCTTGGCTGATAGGGCTATCCTTCTCATGCTGAGTTTTGAATTGTTCTGAGAAAGATGGCAGCACTTCTCCCCACTGTGGGCTGAGGGGGCATCCTTGTTGCCTAGCAGGCTTACTGTCCACATGGCTTAGTGGCAGGACTGATTCCCACAATGCTCTCATCCTCCCTGGAGAGAATATGTGACATGTAGCTCTCAAGTCCTTGCAATAAGTTAATGTCAGGATGGAGCAGACCCTATGTGGAAATATTTCCACTTCACAAACCATTTGAGTGAATTAAATCACACCTATTTTGTTTTTAATTATTAAGGCAGAAGATACACCCACATTTTCATTTGATGTTTACCAGAATGGATTTTTACCTAAAAGTAAAATGCATTCACTTGTTTTTCATACCTGGGAAATTACTTGTTGAATTTTATTAAAAGTGACATATAGTGCTCAACACACCTGTAGTTTCTGAGCTTATAAAACAACCTATCATAGCAATACAAGGCTATGCAATTGATATTTTGAAAAGATAATGCTAAATTTACTCTTTTCCATTAAAGTAAAGTTATTAAGAAATGTTTAGTAATATCTACCAAAGGTTATAGCATAATTTTTATAGAGATTTTATAGTTTTGAAATGAGTAATATTATAAAAATATGTTTACATTTTTTGTGAAGTGTTGAAACCAGAAAGGTTAATCCAAGGAAACATTTTTATTGCTGAGATAGGAAGATTGTAGAAATCTGAACCTACTATTAGTTTTTTCAGACTTTATAGAAGCCTTAAGAGGTCTAATTTTACCCTCATTCTATAGATGTAGCTAGGAGACATAGAAAGGTTAAGTGAAATCCCTAATACCACAAAACTACTTAGTAGCAGAGATCGAATGAGAGCCCAGAGCCAGTGGTCCTTCTACTTTTCCTGTCGGCCTCTGCAGAGCCAGTTGTGGTTAGAACCATAGAGCTATCACTTAGGAGATCTTAATTCCTTAAAATATTTTATGTATAAATAAGCTCATCTTAGGGTCTAGATAGCATTATTCAATTATTTTGTAATAAGATTGGCAAAAAACCTTTTAAAAGGAAATTTGCTAAGGCTATTGTCTAAAGTATAGCAAATCTGAATGTTGACTGAATACATTAGGCTTCCACTGTGGAATTCTTCAAATACAGCCTGATCTGTGGACCTGAGGCATCCTGTCTAGGAGCCTTTCTTCACAGTGCCTGCCTGCCTCCAGCCCTCTCCTGCCCACAGCTTCTGCCATGCCCTGTCCCCTGCCCTGCTCTGCCCCAAGCCCTTTTCCCATTATTTTTTCTGAGCAGACTCAGAATCTCCAAAGCCCAGTGTTCTCATTCAGGATCTGTTGGAGTGCAAAAGACATTTTAAAGAATATTTCAAAACCCAACACAATTTTAAGTGTCTCAAAGTTAAGTGGATGGTCACTGAACATGGATACAAAAAGTATTTACACTAAAAAGAGTTCCTTAAATGTTATTGTTAGTTTTTTTATTATAAAAATAATATGGTATCATGGGTAGAAATTTAAAAAGAATAGCATAAAGTAAAAGAAACAGCTTCTTTCCTCTAACCATTGTGAACTTTTCAAAATATCTTCTTTTGTCTTGTGTAAATTTACATATCCAAAAACTTTTTTGAGGTGATACTATTTATTTATTTTAACACTAGTGACCTGGTGCACAAAATTCAAGCATGCGGAGGGGGGGTATTGTCTCTTGCCAGGTCTGTATCCTTTCCAATCTGAGACCCCTGTGGGATCAGGCCTAAACTGGCAGTCAGACAATCCCCTCACAATCTGGGACTGCTGGCTCCGAATCCCTCACCTGCCTGATTGCTTGATCACCCCTAACTACTCTGCCTGCTGGCCTGATTGCCCCAACTCATCCCCTCTGCTGCCCTTCTTGGCCCCAACATCCCTCCCACCAGCCCGTTCAACCTCAACTGCCCTCCCTCCTGGCCTAATCACCCCTAACTGCCTTCTTCTCCTGGCCTTATTACTCCTAAATACCTCTATAAAAGGGCAGATTATGCATCTTTTGCTGGCACTGAGTTTGAAAAGTGCATCCACAGCCTGATGGACTAAATCACCTTTCTGAAGAAGGTGCATGAAGATGAGATTGCAGGTGCAAATCTAATATGCTCAGATCACCATGGAGATGAATGTGTTCTCCAAGTAGTGAACCTCACTACCATGGCTTTGCCCAGAAGGACTTCTGGAAGTTCTCATGGTCTAAATAGCATATTATCCCTTTATTAATATAGATAGGACCTGATATACTGCCATAACTATAACATATGTACCAGTATTACTCTATGAAAATACATATTTCATGAGGTAGGAAGACATCTAATACAATACATTATATATGTTGTAAGTAGTAGGAAATGCTGTATTCATAGCAATAATATACACCCTGTGACTTCCCTTCCTGATCTAGGAATGGTTCCTCAGTTCTTTGAATGTTTTATGGCCCCTAATGTATTTGTTCAGACTAACTGTATTCACGGTTTATTGCATATGATTTGAGGTCTTTAATTTCTAACCACCAAAGATTGAAAGGACTTTTTTCTCATGAAGTTTAACACTAACATCAGGAGACCATGTGTTTTTATTGTAAACATCTTAATTACTCACATTGTCACAGATCCTAAACTTATATGCATGGACCATGCACAGGCTGGCAGCAAGTCAGGAAGCCACTCTGAAAGCAAACAGATACTCCGGATAAGGAGAAAAGTCATTGTACAACATTTAATGTCCAACCTTAGCCACCTCAAAATTTTATATATGTTGACTTCTTAATTCATATAGTATCAGAAACTCACCTGCTTGGTTGGTGATGGGGTTTACTTGGTTTCAGGAGGATTACTCATGAAATAACTAAGGAAAGGGGGGCTCAGTCTTTTCTTGGTTGCTTGCTCCTTCCCAGCACCTGCATCTTCCTTCTCATCCTCAGCTTCTTGGGCATCTTCTCCTTCACCTTCACCTCTTTCTTTCTTCTTTGCATCCTCAAATTCTTCCTTGGCACTTTCTTACTCTTCCTCTCCTTCCTCTTCATCATCCACTTCCTCTCTTTCTCCTCCTCCTCAGCTTCTCCTTTAGAGGGGGTTCATCCTTAGCTTCCTTGGCTTTTACAGCCTCTTTGGTCTCCTCCACCTTGATCTGTTCTTCCTGGAAGTGGCTGGTGTATTAAGAGGGGAAGGAGCCAGCGAACATCAAGTAGAAGCTGGTCTGTAAACCACCGTATGCAGATTAACCAAAGACCTGGGAACTGTGGGAGTAGCCTCTGGATATGGTTCACCATAGGCTACTGAAACTGAGCCGGGTCTCCTCACCTTCCAAGAATTTCCTGTAAGCTGCAATGTCAATGTCAAAAGTCCAAATGAGGAGGTCCTGGTATTCTTTTAAATATCATGTCATTTCACTCTTTGTAGTTCTCAACTTGTTTACTAATTTGATGATGGTGTCCTGTGTAGGATTAACACCGGAGTTCTGCTTAAGCTCCAGCTCTCCCAGCTGCATTCCCAGAGCTTAGTTCATGTCCTGGCATGCTTCCATCTCCAGGCTCTTGGCCTTGAGCAGGAAGTGGCTTTCATACACCTCCTCCTTGGCTTCACACACATCATAGATGTTCTTGACAGTACTCTCAGTCAGCATGGTGGAGAGGCACTTGTACCATTCTTAGGCATTCTGCATGTTCTTGGTAGCCAGCTTCTCATACTGGGTGCAGACATCCTTGAGCCGGCTTTGAGGTCAGACTTGGAGAACACATTCATCTCCACAGTGATCTGAGCATACTAGATTTGCACCTGCAATCTCATCTTCATGCACCTTCTTCAGAAAGGTGATAGTCCATCAGGCTGTGGATGCACTTTTCAAACTCAGTGCCAGCAAAAGCTGCATAATCTGCCCTTTTCTAGGCCTCCATCAGCCAGCCCTCTGCCTCATCATGGTTCAGCACCTCTTCTTGGTAACATGCCTGCAGGTTGCTCCCAGTCCCTTCCAAGTCTTGGTGCATGCTAACTGCCCACTGCACTCTCCTCCCCAGGGACTGGGCTTGGTGGGCGGGGGCATAGGCATCCCATTTTCATTAAAATGTTCAATCCTGACCTGCTCCACTGGTGTGCACAGGCAGCCGGGGGGCATACAGTGATCGAGGAGTCCCTGATCATCCCTGCCTACCCACGTCCCCGATGGAGGCCTGGTCCCCAAGGACAGAGTCAGGTGTAGCCACCTGCCCTCCCCTGACTGCCCTGTTACTGATCTTGGCCTTGACATAGTGGGCAGTATCAGGTGCAGCCAGTCCACCCTGTCCATCCCCTATGATTATCTGGACCCCACAGCACGTGTCAGGTGCTTGCCTGGTTATTGATAGTGGCTTCAGCACTGCTAAGCTGGCCTGCCCTGTCCTCCATCTTGGGGCTGTGATTGCAGTTGGGACCTCTGCCGCCCACAACTAGAAGTGCCATCTGTGGGCAGCAGGGGACTGGGCCAGAACTCCAGCTGGTTTGGGGGCCAGATCCCTTGCTGGGGTGGTGTGTGATCTGGACTCCGCCACTCATCCTCACCACCTTGCTGGGAGGGGGGTTAATTTGCATGTTGCAAAATAGGATATTGCTCCTATTGGCTGGTAGTGTAGCAAAGGTATGCTCAACTTGCATGTTTCTCTGTAATTAGATCAGATATTTGTATTGACTTCAGAGAGGAAGGAATAGGGGGAGAGAGATAATAATATCCATGAGAACGAATAATGGACCTGCTTCATTCTACATGTCTCCTACTGGAGATGGAGCCCACAGCCAGGATATGGGTCCTGACAGGTACTCCATGAATGACCGACTATTCATAGATCAATGCTCAAAAACTAAGCACACACCTCCAGGTCAAGATTATGCTATATATTACATGTGTACCCTTATTTGTTTTCTTTTAGTTATGCATTCCAGTACATCCATAACACTTTTTCCCCATTTATTAAGGCACTATTTATTTTTCCTGGCTTTACTGAGAAATAATTGATATATACAACAATATAAATTTAAGGCAGACAGCTCTGTGGTTTGATTTGCATAGATTATGAATTGATCATAACATTGGGTTCAGCTAATAACCATCTAAGATGTGACAAACCAACATTGAAATCTCTAATGTAATTTGAGTTAGTTTTTTCTTCAAAGTCAAACCTACAGTTCTTTCCGTTGCAAACATTTTGTGATATTTGCAAAAAAAAAAAAAAGAGAGAGAGAGATTATATTTGGAACTAAAGTGCAGGGTGTGGTGGGTCTGCAGGCTGGGGCTCTATAGCCAAGGCCTCTTGCCCTTGACCACTGTGCTTGTTCACATGGAGTTTATTTCTATTCCAGACTTCATATGAGGCTGGAATTGATGTGCTGCCCTTACCTGACAGGCTCCACAGTCTCTTTATACCATTGAGTGGCAGAGCTGAGAGCACACTGTGTAAGGCTGTGGAGCATTTGAAGTTCAGACCTAGTTCTGTCTTGGCAATCCTGGGTTTGACCTCAGCACCAGTGTGCACAGAGCCTATGCTGGCCTCTGGGATATGCGTTGTGCAGGCCCACTTTACCCATAGCTCCTCTCCTCCTACATCTCAGCTATCTTCCCGTCCTTCTGCTAGAAGCTCTGGTTCTCTCAGAACCTGAGACTCCTCTCCAAAAATGACCTGTATGGAAGCTTTATATAACAGGATGGTTTTCTGGGAAAACTAATATGAGAAAAAAAAAAACATTAGCAGGATTCATACCAATTCTTTGGAGTCCAGGGCCCATTTACCCAAGATCCTTACCAGAGATGGCTTTTTCCTCAGCATTTGAGGTGCTTAAGCCTAGGCCTTGTTTTTAGAGACAGGCCAGAAGAGAAGAGGGAAGTGTCCAGGGCAGCCCCATTCTGGCTACCACTGGCCACTTGTTCAGTCCCCTCTGAGTCATTCCCTTTCTGCTCATGAAGCAGTGCTGAGACTCACTGACTAAAAGCTGAATCAGCTCACCACTGTGCAGCTTCTCACTTCTATCCCCAGTCTGCCCACTGCTGTCTCTCTGGAGTCCACAGTTACTATGCTGTCTGAGACTGTGGTTGTCCTCATTGGGTGCAAGCTAGCCATAGACCTGTTGCATCTTGTTGGCTTCAGAATGATGTGTTCTCTTCTTTTGAAAAAAAAAAGAAAAGAAAATGGGTCTGGACAGCAAGTAGTCTCTCTGGAGAAATGCTAGGACAATACAATGTTTTTACTCATAGTACATGAAGTGCTATATGCATTGGCATGAGATACTATTATTTTATTATTAGGGGCATGGTGCATGAAATTCGTGCACTGGGAATGGGTGATCCCTCAACCCAACCTGCCCGCTCTCACATACTGGGAGCCCTCAGGGGATGTCCAACTGACGACTTACCCCCAGCCTGCCCAAGCCTCCAAGAGGCTTTAGGCCTTGGGCACCCAGCCATCATCCTGCTCAGCTCAGCCCTGGCTGCCTGGGATCACCCAGCCCCGGGGGCTGGATGCTCCCTGCCACCGCCACCAGTGCTACTACTGCCACGGCTTCCCCTCACAGCACCCGGGAGGGGAAGAGGGGCTGGGCACACACCACCACTGCCATTTCATCTCCACCCCTGGGACCCAGCGCTCACACCACTTGGCCCCACCTCCACTACTGATTGGCTAGTAGCATAGCCAATAAGGAGCATAGGTATGATAAAATTTGCATGTCTCTCTTTTATTATATAGGATTTTATCTGGGTGTTTTTTCAGGAGAAGGTGACTGAGTTGACTGGCTGCACAGGTACAGGAACAAGAGGGTGAGTGTGTTGTCCTATGGGCCAAGAAGCAATGTGCTTATACTGTTCTGTGTTTCTGAGCCTTTTTGACCATGTGAGTCAGGCCTGGCCAGAGGCAAGAAGAGCCATGAGTGGCTCCTCCCAGGCCTTCCTGACAGCACTGGTCAGTTTGACCTCTACACCTTTGGTCTGTGCTCATTGCCAGCTGCATCCACAGGCTAGAGGAGGCCTGGATCCCTGAGTCACTGTGTGCAGAGGATAAGCTTTGATGTCTCCCCTGGCCCACATCTTGAAACACAAGGAGGCAGATTTTACTGTGTTCAGACACTGAAAATTCCTTTATGACAGCCATACATTATTACCCAAATATTGCAGTTTTTGATGAACAATTTTAACCTCCTTGGCTTAACCAATGAGTAAAACAGTCAGACCTTTGATAAGTGACGCTCTGTCTTTTATCTTTGGTTAATTCCTAAAAATGGGATATGTTGATTTTTCTCACTGACATTACTTTTTCCATCTTGCAGTCAAGTTGACAGGTAAATTGGAACCATTTCTGGAGGAAGAGAGCATAGGAAGATAAGGTATTATTTTTACCATAATTTTTGAGCAAAACTCTGCCAAGTACACAGATAAAAATTGTTTATCTTTTCTGACCTTCAACAGAGCATAAACATCTTTTCTTCAGTTGTGATCTGTAGATGATTAAAAGGCACGTGCTTCCAAGGATGATGCTGCCTTCCTTCATCCTTGCCCTTGGGTAGCATAACTCCTGGGAACTGTGCCAGGACCCAACCAAGACACCTAGAAGTGAATCTGCTCTATTGTCAGGACCTTGTTCCTGCATTCCTAGAATGGCACAACAAGCCCATTCTTGTCAGTGGTGGATGTGGTTTAATGAAGCAGAGGGTCACTGTGGGAGGCCTGTGCTGCCCATGTTGTGTTTGTGAGATGGTTAAATGATTTGGAAACTCCTTTAAGAAACCAGGTGGTACAGTGAAGGAGCTATTCACCACAGTGATTGCTTTAGAAGTGGCTGATCTTCTTTAAGGCTGTGGGAACTCTGTGATGGGATGAGAACGTAGCTGGATGAGGTCACTGGTCTGGATGGTGGCCCTCAACCTCCCTGACTCCCAGTTCTCCTGGGTAATTCCTTATACTCAGTCCAGAGCCCAAAAGTTCCTGCTAAGCCACAATCTCTGGGGAGGTCAACCAAATTTGTTTCATTTTTGTATGTTTTAACTTTTTAAAATGTAATTGTAGATTCACATTATTTATAAGATAATTCAAATGTTTCCCACTTAAATTGATCAAGTTTTCATCAATAACAACTTATAAAAATCTCACAACCAGGATACTGACATTGACCCAATCACCCAGTAAGGGCAAGGTTTCTGATTCCCTTTGCGCTCCTCTCTTCTGTGAGTAGAGTCCTGTGCTCTTTTATCAAGTTCATTTGCCATGTGGTCCAGGTAAGGAACAGCTCTAACTGATTCATCTGCATTGAGGACAGTCCCTTGTTTTTTTATGTTATTAGTATATTTTATCACAGTAAAATATACACGATGAAATTCACCATTTTAACTTTTGCAGTGTACAGTTTAGTGGTGTAGAGTACATGAATATTGTTGTGCTGCCATCTCACTATCATCTCCTTCACTGTTCTCATCTTGTCCAACTGAAGCTCTGTCCCTACTAAACAACGACACTGCATCCACTCCCCTACCTCTGGTAACCTCCATATTTCCTCTGTCTATGACTCTGAAAGCTCCACGGACTACATGTGAGAGAGGTCACACAGTATTTGTCTTTATGTGACTGGCTTATTTTACTGAGGATAATGCCTTCAAGGTCCATCCAGGTTGTAGCATATAACAATGTACTATTTTTCTAAATTGAACTTATCAGGGTGAGGTTGGTAATGTCATTATGTAGCTTTCAGGTAAACAGTTCTATAATGCATCATCTGTGTGCTATATTATGTGTCTCACTATCTTTCCCACTTCCTCAAAGTCAGGTCTCCTTCTATCACAATTTATTCTCTCTAAACCCACTTCTACACACAATGCTTTCTCTCTGATACTCTCCAAACTGCTGTCTGTGTCCATTAGTGTTTTTATTTTCTTTGCTTAATCCCTTCAGCTTTTTCACCTAAACCCCAAAGTCCCTCCACTCTGACAGTTATCAGTCTGTTTTCTATATCTATAATAAGCCGTTTTTATTTAGATTGTAGTTTATTTTGTTCATTAGATTCCACATATAAGTGAAACCAGAAAGAACTTGTATTTCTATAACTGGTTTACCTCACTTAGCATAATACTCACCAGGTCCATCCACGCTGCTCCAAAGGGTAAGATTCATGATTCAATGCCCAACCATTGAGCAACACTGACTTGGCAACTTGGATTACATTTTAGAATGTGTATGTTACTTCATTTATGAATTGCCAACTTCTATTTCATTTTTTTGGTGCGCACAACTTATCTAAACAGTTTTATTTTTAAAACAAATAATCAAATTATTCATTCAAAAGGATTAGGCACTTTATTCATAGTCATTCTTACTATTTCTATTTTTCTTTTCAGTTTAAATTACTGTAAAAAAATGGTATGACTAAAACTCTGTGTTTACATAGTTTCTGATCTTTTTATCAATTTTATTTATTTGTCAATAAGACCCTCACACACTCTTAGTATTTTTACTTTAGTGTCCTATTTTAAGTTTAATGTGTTCATAAGAAAACAAGTCATCTAAAATCGGGGGTGCTGAGAAAAGTATCCCAGCCTCACCACCACAATGATGGGCCTCAGACATCACCAAGGACCCTAGAGCCACTTTGACTAAATACATGCTCCCCCAGCTGCAGATCTTCAGACACCACGACTCCAGTCGCTCACTCATCACTATGCCCTGTGAGTCTTGGAATATAGGTCTGTCCCATAAAGCCTCCTCCATTGTCACTGGCCCCTCAAATATGACACCAGTGCTCTTCAGTGATCAATAAAATGGGGAAACATAGAATCAACCCCTAAAGAAAAGGAGACATATAGAAAAGGAACTAAATGAAACAGAGGAATGTAGTAATTCAGAAAAAAGTAAAGAATAAAGTTTATATGGGATTAATGAAGAATCCACACTTATGTAAGAATCAAGGGAAAATAAAAAATAGTAATAGATACAATAAAAAAACAACACAATAAATAGTTTGGACAGTAGTCCAGAAAAGCAGAGCAAAAAATTTGTTAGAGAAACACATCTTGAACAAAACAATGATTAGCAATTGCAGAAAATAATTACAAACCAGGAAAGAGCCTAAGGGAAGTTTTCCACAACATGAATGGAAGTAATTTATGGATAATCTTTGTGTTAGAAGGACACAAAGAGGCACAAGGTTTAGTAAAGCTGTTAGAAGAAACAATGACTAAAAACTTCCATTACCTGTGGATGCAAAAAGTCACGAAAGCAGAGAGAATCTCAAGCTAGATATACACATATTGAATTACAATGGCAAATGTTTAAGGCACAAACATAATCTTAAGAGTACAAGAGAGAGACAGATAGTTACTCAGGATCTCCCATTAGATTATCAAATGATTTCTCAACAGAAACATATCAGGGTAGATGTGATGGGAGGACATATACAAAGTGGGGCAAACGAAAGACCTGGATCCAAGATTACTCTATCCAACAATTCTGGAAAACTTCACGAGCTTCAGAGACAAAATGAACAAACAAACAAAAAGGCTAAGGAAGTTTATCACCAAGGAGACAGCAATGTAAGATATGCTAAATATTCTGTCATATAAAGAAGAAATAGAAGTGTAACAAGGAACAAAGGCCTAAAAAACAAAAATAGCTAAAACAAGTACAAGTCTATACTGATAAAAGTGTAATATGAAAATTGTTTGTACCTTCATGACACCCACTGGCCAATCAGGAATGAGTATGCAAATTAACCCAAGACATATGAGCATTAATTTGCATACACAAGTGCCAAGTGACCTAGGGTAGTATGCTTGCAATGAATCAGGCCTTCTGCACAGCCCCACCTACTCTGGGCCTCTGGGAAGCCTGGGTAGTTGGAAAAGTGGCTCCAGGAAGAACAGGGCAAAAATTTGGTTCTGTTCTAGAGCAAAAGCAGAAAGGTGCCTCCGACCAAAGCAAAAGGATTGGTGACAGCCAGCAGAAGGAAAGCCCATTCTTGCATGGAGGTCTGTGCATCAGACACCAAGTCGATCATAATCTTAAATGTGAATGGACTAAATTCTCCATTAAAAACTCATGGAGTGACTGAAATAAAAATAAATCATGATCCATATATATGCTGTCTACAAAAGACCCAGCGAAGTACAAGGAACAAATTTTGACTAATAATGGTGAGATGGAAACATTTTTTTAAGAAAAGGGAAATAAAAAAATAGCTGGGGTAGCTACACTTATATCTGACAAAATAAACCTCAATGCTCAGGCCATACAAAGAGATAACTTCTTATCACTAAAGGGATCAAGAGACAAGAAAATAACTCATGTAACAGACATGCACCCAATGTAGGAGTACCAACTAAGAACAAATCAACAAACACAGAAAAAATCTTCTAGAATATATAAGATAGAGATTCCCATAAATAAAATCATAGTAGGAAACTATAGTATCCTATTGTCATTTCTAGGTACATCCTCTGGTAAAAACAGACAAAAAGAAAAAAAGAAAGAAACAAATAAAAAAATCAGAAAAGAAACAACAATTATAAATATTCACTAGAGCAAATAGACTTAAATGACAAGAAACATTTTCATATATAGACTACTTAAAACACAAGCAGTCACTTAAAATTAAATGACGTGGAAATCATACCAAGAATCTCCTCAGAAAACAATGGTATAATATTAGATCTAAACTACAATAAAAATAACACAATTCAAATATTTTCAGGCTCAATAATATGATATTAAACAATGTTTGAATTATCGAAAATCTCAGAGCAGAAATTAAAAACCCACTGGAGAAAATGAAGTAAAAACCCAGAACCCCAAATCAGTGTGATACAATGAAAGCACTCCTGAGTGTGAAGTACATAGCATTACAAGCTTGTGGGGGGAGGAAAAGAAAAGGAAAGAAAAGAAAGAAAATAAAGAAAGAAACCGTCAAAATCGGTTTGACTCAGTTGACAGAGCCTCAGCCTGTGAACTGAGAGGTCCCAGGTTCGATTCTGGTCATTAAAATTGCCATGCTACCCAAAGCATTCTGTAAATTTACTGAAATACACATTCATTTACCAATGCATATTTCACAGAACTAGAATATAGTATACATAAACTCATAGAGATTTTTAAAAAGACCCAGAATAGCAGCAGTAATCTGGAGAAAGAACAGCAAGTTTGGCTGTGTCATAATATCAGAAGTCAAGTTATATTTTAAGATCACTGTTCTCGAGTTAGCTGGTACTGGCACAAGTACAGAGATATATATAGACCCATGATGGCGAATGTATGACAGGCATTTCAGCACTGATACGCATAGTCACTTTCGATGACACCTGGATGAATGCAATTGCAAACAGAGAAGTATGGGGTCTCATGCCAAGAAGTAGGTTTCATCCTTGACTAATGCATGGCCTATTGCAGTAGACAAGGATAAAACCTTTACTGTAGTGTAGTGTAGACACTCTGTGCTGGAAGTCTGTAGGCCAGAACTTCAGCACAGTGTCTAGTTCTGAGACTTCCTGTTAGACCTCACTTGAATGGCTTTACTCACAATTTTTCTCTTAGGTACTTTTGTGAGGTCTTATTCTCAGAATTAATATCAAAACCAAGAAAAGAAAAAGCAGATTGACAGATGAAGTTATTAGCTCTTGCTTGGGCTTAAAGTGTACAAAATATCAACCTTCAATTGAAATTCAGCAACAAAAAAAGTCACTAATAGGCAGATTAGTTAAAAAATTCCCCCTCCCCCTCACTTATCTTAGTTCATGGCACCCCACACTAGTTAAAAAAATATCAAGACCAAAAAATGAAACGGACTGACAGATGAACATAGAAGTCAATAAACAGGTAAATTAAATAATTACTTTTTAATTTATTAAATACAGATATATATATATATTACAATTATACATTTTTGTTATTTAAACTATAAATAGGGTGAAATTATGGTTTATTTCTCAAAGTGTCACAGTATCTGAGTTATAATCGTTTTTTTGACAAATCAAGCTCAAAAGTTTGCCCAACACTGTAGTAGACCAATGTATCAGAATTGAGAACCCAGTAATAGATCACAGTGCTTAGGCTCAACTAATAATTGGTTAAGGAGAAAGACTATACAATGGCTTAGTGGTTGAGTATCAAATCCCAGTCAGGGTGCTTGCTCAGGTTGTGGTCTCCATCTCCAGTGGGCTTTCAGAAACCATAGAGGAGGGAGCCCATTTCTGGAATGCGTAACCCAAGAAGCAGCCTCTTGCAATCGAGGAACCCGTGGGTGATGTCTGAGAGCCAGTGTTAGCCTGATCTTTGCCACGGCCAGGCCAAGGGAGTCCACCAGACCTCTAATCCTTTGGCTCCCCACTTCAGATGTGGCTACCCACAAAGAGAGGTTCAGAAACATTTCTTTAAACATTTTTTATTGAATTTTTACAGAGAGTAGGGCAACATAGAAAGTTAGAAACATCAATGACAGAAAAACACCAAGATAGCAAGGAATAAATTTTAATAAACTTAACTAAGGATGCACAAGACTTCTACTCAGGAAATTACAAGATATTGAAAAAAGAGCTAGAGGCAGACAAAAATCCATGAAAGTACTTACTTTGATCATGAATTGGTAGAATCAACATCATTAAAATATCTATATTACACAAAGCATTCCATAGATTCAATGCAGTCCCCATTAATATGCCAATAGCATATTTTACAGACCAAGAACAAATTCTCAAAAACTCATCCAGAATAAATAAAACAACCCAAAAAGCTGCAGCAAACTTGAGAAAGAAGAACTCACTGGGAGGGATCTCAATTCAAATATCAAGCTGTGTTATAACAAAGCCACTTTTCTCAAAACTGCCAAGTACTGGCACAAGAACAATAACAGATTATAGTTCACTTGGATATATTAGAGAACCCAGAAATTCACATAAACTATTATGCTCAGTTAATTTTTGACAAAGAAAGGAAAAACATACAGTGTAGTCTTGACAGTCTCTTCAATGAATGGTGCTGGAAAAATTGGTCAGATGGGTTAAAAAAATGAAAATAGCCCATCAACTTACTCCAAACACAAATATATACTCAAAATGGATAAAGGACTTAAACATAGAGAAAAAAACTGTAAAATTATTAGAGGCAGCAAAATATTAGACATATGCAGAAACAATAACTTCACATATGCAGAAGCAATAACTTCACCAATAAGTTCACCAATTTACTTAAGGCCGTAATGGTGAACCTATGACACCCCTGTCAGCACTGACAAGCATAGCCAATTTCTATGACACGCGACGGCATAGGGTTGCATACATAGAAGTATGTGGCTGCATGCAGAGAAGGACCTTTCATCCTCAGCTATTGCAGGGCCAGGTGCAGCAGCTGAGGAGGAAACATTTGCTGTAGGGTAGTGTAAATACTCTGTGCCTGAGGTCTGTAGGCCAAAACAACAGAACTCTGGCAAAGAACCTCTAGTTCTGGGACTTCCAGGTAGGCCCTTTGGGGATCTTTCAACTGACTTCTGTCCGGTGAAGCAGAGAGCAGCGGAATGCAGTGGGCGACACACCTCTGAGGGCCCTGTGATTACCATTAAGAGCAATCACATAACATCACCAACTATCATACAATCTACTGTTCTGGGGTGTCAAGGATTTCTAATTGTCCATCATTACTGAGATAAGTGAGGGGGTGGGTGAGAGAGGCAAAGGCCTGAGCTATGGGCATAGTTTCCCACCATTAGAAATAGCCTCAGTCTACTTAATTTACATAAGGTATGTCATTTTCCAGCGTAGTGCAGACTCCATTTCACCACTTTTACTGTTGTGCATCCTTATTAACTCTGTTTCTGCTTATTAACCCCACCCTTTCCTAAATGAAAGTTACATGTGCCCTCTTGTATTCAGTTAGGCTAGTTAACCCCTCATTGTCTGAGGTCTGACAGGTTATGTATAATTCTATCTTTTGTCACTTCCTCTCTCATTGGTAGTCCCTCTCCCCCACCCAAAAAAAAAGGTTAAGTAGAGGAAGTGGTAGCAGCAGGTGCCAACCCTTTCAAGAGACATGGATCAAGATGTATGGCATTATAGAAAAAAATGGCTAACTATTTTGTGTTATATGTACTGAAATGGCAGTCAGCAGAACATGAAATGTAAATAGACATTTTGAAACTAATCATTCTCAGCTCTTGTAGCAAAGCGAGGATGAAAGGAAGAAATACATTTCCAGGCGGCTTCACTTTTATAAGAGCCAATCTATTTACATCCTTAAATTTATAAAAGGTTCTACAAATTTAACCTCTGCAAGTTTGAGCATTGCTCACTCCATAGCTCAACATAGAAAAGCACTCAGTGAGGGAAAATTTATTAAAGAAAGTCTCCTAAGATGTGCACCAGTTCTATTTCATGATATGCAGAATAAATATGCAATTATTAAGTGAATATCTGAGTTACCACTCAATAGAAATATCATAAAAGACCAAAAAATAAGACTGAACAAAAATGTATAACATGAATTAAAGAGATATATAGGTAATTGTAAATATTTTTCAATCTCTCTTGATTAAAGTACTTATGTCACATCACATGCTCAGTTGGCCATTATTGATCGATATTCTGATGGTCTCACAATGAGAGAAGAGTTGATAAAGATAGTATCAGAGCCAAAAAGTATATCAGGAAGCAAGATATGTAATGTAGTAATTCAAACATTCCATGACCTAACCATTGATATCTCTAAAGTTGTGTCAGTGAGGACACATGGGCAGCAAACATGGTGGGGGGAAAAAGACCCCTTTGTGAAATTGTTTATGGAAGCGATTGGACATCCAATTTTACCTTTTCACTGTATTATCCATCAGGAGGTTGTATGCTTCAAGGCAGGATTCATTAAATTAAAGGACTTAATGTCAGTTGTTACAAAAATAGTTAATTTAATAACTGCTCACCCCTTCACAAGCAAGGATTTTCTGCACTTTCACTTGAGGACTGCTGATTTACAATAATGTAAGATGGCTGAGCCAGGCAAAGTTCTTAATCACTTTATGGAGTGCTTTGAAGAAATTAGTGTATTTCTTAAGGATAAGGATCTGGGAAACTTTTCTCAGCTCATTGATGATAAGTGTGTCAACACCCTGATACTTTTTACAGATCTCTCAGTTCAAAGTTACAAGGTTTTGGCAAAAATATTTTTTAATTAATATATTTATTTATTTTTATTTTTTTGCAGTATACCTCATATTTAATATTAGTACATATGTTTTCCTTCCCCCCTATTGTCTTCCCCTCAGCTTCCCCTACTCCCCAGCATATGTTTCTCCCGCCCCCCTTCCCGCCCCAGTGTCTTGCATCCACTGGTGATGCTCACATGCATTCATACAAGGCCTTTGGTTGATCTCTCTCAGCACCTGCCCCTCACCATCTCCTTCCTTCCTTCTATAGCTTGACAGCCTGTTCAATGCCTCCCTGCCTTTATATCAGTCACTCTCCCCTGTTTTTTTTCTTCAAAAATATCTTGCATCTGCATACTAGAAATGAATGTATAAGAACAAAAAATGTTTGAGTCTCAGTTTCAATGTCCAACTGTTCTGAGTCCCAGTTTCAATGTCAAATAGTCCTTTATGTGTACATGTCAGCAATGGTATCCAGATGGTAGACACATCGTGGCAATGCAAGTTCCATCCTCTCTGATTTGGTCCTGGGCTGCCTGCAGCAATGCACAGCTGCCAATGGCTAGCATGGCAAGGTATCATCAGTGTCCCCCATCACTGTCGCAGGAACCAACATGGTCTTGGAGTTGTTCTCTGAAAACACAAAAACACGTTCTTTACCAAAAGTTAACAAAGGGATCCTCTCTGCAAATTAGACTTGGGATTGTTTTTATTTTTGCCTTATTTTGACACCATGTGTGTTTTTCATGCGTGTCCTGCTATTGGCATTACAAATGGGAGTTACTTTTCTGGAGTAAGAATTTTCTCGCTGTTTTTTACTTACAGGATATTTTCTCTTACATGATATTACCCCACTAGCTCCCCCCTTTGATTAATGGAGCTTTTGGAAATTTTACCTTGCAGTCTTGGTAATTTAAATTTTAATTTTTGCACTCAAATATGACTGCTTTAGGTTCTTTGGATGTTAAGGAATTTATGGTGAGATAAATTACTAATAAATATTTTAGTTAATGTTTTAGGAACAACTTTTTGTCCAGTCCTCTTAAATTTTCTTGAGTATTCACTTATTTCCATTGGCCTATTTAAATTAATCTGAAAACTTGATTACTATTTTACTGTCAATTTTAATACTCAAGCAAAAATCTTAGTTTACTCTGTAAATATTAGTGGAAAGGATTATTTGCTTTCTTGAGTAGACCCTGAGAATTCCTGTTATTAGACCGAATTTACATATAGAGCAGCTGTTGCTGGCCCAGTCTCTATCTGCAACCTGGGTCCCAATCTGAGCTGTGAATGGGAGGCCTAGCAGCCATGGGGGCAGGAGACCTTCCTCAGAAGGGGTGAAAGTTCAGGCTCCTGCAAGGTTAGTGGGTGAGGGTCTGTGCCCTGAATAGTCACAGCAATCCTGAGAAAGAAGCACAAAGTTGATGGGATTTCAATACCAGATTTCAAGCTGTATTACAAAGTTACTGTTCTCAAAAAAGCCTGGGAGAGTCTATTTTGAAGAAGTGGAGTTAGAAAAAGTTTAAGTTTTTAAAAATAGGCTCTCAAAAGTAATTTCAATCATTGTACTGTTGCTATTTGGCTCGGTTGAGGAATGAGTTTGCCGAGCACTGGTCTACAGGAAGGCACAGCCAGTTTGCCCCTGGCCCTGGGCACCATGGCAGCCTGTTTGTGGGTGGTGCTTCCCCAGGACCAGGGCTTTCGGGGCGCTTGATGCCAGTTGTGAAATTTATAAAAGGCTCTGAAAATTTAATCTCTGCAAGTGTGAGCATTGCTCACTCCAGAACTCATCATGGAAAAGCAATCAGTGAGGGAAATTTTATTAAAGAAACTCTCCTAAGATGTGCACAGGTTCTATTTTATGATTTGCAAAATAAAGATGTAATTATTAAGAGTATATCTGAGTTACCACTCAATAGAAATATCATAAAAGACCGAGTAATGAGTCTGAACACAAATGTACAACATCAGTTAATTGGAGACAGAAGCAATTATAAATATTTTTCTAACTCTCTTGTTGAAACTACTGATGTCACATCATATGCTCAGTTGGCCATTATGGTTGATATTCTGATGATCTCACAATGAGAGAAGAGTTGATAAAATTAGTATCAGTGCCAACAAGTACATCAGGAATCGAAATATAGCAAGTTGTTACTCAAACATATCGTGACCTAAGTAAGCATTGATATCTATAAAGTTTTGTCATTGACT
Organism: Antrozous pallidus; assembly: GCA_027563665.1. Lineage (NCBI taxonomy): Eukaryota > Metazoa > Chordata > Mammalia > Chiroptera > Vespertilionidae > Antrozous > Antrozous pallidus. The sequence goes on along the minus strand of JAOAOB010000026.1, from coordinate 62,381 downwards.
ACAGATGGGGCACCCAATGCTGGAAAAAAATGGGATTTATCAAATTGTTTTTATTTATTTATTTTTATTTATTTTATTTTTATTTTTTCTTTATTGTTCAGTTTATTAATTACATTGTTTCCCCTTTTTTATCCCCCTATATCTCCCCTCCACCCTGTACCTATCCCACCCTCCACCCTCACGCATGTCCTCCCCCTCCCCAATGTCCTCTCCCATTGTTGCAGGATTTTTGTCCAATCTCTTGCTGTACTTCCCACACCCCTTTTCTCCCCAAGAATTGTCAGTCCATTCCCTCACTATGTCCATGTTTCTGTTATATTCACCAGTTTATTCTGTTCATCAGCCTATCAATGCACTTGATTTTTATGTTCATTTGTTGATAGATGTGTATTTGTTGTTCATAATTTATATTTTTACCTTTTTCTTCTTCCTCTTCTTAAAGAATATCTTTCAGCATTTCATATAATACTGGTTTGGTGGTGATGAACTCCTTTAGCTTTTTCTTATCTGCGAAGCACTTTATCTTATCCTCAATTCTGAATGATAGCTTTGCTGGATAGAGTAATCTTGGTTGTAGATTATTGCTATTCATTATTTTGAATATTTCTTGCCACTCGCGTCTGGCCTGCATCGTTTCTGTTGAGAAATCCACTGACAATCATGTGGGTGTTCCCCTGTAGGTAACCAACTGTTTTTCTCTTGCTGCTTTTAATATTCTCTCTTTATCTTTTGCTCTTGGCATTTTAATTATGATATGTCTTGGTGTGGTCCTCTTTAGATTCCTATATTTTGGGGTTCTGTGTACTTCTTGGGCTTTTAAGTCAGTTTCTTTCACCAGGTGGGGAAAGTTTTCAGTCACTATTTCTTCAAGTAGGTTTTTATTAACCTGATCTCTCTCTTTTTCTGGCACCCCAATAATTTGGATGTTGGCATGCTTGAGGTTGTCCCAGAGGCCCCTTACGCTATCTTCAATTATCTGAATTCTTTTTGTTTCTTGCTTTTCCAGCTGAGTGGATTTTGGTTCTTTGTATTTCAAATCTTTGACTTGGTTCTTGTGGCCCTCTGGACTGCTTTTAGGACTTTGTGTAATATTTTTTATTTCAATCTGTGTATGCTTGATTTCTAGTTGGCCCTTTTTTTTATACGTGAGGGTCTGGTTTGTATCCTCAGAGGTCTTGTTTATTTCCTTGAGGGTCTCATTCATTTCCTTGAGGTTCTTATTCATTTCCTTGTAATTCTCATTCATTTCCTGGTTGGTCTTGTTTATTTCCTGGTAATTCTCATTAAGTTGATCGGCCTTTCATAGGAGCCTCTTGAAAAGCCTTATAACTGTGGTTTTGAACTCTATGTCTTGTCTTCCTTTCTTCTCCATTTCTTTCACACCTGATTTCTTTCCATATCTCTGCATGGTGGCTGCTTTATGTGGTAGATATCCTCAAAGGTACAGTGGCTCAGCCTCCCCAGTTACCTGAGGTGGGTACTCTTACTGCAATCCTTTATGGGTTGTATTCAGTATTTTTGAATTTAAACCCAGCTTGTTGTTGTTAGCCCTAGGAGGGTTTGACCTCCAGGCCAATTGGCTGTGAAGGGAGACTGTGTTCAGGTTGAATGGGCGGAGTCTCTGAGCTGCGCAGGCAGTGTCAGTGTCAGCTACGTCCTATGTGGTGCTCGCGTGCGAGGGTCTGTGTTGGATGGGGATGGCTGCAGACACCTCCAAGAGAAAGCCGCTAGTCTCTTCCCCTTGCCAGACAACTCTGCCTTTCCCCAAATGTGCCTGCACACCAAAAGTCTAGCCCAAGGTTGTAAAATAGATGGTTTCTGGAACCAGGAGACAAGTTTCCAGGGGGCAAGTCGCGGGTTTGCGCGACCCTTGTGACTAGGAGCCTCTGCCGAGCCCCGCTTCCAGGGTTCGTCCCCCGGACCTTGGACCTCGCCTGGCACTGGGGAATCTGTGAAGTGGGACGTCTCCACGTACCCCAGATCTTGGACCTCGCCTGGCGCTGGGGAGTCCGTGTAGTGGGATGTCTCCTCCCTCCCCGTAGGAGAAATCCGGCCAGAGGTGCTGCTCCATCCCTAGCCCGTGCGTGCGACCAGGGCAGCTCCTAACCTGTTTCCGTCTGAAAGGCTGCGCTCCCGTCGCTCCTGAGTCTCAGCGTCCCACCTTTACTCTTATTAGTGGAGTTTTCATTCAGCCAGCTTTCTGGCAATTCTGGGTGCTGTCTGTTCTGCTGTTATGTTGTAGTTCTTAAATCATTGTGCGGGGCAGAACAATAGATGTTTACCTATGCCGCCATCTTGGTGCTCCCCTATCAAATTGTTTTTAGAAGCTACTGAATATCTGATTGTGCCTTCTCACTGTATTATTCATCAGGAGTTCTTATGTGCCAAGGCAGGATTCACCAACTTCTAAGAATTAATGTCAGTTGTTACAAAAACAGTTAATTTAATAGCTGATTGTCCTCTTTACAAGCGGGATTTTTTTTTTTTGGAATTTTTACTGATGTTTGATTCCAGCTATAATGTATGTACTGCTGATGTGCAATAATGTAAGATGGCTGAGCTGAGGCAAAATTCTTGAGCATTTTGTAGAGTGCTTTGAAGAAATTAAGGTATTTCTTGAGGATAAGGACCTGGGAAACTTTTCTTTGCTCAGTGATGATAAGTGGGTCAATACCCTGATGTTTTTTACAGATCTCTCTGTTCATATTAATAAACTCAAGTTACAGTTACAGGTTTTGGCACAAGTCTTGACATTATGTTTGAATACATAAAAGCTTTTGAAAGTAAACTTAAAAATTTCAAGTGAGATGTGGAAACTAGAAGTTATAAGTATTTTCCTCAAGGAACAAAGTATTTTGAGAAGGCCAGTGCAGCCATACAAAATGAAATGGAACCCTTGCATATAAAGTACCAGCATATTTTAAACTTATTACTTGACAAGTTCAGAGATAAATTTCATTAATTTAGCATCCTAGAACAGACCATACATTTATTAAGTATCCTGGATGTGGTAGTCTAGAGTAGTTGGAAATTAAATGGTTTCCAATGAATGCAAATTGATGATTTGGAGATACAACTTGCAGAATTTAAGACAGCATCTGGGCTGAGGTGTTTGTCAACTTGAGGTCAAAGCTTCTGAAAGTGAAAAGGTGCCAGTTTGAGAATCACAAGGAGTCCTACTATAAACAGGAATTTTGGAGTGCCTTGAACAGTTTACCAGACACTTTTTGCACCCTGAAATATATAGCAATGGTTTTACTCTCGATTTTGCTCTTTATGTACTTTTGTGAGACCTTATTCTCAGCGTTAAAAAATATTAAAGCCAACAACAACAACAAAACAGATTGACAGATGAAAGTAGCGCTTGCTTGGGCTTGAAGTGTACAAAATACCAACCTTCAATTGAAAGTTTAGCCAATGAAAACCAGCAACAAAAAAGTCACTAATAGGTAAGTTAGTTAAAAAATTCTCCCTCCCCCTCACTTATCTTAGTTCATGACACCCCACATAAGTTAAACAATATCAAGACAAAAACAAACAAACAAACAAAAAAACCTGACTGAAAGATGAACAAACTCACAAAGCAGATAAGTTATATAACTGTTTTTTGGTTTATTAAATGCAGTCATATGTTACAATTATACATTTTTGTTATTTACACTATAAATATTGTGAAATTACGTGTTTGTTTGTTTTCTCGAAGTCACACACCACCCAAGTTACAATCTTTTTTTTTTTTTTTTTTTTTTTTTGCGAATTTTGACACACCAAGCTCAAAATGTGTTCCATCACTACTCTATCAGTTTTGGCACCAGACTTCGATTTTGAGAGAGATTTCTTACTACCTCCTAGATCAGATCTTAACACTCAGTTGGACATGCCTCGAGGGGTCTAGATTGGAGAATGTGTAGGCTGGGTTCAGGGACTCTACCCCCTGCCCCATGCAGTATTTCATGCACTAGGCTTCTAGTATTTCTATGATCTTATAAGTTAATATCTTAAATCAAATGTTAGCCAATCATATACAGAAATAAATTAAAAGATCATTTCACCATGATGAACTCTAATTTATTCATGGCATGCAATATTCACAAATCAATAAAGTAACATGACACATAAACATTACAGAGAATTAAATTTATAAAATTGTATCAATAATAGCAGAGAAACATTTGTTAATTTTTATTTTTTATTCTTACAAACAGTAGTACATATGTTTTATAAATAGTAGTATATATGTTTCCTCCCCCACCCAAATTCTCCCCCCAGTCTCCCCTAACCCCCAGCACATGTCCTCACCTGTCCCACAGCCTGCCCCAGTGTCTTGTGCCTATTGGTTATGCTTATATGTATGAATTCAAGTCCTTCAGTTGAACTCTTACAGTCCCTGCTCCCCCACCCTCTCCAGCCTTCCCCCCTGTAATTTGACAGTCTGTTCAATGTTACTTTCTCTAAATATCAATCTTTTCCCCTTGCTTCTTTTCTTTAAAAGATCTTGCATCTGCATATTGGAAATAGATATATAAGAACAAAAAATGTTTGATTCTCAGTTTCAGCGTCCAGCAGTTCTAGTCCCAGTTTCAATGTCAAATAGTTTCTTATGTGTACATGTTAGCAATAGTATCTGAATAATGGAGATATGGTGGCAATGCAGGTTCCACCCTCTCTGGTTTGGTCCTGGGCCACCTTCAGCGATGCACAGCTGCTGACTGCTAGTATGGCAAGGTGTCACCAGTGTCTTCCATCTCTGGACTGTCTTTGAGGTTGGAATAGACCTTTCAGTTCCTCTTTGTTGCAGAAATCCATATGGTCTTGGAGGGAGTTGTTTTCTGAAAACATATAAACATATTCTTGACCAAAATTAATAAAGGGATCTTTTCTGTAAATTACACTTGGGATTCTTTTTATTTTTGCCCAAATGATATTCCTTTGTCTTATTTTGACACCATGTGTGTTTTTCATGGGTGTTCTGCTGTTGGCATTACAAATACACGTTACTTTTCTGGAGTAAGAATTTTGTAGATGTATTTTATTTACAGGATATTTTTCCTTACATTATATTACCCCATTATCCTACCCTAATGTTTTTGATTAATGGGAGCTTTTGGAAATTTTATATTGCAGTCTTGGTAAACTTAAATTTTATTTTTTGCATGAAAATATGATTGCGTTAGGTTCTTTGGACATTAGTTAATTTTACAATGAGATGAACTACTAATAGAAATTTTAGTTAACATTTTAGGAACAGCTTTTTATCAGTACACTTAAATTTTCTTGAGTATCCGTTTATTTCACTTGGCCAATTTAATCTGAAAACTTGGATTACTATTTTACAGTCAAATTTAATACTCAAGAAAAAATCTTAGTTTATCCAGTAAATATTAGTGGAAAGTGTTATTTGCATTCTTGAGTAGGTCCTGAGCATTCCTGGTACTAGACAGAATTTAGATATAAGGCAGCTGTTGCTGGCCGAGTCTCTGTAACCTGGGTCCTGATCTGAGCTGTGCGTGGGAGGCAAAGAAGCCATTGGGGCAGGAGACCTCCCTCAGAAGGGGTGAGAGTTCAGTCTCCTGGAAGGTTAGGGGATGAGGGTCTGTGCTCCACCTCTGTTGACCTTTTAGTTCTCTCCTGTTGGCCCCCCTGTGACTGTGCCTGTCTTAGGTTGTTCCTTCCCTAGGGAATCTTATCCATCTTTGGCTAACCAACCATCCTCTGGGCCCAAGAAGAATGATGTGAGGTTCAGTTTTGTCTCCTTGGTAGTCTATGGCTCAATGGCCTCCATGCCCAGCACCTGCCTTGGGATCCCTTCGCCTGCTGGTGGGGTCCCAGTACTGATCACATATCTCTGGGGACTCAGGTTTCTTCTCCTGGAAGAGCCCAGCTCACAACATTGGAAGAGAGACAGATCCATGGTGCCAGCCACCCAGAGGCTTCAACCACCACATGAACTGAAAGCTCAGGCAATAGCTGTGTGCACTTGGATTGTAAGAAGAGAATCTCTCTTGGCAAAAAGAGCAAGAGGGGCCAATATAGAATGTTCAAGAGCCTTCCTAGTGCCTTAATTCCTTTTGAAAGGGATTAACTTCTTTCTTATCCTTTTTTAAATTGCTGCCCAACATTCAAAGAATTAGTTTATAAGTTTCTTTGGGATAATTGTACAATATGCTGTTGTCAAATATCAAAAATTATAATGACATTGTAGAATAATATCATGTAAGGGTATTATGGCGTCACAGGAGGTTAAAGGGGGCCTAGCCTGAGGACTGGTGTCCATAGGAGATGACAAACTCTAGGCCATGCAAATTCAATATCAAACTAGCTGCCATTTTTTTAATAACTTTATATAAACTTTGTCAGGGAGGTATAACACAAATTACTTACCTTATTTCAAACGTTCAAATATATTGACTTTCCCCCTTACTCTTGCCACCCCAACTTATCTTGAGGTTTGACATTCTGATGGACTTTTCTCAGTTTTTGAATCTGTTCTTGTTCATCAGTCTATGCCATTCATTATATTCCACAAATAAGTGAGATCATGTGATATTTATCTTCCTCTGCCTGGCTAATTACACTTAGTATAAGGCTCTCTACCTCCATACATGTTGTTGCAAATAGTAGGAGTTTCTTCTTTTTTACCCCATTGTAGTATTCCATTTTGTAGATGTTCCACTCATCTGCGGATGGGCACTTAGGCTGTTTCCAAATCTTAGATATGGTAAATTGTGCTGCTATGAACATATAGATGCATATATCCTTTTATTTTGCTTTTCTAGTTTCTTGGGATATATTCCAAAAAATGGGATCATTGGGTCAAATGGGAGCTCCATTTTTAGTTGTTTGAGGAAACTCCATACCGTTCTCTACAGTGGTTGCACCAGTCTACAATCCCACCAGTAAGTAATATACAAGAGTTTCTTTTTCTTACATCATCACCAGCACTTGTCCTTTGTTGATTTGTTGATGAAAGCCATTTTGACTGGTGTAAATGGTAACACATTGTCGTTCTGATTTGCATTTCTCAGCTAATTGGTGACTTTGAGCAGGTTTCTATATGTCTCTGGGCCTTCCTTTTGTCTTCTGTCAAAAATATTCTATTTACGTCCATTGCCCATTTTTTATTGGATTACTTGTCGTCCTTTATTTAGTTGTATATGTTCCCTGTAGATGCTTGAGATTAAATCTTTATTTAAAAAAAAAAGAAATCTTTCAGCAAAATTAAAATAAAGAAAATATATCTCAACAGAAGAAACACTATATATGAAAAACACAACTATTATTATATTTCATTATAAGAAAATGAAAGCATATTCCTTAAAATTAAGAACACCTAAGTATATCAAATTTCACCACAAATATTCAATATGGAATTGATAGTGTCAGGTACAGTAATTACACAAAAAGAGAAAAAATATGTAACTTACAAATAGAAAAGTGATAAGTAAAACCATCATTATGCCCAGAGCAAATAATAGTGTGTATTGAGAAACAAACAAACAAACAAAAGATCAGAAACTTTAAATATTTGACCTAGAACTGATAAATTTAGTGAAGTAAATAGAAAAAAATATCCTATATAATAAAAGGTTAATATGAAAATAGAATAAAAGGCAGAATAACTTAACATCCAAACAAAGCATAATGTACTAATGATATGCTAAGGTTATTCAACCCCTCACTATTAAGTGAAATGATCAGCAGTAGGAAGATGTGAGATGACCCAGGCATGCCCTGAAGCTCTCCTATGATCCCTCCCCCCCCACCCTTGCCCAATCATGCCAGGGTCCCTTAGCATGGCCTGTGTCCTCTCACAATCTGGGACCCCTCAGAAGATTTCAGAGAGCCAAATTCAGCCTCATCTCAGAATCTACTCACCTTGGGAAGGGACTGGTTACTGGGCTCATGTGTGGTAAGCACTGCTGTTGAAGCAAGACCCCTTCTGATCAGGACTCTTTGGACATAAGGATGCAGCAAGCACAGTGGGACCAGGATGAACAGGGACAGATGGTTGGAGTTGCAGGCAATATTGGACTATGGATTTAAGCCTGCTCCTTGCAGGCCACCAAGCAGGCCACCACCCATACATGATTTCATGCTCCAGGTCTCTAGTCTTATATAATAAAGAGGTAATAAAGAAATTGACCCTCACACCCTCACAAGATGGCTACATATGACCAGGGCAGATGAGGGCTTACTGAAGGACAACCAAATGACTGAACCAGCAGGCTGCTTGGGGCAACCAGGCTGGCAGGGGCTTTAGTGAGGGACGACTGAACAAGCAGGCTATGTTGGGGTGACAAGGCTGGCAGTGGGGTTACCGAGGGATGGCCAAATGACTGAATAGCTGGTTGCATAGAGTGACTAAGCCACTGAGGAGAGCAACTGGGGGCCACCAGGCTGGCAGGGGGAAGCAGTTAGTGATGATCAGGCCAGCATGCAACGGTAGACTGGATAGTCAGTTAGGGGTGATCGGTGAGCGATTAGGAGCCAGCAGTCCAGTATTGTGAGAGGGATGTCTGACTGCCAATTTACGTCTGATTCTGACTGTTAGACATCGTCCAAGGGGTCCAAGATTGAAGAGGGTGCAGGCTGGCCTGAGAGACACCTCCTACCCAAGACATTGATTTTATGCATGGGGTCTCTAGTATATCTATAAGTTGGTTAAGTTTTTATTAACAAATAATAAATTACTAAGAAATAATAAAGACATTATCTTATTGACAAATGCATTTAAAATGACCTGCAATAATTAAATCTGTTTAGGTCTAACTAAACAGATAAAGGACTTGTAATCACAAAATTATAAAACTTTAACTAAATGAATTCAAAGCCTTTTGGGGTGCCAACATAGTTGGTTGGAGCATTATTTTGTACACCAAATATGTGGATTTTATTCTGATTCCAGTTTTATAGTTAGACAACAGTTTTGTTTCCTGGTCTGGGCTCTGAAAGAAGCAATTGACCAACGTTTCTCTGTTCTCTCTTTTTCTCACTCTACCCCTTTCCTAAAACCAATAAAAACATCCTCAGGTGAGGAGGAAAAATATTGAAGACGTTAAAATAAATGATAACATACATTATGTTCATCGATTGAAAAATTCATATTGTTAAAATCCCACACTTACTCAAAGAAATCCATAGAGTCAATAAATTTTGTCAAAACACCAATGGCTTTTTTCAAAGGACAAAGACAAATGATTAAACATTTACATAGAACCAAATGAGATGATCTGCATAAAAACAAACAAAACAAAACAAAACAAACAAATAAGTTGGATAAATCAGGCTACCTGATATTAGGCTATATATACTACAAGGCCAATGTAACTAAAACAGCATGGTCCCAGCATATTGATCAATTAAATAGAATAGATAGCCCATACTAAAACGTACAGTGATATAGTAAATTAATATTTGACAAAGTTAGCAAGAATATAAAATAAGATAAAGGCAGTCTTTTCTTTTTTATTTTTTAATATATTTTCATTGATTTTTTGAAATATAACTTATAATTAATAGTAGTACATGTTTTCCTTTTCCCCTCCCCCTTATCCTCCCCCCAGCCTCCCCTATCCCCCAGCACATATCCCCACCCTCCTCCCATCCCTGCCCCAGTGTCTTTCATTCATTGGTTATGCTCATATGCATGCATACAAGTCCTTCAGTTGATCTTCCCCAGCATACACCTCCCATCCACCCAAGCCTTCCCCCTGTAGCTTGACAGCCTGTTCAAGGCCACCCTGCCTCTATATCAATCACTCTCCCGTTTCTTTTCTTCAAAAATATCTTGCCTCTGCATACTAGAAATAAATGTATAAGAACAAAAAATATTTCAGTCTCAGTTTCAATGTCCAACTGTTCTGAGTCCCAGTTTCAGTGTCAAATAATTCTTTATGTGTACATGTCAGCAATGGTATCCAGATGGTGGACACATCGTGGCAATGCAAGATCCATCCTCTCTGGTTTGGTCCTGGGCTGCCTGCAGACATGCACAGCTGCCGACTGCTAGCATGGCAAGATGCCCTCAGTGTCCCCCATCTCTGGACCATCCTCGTGACTGGAACAGACCCGTCAGTTCCTCACAGTCGCAGGAACCCACATGGTCTTGGAGTTGTTCTCTGAAAACACACAAACACATTCTCGATCAAAAGTTAACAAAGGGATCCTCTCTGCAAAATAGACTTGGGATTCTATTTAATTTTTGCCTAAGTGATTTTCCTTTGGCTTATTTTGGCACCATGTGTGTTTTTTCATGGGTGTCCTGCAGTTGGTTTTACAAATGGAATTTACTTTACTGGAGTAAGAATTTTCTAGATGTATTTTGCTTCCTCGATATTTTTTTCATTACATGATATTATCCCACTGCCCCCTCCCCTTTTTTGATTAATGGGGGCTTTTGGAAATTTTATATTGCAGTCTTGGTCATTTTAAATTTTAATTTTTACACACAAATATGACTGCTTTAGGTTATTTGGATGTTAGGGAATTTTACAGTGAGGTGAACTACTAATAGATTTTTTAGTTAATGTTTTAAGAAAAGCTTTTTGTCCAGTACACTAAAATTTTCTTGAGTATTCACTTATTCCACTTGGCCAATTTAAATTAATCTGAAAACTTGATTACTATTTTCCTGTCAATTTTAATACTCAAGCAGAAATCTTAGTTTACCCTGTAAATACTAGTGGAAAGAAATATTTGCAATTTTGAATAGGTCCTGAGCATCCCTGGTAATAGACTGAATTTATATATAGAGCAGCTATTGCTGGCCGAGTCTCTGTCTGCCACCTGGGACCTGGTATGAGTTGTGTGTGGGAGGCAAAGCGGCCGTGGGGGTAGGAGACCTCCCTCAGGAGGGGTGAGAATTCAAGCCCCTGCAAGGTTTGTGGGTGAGGTTCTGTTCCCCACCTCTGTTGACCTTTTACCTCTCTCCTGTTGGCCCCTCTGCGACTGTGCCTGTCTTAGGTTGTTCCTTCCCTGAGGAATCTTACCCGTCTCTGGCTAACCAGCCATCCTTCGGGGCCAAATAGGATGATGTGAGGTTCAGTTCTGTCTCCTTTGTAGTCTATGCCCCCGTGGCCTCCACGTCCAGTACCTGCCTTGGGGTCCCGTCGCCTGTTGGCGGGGTCCCGGTACTGATCACATATCTCAGGGGACCCAGGTTTCTTCTCCAGAGAGGGCCCAGCTCACACCATTGGTTGAGATACAGATCCATGGTGCCAGCTGCCCAGAGGCTTTAGCCACAGCCTGAACTGAAAACTCAGGCATCAGCTGTGTGTATTTGGTTAGTCAGAAGAAGGTCCCTCTTGGCAGAAAGGGCAAGAAAGGCCAATATAGAATGCTCGGATGCCTTCCCAGTGTAAAGGCAGTCTTTTCAATGAATGGTATTAGAAAATTGAACAGATATGTAAAATATAAAACTTTCTTATAAATGAAATAAAAAAGAAAACTTGAATTAAAAACTACATGCAAAATTAAAAATTATATAAATTTTCAAGGAACATAGAAGTACTAGAAAGCTTTAAAATTTTCTTAAACTATTATTTCAATATCTCTTCATTGTATAAAAACAAACAAAAACAAATGAAGCAACAGCAAATGAAAACAGTTTATGTAGTGAGTTAAAATAAAAACCAATGTTACCCCTCATAAGAGTTAATATAAAAATTGTATAAAGAATTCATACAACAGAAAATGAAAACCAAAACAAAGACCAATTCATGGGTTTGTAGAATTAACATAATTAAAATCTCCATATTACCCCGCTGGTATAGCTCAGTGGTTGAACCTCAACTGATGAACAAGGAGATAACAGTTCAGTTTGTGATTAGGGCACTTGCAGAGTTGCAGATTTCATCACCAGTAGGCAGTGTGTAAAAGAATTCCATCAATTGTACTCTTTGATCTCTAATGTTTCTATTCCTTTCTCTCTGAAGCCAATAAAAATATACTTTTAAAATTTATATGTAGTGAGAAGAGGATTGGCAAAAATGTTTTTTTTTATTCCACCCATGGCAATCTACAAACTCAATGAAATCCGAATTAAAATAATAATGCATACTTCACATATCTAGAACCAATATTCACAAATGTGTAGGGAAACAAAAAGATCCAATAAAGCTGCAGCATTCTTGAGAAAGAACAAAATTGGAAGAGTCAAAATACCACATTTAGCCAAAAACAGTTTGGCTCAGTGGATAGAGCATGGGCCTGCAGTCTGAAAGTTCCTGGGTAAGATTCTGGTCAAGGGCATGCACCTTGGGTGCAGGCACATCCCCAGTAGGGGGTGTGCAAGAGGCAGCTGATCCATGTTTCTCTCTCATCAATGTTTCTGACTTTCTATCCCTCTTCCTTTCTCTCTGTAAAAAAATCAATAAAATATATTTTAAAAATACCAGATTTCATGTTATGCTACAAAGCCACTGTGATTGAAATAATCTGACATAGTACAAGAAAAACATATAGACCAATGGAACAGAACAAAGAACCCCAAAAATGACACATGCCATTATGCTCAATTAACATTTGACAAAGAAGGCAGGAACATACCCTGGAGACAAGATAGTCTCTTCAATAAATTCTGTTGAGATAATTGGATAGATAAATGTAAAGAAATGAAAGTAGACCTCCAAACTACACCATACACAAGAGTAAACACAGAATTAATAAAACATTTACATATAAGTAATGAAAGCGTAAAACTCTAAGGAGAAACATAGGCACCTCTCAGACAGCTTTGGTAGCAATATGTTTAGAGACCGATTTCATAGGGTAAAGGAAACTATGGAGAAAATAAAGAAATGGGATTACATCAACATTAAAAGTTTTTGCACAGCAGAAGAACCATCAATAAAGCAAAAAATGAAGCTATTACATAAGATAAAGTACCTGGCAATGGTACATCTGGCAAGGCATTAATATCCAGAATATATAAGGACCTCATACAACTTAACAAAAGAAATTCAAACAATCCATTTAAAAATGGGGTGAGGAAATAGACTTTACTAATAGGGATGTACAGTCCAAGAGACATATGAGAAAATGCTCAAGGACACCTGTGACTCCTCTGATGGAAGCTGCACAAGACTAAGTCTTCCTGGCACTCTTGAGAATACTAGTGAGAAACTCTCTTTCTTCTTGGGCAACACATGGAAGCACCAGGTTCGTCACCCAGGTAGTATTTGTACAAAGAGAACCCGGTCAGCAACTCATGGATCTGCAGCCCTGCTATCAAAAGAGGAGGGGAATGGTGCCCGTTTCCTGATTCCTACTCAACCAGCATCAGGGTGAGTTTGGACACCAGATGCAGTCATTTCCAGTTTCCCCCACTCCCATGGAGTCCTCTGCTTATTCATCACACACCAAAATCATTCTCAAAAGCTGAGTGTTAAACTGAATGCAGAAAGGCAGGCCAGTTTCAGACTTTAACAAAAGGCAAGTTCCGCCCAAGTGCTTGTCTCCTTTGGGACTGAGTTTCAGGTTTCACCCTAGATTGACATGAAAATAAAGTGTGCTGTGTTGAGGAGTCCTCTCCCCTAGAATGTTCTGATTGGCCTATGTGGTTGGCTGTGTACAAGGAAGGCTGTCGTCTATTGGCCTTTTCTCTTTCCCAAGGGCAACCCATGCAGGGTGATGCAGGGTTCACCGGCCTCCATACATCCAGGCTTTAGCACCCCTCTGGCTTATAAAGCCACACTCCTGCTCACTTCCTGGCAAGCCTGCTCCACACAGGGAGGGTGGCAATGCCTATGTGCTCTCAACTCCACTGGGAAGGGCCCTTGGCTTCTGTTGAGCAGTGAAGCCATGTTGAAGATGTCACCTGTCTTCTGTCTGACAATGGAACGTCAATGTGACTGACTACCCAGACCCAAGGAGTTGAGAGCCCGTTAAAAGTCAGGAGCTAACATCAGGCCTCTGCACTCCTGTCCTCTGGCCATCCTGAAACACTTGTTATCACAAGTCACCCACCCTTCCATCGTCCACCCAGACAACACCCCGAAAGAAGAGAACAACACCGAAGGCTTTCTGAGAGCTGGTGTCTGCTCTGCTGAGGCCCTGTCTCTTTCCAGGCATGCTGAAATGCAGGAGAGGCTGCTTCCAGAGCCCCTTGTGAGGGCTTCTGCTCAACACTGTTCCATTTCCCTGTTCAATCAACACAGAAACAGCAACCCCTGGCAAGCTTCTTTATGATTCTTTCAGGGACACAAGTTTTTTATGATCCTTTCACATCTTTGCATTCTCCCTAGGACTTTTGTTTCACTATATCCTTGACACACTCATTAAGATCCTTGAATGTCCTTATAACCATTGTTTTGAACTCTGTATGCAATTGTAGGCATGCTTGCAGTTCATTCTTTTGTCTCTGCATCTTGGCTGCACCCCTGGTTTGTTTCTATGCACTAGGTAGATTATCTGTGACTCTTTATTAAGTAGATTGCCCTTGTGTTCTTGCTGCTCTCTAGCAGCACAGAGGCTCAGCCTCCCCTGTAACCTGAGCTGGGCTCCCCCGTTGTACCTGTGTATGCTGTGTGGTTGGTCTTGTTGTAATTGAGCCTTGTTTGCTGTTGGCATCAGTGGCTGCAACTAATCTCCAAACAAATTGACCTTAAGGACCAGCTGCAGCCACAGTGGGAGAGGTGCTGGGTATGAGACATTCCTGTGGTGCAGGACTTGCCTCTGTGGGCTTTTGTGCTCACTCATCTGCCCTGGAGTGCATCACTTGTGAGTGTGTAACATGGCATGCTTTGAAGCTATCCCACAGATACACCAGGGCCTTCCAGGTAGTGCAAAATCAGCCAGGTGAAAAGGCAGGAGCTAGGGAGCTGTCTGCAGGTGGCTGGTATTTGTATTTGGATGGAAAACATCCAGGAGAGACCAAGCAAGGAAGCAAGGCATATTGTTGCTCCTGTTAGTGTTGGGCTGTTATTAATTTTTGTGGGACATACTGACCAGAGCTCCTGCTTGTTTGAGAGGTTTTAGAAAATCAGAAGCCACAGTCATGTGAGGACATTCACATCAAAAGGCTGCTTCAAATAGCTTGGCTAGGTATGCCCATTAGATAGGGTGGTGTCTCCTTAAACCTCCAAAGCACAGAGAAAAGTGGGGCCACGCTGAACTGGTGGAAATTCAGGTAAGACTTTGAGTCAGCTCTGTGCACAGGGGGCACCTATCACAGGATCAGTGCCCTCTGTGAGAACTCTCTTTGGGGAAAAAGCCTACCCTGAGTTCCTGCTCCAATTCCAGCCAAACCAGTTCCTCCCTGATTGGCCCAGAATCCCCCAAAGTACCCCTAAGGGTACTGCTGGACAGCCTCCATGTCACTCAGCCACCATCCCCGCTGGTTTTCTCAGTACAAAGTTATAAGGACTTCCCTTCTCAGCTCTGGAATCCTTGGCTTTGGGTTTCTAGTGGAGCCTGGAAACCTTTCTTCTAATGGGAGGCCTCTGCAGTGAGATATCTCTCCTGTTGAAAAATTACAGATCATGAAGATGCGGGGCCAGCCTGTTCTGCACCTGGCCTCCTACCAAACTGGATGTTCTTTCCTCTTTACTTCTCTAGTTGTAGGACTTCCATTCAACCTGATTTCAGCAGCTCTAAGTAATGATTGTTCTGTATTCTATATATCATTGAGATGTGCTTATGGGAGGTGAGGAGACCTGGTGTTTACCTGTGCCACCATCTTGGTTTTGGTCCCTGTAATTTTTTTTATTGTGTTTTCCACATAACATAATTTTTTTTGGATGAAAGAACATTATTGTTAAGAACCAATAAGCAAATGCAACGTTAATAGTTCAGTATGTATGAATCACCAGTTTAAACCCTTATATACTCCGTGGACCCAAAATGAAAAATTCTAACATATGATCAATAAATATGACTTCAGCAGAAAATTCTTCAAGAGTACAGAAATACTGAAAATGTTAATCTAGAATAAATTAGGACTGAATTATATGTCATTTCCCTAAGTTGATTATGATTGTTTGTCATATCACTTATCCCATTAATTTTATAACTGCAACTAGAGGCCTACTACAGGAAATTCATGCATGAGTGGTGTGTCCCTCAACCCAGTCTGCACCCTCACTAACCTGGGACCCCCTGAAGGATATCTGACTGCCTGTTTTGACTTGATTCCAGTAGTATTGGGCCTAAACAGGCAGTCAGACATCCCTCCCACAATTCAGGACTGCTGCCTCCAAACTGCTCACTTGCCTGCCTCCTGATTGCTCATAACTGTTTCTGCCTGCCAGCCTGATCAAACCGAACCAAACCCCTGTCAGCCCAATTGATGCCTAATTGCTTCACAGTCAGTATGATTGCCCCTAACAGGCCTCCCCTGCAGGCCTGGCCTCTCCAATTGCTCTCCCATGGAGGCCTGGTCCTTCCCATCTTCCCTAACTATCCTGCTTGCCTGATCCCCTCAAATGCCAACCTTTGCAGGTCTGGTCCCTCCTCTGCTGGCCATCTTGTGATGGCCACCTTGTTTTCACATTGGGCAACAATCTTGATCACATGTGGGCAGCCATCTTATGTGTTGGAGTGAAATGCCAATTTTCATATTAGTTTTTTATTAGGTAGGATAGACGAATGATGCGTGTGTGGGGGCCAGCGGGTTTGCATTGAAGTTTGACCTGGATCAGGGTTGGGGCTCTTTTGGGGCATATGGTTTTCTGGGAGAGGGGCCTGTCGTGTATTGCAGGCTGGCAATGCCCACTGTTGTCCCAAGTGGAGATGCTGTTATCTGGGATTTTTAAGAATATATATTTTATTGATTTTTTTTCTACAGAGAGAAAGGAAAAAGTATAGAAAGTCATAAACATGGATGAGGGTGAAACATGAATCAAATGTCTATTGCATACCACCTACTGGAAATGTAAGGTCCATGCCCTTGACTGGAATTGAACCAGGGACCTTTCAATCCACAGGCTGTTACTCTATCCATGGAGCCACACTAGTTTCAGCTATCTGGGATTTATTTATCTTCTGCTATTAAAACTTTGTATCTTTGAGCGAAGCCTAGGGTAGACCAGGGTGGGTGGAAAGCTTTATTTTCTCCATCCCCTGGGAAAACCAAGCCTTCTGCTTGCTCCATGCTGCAGCCATATTTGTTGGGATTTATTTTTCTTCTATATTTGAAACTTTGTAGCCTTGCACAGAGATTAGTGCAGGCCAGGGTGGATGGCTTGGCTTCCTCCATCACTGGGGGTAAATAGTCTCCTGCTCTCTCCAGCTCCAAGGTGCTGCCATTTTAGTTGGGATTTTTTTTCTATAATTGGAACTGTGAAGTATTGAGTGAAAGCCTTGTCCTGCCAGGGATTGCGGGAAGCCATGCTTCCTCCATCACCAGAGAACCACAAGCCACTTGCTCTTTCTGTTGCCACAGCCTTTTTGGTTTGGTTAAACTGTATATGCACTCCTATTGGGCTGGTGGGCATGGCTTGTGGTTGTAGTGCAGGTAGTGTCCATTTGCATTTTACTATTTTATTAGGTAGGATAATTCTTTAACCTTATCAAATCAGTTTCATGTGTGGTATTTCTACACTTTTGAAATTACTGTTTGTTTTTTTTTACTCATATAATGCCCTACTTATATGTTTCATTAGTTGTTTAAATTTTTAAATATTTTAGATACACTGTTTTTGCAATATTCTTATGCTTATTGAATTCATGGGCATGACATTATAAATATCTTTATCTAGTTTTCAATTGTACAAAACTAAAATATATCAGCTGCATATTGAATTTTGTACATCACCCAAAATAAAATCTCCTTTCATTGTTGTAAGTTAGAACATTAACTAAGTGTTCTCCACCTGAGGGATGTCCTCTTGCTCATTACCTATCTCATCTTCCACATCTCAGACTTCTTACATCTTTTCTGCTTCTTCAATGAGGTAGTGACTTCCATCCTTCCCCCACTTTCACAAGATGGTGGCTTGGATTGACCTACTTTCATTATTTTTTCCATCCACAAATTAAACTGATTACACATTAAATAAACAAAATTGCAGCACATTTAAATGGAACAGGTGTACAACTTTTATGCATCTCTTTATCATGGGAACAAAAACAAAATTGTACATAATTTAAAAAAAAATTCCCCCACCAATAATTATATTTAAAAAGTATTTAGACATTCATTTTGGCAACTTCATGAAACACTTACCACTCACTGCCTTCCATTAATTCCTCTTACACAAAACCAAATGTGTTGACTATGATAAGTTATTCAAATGCCCTCTAGAAATAAACAAAGTTGAATATATCTCATATACTATGAGAAAATACATGCATTACTTTTTCCTAATTTATTTTTGTATTGCCAGCTTTTATTTCTTTAAAATGTATCAAGGTGGTCTAGAAATGGTACTACTTTGGAAATGAATTATTTTTTCAATCATTCAAAGTGATTGTTTATTTTACTCATAGTCTGTGTTGTTTTATAATTTCTTCTGATAAAGTGATTGAAGTAAAAATTATCTATGAACACATGTCCTTACTTACATAGTTTTAAAATATTTCATCTCTCCTATTTTTAAATAGAATCCTTAAACATTTTAAATATGTTCAGATAACTCAGCTATTTAAATGTGCTCATAAATATAACTTTTGTAAAAATACTTCTGTCATCATAAGTGCTTAAATTTGCAGATGTCCCAATGTCAAAATTGTCTTTATAAACATAACTAAGGAGACAGTAATTAACTCATGTAAACAACTTTGGTAAACAAATTTAATATTATTTTATAAACAAATCCCAATAAGATTATTGCCACACATGGATCCTGACAAAAACAACAGCCATGAGAGCCCTTTGGGTATTCTGGGTAAAAAATATTTCCTAGAGATCTGTTCATCACTGCCTCATTCCCAACACTCAGGATTGTGCTAATAACCCTTGGTTCCCTTGATGTGTTTATGAATTAAAGTGTTGTCTATTATCCTGACTGATTCTTCCTAAATTACCACCCTTATTTCCTTTCTTTTGTGCATAATAATACTTAATTTATTTTAAACATCTGTTACATGTACCAAAGATAAACAGTGCCAATTAAAATAGGGAGTTTGTTTTATTCAGAAGCATTACAAACCACTCATAAAGCATGCACCTAAATATCTGGTGAAAGAACAAATTGAGGAATAATGGCTACTCAAACTACATTTTGTTGTGCTTCAAAATTAGAAAAAAAAGAAAGAGAAATCACCATCAAATATTCTTTCTGATTCCAAAAAAAAATTGTATCTCTGAACTCAACAAAAAATATAAGCCAAATCCAACTCTTAGCTACTACAAAACCCTAAATATGATGGTAAAGTATAAGGGCCAATACATAATGAGCAACTACCATATACTGGTACCAAAAGGACATTGAGCAAATTAAAAAGGCATGAGGAATCACCTCATACTTACCAGAATGGGTATCATGAACAAATGACAAGTGCTGGCAAGGATGTGGAGAAAAGGGAAGTCAAGCACCCTGATGTTGGAAAAGCAGACTGGTGCAGCCATTGTGGAAAACAATATGGAATGTACTCAGAAAATTGAAAATTATCTCCAATATGACCCTGACTTTGAAAGAACAAAGCAGAACTGGCTATCCTCCATCTTGAGGAGCTGGACAGCCTGACCCCTCCCTCCTCTGCTGGGAGTGGCCACAGGAGTGTCAGGAATGTCCTAAATCCCCAAATCCACTGCCTGAGTGGACCAATGAAGCTCCAGGGATGCAGCTAATAAGGTCATACCACAAGGTGCTCCCTATGCGTTGCTACTGACCATTCAGGAGGCAGTAGGGGATGGCTCAGACCTTTGAATATTAAACCTAACCTATCTCTGTAACCCACGTCACTCTCCTAGGCCCACCCAAATGACCAGTTCTTATAACCTTTGTTCCCCCCAAGCTCTCTCTCTCTCTCTGATCCCACCGTTGCACTGGTAAAGGGCTGTGAGAGCCGAACCCAGGCTTGAATAAAGACTCTTTGCTTTTGCATTGGATGATGGCTCCCTGGTGGTCTCTGGGGATCTGGAAATCTGGGCATAACATCTTCTCATATCTAGGCATATATTTTAAGGAACCTGAAACACTCATAAGGAATTAACCCATGTTTTCCTGTATTCATAGGAGCACAATTCCCATAGCTAAGATTTGGAAAGCACCTAAGTGCCTACCACAGGGTAGTGGATAAAAACAAACAAACAAACAAAAAAAACTTTGGTAAATTCGCACAATGGAATACAATTCAGCAGACAAAAAAGAACAATTCTTACCATTTGCAAAGAATGTAGACTTAAAGAGTATTATGCTAAATGAATAAACAAGCCAGAGAAAGGTAGTATCACATGATCTCACTCATATGTGGAATCTCATGAATAAAATAAAACTGATGAGCCAAAATGGAGGAAGAGACGTGAAAGCGTGGACTGATTGTGGACCCTCAGAGGGAGGGCAGGAAAGGGTGAGTGGGTGGTGGATGGGAGGAAATCAACCAAATCCTTGTATGCACACATGCATAACTCACAGAAGCAGACAAAGAGGGTGGGATAGGGCTGGGTCAGGGAGCTGGGATGGCCCAGAAGATTTGATAGTTGGAAAAGAATGGACATATGAAGTACTTTCAAATATATATATATAAGGCCCAGTGCACGAGGGTTTGGAGTTGTTTCTCAGCCCAGTATGTACCCTCTCCAATCTGGAACCACACAACTGCTCACCTGCCTGCCTTCCTGATTGCCCCTGATCACCCACAGACCATGCCCCTGTCAGCCTAATTGATGCCTAGCTGCTCCTCTGCCAGCCTTTTGCCCCTAACTGCCTTCCCCTGCTGGCCTGGTTTCCCCCAACTGTTCTCCCCTGCAGGCTTGGGTCACCCTCAAATGCCCTTTCCTACAGGCCCAGTTGCCCCCATCTTACCTCATGTGCTTGCCTGGTTACCCCTAATTGCCATCCCCTGAAAACTTGATTGCCCCCAACTGCTTCTCTTGCAGGCCTGGTCCCTCCTAACTGCTCTTCCCTGCTGGACTTATTCTGGTGGTCAACTCCTACTGCATGGGAGCAGCCATCTTATGTGTTGGAGTGATGGTCAATCTGCTTATTACTCTTTTATTAACTAGGAAAAAAGTCTGGTGCATGGATAGGGGCCAGCTGGTTTGCAATAAAGTGTGTCCCTGATCAAGGCAGGGGTTCCCTTGGAGCGTGGCACCACCTGGGAAAAGGACCTGTGGTGGTTTTTGGGCCAGTGACCCAAGCAGAGGCCCTGGCATCTGGGATTTATAACTTCTCTACAATTGAAACTTTGTATCCTGGAAGGGACCCAAGCTTCCTGCTCCCTCCGTGGCTGCATCCCTTTCTCTTGATATATTTTCCTTTTGTTATTGAAAGTTTGTAGCTTTAACTGGAGGCCAAAGCCGGCCACAGGTACAGAACATTGGCTTCCTCCATTGTCTGAGCAGCTCTAGTCTCAGCTCTCTCCAGCTCTGTGGCTGCCGCCATTTCTGTTGGGATATATGTTTATTATATAATTAAAACTTTGTAGCATTGAGTGGGGACTTAGGCTAGCAGGGCAGGTGCAGAGCTTGGCTTTCTCCATTGTCAGGGAATCCCAAACACCCCTCCTGCTCTCAGTGGCCACAGCCATCTTGGGTGGGGGTTATATTGCATATTGCTCCTGATTGGCTGGTGGCAGTGTTGGTGGGCATGGCTTGTGGGTGTAGGGGTGATACAATCAGTTTGCATATTACTTTTTTATTAGATAATATATATTTTTAATAATAGTGCTAGTGGAAAAAAAACATAGGTACTTTGTCAGGGGACAGGGTCTGTGTTCACTTCAGAGGACAGGAGCCTGATACTACCTCCTGATTGTAGGTTCTCAATTCCTTTGACTTGGGTGGTCACTCACATTACACTTTTCTCAGACACCTACTCTTGTGTGGACAGGAAACCTATGATGCTTTCAAGTTGATATCACTGCTAAACCAGAATCTGTGGAACTGGACCTAGAAGTTAACAATCCTGATGATCATGGTTCACTGCCCTCTGGATAGCTGGACATGAACTAACCATAGGCCAAGATTCATGGAGATTCTGATTACCAAAAGACCTGTGGGAATTGAAGTCTTCCAATCAGTCAGTGGCAGGGGACTTATCTGGACATCACAGGGGCTTCCATCTCCTCTAAGTCTCAAGGCATTCCTACCAAGGTGGGGAAACCATTAGGCAAACAGTTATGTTAACACCCATCAAAATGAACTAAAGTCTGTCCAAAGATGTACCTTGTTTTCAGAGAAGAAAGGCTTTACCATGGGCGACCAAACTTTATGTAACATATGCCATTCTGGAGGAAGTTTAAGGATCATGAATTGTATCAGAAGGCATCTGAAAGGACAAAGGACTATCCTCCATCTTGAGGGGCTGGTCAGCCTATCTCCCCTTTCCTCCTGCTGAGAGTGGCCATAGGGGTGCCAGGAATGGTCCTGTCTCCCCCAACCACTGCCTGAGCGGACCAATGCAGCCCAAGGACATGGCTTAGGTCCTAATAAGGCATAACCAAAGTACTGGTCACTCCCTGATCTCTGTACTGTGAGACCCCCGCTGAAAAACCCTTACCTAATAAGGCTATCTGTGTAATCCACGTCACTTCCCTAAGACCACCCAAATCACCAACCCTTTATAACCTATTGTTCTTGCTGGGCTCGCTCTCTTGCCTCGCTGCTGTGCCAGATGAAGGTTGAGGGCCAAACCCAGGTTTGAACAAAGGTTCTATGCTATTGCAGCTGAGTTGGGCCCCCTGGTGGTCTTTGGGGATCATGAAATCTGGCCATAACATTTGGGGGCTCACCGGGATCCCCAAAACCCACGAGGGACCCCGACCCGGAGAGCCTAATTGATCGCGGTAGGTGTTTGTCTTTCTGTGTTTTCTGTTCTGTGCGAGCTCGTGTCTGAATCTGTAGCCCGAAATGGTCTAGGTGGACGCGCTGGCAAGGCCTCGGGTGGAAGGATTCAAAGGACGCTTTTTTCCTCCATCTGGAGGGGTGTAAAAGTCCCTCGAGAAGGCAGTGGCTTCCCCTCAAACCTCTGGGACGAAAAGGGTCACTCCCGGTAGGTGGCGTACAGCCATCGTCCAGTTTTCGGTTTTTCTTCAGTGAGGTTGCAGCAGGTTCTGTGTATTGTCTTCTGGACTGCGGAACCCTGGTGTGGGGTTTGCAGCAGTGGTCGGATTCTGTATTGTCTTATGGACTGCGGGACCTCAGTGTGGGGTTCGCAGCAGCGGTCAGGTTCTGTATATTTTCTGTTTGGTTTATGTTCTGTTTTGTTTTCACTTTGTTGCTGTTTTATTCCTTTGCTGTAACAGTCAGAATGGGCCAGGGTCCATGTGGACCCTCCACCCCATTACAGTGTTTCCTTAAGAATTCTCAGGAATTTCTGAAGCGCTTGCGCGTGGATGACTATGGAGCTTCAGTTGATGGTTTTGCTTTACAGAAAGTTTGTGAATTGGAGTGGCCCACATTCAGTGTTGGGTGGCCCTCCACCAGGACATTGGACCTAAATGTTGCTTGTGAGGTCCGCTGTGTTGTTCATGGCAATTCGGGCCACCCAGACCAAATTCCTAAAATTGATGTCTGTATTAACATTGTCACTGACAAGCCTCGGTGGTTAAAAGGTTGCCTGCCCTCGAAGAAAAAATTGGGAAAGAGACAGACAATCCTGTTGGCCCAAGGGAGCTCGGGACGGTCGCCCCAGCCTCAGGGTCCACCCATCTTGGAGGCACCGGAGGAAGACCACCCCCCCAGCCAGGCGGCCACCCCTTATGCACCTCCCTCCCTTTCAGGACCACTCCCTGACCAGGACCCTCTCCTCAGCTCAACTGGAGATTTCTCCAGACCTCTGTCCCCAAAAAGCCCTTTCAGTCCACTCCACACCAGGGCTGGGAAAGAGAATCCCAGGAGGCTAGTTCTGGGAATCTTAAACTTTCTTTCCTCTAGCTTGGCCTGAATGGGATTTCAACAAGGTAGAAGCTAAGGGGAGGCTCTGGGTCTACTGCTAGACTGTAATGGGGAGTCTTTAGCTGGCTGCTAGGAAGCTGACTAATTTGGCTAAAGGAAATCTAGGAAATTTAAATTCTGGATAAAGACTTGGAGGTGTGGGTGGTGCTGGTGGTCAGCAGGGGAAAGGGAGCTGGGGCCAGACAAGTGGCTAGGCGTGGGCTCGGCCTCCAAGTCCCATCTGCCGCAGGCCCGGCTCTGCCACCACTGCCCATGGGGCTCCTAGGCGCGGCCGCCAGGGCTTGGGGAGCATGAGCACTGGGACCCTCAGCGGGGAGGCCAGGACCCGGCCCAGGATCTAGACGGTGTGGGGGAAGGGAGCCACGTGGCGACCCAATAGGGACGCCACTCCCCAGAGGGTGTCTGGGTCTCATCTTCACCATTTTTTTAAAAAAGAATTTATCCAAACTAAATGCCTTAAAATAATTGGAATTGGATTTAAAACTCAGAAATTGTTAAAATATGGATGAATAATGTAATAATTGTAAGTATCTAATGGCCCAAGTAACTGGCTACCCTCTTTGTTAATAGAGGAGGAAGCATAGTCCAGGCTGGCTACCGAATCCCCCAGGCAGAAAAAAAGGCCTTTTTGAAAAATCAACAGGCAGCCTGGGCTTGTTAACCAAATGATAAAAACCTGTTTAAAAATCTGAGTATTGCTTCCTCATGAGAAAAACCTAGAGGACAAAATGAAAGCTATTAATTGATAATGTCTTGTATTTTTCTTAGAGACAAAGTAATATTAATCTAAGAATAAGTAAATGTTTGACTTTTCAGCTTTAGAAGTTCAAAATACAAATTAAATTTTAAAAAATTATATAAATATTATAATTAAATACTAAAAATATAACTTATTTTTTTAAAATATGTTATGTTTTCTCTGATAATTAGACTTTTGTTGGTCTATATTTCTTATATATAGCCAAATTTTGAACAGCAGAATCTTAAATAAGAACCAGTAAGTGAGATACCTAAACTGTACTAAATAAGTTTGTTTATTTTTTTAATTAAAGATACCTACTTAAGTTACTTTATAAATTAGCTTGTTAAATTATAGTCAAGGTTTTCATCTAAATGAAAATGCCAATGCTGATTATGGAAAATGCCTGGGAAAAGATAGTTCCATTACAGAGATGATTCAAGCTTGTCAGAATGTGGGATCAGCACATTTCCTAAAGCAAGTTTTGTGTACCTGTGCCACAGGGAACTTTAGGATTAATCTTAAGGAGGAGTAGAGACACCCTTAAGTGCACTAACTGTTTTGCCTGGAAGCATTGATTCAGATTATAAATGAGAAATTAAAGCTAAGCTAGAATGTAATCTTGTTATGTAAATTACTCCAGAACAAAGGTTTGCTCAGATATTCCTTGTACCTTATGTTCAGCAAGGTGAGGCTATAATAAGGAAAAAAAGGAGTGCAAGGATTTGGAAGCTCGGACATCTATTGGATACATGAAATTAGCAAAACCCATGCTATGATTGATTTAAAAATAAAGAAAAAAGCAATTTAGGGGTCTGGTGAACACTGGAGTGGATATTAGTATTATCCGCAAAGAATTCTGGCCTCCAAGTTAGTCCACAGCAGATGCTATAGGCCCAGGCAGGGGGGGTGGGAGTTCCTCATGACACACAATGGTAATGCCACCTTGTTAAGGTGGCAAGATGAGGAAAGACTGATGGGATGGTTTCAGCCTTCCATCATCTCTGGAATTTCAGTCAACTTGTTGGGACTGGGGATGTCTTAGAGGGTTTACAAGGGTGTATTATTACCAGAAAAGGACAGCAGGTAATGACCCAAATGGGATATCAGACTGGTCAAGGCTCGGGAAACAATGATCAGGGAATTAAGGAACTCATCCTAGCCAAAGGAAGCCCATGGGAAGAGGAGTCTTTGGCCACATGTTCCCAATTAGAAGAGAAGCTTCCTAAATGGGGCTTAAGAATTGCTCCAGAAAAGGTACAGGAAGGAAGGCCTTTCCAATATCTGGGAACCATAATTGCAAACCAATGCATTAGGCCTCAGAGTTGGAGATAAGATTGTCTTAAAACCTGTAAATGACTTTCAGAAATTATTAGGGGACATTAACTGGCTGAGACCTTATCTGAAGATCTGGTGGAGAAATGATAACTTTATTTAATTCACTTAAAGGTGACTGATCTTTCCTCTCTCCGAACTTTAACAGGTGGAGCTAGAGATGACTTGTTAAGAATTAAGGAGGCAGTTTCCTCAGCCCAAGTAGCACAAGTATGGCCCAAATTACCTTTATTAGGACAAATAAACCCTATTGCAAACAGTCCCTGGGGCATGGTAAAGAAGGCTAGTACAGAAGGCTGAGTGAATTTGTAAGGAAATCAGAACCCCAAGAATGCCTAAGAATGTCTTTCTTGCCAGTCTAGCCGTAATCAGCTATAGGGTGATATTAGGTAATATTATCTGGGACAAAATGGGAAAATATTTTGGACTTATATTCCTAACCCTATATGAGTAAGAACCCTTATATGAGTTAATCACCTTATACCAAACGCCTTGGTTCATCCAGGAGCAACAGGGGTGGAACAAGAAAGTATAATTACATAGATGTCGCCACCCAGCTTTCCTTTTGCATTGACACAAATCCAGACCACTACTGCTTTGTGTGTAAAATTAAAGAAAGGCTTCTGGCTTGCATGGACACCAAAGGAAGGTAGGCAAAAGTTAAAACACGTCTACTATCACTACTTGCTCCTAGGAGAGGTGCAGAAACATGTAATTATATCTAGTCTATACAAAAGAAATTTGACAGCCACTTTGAAATTGAATTGCCATGGCTTAAAGCAAAGAATATAAACTAAATCTTTGAATGATTGGCAGCAATTTAAAAGGGACGTGAAAATATTTAATCCCTTCCACTGCGTGAAAAGCCTCGTTGGATAGGCAATGAGCATTCTATGTTGGCTCTTTTGCCAAGGAGGGATCCTCCTTTCACAAACCAATTGCTCACAGCTGTTGCCTGAGTTTTCTGTGCATGTTGAGGTTGAAGCCTCATGATGGCTGGTACCATGGATCTGTCAGTGGCCCAATGGTGTGAAGTGGGCCCTCCCTGGAGAGGAAACCTGAGTTCCCCAAGACATGTGATCATGTGCCGGGAACCTGCCAGCAGGCGAGGGGATTCCAAGGCAGGTACTGGGCGTGGAGGCCACATGGGCATAGGCTACCAAGGAGACAGAACTGAACCTCACATCACCCTGCTTGGCCCCTGAGGATGGCTGGTTAGCCAAAGAGAGGTAATATTCCTCATGGGAGGGACAACCTAAGATAGACACAGTCACAGAGGGGCCATCAGGAGAGAACATGGGGGCCAACAGAGGTGGGGCATAGAACCTCAGCCCCGCAGCATTGCAGGGGCTTGAACACTTGCCCCTTCTGAGGGAGGTCTCCTGCCCCATGGCTACTTCACTTCCCACGCCCAGCTCAGATTGGGACCCAGGTAACAGACAAACACTTGGACCAGCCCAGGTCAGAACCAAGGCAACAAATAGAATCTTGGCTAACAACAGCTAGCACCAAGGATGCTCAGGGCCTACTCAAGAATGCAAAACAATTATTGCCATTAATAATTACAGGGTAAACTAAAATTGTTGTTAGAATATTAAATTTGACAGTAAAATAGCAGTCAAGTTCTCAGATTAATTTAATTTAGCTAAGGTAGGAAATGTATAGCAGGAAAGGGACACCTTTTCTGGATGGGTAGAGGCATGCCCAACCAAGCATAGAATAGTTCAGGTGGTGGCCAAGAAGCTGCTAGAACACATCCTACCCAGGTATGGATTTCCTGCTATGATAGGGTCAGACAACGGGCCAGCTTTTATTTCACAGGTAAGACAGGCAGTAGCCAAGGCTATAGGGGCAGATTAGAAATTGCATTGTGCTTATAGGCCCCAAAGTTTAGTGCAGGTAGAAAGCTAAAAGAGACCCTTACCAAATTAACCATAAAAACTGGTGGGGACTGGATAGCTCTCCTTTCGTATGCCCTTTACCAGGTAAGGAACTCTACCTACACCATGGTTTTCAGTATATTACTGAATTTGTCTCTTAAGAAGGCTCCAGAGGACGCACAAGGACATTTGGCCATGCCTCCATGATGAGGCTGTCCCAACCCCTCCCCTCGGCAATGCAGACTGGGAGGAGAATTGTTTTTTTGTCAAGAGGAACCGCCGGGAGATCCTTGAGCCGTGGTAGAAGGGCCTCTACATCTTGGTTCTGACTACACCCACTGCTCTCAAGGTAGACAGCGTCGCAACCTGGGTCCACTACACTCACGTCTGCCCAGCTGATCCCTCTGCAGTCCAGAAGGACTTCATTACACAATGGAGCCACAACCCGCTCAAGCTCAGCTTACAGTGTATTTGACCCACCTAACGTCGGTGACTTTGTTGACTGTTTGCTGTCACCCACACTCCCAGGAGTCCACCCTTTTTCCTGGCAATAGTCATGGCCTGCCTCTGCATACATGCAGCAAGGAGGCCTATGTGCAGCCCTATTATTTTTATATTGACCATTCAGGAGTAAAATGGAAGGCGAGGTAAAAATGCAGCCTGGCTCATGATTGAGCCATAAGTTTCAAGACAAGGTGGGAATGAAAGATAAAGGACTATCCTCCATCTTGAGGGGCTGGTCAGCCTATCTCCCCTTTCCCCCTGCTGGGAGTGGCCACCAGGGTGCCAGGAATGACCTGACTCCCCCAACCACTGCCTGAGCGGACCAATGCAGCCCAAGGACATGGCTTAGGTCCTAATAAGGCATAACCAAAGTACTGGTCATTCCCTGATCCTTGTACTGTGAGACCCCCTGCTGAAAAACCCTGACCTAATAAGGCTATCTCTGTAACCCATGTCACTTCCCTAAGACAACTCAAATCACCAACCCTTTATAACCTATTGTTCTTACTGGGCACACTCTCTCGCCTTGCTGCTGTGCCAGATGAAGGTTGAGGGTCAAATCCAGGTTTGAATAAAGGTTCTATGCTATTGCAGCCAAGTTCGGCCCCCTAGTGGTCTTTGGGGCTCATGAAATCTAGGCATAACACATCTATGGATCTGATCATGAGTTGGAGATGAAGTATAGGAGTAGAAGCAGAGCATGGTGGTAGACATTCACTCCCTAGGGCCTCCGTGGCGGGGGGGCTGAGGGGGGGTCATCAAGGGCCTGTAGTTGATAAAGTACTTTTGTTGTCAACCTTTTCTTTTCAAAGAGTCATTATCTGCTTACTTGGTCACTCCTAATTGGGACACAAAGGAAGGCATGTGGAACATTTATTGTGTCTGAATTGTTCCTTTTCTGGAAGTGCCAGTAACATCTCCCAAGAGAGGAGGGACACAAAGGGCCTGAGACTGCATTCCCGTCATTAGTGTACATGGGTTCCTTTTTTTCTGTAGCTTCACCAGCACATGTTAGTTGTTGATTTGTTGATGATAGCCCTTGTATTTGTTGATGACATGTGTGAGATGGTACCTCATTGTAGTTTTGATTTGCATCTCTGGGACAATTAGTGACTTTGAACATATTCTTATTGCCCTTATTGCCGTCTTATGAAAAGTGTTTAATTAGGTCAATTGCCCATTTTTTAAATTGTGTTGTTTGTTAAGTAATATAAATTCTCTGTGAATGTTGGAGCTTAAACTCTTATTAGAGATATCACTGGCAAATATGTTTTCCCTTGCTGTGAGCTTTCTTGTTGTTTTATTGATGTTTTTTTTAAGCTGTGCAGGCACATTTTATTTGAATGTACTTTCATTTCTTTACTTTGTCTTTAGTTCCTATTGCCCTAGGTCAGTGATCAGCAACCTTTTAAACTTGGTGTGTCAAAATTCGCAAAAAAAAAATGAGCATAACTGGAATGGTGTGTCACTTCCAGAAATAAACCATAATTTCAGGATATTTATAGTTTAAATAACAAAAATGTATAATTTGTAATGTAAAACTATATTTAATGAACCAAAAAATAGTTATTTAACTTCCCTGTTTAGTGACTTTTTTGTTCATCTGTCAGTTGGTTTCTTTTGTTGGCCTTGATATTATTTAACTTGTGTGAGGTGCTGTGAACTAAGATAAGTGAGGTGGAGGGGAATACTTTAACTAAACTGCCTATTAGTGATTTTTGTTGCTGAATTTTATTGGCAAAACCTTCGATTCAAGGTTGGTATTTTGTACACTTCAATCCCAAGCAAGAGCTACTAACTTCATCTGTAAATCTGTTTCTGTTGTTGGTTTTGATATTATTTAATGCTGAGAATAAGTGCTCACAAAAGTTCATAGAGGCAAAAAATTTGAGTAAATCCATTGCTATGTTTTTCATGGTGCTAAAGTGTCTGATAATCAGTTCCAGGCACTCCAAATTTCCTATTTCTAGTTGCACTCTTCTTGATTCTCCGAGCAGCAACTTTCCAGATTCTCAAGGTTTGATGTCATGAGCCCAACAATCTGAGCCCAGATGTAGTCTTAAAATTCTGCAAGTTGCATTTCTAAATCATCAATTTTAATTCATTGAAAACCATTTAATTCAAAACTATTCTGGACTACCACATCAGGACACTTAATGACTTTTATGGTATGTTCTATGCTTTTAAATTCATTTCTGTTCTTATCACTGAACTTGTCTAGTAAGAAGTTTAAATTATGTTGGTACTTTATATGCAAAGGTTCCATTTCATTTTGTATAGCTGCACTGGCCTTCTCAAAATATTTTGATTCTAAAGGAAAATGCTTATAAGTTTTAGTTTCTACATTTCCCTTGCAAATTTTAAGTTTACTTTTAAAAACTTTTAAGTATCAAAACATAACGTCAATACTTTTTTTCAGACCTTATAACTATAACTTCAGTTCATTAATATTATCAGAAAGATCTATAAAAAATCAGTGTGTTGAACCACTTACCATTATTGAGCAGAGAAAATTTTCCAGATCCTTATCCTCAAGAAATACCTTAATTTCTTCAAAGCACTCCACAAAGCGCTCAAGAACTTTGCCTTGGCTCAGTCTTCTTACTATTGCACACCAGCAGTCCACTGTAGGTGGAATCAACCTCCAATAAAAGTGTAAAAAATTCTGGCTTGTGAAGGGGGTGAGCAGCTATTATGTGTATTTGTAACAACTGACATTAAGTTGTATAAGTTGGTGAATTCCTGCGTTGGCACATAAGCCCTCCTGATGGATAATATAATGAAAAGGCACAATCAGGTGTTTAATAGCTTATGTAAACCATTTCACAAATCAAACTTTTTTCCCAATATGTTTGGTGCTCCATCTGTAACTGACACATCTTTAAAGATATCAATGCTTGGGTCACGGAATGTTTGTATAAAAACCTTACATATTTTGCTTTCTGATGTACTTGTTGACACTGATACTAACTTTGTCAACTTTTCTCTCTGTGATACCATCACAATATTGACCAATAATGGCCAACTGAACATGTGATGTGACATCAGTAGCTTCATCAGAGAGATAGAAAAATATTTAAAATTACTTATACCTCTCTTTAATTGTTGTTGCACATTTGTGTTCAGTCTCAGTATTTGGTCTTTTATTATATTCTAGTAATTGGTAACTCAGATAGTCTCTTAATAATTGCATCTTTATTCTGCATATCATGAAACAGATCTTGTGCACATTTTAGGACAGTTTCTTAAATAAATTCTCCCTGAGCGAGTGCTTTTCCATGCTGAGCTATGGAGTGAACAATGCTGAAACTTGTAGATTTATATTTGTAGAGCCTTTTATAAATTTAAGGATGGAATTAGATCTGCTCTTATAAAGCTGTAGCTGTCTGGAAATGTATTCCTTCCTTTTATCCTCACTTTGTTTCAAGAGGTGGGAATGATTAAGTTTCAAAATGTCTATTTATATTCCATGTTCTGCTTACTATTGATTCAGTACATATAACGCAAAATGATCTGCCATTTTTTTCTATAATGTCATACATCTCGGTCCATGTCTCTTGAAAAGGTCAGGTACTGATGCTTCCACTGCCTTTACTTAACCTTGATTTTTTATTTTTATTTTTTTGGGTTCTCCATCAGGGGGGCAGTGACAAAAGTTAGAATTAATCATAGCCTGTTAGCCCTGTAGGCAATTAGGGGTTAACTAGCCTACCTGACCACAAGGTGGCACATGTAACTGTCTTTTAGAAAGGGCAGGGTTAATAAGCAGAAATAGGCTTCATAAGGATGCACAACAGTAATAGTGGTGAAATGACACCTGCAGTATGCTGCAAATTCAAGTTCCTTATATAAATGAAGATGGCTGTGTTGTTTCTAATGTTGGGAAACAGAATCCATAGCACAGGCCTTCGCCTCTCCCAGCCTCGCCCTCACTTATCTCAGGAATGATGGTCAATTAGAAATCCACAACACCCCAGAACAATAGATTGGATGATGGTAGCTGTGGTTATGTGGTTACTGGTAATAGAGATCACAGGGCCCCAGAGATTCATCCCTAGTGGCATTTTACTGTTCTCTACTATACCAGCTGGAACTGACGTCAAAGCTTCCCTAATGGCCAAACCTGGAGTCCCACAACTATAAGCTCTGGGCTGGAGTTCTGTTGTTTTGACCTGCAGACCTCATCATAGAGTGTGCACTATACTAAATCAAATGTTTTATCCATGTCTACTGCACGTGGCCATTCAGTGGCCGAGGATGGAACATCCTTCTTGTCATGCAGCCCCGTACTTCTCTGTATGAGACTGCACGAGGCTATGTGTAATCAAAAGTGGCTACAAGTGTCCATGCTGACTCATGTGTCATAGGTTTGCCATTATGACCCTACATGAATTGGTGAAGTATTGCTTCTGCATATGTCCGAAGATATTCTTTTTGCACATGTGTGAGATTTTGATGCCTCTAATAATTTTGTATTTTGCTTCCTTATGTTTAAGTCCTTTATGCATTTTAACTTTATATTTGTGTTTGGAGTAATTTGGTGGATTTTTTCTTTTTTTTTTTTAACGCATCTGACCATTTTCCTAGCACCATTCATCAGAGAGACTGTCTTGACTCTGCTGTATGTTTTTTATTCCTTTGTCAAACATTAATTGAGCATAGTAGTTTTGGTGAATTTCTGGGTTCTCTAATCTATCCAAGGGAACTATAATCTCTTGCTGTCATTGTGCCAGTATCAGGCAGTTTTGAAGATAGTGGCTTTGTAATTGAGTTTGATATTGGTATTGAGGTCTATCCCAGTTTTCTTTCTCAGGTTTGCAGCAGCTATTTGGGTTGTTTTATTTATTCTGGATGAGTTTTTGAGAGTTTGTTCTGGTTCTATGAAATATGCTGTTGGTATTTTAATGGGGAGTGCATTGAATTTATAGATTGCTTTGGGTAGTATGGACATTTTAATGATGTTGATTGTACAGTAATGGAATGAATGTTCCTTTGCTGGGCTGCTTCCTGGAGCATCCTTCTGGTAATTGAGAAGAGGGATTATTCTGAGAGGACACAGAACCTTTCCCTCAACTATGCACATCAAAACTTCCCTGGTTTTGGGAACTACTGGGAACACAAAGATAAGAAAAACAATGAGGAAGGAGGTTAGAGGGGAAGAAAGAATGTCAAATATTGCACTTCATTGTCATTCCAAATTTATTTGTTGAGAACTAATCCGGGTTGATTTGCAAAGGCATGCAAGGCCAAGACATTTAAAGGAGCTTGTAGGGTAGATTACCCAGAACATTATGGGTAATCTACCCTACAAGCACATGACAGCATTCTTTTGTCTGTTAGAATGAATGTTTGGAATGAGTACCTATCTGGATGCACAAAACTCAAGCAAAGGCAAGAAACCAGTTATAGAGAGTTTTCTCCAGGATTGAGTGTGAGAGAGGAGACTATCTGAAAAACAAAAACAAAAACAAAAAACAAGCTGTGTTCTCAAAGCTTTGGGAGAGTAGGAAGGAACAGATAGACAAATAAGTATCCTTGAGGCTGTGTTTCATGAGCCCTTCTTAGGGTTCAGAGCAAGAAGGGAAACTGTGAGTCCAGGGCGGGTTTCGGCCTCACTTCTCCATGACTGGTCACTACTGTGGATAGTGCCACAACTGATGTCATGAACAAAGTAATAAGCAACATTGTCCTCCAATGGCAGCCCAGGCATGGTCAACATAGTCCTGATTCTAAATTGGAGCCAGATAAGTGATCAAATCTCTGATCACAATTTTTTTTTTACTTTCTAATTAGGAATTTAGGAATCATACCCTGTCGTTGCTGCTACCAAGAGACATAATCATTATGACTGAAATCATCCTGCATCTGGAACAGAAGGAGGTGACCAGTGTCCCAGAGCCATTGGCACTGAGGAAAGCTGCATCAGGTCAGACAGGACCCAGGATCCTGAAAACAGACAAAACACACTCTGCTGAGTTGAGTGCTGGAGCCCAAGTGTGCCTGAGGAGGAGGCAAATAATCAGGTTTAGGTGAACACAAGGTTCCTTTTCTAGAAGTCTCACCTGAGCTCTGAGTGGGAAGCATGAGCAGGAGCTGAAGCTAGGTCATGGTGGAGATACCCCCAAAGTGGTACCTTCTGATAGCTCAAGCCTGACCCTGGTTCCATACACTTCTCTTATCCTCTCTCCTGCCTCAGAGAAGGGAGCTCACTAAAACAAATCTGTTTCCTTGCCCTGCCTCACCACATTCCACTATAACCTGATCTAGATTCACAGGTGATCTTGGAAAAAAGAGATTTAGTAAAAATTAAGCTCTTGCCCAGGCTTGGCAGCTTAGTGGGTTCCAGAATCATTCTCCTATGGCAAGGTTGTGTCTTTGATCTTGGGCTTGGGAACACACAGGAACCCACAAATGAGTGCTTAAGTAGGAACAACAAATCCACATTTCTGTCTCTCTCTTCATCTCTCTCTAAAATCAGTCAGTCAAAGTTTTTAAAATAGCTAAGCTCTTTAATATACTTTAAGTAAGGTTAGACTGAGCCTAGGTCAGCATGCAGAAATGGAGTCAACCGTGGTATACCTGCCTTTTCTGTTGGGGTAGTTCTTGTGGCTCCTGGGTGAGAAAACACAGGACTTCTCCTCTCTATGTTGTGGGCTAGGTAAGCACAGTTTGGCTGAGAAGGGTCAGGTGCTAGGTGCCCAAGTATCAATGGCAGAGATGGAGACTAAAAATTGCCCTCCACTCCTCAATATTCCCTCAGTGAGGATGGACCCTCCACATGGCTAGATCCTCTGTATTTGCAGTGGTTTGAGCCTGAAGCTGAGCCCTTGGCTTTATTAGATTTTCTAAGAGATGATATATTGGGCACAACTTTTGGGGAACCTAAGGGACTTCCAAGGAAGCAATGCTTCCAACTTCATTCCAAGACAGCATAAATCCAGGCAAGTACCTTCTCCACATGCAAGCTCTTGCTACCCATGATGACTTAAGATGGTTAAACCTCCTGGGGGCCCAAGATTCTGTGTTCCTCGGGAATTTCAGCCATGTGAGAAAGGTCTGTCATTGATTACTACTTTCTCATCTTCTGTCCTTTCCAGCACAGTACCAGGCCCTCTGACCCCTTCTAATTCCCAGTGAGCCCATTGACATTTGTCTGTCAACTTCCTCTAGATTTGATGTGTCACCTTCCCACAGTGTAGCCCAAATGCTTATTTCAAGGCTGATTAGCATGTCCCACCTTAGACTGGGCACAAGGGTCCTGCTTGTGAGGAAGCTCTTGTCTCAAAGCTGAGGACACATGGACTGAAACCAATCCGAGTAGGAAAGCTGGATGAAAAAAATGGGGCCAGGTGAAGACAGACTGACCTTGAGAATAGAGGAAAGAAAAGATACTGGGGAAAAAAGGGTCTTTGGGACTGCTAAGCCTGAAGGGCTTGATATAGAAAATTCAGGTGTGGGATGGTCTGGTTCCCTCTGGATATTCAAGGGAGAGCCTGTTTTCTAGATCATTCTATTGCTAGTCTGCCAGCATTCCATGGCTGTAGCTACAAGACTCCAATCTCTCCTCTGTGGTCCCTTCTCCTGCTCCTATTCTGTCCTCAAATCTGCCTGGTAATCCATTGCCTTTGCATGAGTCAGGGTTCTCCAGAGAAGCTGAAGATTATGAAGACTTGGGTGATGTGGTTACAAAGACTGAGAGCCCCATTGTCTGCAAGCTGGGTGAGTGGTACGAAAGCTGTTGGTCTAATTTGGCCTGGGTCTGAGGACCTGAGAACCAGAAGAGCTGATGGTGTAAGATGTAGTCTGAGGACAGAGGACTATGAGATGAGATGTGATGTCCCAGCCCTCCAGTGATTCAGGAATAAAGGGGTGATCTCCTCCTTTTATCACAGGCATGCTCTCAGTGCATTGATGCTGTGCAGATAAGGATGCTCCAGGAAGCAGCCCAGCAAAGGACACATCTCTTTTCAAGAGCCCACCAATCCAAATGCTAAATATCTATAAACTGGCTCAAAGGTCCACCCAGAAATCATGTTTAAGGTGGTATCCTATCCTGCCCTATGGGCCATGAAGCCAAGGAATACTCTTAAGAATCACAGTCCCCAGCTCAAAACCACCTGCCCTTTAAATACTGCAAGTTGCATCTCCAAATCATCAATTTGCATCCATTTGAAACCATTTAATTCCCAACTACTTTAGACACCACATCAGGATACTTAATAATTGTCATGGTCTGTTCTAGGCTTCTAAATTGATTAAATTTATTCCTGAACTTGTCAAATAAAGAGTTTAAAATATGCTCATACTTTATTTGCAATGGTTCCTTTTCATTTTTTACAGCTGCACTGGCCTTCTCAAAATACTTTGTTTCTTGAGGAAAATACTTACATGTTTTAGTTTCTATATCTCGCTTGAAAATTTTAAGTTTACCTTCAAAAGCTTTTATATATCAAAACATATTGACAATACTTTTGACAAAACCTTGTAACTTTAAATTCAGCTCATTAATATGAACTAAGAGCTCTGTAAAAAGTATTAGGGTGTTGACACACTTATCATCAATGAACTGAGAAAAGTTTCTCAGATTCTTATCTTCAAGAAATACCTTAATTTCTTCAAAGCATTCCAAAAAGCACTCAGGAACTTTTCCTTGGCTCAGTCATCTTACATTATTGCATATCAGCAGTGCATTGTAGGTGGAATCAACCTCCAGTAAAAGTGCAGAAAATTCTTGCTTGTGAAGGGAGCGAGCAGATATTAAGTTAAATATTTTCATAACAACTGATATTAACTCAAGTCGGTGAATCCTGCCTTTGCACATAAAACCTCCTGATGGATAATAAAATTAAAAGGTACAATTGGATGTCTAATAGCTTCCGTAAACAACTTGAAAAATTTGACTTTTTCCCTACCATGTATGGTGCTCCATTTGTTACCACTGATACAAGTTTAGAAATATAAATGCTTAGGTCAAAGAATATTTGTGTAACAATCTTTCATATTTTCCTTTCTGATGTACTTGTTGGCTTTGATACTAAATTTGTCAATTATTTTCCTTGTGAGATCATCAGAACATCGACCAATAACGGCCAACTGCGCATGTGATGTGACATTAGTAGTTTCATCAAGAGAGTTCGAAAATTTAATTACTTCTGTCTCTAACTGATGTACATTTGTGTTCACTCTTATTATTTGGTCTTTGATATTTCTATTGAGTGGTAACCCAGATATTCTTTTAATAACTGCATCTTTATTTTGCATATTATGAAATAGAACTGATGCACATCTTAGAAGAGTTTCTTTAATAAAATTTTCCTCACTGAGTGCTTTTCCATGCTGAGATCTGGAGTGAGCAATGCTCATATTCGCAAATGTTCAATTTGTAGAGCCTTTTATAAATTTAAGAATGGTATTAGATTGTTTCTTATAAAGGTGTAGCTGCCTGGAAATGTATTCCTTTCATCCTCACTTGTTCTCAAGAGCTGGGAATGATTAGTTTCAAAATGTCTATTTATATTTCATGTTCTGCTTACTACCATTTCAGTACATAGACCGCAAAATAATCTGCCATTTTTTTCTGTAATGCCATACATCTTGGCCCCTCTCTCTTTAAGGTTCAGCTACTGCTGCTACCACTTTCTTCACTTGATATTGTTTTTTTATTTTTTTGTTGGGGGTGGGGTTTCCTCCATCAGGGGGTCAGTGACAGAAGATAGAATTATAGATAGCCTATTAGCCCTGAAGGCAATTAGGAGTTAAGTAGCCTAACTTACCACAAGATGGCACATGTAACTGTCTTTAAGGAAAGGGCAGGGTTAATAAGCAAAAATAGGGTTCATAAGGATGCACAACCGTAATAGCGGTGAAATGGAATCTGCACTATGCTGCAAAATGATGTTCCTTATATAAATTAAGGTGGCTGCCACTATTTCTAATGGCAAGAAATGGCACCTTTAGCATAGGCCTTTGCCAGTCCCTGCCTCTCCCTCTCTTATCTCAATAATGATGGACAAAATAAATCCTTGACACCGCAAAACAGGAATTGGATAATGGGTGGTGTGGTTATGTGGTTGCTGGTAATGGTGATCACAGTGACCCCAGAAATGTTTCCCTTGCGATATTCTGGGGCCAGAAGTGAGGTCAAAGATCCCGTAATGGCCTAAAAGGAAGTCCCAAGTTAGTGTTGATTTTCCCCCCAATTTTTTTATTGACTAAGGTATTACCTATGTGTCCTTATAAATCTATTAATCCCATTGTCCATTCTTTAATTGGATTGTTTATATTCACAAACCTCCCCTACTCATGCCTTCACTCCCCTGGTGCTGATGTCCCTTGGTTAGGCTTATATTCATGCATACAAGATCTTTG
Source organism: Antrozous pallidus (assembly GCA_027563665.1). Taxonomy (NCBI): domain Eukaryota; kingdom Metazoa; phylum Chordata; class Mammalia; order Chiroptera; family Vespertilionidae; genus Antrozous; species Antrozous pallidus. Next base: position 23,557 of record JAOAOB010000026.1, on the reverse strand, counting down.
GTTGACCTCTCTTCTTTCCTCTCTCCCGCCTGTACCTTCCCCCTGAGGACTAGCATTCCGGTTGATGCTTCTCTGCCTCTGGATCTCACTCTGTTCATCAGTTTATGTTGTTTATTGTATTCCACAAATGAGTGAGCTCATGTGATATTTGTCTTTCTCTGATTGGCTTAGTTCACTTACCATAATGCTTTCCAGTTCTATCCATGCTGTTGCAAGTAGTAGGAACTTCTTCTTTTTTTACTGCATTCCATTGTGTAAGAACTCCTTCTTTTTTTACTGCATTCCATTGTGTAAATATACCACAGCTTTTTAATCCAATCATTTGCAGATGGGAAGGAACTTAGGCTGTTTCCAAATCTTAGCTATGGTGAATTGTGCTGCAACGAACATAGGGGTACATAAATCTTTCCTGATTCATGTTTCTAGTTTCTTAGAATATATTCCTAAAAGTGGGATCACGAGGTCAAATGGGAGTTCAATTTTTATTTTTTTGAGGAAAATTCATACTGCTCTCCACAGTGGCTGCACCAGTCTGCATTCCCACCAGCAGTGGAAAAGAGTCCCTTTTTCTCTGCATCCTAACCAACAATTGTTGCTTGTTGATGTGTTTTTGATTGCCATTCTGACAGGAGTGAGATGATACCTCATTGTTGTTTTGAATTGCATCTCTGGGATAATTAGTGACTTTGAGCTTGTTTTCATATGTCTCTTAGCCTTCCTTCTTTCCTCCTTCGAAAAGTGTTTATTTAGGTCCATTGTCCATTTTTAAAAATATATATATATTATTGATTTTTTACAGAGTGGAAGGGAGAGGGATAGAAAGTCAGAAACATCGATGAGAGAGAAACATCGATCAGCTGCCTCTTGCACGACCCCTACTGGGGATGTGCCCGCAGCCAGGGTACATGCCCTTGACCTGAATCAAATCCTGGACATTTCAGTCCGCAGTCCAGCGCTCTATCCGCTGAGCCAAACCAGTTTTGGCCATTGTCCATTTTATAATTGGATTGTTTATATTCCTTTTTTAAAAATTTTGTTTATTGATTTTTTTTGCAGTATAATAATAGTACATGTTTTCCTTTCCCCCCCCCCTTATCCTTCCCCCAGCCTCCCCCATCCCCCAGCACATATCCCCAGCTTCCCTCCCTCCCCGCCCCAGTGTTTTTCGTTCATTGGTTATATTCATATGCATGCATACAAGTCCTTCAGTTGATCTCCCCCCGCATCTGCCTCCCATCCACCCAAGCCTTCCCCTGTGGCTTGACAGCCTGTTCAAGGCCATCCTGCCTCAATATCAATCACTCTCCCCTGTTTCTTTTCTTCAAAAATATCTTGCCTCTGCATACTAGAAATAAATGTATAAGAACAAAATATGTTTCAGTCTCAGTTTCAATGTCCAACTGTTCTGAGTCCCAGTTTCAGTGTCAAATAATTCTTTATGTGTATAAGTCAGCAATGGTATCCCGATGGTGGACACATCGTGTCAATGCAAGATCCATCCTCTCTGGTTTGGTCCTGGGCTGCCTGCAGACATGCACAGCTGCCAACTGCTAGCATGGCAAGGTGTCATCAGTGTCCCCCATCTCTGGACCATCCTCGTGACTGGAACAGATCCATCAGTTCCTCACAGTCGCAGGAACCCACATGGTCTTGGAGTTGTTCTCTGAAAACACACAAACACATTCTTGACCAAAGCTGAACAAAGGGATCCTCTATGCAAAATAGACTTGGGATTCTTTTTAATTTTTGCCTAAATGATTTTCCTTTGGCTTATTTTGACACCATGTGTGTTTTTTCATGGGTGTCCTGCAATTGTTTTTACAAATGGAATTTACTTTACTGGAGTAAGAATTTTCTAGATGTATTTTGCTTACTAGATATTTTTTTTTCCTTACAAGATATTACCCCGCTGTCCCCTCCACTTTTTTGATTAATTGGGACTTTTGGAAATTTTATACTGCAGTCTTGGTAATTTTAATTTTTGCACAAAAATATGACTGCTTTAAGTTCTTTGGATGTTAGGCAATTTTACAGTGAGATGAACTACTAATAGATTTTTTAGTTAATGTTTTAGGAAAAGCTTTTTGTCCAGTACACTATAATTTTATTGAGTGTTCACATATTTCACTTGGCCAATTTAAATTAATCTGAAAACTTGATTACTATTTTCCTATCAATTTTAATACTCAAGCAGAAATCTTAGTTTACCCTGTAAATACTAGTGGAAAGGAATATTTGCATTTTTGAGTAGGTCCTGAGCATTCCTGGTAATAGATTGAATTTAGATATAGAGCAGCTATTGCTGGCCGAGTCTCTGTCTGCCACCTAGGTCCCCGTATGAGTTGTGTGTGGGAGGCGAAGCAGCCGTGGGGGTAGGAGACCTCCCTCAGGAGGGGTGAGAATTCAAACCCCTGCAAGGTTTGTGGATGGGGGTCTGTGCCCCACCTCTGTTGACCTTTTAGTTCTCTCCTGTTAGCCCCTCTGCGACTGTGCCTGTCTTAGGTTGTTCCTTCCCTGAGGAATCTTACCCGTCTCTGGCTAACCAGCCATCCTCTGGGGCCAAACAGGGTGATGTGAGGTTCAGTTCTGTCTCCTTTGTAGTCTATGCCCCCCTGTGGCCTCCCCGTCCAGTACCTGACTTGGGGTCCTCTCACCTGCTGGAAGGGTTCCGGTACTAATCACATATCTTAGGGGACCCAGGTTTCTTCTCCAGAGAGGGCCCAGCTCACACCATTGGTCGAGATACAGATCCATGGTGCAGGCTGCCCAGAGGCTTCAGCCACAGCTGGAACTGAAAACTCAGGCATCAGCTGTGTGAGTTTGGATAGTAACAAGAAGGTCCCTCTTGGCAGAAAGAGGAAGAAGGGCCAATATAGAATGCTCGGATGCCTTCCCAGTGCCTTAATTCCCTCTGAAAGGGATTAATTTCTTTCCTATCCTTTTTTAAGTTGCTGCCCAACATTCAAAGAATTAGTTTGTAAGTTTATTTGGGATAATTGTTTAATATGCTGTTGTCAAATATCAAATATTATAATGACATTGTAGAATAATATAGTGTAAGGGTTTTATGGTGTCATGGGAGGTTAAAAGGGGCCTAGCGTAAGGACTGGTCTCCATAGGATATGACAAGCTCTAGCCCATGTCAATTCAATGTCAGACTAGCTGCCATTTCTTTATAACTTTATGTAAACTTTGTCAGGGATGTAAAAACACAAATCACTTACCTCAGTTCAAGAGTTCAAGTATATTGACTTTTCCACTTACTCCCACCACCTGCCACTTACCCTGAGGTTTGACATTCTGATGGACTTTTCTCAGTCTCTGGATCCATACTTGTTCATCAGTCTATGTCATTGATTGTATTCCTCAAATGAGTGAGATCATGTGATATTTGTCTTTCTCTGCCTGGCTAATTTCACTTAGCATAATGCTCTCCAAATCCATCCATGTTGTTACAAATGGTAGGAGCTCCTTCTTTTTTTCCGCGGCGTAGTATTCCATTGTGTAAATGTACCACCGTTTTTTAATCCACTCATCTGCTGATGGGCACTTCGGCTGTTTCGAAATCTTAGCTATGGTAAATTGTGCTGCTATGAACATAGGGGTACATATATCCTTTCTAATTTCTTGGGGTATATTCCTAGAAGTGGGATCACTGGGTCGAATGGGAGCTCCATTTTTAGTTTTTTGAGGAAACTCCATACTGTTCTCCACAGTGGCTGTACTAGTCTACAATCCCACCAGCAGTGCACGAGACTTCCGTTTTCTCCACATCCTCGCCAGCACTTGTCGTTTGTTGATTTGCTGATGTAAGCCATTCTGATAGGTGTGAGATGGTACCGCATAGTCGTTTTGATTTGCGTCTCTCGGATAATTAGTGACTTTGAGCACGTTTTCATGTGTCTCTGGGCTTTCCTTTTGTCTTCTTTCGTGAAGATTCTATTTAGGTCTGTTGCCCATTTTTTTATTGGATTATTTGTCCTCCTTTTTATTGAGTTGGGTGAGTTGCCTGTAGATGCTTGAGATTAAACCTTTATCACTGATAACATTTGCAAATATGTTCTCCCATACAGTGGGTTTTCTTGTTGTTTTGTTGATGGTTTCTTTAGCTGTGCAAAAGCTTTTGATTTTGATGTAGTCCCATTTGTTTATTTTCTCTTTAGCTTCCATTGCCCTCGGAGCAGTATCATCAAAGAAGTTCTTTTGGCATATGTCTGAGATTTTTCTTCCTGTAGATTCCTCTAATATTTTTATGGTTTCCTGTCTTACGTTTAAGTTCTGTATCCATTTTGAGTTTATTTTTGTGTATGGTGTAAGTTGGTGCTCTAGTTTCATTTTTTTTACATGTATCTGTCCAATTTTCCCATTACCATTTATTGAAGAGACTGTATTGACTCCATTTTATGTTCATGCTTCCTTTGTCAAATATTAATTGAGCAAAGTGGTTTGGGTTGATATTCGGATTCTCTATTCTATTCCATTGATCTATATGTCTGCTCTTGTGCCAGTCCCAGGCTGTTTTGTGAACAGTAGCCTTGTAATACAGCTTGAAATCTGGTATGGAAATCCCACCGACTTTGTGCTTCTTTCTCAGGATTGCTGTGGCTCTTTGGGGCCTTTTTTTTGTTCCAGATGAAGTTTTGGAGAGTTCTTTCTAGGTCTGTGAAATATGCCATTGGTATTTTAATGGGGAGTGCATTAAATTTATAGATTGCTTTGGGTAGTATGGATATTTTAATTATGTTGATTCTCTCAATCCATGAACATGGAAAGTTCTTCCACCTGTTTACATCTTCCTCTATCTCTTTTTTCAGTGTCCTGTAGTTTTCCATGAATAGATCTTTTACATCCTTAGTTAAGTTTATTCCTAGGTATTTTAATTTTTTTGGTGTGATGTTAAATAGGATTGCTTTTTAAGTCTCTCTTTCTGTAAGTTCACCATTAGTGTATAGAAATGCCATAGATTTCTTGGCATTAATTTTGTAGCCTGCTACATTGCTGAACTCATTTATTAAGTATACTAACTTTTTTATGGAGTCTTTCGGGTTTTTTATGTACAATATCATGTCATCTGCAAATAAGTATAGCTTAATTTTCTTCTTTTCCAATTTGGATGCCTTTTATTTCTTCTTCTTGTCTAATTGTAACGGCTAATACTTCCAGTACTATGTTGAACAGGAGTGGTGAAAGTGGGTAACCCTGTCTTGTTCCTGTTCTTAGGGGAAATGGTTGTAGTTTTTGCCCATTGAGTATGATGTATGCTGTGGGTTTATCATACATGGCTTTTATTATGTTGCGGTATGATCCTTCTATTCCTACCTTATTGAGAGTTTTTATTAAGAAAGGATGTTGGGTTTTGTCAAATGCTTTTTCTGCAACAATTGATATGACTATGTGATTTTTATCTCTCAATTAGTTTATGTGATGTATCACATTTATTGATTTGCAGATATTGTACCATCCTTGCATTCCTGGGATAAATCCCACTTGGTCATGGTGTATGATCTTTCTGATGTACTGCTGGATCCGATTTGATAGAATTTTATTGAGGATTTTGGCATCTATATTCATGAGGGATATTGGCCTGTAATTCTCTTTCATTGTGTCGTCTTTATCTGGTTTTGGTATTAGGGTGATGCTAGCTTCATAGAAGGAGTTTGGAAGTGTTCCATCCTCTTGAATTTTCTGGAATAGTCTGAGGAGTATAGGTTTTAGTTCTTCCTTGAATGTTTGGTAAAACTCCCCTGTGAAGCCGTCTGGCCCTGGGCTTTTGTATGCTGGAAGCTTTATGATGACTGCTTCAATTTCTTCCACAGTTATTGGTCTATTGAGTTGTTTAGATTCTTCTTGATTGAGTTTTGGGAGGTTATATTTTTCTAGAAACATATCCATTTCCTCCAGGTTGTCCAGTTTGTTGGAGTAGAGTTGTTCATAGTATTTTTTAACAATCCTTTGTATTTCAATGGGGTCTGTTGTTATTTCACCTCTTTCATTTCTGATTTTATTTATTAGGGTCCTCTCTCTTTGCTTCTTGGTGAGTCTGGCTAGAGGTTCATCAATCTTGTTTATCCTTTCAAAGAACCAGCTCTTGGTTTTGTTGATCTTCTGTATTGTTTCTTTGGTCTCTATGTCATTTATTTCTGCTCTGATCTTTACTATTTCCTTCCTTCTGCTTACACTGGGCTTTTCTTGTTGCTTTCTTTCTAACTCTTTGAGTTGTTGGGTTAGATAATCTATTGCCGCTGTTCCTAGTTTTTTGCAGTAGGATTGTAGAGCTATGAACTTCCCTCTCAGAACTGCTTTCACTGTGTCCCATAGATTTTGGATTGTTGTGTTATCATTGTCATTTGTTTCCATGATGTTTTCTATCTCTTCCTTAATCTCTCTAGTAACCCAGTCATAGTTTAATAGCATGCTGTTTAGTCTCCATGTGTTCGATTTCTTTGGATTGTTTCTATTGTAGTTGATTTCCAGCTTTATGCCACTATGATCTGAGAATATACTTGATATGATTTCTATCTTCTTGAATTTGGAGAGACTTTGCCTATGACCCAACACATGGTCTATCTTTGAGAATGACCCATGGGCACTTGAAAAGAATGTATATTCTGTGGTTTTGTGGTGAAATGATCTGAAGATGTCAATTAATTCCATCTGGTCCAGTGAGTCATTGAGGATTGATGTTTCTTTACTGATTTTTTGTTTAGAGGATCTGTCCAATGGCGATAATGGGGTATTAAAGTCTCCAACTATGATTGTATTGCTGTCTATCTCTCCCTTTATGTCCTCTAGGAGTTTTTGTATATATTTGGGTACTCCTGTATTGGGTGCGTATAGGTTTACCAGAGTTATTGAATTGCTCCCTTTAGCATTATGAAGTTGCCTTCTTTATCTCTTGTTATGTCCTTCATTTTGAGATCTAATTTGTCAGATATAAGTATGGCTACCCCAGCTTTTTTTTCATTTCCATTCGCCTGAATAACTTTTTTCCAACCTTTCATCCTCAGTCTGTGTACGTCTTTTTCTTGGAGGTGGGTTTCTTGTAGACAGCAGATACATGGGTTGTGTTTTCTTATCCAGTCTAGTACCCTATGTCGTTTGACTGGAGCATTAAACCATTTACATTTAAAGTTATTATTGATAGGTGCTTATATGTTGCCATTTTTGTTCTTTACCCTTGTGTTCCTTCTTCGCTTCCTATTTCTTTTTACAGCAGATCCTTTAGCATTTCTTGCATTGCTGGTTTGGTGGTGACGAATTCCCTTAGTCCTTTTTTATCTGTGAAGCTCCTGATTTGACCTTCAATTTTGATTGAGAGCCTTGCTGGGTATAGTATTCTAGGATTCAGACCCTTCCTTTGCATGACTTTGTAAATTTCATTCCACTGCCTTCTGGCCTGATAGGTTTCTGTTGAGAGATCACTTGTCAGTCTGATGGGGTTTCCTTTGTAGGTGACTTTCTGTCTCTCTCTGGCAGCTTTTAAGATTCTTACTTTGTCATTGGTGTTTGCCAATTTAATTATAATGTGTCTTGGCGTAGGTCTTTTGGGGTTTATTTTGCTTGGGACTCTGTGAGCTTCTTGGATTTGTGTGGGTTTTTCCTTTCCTATATCAGGAAAGTTTTCTGTCATTATTTCTTCCAACAGGTTTTCTATTCTTTGCTTAGTTTCCTGTCCTTCTGGAAGCCCAATTATATGGATGTTGGTTTTTTTTCATGTTGTCCCAAAGTTCTCTTAGGCTCTCCTCCTGCTTTTTAATGTTTTTTTCTAGAAGCTGCTCTACTTGGTTATTTTTTCCTACCTGGTCTTCTAGCTTACTGATGCGATCCTCTGCTTCTTCTAGTCTACTCTTAATACTTTCTATTGAGTTCTTTACTTCAGCAATGTCACTTTTCATTTCTTCTTGGCTCCTCTTCATTTCTTCTCGGCTCCTCTTCATTTCTCATGGCTCTTCATCATTTCTTCCTCGGTCTTCCTCATTTCCTCTTGGTTCTTACTCATATTATCAAATTTGTCTTCCATTCTTTTCAGCCACCTTATGACCATTTCTCTGAATTCTTTCTCTGACAGGTTGTTAACTTCCATTTCGTTTACCTCCTTTTCTGGCGAGCCTTGCTTTTCTTTCATATGTGGGCTGTTTCTCTGTCTTCCCATGGTCTCTCTTCTCTGTGTATCTGGTTATGTAGTTCTCCCTCTCCTGCGCTGATTTAAAGGCACAAAATACAACACAGCCAGGTTCAACGCACCAGGCACTGAACCGGAATGTAGTCAAAGTAATCGTATTTCCAAATACAGGTGACCGCCAGAGAAAGGCAAATTCGGTGATAGGTGGGAAAAAAGAAAGAGACCCCCCACACACATACACTCAGAAAAAAGAAAGACAGGAATGCCAAAATGATAATGGGGAAAGGGGGAGAAGAAAAAAAGAAATAAAAGGAGTAAATTATAAATGTGGGGTGAAAACTCCTATAGGACAGCCCCTAATCTGAACCAAAACCTGCAACAAGTACTTGGAGATTGATACAAATTACATACAACTACTAATATCAAGAGAGGTGAGGGAACACAGAAGCAAAAATCTATCTCAAAAACAATGCAGATGAGGACAACAAAACAAGAAACAACACCAAAAATAAAAATACCCCCTCCCTACAAGACAAACCAAAATAACAGAATAAGCAAATCAATCTCATAAACCTGCTTAAAAAATCAATATAATCAACAGTCAAGTAAAGAACAACAACAGGACAGGGCTAAAAACACTTTAAGATAGTGAAGTCAGAGAAGCTAGAGGTATATATTCACTTGATGTAGGTGGTTAGAGATTAGATATATCAGTGGGGTGAAATTTTAACAGGGGGTAAGGGGAAAGAATTAGATAAATCTAAAGCTGGAAAAGTGTAATGGAAACAAGACTCTAAATAGGGAAAGGTTAGCCAGAGAGTGGTGGTATAAAGGTGAAGTTGAGGTAGAATAAAAGATACTAAAGTGTAGATGAAAATAGACTATATTCCCAAGGTCGAAGAGAAAATATAATCAATTCCCTGTCACTTAAGAGTCAATTTGTGATTTGGCCCCTGGGTGGCAGTGTTTCTAGATTGACTTCTGAGTCTATTGGTGCTCTCTATCCTGAACTAAACAATACTGCCTCTCTAATGGTGACTGCTGTTTTAGCAGCCAGAACCCTCCCAAAATCTTCCGGGTTTCCCTCCTCTGTCAGGTCCAAACTGATTGCGCTCCAGGGATTAACTCTGCCACCAGCTCAAAGGGCCCTCTCCCACGTTTACCAGCTTCAACAGCCACAGATTTTATTTCAGGTGCAGATCGCCAGGTTTTGAGTTTCAAGGTACAGACCTCCCAGACTGCCAGCCCCCTCAGTTTCGCGCCCAAAGTACCCCCAGGGAAGTCTGACCTTTCTGTGCTGGAGTTTAGAACTCCCTGGGCTCTGCTCGCCTCCACACCAACTGGGCGCCAGTGCTCCGGGAGTCTCAGCGGTCTAGCCGGTACCGGTACCGTAGCTGTATATTTTCAGGCCCTTCCCCTTCAAGATGTCGTGGTCTGCCTCCACGCGCCTCCTCGCCTGTATCTGTCAAATTTTCTCAACACTATTTGTTAAAGAGACTATCTTGACTCCATTTTATGTTTATGCCCATTTGTCAAATATTAGTTGGTTTGGGTCGAATTCTGTGTTTACTATTCTATTCCATTCATCTATGTCTGTTCTTGTAACAGTACCAGGTTGTTTTAAAATCAGTGGCTTTGTAATACATCTTAATATCTGGCATTGAGATTTCACCTACTTTGTTATTCTCCCTAATGATTGTTGCAGCTATTCAGAGTCTTTTTTTGTTCCAGATGAATTTTTGCAAAATTTGTTGTAGGTCAGTGAAATATGCCAATGGTATTTTAATGGTGATTGCATTGAATCTGTAGTATGGGCATTTTGTGATATGGTTATACCAATCTATGAACATGGTATGTTCTCCCATCTATTTATGTCTTCCTCTATCTCTATTTACAGTATCCTTTAGTTTTTCGTATACAGATTTTTTTATCTTCTTAGTTAAGTTTATTACTAGTTATCTTTTTTTTGGTGTGTGTGTGTGTGATAGTGAATGGGATTGCTTTTTTAGTCTCTCTATAAGTTTGCTGTAGATGTAAAGTGATGTCATATGTTTCTTGGCATTAATTTTGTATCCTGCTACATTGCCAAAATCATTTATTAAGTCTAATAACTTTTGATAGAACCTTTAGGGTATTCTATGTACACTATTATGTCATCTGCAAATAAGAACAGTTTTACTTCTTCTTTTCCAATTTGGATGCCTTTTATTTCTCCTTCTTGTCTGATTGCAATGCCTAGTACTTTCAATACTATGGTGAACAGGAGTGGTGAGAGTGGGCCGCCCTGTCTTGTTCCTGTTCTTAGGGGAAATGGTTTCAGTTTTTGTCCATTTAGTATGATGTTAGGTGAGTGTTTTTCATATATAGCTTTTATTACATTGAGGTATGATTCTTCTATTCCCACCTTGTTGAGTCTTTTGATGAAAAAGAGGTGTTGGGTCTTGTCAAATGCTTCTTCTGCATTAATTGACATGATTATGTGATTTTTATCTCTCCATTTGTTTATTTGATGTATCACATTTATTGATTTGCGCATATTGAACCATCCTTGCATCCCTGGTATAAATCCTACTTGGTCGTGTTGTATGTTCTTTCTGGATCCGATTTGCTACAATTTTGCTGAGGATTTTGGCATCTATGTTCAGGAGGGATATTGGCCTATAATTCTCTTTCATTGTATTGTCCTTATCTGGTATTGGTATTAGTGTGATGCTGGCTTCATAGAATGAGCTAGGGAGTGTTCCTTCCTCTTGAATTTTTGGAATACTCTGAGGAGGATAATTTTAAGTTCTTTTTTGAATGTTTGGTAAAACTCCCCAGTGAAGCCATCTGGCCATGGGCTTTTGTTTGCTGGATGCTTTTTGATGACTGCTTCCATTTCTTTCATAGATATCAGTCTATTGAGATTTTAGAATCTTCCCTATCGAGTTTTGGAATTTTGTTTTCTAGGAATATGTCCATTTCTTCTAGGTTGTCTAGTCCGTTTGACTAGAGTTGTTCATAGTATCCTATTTAATAAAAGAGTACTATGCAAATTTGGTTGAACCTTCACTATACACACAAGCCACGCCTATAGCCACACCCACCAGCCAATCAGGAGCAGAATATGCAAATAAACCCTAAGGAAGATGGCTGCCACCATTGAGAGCTTGGGAAGGCTTGGGTTTCCCCAGGAAAAGAGGAAGCCAAGCTTTCTGCCTGCTGTTGCAGGCCTAGGCCTCCCTCAATGCTACAGTTTCAATTATAAAAGATACAGAAATAATGGGAGCCACTGAGCTGAAGAGAACCGAGGCTTGGGTTTCTCTGGCAATGGAGGAAGCCAAGCTTTCCACTTGCTGTTGCCTGCCTAGGCCTCTACTCTAGGCTACAAAGTTTCAAACAGAAATGGCTGCTGCCAGGGAGCAAGCAGAAGGCTTGGCTCCATTCCAGGCTACTAAGTTTCAAATGAAGAACATAATTAATTTCCGGATTCCAGGGTCTCATTTTGGGTTGCTGGGGGAGCGTGGCCAGCATGCAAACCTGCACAGGCCCCTTGGTCAGTTCGCCTTGCAGCCCAAGGCATCCCCCACCCTGATCTGGGACACTCTTCAGGGTAAACCAGCTGGCCCTCACCCATGCACCAGGCCTCTCTATCCTATATAATAAAAGAGTAATTTGCAGATTGACCATCACTCCAACACACAACAGAACTGCCCTCATGTGGTCAAAGATCCTGCCACTATGTGGACACAAGATGGCCACCACAAGACGCCCATCAGGGGAGGGCCGTTGGGAGGTTCCAGGCCCTGAAAAGAAGGGCAGTTGTAGGCGATCAGGCCAGAAGGGGAGGGCAATTGGGAAGGACCAGGCCTTCAGGGTAGGGCAGTTGGGAGTGACCAGGTCAGAGGAGGGAAGTTGGGGGCAAACGGGCTGTCAGGGGAGCAGTTAGACATCAATTAGGCTGGCGGGGTAGTGATTAGCGGGTGATCAGGCTGGCAGGCAGAATCAGTTAGGGGCAATCACAGAGGTAGGCAGGTGAGCAGTTTGGAGCCAGTAGTCCTAGGTTGTTTAAAGGAATTGGGCCTAAATTGGCAGTCAGACATCCCTCAAGGGGTCCCAGATTGGAGAGGGTGCAGGCTGGGCTAAGGGACATCCTTGCCGCTATGCATAAATTTTGTGTACCAGGTCTCTAGTTTTTTAATAATCCTTTCTATTTTTGTGGGGTCTGTTTTTGTTTTGTCTCTGTCATTTCTGATTTCTGTTTTGTTTTGTCTCTGTCATTTCTGTCTCTCTCTCTGCTTTTCGGTGAGACTGCCTAGAGGTTCATCAATCTTGTTATTCTTTCAAAGAACCAGCTCTTGATTTTATTGATCTTTTGTATTTTTTTGTCTCTATGACATTTATTTCTGTTCTGATCTTTATTATCTCCTTCCTATCTGCCCACTCTGGGCTTTTCTTGTTGCTCTCTTTCTAATTCTTTACTACCTTTCTCCTTGATTTTTGAGGTAGGCTTGTAGAGCTATATATAACCTTCCCTCTTAAGACTGCTTTCATTGTGTCCCACAGATTTTGGATTGTTGTGCTTTCATTGTCATTCATTTCCAGGATGCTTTTAATTTCTTCTTTGATCTTATTGATAACCCAATCATTGTTTAATAGCATGCTATTCAGGTTCCAATTGTTTAGATTTTTGGATTGTTTTCATTTGAGTTTATTTCAAATTCTATAGAATTGTGATCTGAGAAAATTACTTGGTATGATTTTAATCTTCTTGAATTTTGGGAGACTTTGCTTGTGACCCAATGTGTGATATATTTTTGAATATGTCCCATGTACACTTGAGAAGAATGTATATTCCACGGCTTTTGGGTGAAATGTTCTCAAAATGTCAGTTAAGTCCTTCTGTTCTAGTGAATAATTTAAAGTTGCTATGTCTTTGCTGATTTTTTGTCTAGAGGATTTATCCAGTGATTTCAGTGGTGTATTAAAGTCCCCTACGATGATTGTATTGTTGTCGATCTCTCATTTGATATCTTCTATGAGTTTTGTTATGTATTTGGGTGCTCCTGCATTGGGTGAATATATATTTATCAGGGTTATATTCTCTTGTTGTATTGATCCCTTTAGTATTATAAAGTGGCCTTCCTTATCTCTTTATGGCATTTACTTTGAGTTCTATTTTGTCAGATATAAGTATTGCTATCCCAGCTTTCTTTTCTTTTTTTCTTTTCTTTTTTTAAAAATATATTTTATTGATTTTTTACAGAGCGGAAGGGAGAGGGATAGAAAGTCAGAAACATCAATGAAAGAGAAACATCACTCAGCTGCCTCTTGCACGCCCCCTACTGGGGATGTGCCCACAGCCAAGGTACATGCCCTTGACCAGAATCGAACCGGGACCCTTCAGTCCGCAGTCCGACGCTCTATCCACTGAGCCAAACCGGTCTCGGCCCAGCTTTCTTTTCATTTCCATTTGCCTGAAAGATATTTTTCCATTCCTTCACTTTCACTCTGCGTGAGTCTCTAGTTCTGAGGTGAGTCTCTTGTAGACAACATATATATATATATGGATAAAAAAACATTATATATATATATGTAATTATATATATATAATGTTTTTTTATCCATTCAGCCACATGGTAACTTTTGATTGTGGCATTTAGTCTATTTACATTTAAAGTTATTACTGAAAGGTGTTTGTTTGTAGTGGGATCTATTTTTGTGTCTGTGTTCCTTCTTATCTGTTTATTTCTTATTTTAACAATATTTCCTTAGCACTTCTTGCATTGCTGGTTTGGTGGTCATAAACTCCTTTAACCTCTTTTTGTTAGTGAAGTTCCTGATTTCCTCTTCAATTTTGACTGATAGTCTTGCTGGATAGAGGATTCTTGTATTCAGTCCTTTGCTTTGCAACACTTTGTATACCTCTTTTCAACCCATTCTAGCCTGATGTGTTTCTGTTGAGAAATCATTTGAAAATCTAATGGGGGTTCCTTTGTAAGTGTCTGTCTCTCTCCTGCCACCTTTAAAATTCTTTGTCTTTGATATGTGCCATTGAACCTATGATGTGTCTTGGTGTCGGTCTTTTGGGGTTGATCCTGCTTGGGACTCTCTGTACTTGTGTAATTTTTTTCTTCCTAAATCCAGGAAGTTTTCAGTCATTATTTCTTCAATAGCTTTTCTAATCCTTGCTGCACTTCTTGTCCTTCTGGAAGCTCTATGATACTATGTTATTCCTTTCACATTGTCTAGAAGTTCCCTTAGGCTTTTCTTCTGTGATTTTTTTTTCTTTTTTCTTTTTGTTGTTTTTCTCGAGTTGCTGTTCAGTATGAGATTGTTTCTGTACCTGATCCTCTTAACTCACTAATTTGGTCCTGTGTTTCTTCTAGCCTACTTTGGAAACTTTGTATGGTATTTTTTATTGTAGCTGTATCATTTTTCATTTCTTACTGTTTCTTAAATAGGTTGTTGATTTTCTCGTCCATTTGATGCATAAATTCCACTACCATTTCTCTGAATTCTTTTTTGGTCATGATGCAAGCTTCAGTTTCACTAATTTCCTTTCTTTGCGACTCCTCATTTTCTTTTTCCTGGGTATTGTGTCATCTCCCCATTCTGACTGTCACCAGAGGTTCAAACTCTGAGTTTTGTGGACCTGCACTGTGTGCTGCGGGGACTTCACACAACCTAAGTGTCACTGATGTGCTCCGACGTTAGGGATTGTAAGTGCTGTGGGTTGGTGGGAACCAGGCTTTCCGAGGGTCAGTGTTCCTGGCGTTCTGTGTGTTCTCGTGTGCACATCTAAAATCAGGGATCCTGCCTACACCGTGCTCTTGGTGTGTGTTGCAAATGGTGCCAGAAGTCCGAGTTTTCCTGTGTCTGCACCAAGAATCGAGTATCAGACACTGTGGCCTTGTGAGCTTTCTCATTGTGGGTCAGGGTCTCCTTGTGTGGATGCACCAATAATTGGAGTCACTGGCTTTTAATGTGGGTGCACTGTGAGCCAGGGATCCCAGGTGCATAAGGTAAGAAACTGAGTCAAGTCAGTGGTGCTCAGTGCTGCCTCCTGCTGGGAGAATTTTGGACCAGATCACCATGGGGGACTGGGTTGCACAAGAGCTCTGTGCTGTGCCTGCACTGTGGGAGACTGGCTTCCATTTGTGTTTGCTCTGTAACCAGGTCAGGTGGCACTGATGCCCTGCGGGTTTGGTCACCAGGTTGCAATTGCTTTGCAAGAGGCCACCTCCAGTCTCCCAAATTCCCTTAGCAGTACTGAGGCCCCTGGGTGAGCTCCCAAGCTCCACAGCTCTATTCCCTTTCTGGGGCTTTTGGCCACAGATACGCACATGAGCGCAGAGCGTGTTCCCAAGCCCAAGATCCCCTGGAGTAGCTGGGAAACTGAGTTTTGAAGTTCCAAGCTCCAATTACTGTCTGAGAGCTTGAGCCACAGGTATGCCTGCACATGTGGAGCTGTGTTCCCTAGCCCAAGTTCCCCTGGTGTAGCTGGGAAATTGACTTTTCAAGTTCCAAACTGGAAATACTGTCTAGGTGCTTGGGCCACAGGTGTGCGAGTATGCACAAAGCGCATTCCCAACCCAAGCTCCCCTGGGGTAGCTGGGAAAGCGAGTTTTCAAGTTCCAACTGTGCAGTTCCCCATGGGTGCTAGGGGAGTTGTGGCTGAAGTGAGGGGCGGGTCTATTGGTTAACATGGGGCTATCTGTGATCCTGCAGTGAGGGCTATAGGCTCCTTGACTCACAGAAATCTGCTGCCGGGAAGCCTGGACAACTGTCGTCTGTTGGTGTGAAGTGCGGCTGCAATTTTCTCTCTCTAGCAGCGGCAGATCCATGGCTTGCATCTGAAATGAGACTGGGTGAGGTCAGGGTCCCAGTCCAGGCAGTTCCGCTTCTCAACATGACATGGTCTCCGCCGCCATGCCAGCCAGCTGCCCGGGAGTCTCCGTCTTGTTTGCGCAGCCCCGATGTCCAGGAATGCCAGTTTGGCAGCCCCTTGGAGGACCTGCAGAGTCTAACTGTCCCTAGTTGATACTCACACACAAACCACACCCGCTACGCTCTCCTCTGTAGGTTCCTCATTCTCTCACACTCTTTCCCTCCATATCTTCCTGCCTGTCCCCATCTCCTCTCCTTCCTGCGTGTTGATTCTGTATCCCACTATATTGTCATCCATTTTTAAATCTAGTAGTTTTTGATGGCGTGATATCATCTGCAAATAATGAGAATTTCACTTATTTTCCACTTGGTATGTCTTTAATTACTTCTTCTGGTCTGGTTGGCTTGACTGGAACGTCCAGTACTCATTCAAACAGAAGTGGTGAGTGTGGGCTTCTCTGATTTAAACCTCTTATTAGGAGACATATTTTTCTCTTGTACTATTGAATATGGTGTTGCCTGCAGTTTTCTAAAGATTTTATTACATTGAGTTATTATACCTCTTTACCGGTTTGCTAAAATTTTTACCAAAAACCATGTTGAGTTTTCTTAAATGCTTTTTCTGCATGAATTTATATGATTGTGTGATTTTTATCTCTCAATTTTTTTTAATCTCAAAATTTGATGTATGACATTACTTTTTGGGGGATTTCGTACCATCCTTGCATTCCCAACTAAATCCACTTGGTCAAGGTGTGTTATCTTCTCATGAAACACTGATACCGATTTGCTAGAATTTTGTTGAGGATTTTAGCATCTATATTTATCACATATATATTGGCTTGTAATTATTTTGATTCTTAATATATCTGCTTTTGGGATTATGATATTGCTGGGTCTTAAAATGGGCTTGGAAGTTGGGATAGTCTGAGGACGATATGTGTTAGTTTTCCTTTGAATGTTTGGCAACCCCCCTTCTCGCTATCCCATCAAGCTGTCTGACTCAGGGCTTCTGTTTTCTGGAAGTATTTCAATGCCTCTTAAATTATCTTCTATTGGCCTATTTATATTTATTTTATACTTCCTATTGCATTTTAGAAGGTGTACTTTCTTGGAATATATCCATTTGTTCTATGTTGACCAGTGTTTTGGAATAGAGTTTTTCATATTATTTAAAAAATCTTTTATATTTCTGTGGTATCTGTTGTTATTTTGCTGCTTTGAAGTCTGATATTATTATTATTATTATTATTATTATTATTATTATTATTTTAATCTTTATTGTTCAGTTTATTAATTACAATGTTCCCTTTTATTTTTACCCTATAGTTCCCCTCCACCTGGTACCCTTCCCACTCTCTGCCGTCACCCCTCCTCCACTGTCCTCTCCCATAGTTGCATGATTTTTGTCCAATGTCTTGCTGCACTTCCCACACCCCTTTTCTCCCAGGGAGTTGTCAGTCCATTCCCTCTCTATGTCCGTGATTCTGTTACATTCACCAGTTTATCCTGTTCATCAGCTTATTAATTCACTTGATTTTTAGATTCATTTGTTGATAGATGTGTATTTGTTGTTCATAATTTACACTTTTATCTTTTTCTTCTTCCTCTTCTTAAAGAATATCTTTAACATTTCATATAATATTGGTTTGGTGGTGATGAACTCCTTTAGCTTTTTCTTGTCTGCGAAGCACTTCATCTGACCTTCAATTCTGCATGATAGCTTTGCTGCATAGAGTAATCTTGGTTGTAGATTCTTGATGTTCATCACTTTGAATATTTCTTGCCACTCCCATCTGGCCTGCATCGTTTCTGTTGAGGAATCTGCTGACAATCGTGTGGGTGCTCCCTTACAGGTAACTAACTCCTTTTCTCTTGCTGCTTTTAATATTCTCTCTTTGTCTTTTGATCTTGGCATTTTAATTATGATGTGCCTTGGTGTGGTCCTCTTCGGGTTCCTATATATTGGGGTTCGGTGTGCTTCTTGGACTCCTTAGTCAATTTTTTTCACCAGGTGTGGGAAGTTTTCGGTCACTATTTCTTCAAATAGGTTTTCATTATCTTGCCCTCTCTCTTTTTCTGGCACCCCTATAATTCGGGTGTTGGTATACTTGAGGTTGTCCCAGAGGTACCTTACACTATCTTCAATTTTTTGGATTCTTTTGGTTTCTTGCTTTTTTAGCTGAGTGGATTTTACCTCTTTGTATTTCGATCTTTAACTTGGTTCTTGGGGTGCTCCAGAGCACTTTTAGGTCTTTGTATAATATTTTTTTTTATTTCAGTCAGTGTATGCTTAATTTCTGGTTGGTCCTTTTTCATATCCTTGAGAGTCTGCTTCATTACCTTGTAGGACTCATTCACTTCCACGTGCAAAAACTTGCACATTGGTCTTGATCATTTCCTTGCAGGTCTCATTTATATCCTTGAGGGTCTCATTCATTTCCTTGTAGATCTTGCTTATTTCCTTATAGGTCTTGACCTTTTCTAGGAACCTCTTGAGAAGCCCTATAGCCATGGTTTTGAATTTTATGTCCAGTCATTTTTTTTTAAATATATTTTATTGATTTTGTACAGAGAGGAAGAGAGAGGGATAGAAAGTCAGAAACATTGATGAGAAACATCGATCAGCTGCCTCTTGCACACCCCCTACTGGAGATGTGCTGCAGTCAAGGTACATGCCCTTGACCAGAATCGAACCCGGGACCTTTCAGTCCAAAGGCCAATGCTCTACCACTGAGCCAAACCAGTTTTGACTCCAGTCGTGGTTTTTTTTTTTTCATTTCTCTCACATCTGATTTCTTTCCATGTCTCTGCATGGTGGCTCCTTTGTGTAGTCAATTCGCTTTGTGTGGTAGACTTCCTACAAGGGACAGTAGCTCAGCCTCCCCAGTTACCTCAGGTGGATATGGGTTGTACAGTCTTGCTGAAGTTAAGCTCAGGTTAATTGTTGTTAGCACTTGGAGGGGTTGACCTCCAGGCCAATTGTTTGTGAAGTTCAGCTGTGCTCAGGTTGGATGGGAGGGTTCTCCGGGCCAAGCAGACAGTGTTAGCTTCACCCTATGTGGCCCCAGGGAGTCTGTGTAGGTGGCAATGGCTGCCAGCACCTCTGAGAGAGAGCTGCTGCCAAGCTCCACCGGCTGCCGGGGAATTCAGACTCTCCCCAAACGAGTCTGCACACCCAACGTCTCACCCAGGGTTGTAAAGCAAAGCAGCCTGAGGGTTCCCCGAATGAGATAGCGAGTCGCAGAGCACTCTACGCGGTCACACAGCTGAGATGTTCCCAAGTTCAGGTGCAAGCTCGCCTTCTCCACAAGTCGGGAGACCCCTGCAGCACCTGAGTGTGCCCTCCCATTGTTCAGATTTTACCCCGTATGATAGTGGGTTCCCTGGACTTCACCCAGAGCTGGAGAATCAGTCCAGTGGGACGTCTTTGTCTCCCCGTTCAAGAAAACTGGCCAGTTTTCAGCCGCCCGCCTTATCTGTTGGCACAGGCACTCCAAACCTCTCTCCACGCATATCTTTCAACCCTGTCCTCAGCTGCTCCTCCAAGTCACAGTGTCTTATCTTCACTTTTATTTGTGGAATTTTCACTCAGCCAGCTTTCTGGTGATTCTGGAAGGTGTTTGTTCTTTCGTTAAGTTGTAGTTTTAAAATTGTTGTGTATGATGGCAAGATAGGTGTTTTACCTATGCCACCATCTTGGGTCTGCTGATATTATTTTTATAACCTGTTTTACTTCTGCTGTGTCTTTTGTTATTTTGCTTTGTTCCTTTGTTATTTTGTTTATTTGTGTCCTCTCTCTTTGCTTGCTGGTGAGCCAGGCTAGATGTTAATTAAGCTTGTTTATCAACTCAAAAAAAAAGGAAAAAGAAAGAAAAAACAGTTTTATTAAGCTTTTGTAGTGAATTTATTTTTTCCTTTTTTTTGGTCTACATTTAATTCTGCTATGATTTTTTGATATTTTCGTCCTTCTCACTCTGGTCATTCTTGTTTCTCAATTTCTAATTCTTTATGTTATAGAGTTGGATAACTTGTTATAGCAGTTTTTCTTTGTTTTTTGCTCTTTTGGTTTCTTTGTTTTATAGGCAGTCCTGTAATGCTATCTACTTCCCTCTCAGGAGTGCTTTCAGTGTACAACATTGATTTTATGTTGTGGGGCTTTTATTGTTATTTTTTCAGGATGCTTTTAATTTCTTCTTTGATGTGTTTGATAATACAAACGTTATTTAATAACATATTATTAACCCTGTAAATATATCATTTGTGTTATTTTTGTTGTAGTTTAGATCTAATATTAAGCCATTGAGATCTGAGAAGAGTCTTGGTTAGTTTTCCTTCTCATTGAATTTTAAGTGACTGCTTGTATTTTAAATAGTCTATAAGAAAAACTTGCATGTTGATTAAGTCTATCTGATCCAGTGAATTATTTAGACTTGCTGTTTTTTTTCTAATATTTTGTTTGTTTCTTTGTTTTATTGTGTGTGTGTGTTGTTTTTTTTCCTGACGATGTATTCAGGGATGACAATGAGGTACAATTTTATACTATCGTTTTATTGATGTAGATCTCTATCTTGATACATTCCAGAAGTGGGTTTTTTTGTATTTGTTTGTTTGTTTGTTTTTAGTTGGTGCTACTACATTGGGTGAATATATGTTTACCAGAGTGTATTCTCTTGTGGCTTAATTCCCTTAGTAATAAGAAGTGGCTTTCCTTATCTCTTGGTATGGTCTTAGCTTTGAGGTTTATTTTGTCAGGTTTAATATAGCTACACCAGCTAATATAGTTACACCAGCTATTTTTGTTTGTTTGTTTGTTTCTCTTTTCCTAAAAAGTATGTTTTCTACTCACCATTATCAGTCTTTATGTGTTTCTTGCACTGAGTTGGGTCTTTTGTAGACAGCATATATATGATCGTGATTTTATTTCAGTCACTCGATGATTTTTTAATGGAGCACTTAGTCCATTTACATTTAAGATTATGACTGACTTGATATCTGATACATGGACATTTATGCAAGAATTGGCCTTCCTTCCACTGGCTGCACCACTCCTTTTGCTGTGGCTGAAGCCAATTCTCTGCCTTTGCTCTAGACCAGAACCAAATTTCTGCCTCTGTTCTTCCTAGAGCCACTTTTCCAACTACCCAAGCAGCCCAGAGACCCAGAGCGCCTGGTGCTGTGCAGGAGGCCTGGGTTCTTGCAAGGTGAGCACCCTACATCGCATGGCACATGTGTATGCAAATAAATGATCCATATTTATTGGGTTAATTTGCATACTCATTCCAGATTGGCCAATGCCTATTACGAAGGTACAGACAGTTTGTATACTTCACCTTTTTTTCCTTTAATGTAGAATTGTACTTGTTTAAAGTTATTTTTTTTTTAGGCCTTTGGTCCTTCTTACCCTTCTATTTCTTTTTATATGACAGAACCTTTAGCATATCTTGGATTATTGTCTCCTTAGTAATAAGCTTCCTTAGCCTTTTTATTTGTTTTGTTGTTGTTGTTGTTGTTGTTGTGTCTGTGAAGCTTGTGAAGTTTTCTTAAAACGTAAATAATAGCCTTGTTGGATTGAGTAATCTTGGATTCAGGTCCTTCCTTTGTCCCCTTTGTATACATCCTCCCATTCACATCTATTCTGATATGTTTCTGTTGAGAAATCATTTGATAATCTAATAGGAGATCCTTAGTAACTATCTGTCTCTTTTGTAGTCTTAAGATTCTCTTTGTGCCTTGAACATTTGCCATTGTTATTCAACATGTGTTCATTTTGTTTGGGATTATCTGTGCTTGTGTGACTTTGTTAATCAAGTTTTCAGTTATTCTTTCTCCTAATAGGTTTACTAATCTGTTCTCCTCTTTCTATCCTTCTGACACAAAGATTATCCATATGCTACTTCTATTCATGTTATAGAAAACCTCCCTTAGGCTCTTTTCCTGGTTTCTAATTATTTTCTGCAATTGCAAATCATTGTGTTGTTCAGAATGTGTTACTCTAACAAATTTTGTGCTCTGCTCTCCTAGTCTACTGTTCAAACCATCCATCATGTATTTTTTAAATTGTATCTATTGCTATTTTAGGATTTCCCCTTGAATCTTATATAAGTGTGGATTCTTCATTAATCATGTATGAACTTCTTTTTCTTTTCTGTCTTTCCTATTGCATCCCTCTGTTTAGTTTAGTTCAATTTCTAGTCAAGTCTCCTTTTGTTTATGGATTGTTTATTTGTTTCCCAATTTTTTTTATCACTGAAGAGCTCTGTTGCCATATTTGAGTGGCCTGTGGCAATGGAGGTGGTTTTACAGGACAGTCTTATACCCCAAGACTCACAGGTTGTAGTGAGGAGTGAGGGTCTGGAGTCCTGGTGTCTGAGGTTCCTCAGCTGTTGGAGTATATATTTACCGAGAGTGGCCTTTGGGACCTGGGTGATGACTAGGTGGTGTGAGGCTTGGCTCCTATTCCCAGCACCTCTCCTCTTTAAGATGACTTCTTTACTTATGAACACATTAAACTTAAAATAGGATAGTATAATAAACATACTCAGAGAGTGTGAGGGTCTTATTGACAAATAGATAAAATTGATTAAAAAAAAGATCAGAACTATGTAAATACAGAGTAGTAGTCATACATAAAATGTTTGTTATTGTCATTGGAACCAAAAAAATAGTAATAGTAAGAAAGACTGGGAATAAAGAGCCTAATCTTTTTGAATGAATGACTTGATTATTTGTTTTAAAAATAAAACTGTTTAGGTAAGCTGCGTGCACTGAAAAAAAGAAAATAGAAGTTAGCAATTCATAAATGAAGTAACAGACACATTCTAAAATGTAATCCAAGTTGACAAGTCAGTGTTGCTCAATGGTTGGGCATTGCATCATGAATCAATGTGCCTCCTCTTTCATTCTTGTTTTGCGAATGGTGCTGGCTGTATCTCCCATAAGTGACATTTTAGGAGGCAGATGATCATAAAGATTATTTATCATCAATGTTTTAATTTCTCCGTCCTTCTTGCATTTCTCTCTGGAAAAGCAATAAAAAGCCTATTATAAAACAAGAAAGAAACGTATATATTTTCTTCTGGAATGTGAAACATTTTAGTACTGGTTACTAGAGGTCTTTGGAGAATTTTTATTGACCAATATATATTAATCTGTGTTGGATGCCTTCATGGAAGGTTGTTATAAATAAAATGTTTCATAAACTTACCATGAAAAAGGAACTCAATCATTTTTTTCAGGAAATGCTTTATTTGGGAGATTTTAAGGCTGATCTTGATTCTAGTTGGAGTATTTAGTAGGTTTGAAACAGTTATTCATCTGTTACATTTAAAATGGTATGTACTGTTTATACTACTTGTGTACTCATTTTAATCTGTGCATGGAAAGACAATCAAAGACCTCTGGAACTAAGCAAGAAACCCATGTAAGACTCACATTGTGTCAAAATAAGCCAAAAAAAAGTGGGAAGAAAAAAATATCCCAGGCCAAATTTATAGTAAAGATGCCTTTATTAACATTTGGTAGAGAATATGTTTGTATATTTTCAGAAAACAACTCCAAGACCAT